>JAKSZU010000004.1:5894361-6477416 GCA_026018925.1 Tupaia tana | reverse complement strand
GAGTCTTATCCACCACGCTACCAAAGGTGTGTGTGTGTGTGTGTGTGTGTGTGTGTGTGTTTTAATTCATGACTCTAAGAATACTAAAGACAGAACAAAATATAGGCAAAGAGAAAGGGGGAGAATGAAAAGGAGAGATGATAAAGCTTCTCTTTTTTTAGAATGCTGGTAATGTTAATTTCTGTGTATGACAGTTGTGGTTAGGTAGAAGAAATGTTATCCTTCGGTGGTAAGTGCAGATATATTTAGATGCAGAGTGTCATGACAACATCTGCACTGAACTTTCAAATGGCTGAACAGTGAAAGTGTGTGTGTGTGGGAGGGACCAGAAATTCGCATGATGGCTGTTTCTGGAATCCCATATAGTGAACCGTGGTTCAAGTCCCGGACCCGGTGGCTTAAACTCACACCGGGTGCATATGTGTGCGTGCCCAAGACCCCGAGAGGGGGATGGAGAAAAAGGGATTGCAGCGTGGCCATCCCCCCGGGGGGTGATTTCTCACTTTCTGTCTCTGTCTTTCTGGCGGGTGCACGCACCCTATAGCAAAAACCTCTCAAAAGAAAAGAAAACAAAACAAAACAAAAAACAAAAAACAGGACCAGCAGTTAGTGTAATGGCTATGTCGCTGAACTCCCATGTAGTCGACCACGGTTCAAGTCCCAGACGGACCTGGTGGCTTAAACTCACGCTGGGCGCATATGCATGTGTGCCCAAGATCCTGAAAGGAGAATGGAGGAGAAGGGATTGTGGCGTGGCCATCCACCCTGGGGGGTGATTTCTCGTTTTCTATCTCTCTCTGTCTTTCTGGCAAGCGAACCCACCCTATAGCAAAAACCTCTCAAAAAAAAAAAAAAAAAAAAAAAAACAGACAGTGTGGGGGAAGGAGGCTGTAACTGTGAAGGAGCAGCACCAGGGAGACCTCTGTGACCAGGGAGACCTCTGTGCAGCTGTGAGGGCTCTGCATCCTGACTGGGGTTACCTGAACCTGCTCTTGGTCTGTCATGACACAAACCCGCATGTACACATTGTACCAATGTCGAGTTCCTGCTTTTGATACTGTACTAGTTACATAAATCCAGTGGGGAAAACTGGTGAGGGGATAAGGAACCCTTGGTACTAGCTTTACACCTTCCTCGAAATCTGTAATTATTTCAAAATAAGAACAAAACTTAAGTGTAGATCCAGGGGTGTGTTTATAGAAATTATAGAGAGAAAGCAAACATAGCAACATGGTAACAATCAGAGAATACACAGGAAGGCGATCATGCATTCACTTTCATTTTTCTATAGATTTAAAACTTTTCCAGAAGTTTAGAAATTTAAAAAAATAATAATTAACACTAAATAAACAGTTCAAGGGTGGGCCAGCAGTTAGAGTAATGGCTATGTCGCTGGACTCCCATGTAGTCGACCACGGTTCGAGTCCCGGACCCGGTGGCTTGAAACTCACGCCAGGCACGTGTGCATGTGTGTCCAAGATCCCAAGAGGAGAATGGAGGAGAAGGGATTGCAGCATGACCATCCCCCCTGGGGGGGTGATTTCTCGCTTTCTGTCTCTCTGTCTCTCTCTGTCTGTCTGGCGAGTGCACGCGCCCTATAGCAAAAAAAAAAAACCATAGTTCAAGGGCTATGAGATGGTGTGGAAGTTAAGGTTCCTGGATACCACATGGCTGTCTGCATGGCTTGAGTCCTGGACCCAGTCCATTGGAAATCATGCCTGGGGCATGTGGGCACATGCCAAAATCCTGAGAGGAGAGTGGAGAAGGGATCCTGACATGGCCATCTCCACAGGGGAGCTGACCCCCTCTCCCCCTCTCTCTCTCACACACACACACACACACACACACACACAAAATCTGTCTCTCTCTAGTGAGTGCAAGTGTCCTAGAGCAAAAAAAAAAAAAAAGAGGGTGAAACTCACAACTGATCGGAATGTGTAAAACATGAGCAGCGCAGCTGGTTAAGGTACCGTCTCATGCTGTATTTCACTGGAGTCTCTCACAACCCTGTGCCATAGGCTAGACCGTCCCTATTCTACAGGTGTGGCTTTTGTCCAAGATTACTCAGTGATGCAGTGGGTGAGCCCGAGCCCAGATCTCTTTCCACATGCCCACTTTACCACTGCCTCCCTGCAGAACTGCTACTAGGAACATACCAGGGTCTTTACAAACTTCAAGGAAAACGCGGGTTTCAAAAAAATATGCATGGGGACCAGCAGTTAGCGTAATGGCTATGTCGCTGGACTCCCACGTAGTCGACCGCGGTTCGCGTCCTGGACCTGGTGGCTTAAACTCACGCCGGGCGCGTGTGCGTGCATGCCCAAGATCCCGAGAGGAGAATGGAGAAGGGATTGCGGCGTGGCCACCCCCCTGGGGGGGTGATTTCTCGCTTTCTATCTCTCTGTCTGTCTCTGTCTGGCGAGCACACGCGCCCTATAGCAAAAACCTCTCCAAAAAAAGAAAAAAAAACGCATGGATTTCGGTGTCTTTGCATCAAAATAAACTCAAACTGTAATGCCATTTCCCACGAATTTGAGAGTCCTACAAACAAACATCAGGAGGGCACAACGGGAACACTGCCAGCTGTCACACTCACTTTTGGTTCGTCAGATACCGGTCCCAGCCACGAATAATATTGCCATACATCTGAGTGTCTTCCAGGTAGCTTCCTTCGAAAGCATAGATCTGTCTCTCCAAGTTTGCCAGTGTTTCCTGGGAGATGGAAAACAAGGACATGGATAATGCCTTTTAATGCAAATAGTAGGTTTGACCAGACTGAAATCCTGAATCCGACCTGGACACCCAAGCTTACCCCACCAAGCCATCCAGTGGCTGATAGGAGCCGCAGCTGTACAGGACCTCGGCAGTCCGGACCTTTTGGGAATGATGGGCCCTTTGTGAACACCATAGGCGGTATGCAGCCTGTCCCCAGCCAAATGCACGCTCGTACAAAATTCTGCGTATATTTTCAAAGGGTTCATGGAACTCGGGTGTAAAGAACCGGCCGAGCTGAGACCGCGTACGGTTCCCACTCCCCGCACAAAAGGCATTGCTCCTGGGAGAGGAACGGGTGACCAGCCTGGCACGTCAACTCGCTCCCCTCCCCGCCGGCTCAGAAAGACCAGCAGCCCTGGGCTGCTAGTTACCATGGAAACCTGGAAGGGCAGCTTCAGGTGAGATGGCCTCCTCGGTGCCCACGCCAACACGCGGGGCGGGGAGGGCTTGGCCACCGGGGACCCTGGAACCCCAGGTGCACGCAGCGATTGCCAATTCCGTAGACTGAGCCTTCTCCACTCGCCTGTCACCTTCTAGATGTTCCCGAACACATCACATCCCTGCCCATCAAAAACCCCATCTGACCGATCTACTCCTAGCACCCAAGGGACGCGCTCCCGCCACGTTCCAAAGACCAGACCCGGGCTGGGTCCCGCCCCCCGACCTGCCTCCCTCCCCCAAACCCCCCAGCAAGCCCGAACCAACCGCCCCCGAGCTCACAGACCCTCGCCCTTTGCAGCGCCCACTCGGCGCCGGGCCGCGCTCCCTCCCCGCCCAGCTCCGAGGCCCTCGCCGGGAAGCCGAGCCGCGGGCGGGCCCGGGAATGCGCCCGGCCTCAGGCCGCCGGACTCGGGCCGGCCGCGCTGCGCCCGGAGCCACCCACAGCCCGGCGCGGACGGCCGGGGGCCCGCGGGCGGGGGGCGAGGGGCGCCGGAACGAGGCCCCGGTCCCTCACCGCCAGCTCCTGCTTCCGCTTCACGAGCTCCGCCAGCTCCCGCCGGGTGTCGGGGATCTGCGGCGGCGCCGCCTTGTTGTGCATCGCCATGTTGGGCTGAGACGGCGGCGCGCGAGGCCGGGGGCGGGCCCTGCGCGCCGCCGCCGCCGCCCGCCAGGGGGCGGCCACCCCGCTGCACTGCGCCTGCGCGCGCGGCTTCCGGAACGGTTCCTCGCGCCACCCGGGTCGGCTCTCGGGGTCGCGGCCCGGGGACCCGTGGCTTTGGCTCTTGGCCATCCTAGCTTTCTGCCCCTTGGTGGGCCACTGGGCTTTACGGACCCGCAGAGCCACCGCGTCCGCGCCCACTCCTAGGCCGGAGTCAACCTCAGTGATGACTCTGTCCACCGAATTCCCAAGTGGAAGACTGGGTGTCAGCCTCACCATCCTGCATTAGGAGGGAGTAGGATGTTGTCCGAAACCGGGTGCTGCAAACTCCATCCAGAAGAGGTGCAAACCGGCTTGCTTTGGTCTGCTCCTGACACCTCCGTGGTTCATTCAGGCCGTCCCATTTTATGGGCTATGCTATCCCCACAGCCTCCTTATTTCTGCCCTTAGTCCTACTTAATCCACTATTGACGTGGTGGCAGGGTGATCTTCCAACAACGAACGTGACGCTGTTTAAAGCCTTTCTTTCTGTGGATTCTGATCAGTGCCCTTTAGAGAGACAAGAATTATGTACAGATTGTTAAATAAAAGTTCTAAGAGGCCATTGCTCTAGGGATCAGCAGATAGTGTAGCGCTTAGGTCGCTGGATTCCCACATGGCCGGTCACAGTTCCAGTCCTGGATCCGTGATTTGAAACACACCGGGAGCGTGTGCGGGCGTGCCCAAGATCCCTGGAGGGCAATGGAGGAGAAGGGATTGCAGCATGGCCATCTCTCGAGGAAGGTAATTTCTCACTTTCCTTTTCACTGTCACTGTCTCTCCTGCAAGCCCAGGAACCCTAAGGGAAAATTAAAAGGCCATTGCTCTAGGCCCCTACAAACCAGACCAAAATGGAGTCACTCATGCTAAAATGTCACATCTTCAAACTGAAACTTTAAGGAAGCTGACAGAACCCAAAATGGCCTAAAACAGAACATTCCAGTGTTAGTGTTACAGGGAAATGAGACTTAGGCACACCTTGTGGCTTTCTTATGAATGTGCATCTGAAATAGCTCAAGATGTTAAGTAGACTCACCGGACCTTTATATGAACACCCTTATTGCCCAAATACATTTCTCCTTTCTTTCCAAACCCACTGTTCTCACCCATGGCTTAAGATTAAGCAAAGGGGGAAGGCACCAGCAGGTGGCATGGTGGTTAAGGGCACTAGACTCCCACATGGCTGAATGCCATTCCAGTACCAGACCTGGTGGCTTGATTGCTCAGTTTTCACCCCCCACCCCCATCCCATTCTGTCCCTCTCTGGTCAAACCGAAATAAGTAAATATAGTTTAAAAAAATACCTCTACCAGAAAAAATTAAGCAAAGTGGGACCAGCAGGTGGTGCAGTGGTTAAGGTGCTGGACACCCAACTGGTGGGCTACATTTCGAGTTCTGAACCTGGCAGCTTGAAAATCAAGCTGTGTGTGTGTACACCATCAAAATCCAAAATCCCAGGAGATAATGGAGAAGGAAATATAGTGTGGTCCTTCTCCTAGGGGGTGATCTCTGTCTCAGCTCTCTGGTGAGCACATGCAACCTATGGCAAAAACCTTTCAAAAAAAAAATTTTTTTTTTCCCCACCATGTGGCATGGTGGTTAATGCACTGGACTCCCACACGGCTGACCACAATGAGTCCCAGACCCAGTAGCTTGAAAAACACACTAGGGTACCTCTGCATGTATGCCCAAAATCCCAAGAAGAGAATGAAAGAGAAAGGATTTTGGTGCGGCCATTCCCCCAGGGATGAGTTCTCATTTCCTGTCTCTCTCTGTCTCTCTGGTGAATGCAAATATCCTATAGCAAAACTAAAAAAGAAAAAAAAAAAAAAAGTTAAGGCATTTGTAATCAATTAGGCCTTGAGAAGTATGCAGAGTTGGAATATTAGCTATGTTAACCTGCTCTTGTGATTTTTAGGGAATTTAAAAGCAACTCTCAAAGATTGGATGGAACTTTTTTTGCTGTAAATTACCTTACATATTCTGGGCTGTAGCACAAAAGTCTGTAGTAATAAAAACCCAATAACACTTGTGCTCAAAAAAAAAAAAAAAAAAAATGTGTTAACCAATGTAAGTCCTTGAGAAGAAAACAAAAGTCTGCCTAAGAGGAAAGTTTGGGTAAAAACTGGCCTCAGAGAGGTAACTTTATGAAGCCTCAGGTAGTCCCTTGCACACGTGTTTAAAATAATTGCTCAAGAAAACTCTTTAAGAATTATTTATTTATTTATTTATGTAAGTCCATTTGTTGTTATTGTTTAACTTGACAAGAAAGAGACAGAAAGGGAAAGTGAGAAAGCAAGCCACCAGGTCTGGGATTTGAACGGTGGTTGGTCATGTGGGAGTCCAGCGGCTTAATCAGCACGCCACCTGCTGTCACCCCTTCCCCAACGATACTTCTAATAAACAACTCACTGACCATCTGGCAATAAAGTGCCCCAAGTTACCATGGATGGCGTACTGCTCATTGTAACCCACCTCCTGCAAGTAGCTGTTACTGAAGCACTCAGTACTGCAGTGCTGACTTCGGATTTCCAGTCTTTGCTCCCAGCTGGCCATCCTTATGGTTTAGCTTGAATTGACCTTTTGCTTGTTTGACAAGTATGGTCAGACTTTTTTTTTAAAGAGATTTTTGCTATAGAACACGTGTACTCGCAGGAGAGACAAAAACACACATACAGAAAGCGAGAAATCATCCCTCAGGGCAATAGCCACCCCACAATCCCTTCTCCATTCTCCTTTCAGGGTTTTGGGCACACGTGCACACGCACCCGGTATGAGCTTTAAGCTACCAGATCTGCAACTTGAACTCTAGTTGACTACGTGAGAGCCCAGTGATGTAACCATTATGCCGTCTGCTGGTCTCTTTATTCAAGTGGACATATGTAAGGGGCTTGGCAAATAACGACTATGTTAGTGTTAGCTTTTATGTTTAAGTTCAGTATCGTTAACGTCTTCACTCGGGCATTGCTTACTTCTCCATCCTCAACTCTCCACACTTCAGGGTCCTGCAATTTCAGCATTGTAAGTCTAGATGGCTTATTCTTTTTTTTTTTTTTCATTTTTATTCTTTCCTTCTTTCCTCTGTCCCTTGTTTCCATCCTTCCCTCTTTTTTTGCTTGGATACCTTGGGATTTCTTTCTTTTTAAATAATTTTTATTTATTATTATTTAAAAATTTTGCTATAAGGCACATGCGCTCCGAAGAGAGAGAGAGAAAGTAAGTCACCAGGTCTGGAACTCAAACTGCAATTGGCCATGTGAGGGTCCAGAGCCTCAACCACCACACCACCTGCTGGTCTGTCTTTGGATTTCTACGATCTGTGCATTGGTATCTTTCACCAGTTCTGGGAAATTCTTAAGTCATTTTTCTCCAGATATGGCCTCTGCCTCATTTCCTGTCTCCTTCTGGAACTCAAAACCCTTTATTTCCTACTCTATTTTCAGGATTCTCTCTGTGCTGCATTCCAGATGTCTGCATGTGTGCTGACCTTACAACTTGAGGTCTTGCTGAACTCCATCATTAATTTCAGGAGTTTTTTTTGTACATTCCTTGGGTTTTTTTTTTCTTTTTTTTAATATGGACAATGATTTCATGTGCAAATAGGTAGCACTGTGTGTGCACATTTTTTCTGAGTATTTTCATTTCATTTTCTTGCCTTATTGTGCTATCTAGAGCCTCTAGTACTATGTTGAGTAAGAGTGGTCAGGGTGGACATCTTCCTCATTCCCTATTTTAGGAAGTGTGAGGGTTAGTTCTGGGTGTCTATTTGTCTGGACTAAGGAATACTTAGAAACCCAGTAAAGCATTATTCTGGCTATGTTTGTTTCCAGAAAAAGTAAAGTAGGTAGGAAGATCTGCTTACCGTGGACAGGCACCATTAAGGGGCCCAGAGAGCACAAACAGAGAAGCAAGTTGGTCTCTTTAGAGGTCAAGATGGATTTTCTTCGGCTACCTTAGACATCAGAACTCAAGGCTCACCTGGCTTTGAACTCCAGGACTTACATCATTGGCCCCTGGGCTCTCAGACTGAGTTACAGCATCAGCTTCCCTGCCTCTAAGGTCTTCAGCCTTGTACTGAGCCATTCTGCCAACACCCTGTGGTCTCAATTGTAGATGGCCTGCTGTGTGATTTTTCAGCTGATATAATTATGTAAGCCAATTCTAATAAATCCTATAACATTAGCTGTATAGCTTCCGTGCATGTTCTTTACCAAGCTGAGGAAGTTCTTCTCTATTCCTAGTTTTCTGAGAGCATTTATCATGAGTGAGTGTTAAATTTTTTTCAAATGATTTTCCTGCACCAACTGATAGGATATGATTTTTCTTCTATAGCTTCTTGACATAATAGGTTATATAGATCTATTTTCTTGCATTATCTGAATTTAATAAACTCTACATGGTGATATAGTACAATTCTTTTTATATATCACTAGATTCAACTTGCTAATATTCTGTTGAGAACTTTTACAGCTAAATTTATGACAGCTAGTGGTGTTTAATTTTCTTTTGTACTGGCCTGTCTCATTTTGGTGTCAAGGTAATACTGGTCTCACAGTGTTTCCTGCTTTTCTAGTTTCTGGAAGACATATTAATAGTATGGAATGGTGTCAATTTTTCTTAAAATGTTTAGTAGAACTCTTCAGTAAAATAATGACTAGGCTTGGAGATTTCTTTTTTGAGATTTTTTTTTTTTTTTTGTAAAGACTTTTTTGCTATAGGGCACATTTGCTCATCAGAGACAGAGAGACAGAATGAGAAATCACCCCACAGGGAGATAGCAGGCTGCAATCTTTTCCATTATCCTTTCAGGATCTGGGGCAAATATGCACAGGTGGGTCTAGGACTTTTTTGGGAACTTTTATTTTTTTCTAGAGAGATTTTTGTTATAGGGCACATGTGCTCACCAGACAGAGACAGAAAGCGAGAAGTCACCCCCCAAAGGGGATGGCCACACAACAATCCCTTCTTTCTCTTTTTCATCTTGGAATTTGAGCACACATGCACACACGCCTGGCATGAGTTTTAAGTCATTGGGCCCAGTATTTGAACTGCAGTTAACTACATAGGGGTCCAGCTATAACCATAATGTAACCATTATGCCATCTGCTGGTCCCTTTTCTTGTAACTTTTAAATGACAAATTCCACTCCTTTGACAGTTAAGTTATAGGATCATTCAGATTATTTGCTGTCAACTGAATTTCAGTAGCTCATGGTTCTATTTGGGCTGCTGTAACATATTGGGCTGAGTAGTTTATAAACAGGGACCAGTAGGTGGCGCAGTGGTTAAGGCACTGGACTCCCACATGGCTGGCCACAGCTGGAGTTCCAGACCTGAAGGTTTTAAAAATCACACCAGGCAGATGTATGTGCGGCCAAAATCTGAAGAGAATGGAGGAGAAGGAATTGTGGTATGGCCACAATTGATTTCTTTTTCTGTTTGTTTTTTTTTTTTAAAGAATTATTTTATTCAACTTTATTTATTTATTTATTTATTTACTTACTTACTTTAATTTTACCAGAGTGGCACAGAGAGAGAGAGAGATGAGAGAGAAAGTGAGAAAGCAAGCCGCCAGGTCTGGGTTTGAGCTGTGGTTGGCCATGTGAGTCCAGCGCCCTTAACCAACAGGCCAACTTGCCAGCCCCTCCCTGAAGGTTGATTTCTTTCCCTTTTGTGTTGTGTCTCTGGCAAGCGCATGTGCCCTGAGGCAAATTTAAAAAAATGTATAAACAACAGGAATTTATTTCTTCTAATTCTAGAGGCTGGGAAATTCAAGATCAAGGACCTGGTAGAGACCAGCAGATGGCGTAATGGTTACATCACTGGACTCCCACATAGTAGACCACCGATTGAGTCCTAGACCTGGCAGCTTGAAGCTGATGCCGGGCGTGTGTGCATGCATACCCAAAACCCCAAGAGAAGAATGGAGAAGGGATTGTGGTGTGGCTATGCCCCCACGGAGTGATTTCTCATTTCCTGTGGCTCTGTCTCCCTGGCAAGCGCATGTGTCCTATAGCAGCAAAAAAAAAAAAAAAAAAAAAAGCCTGGTAGATTCAGTGTCTGGTGAGGACTCATTCCTCAGACAGCTTGTCATGGTCTCCTCATACGATGGGTGGGATAAACTGCTACCTCAGGCCCATTTATAAGGACACGAATCCCATCCATGAGGGTAGAGCCATCATGACCTTACCACCTCTCAAAGGGCCCTCCCTCCCAATACTGTTACCTCAGGGTTAAGTGCCAACATATGAATTTTGGTCTATGTCTATTCATCTAAAGTCAGTTTATGTGCATGGATTATTTCCATATTATTAGATTTTTTTTTTTTTTGTCATAGGGCATGTGTACTCATAGGAGAGAGAGATTGAGAGAAATGATAAATCACCCCAAGGGGGGTCAGCCATCCTACAATCTCATCTCTTCCATTTTTGTCTCAGATTTTAGATGCACACACACACACACCTGGTGTCATTTTCCAAGTTGCTGGGTCTGAGACCTGAACTGTTCAGTTGGCCATTTGGGATCCAGCACCTTAACCACCACACCACCAGCTGGCCTGCCTTGATTTCTTTCTTTCTTTTCTTTTTAGAGAGATTTTTTGCTATAGGGTATGTGCACTCACGAACCAATACAGAAAGCAAGAAATCACCTCCAGGGGTGATGGTCACACCACAATCCCTTCTCCTCCACCCTCCTCTCAAAATTTTGGGCTTGTACACAAGTACCTTAAGTTGCTGGATCCGGGACTCGAATCACAGTTGACCAGGTGGGAGCCCAGGACCTTAATTACTATACCGCCTGTGGACGCTGGCCTTGTTTTCTTTTATTTAAAAAAAAAAAAAAAAAAAAAAAAAAGGTGGAAAAATGTCAGAAAACTTGGGAGATTAGGGAAATTAAAAAAAGACTTGAGGCCAGCAGATGGAGTGGTAGTTAAAGTCCTGGATTCACACATGGCTGACACCACAGTTTGAGTCCAAGACTGGCAGCTTGAAAATCATCCTGGGCGCATGTGCATGCATGCCCAAAATTCCAGAGAGAATGGAGGAGAAGGGATTGCAGCATGGCCATCCTCCAAGGGGTGATTTTTCACTTTTCCTCTGTCTCCCTTTCTGGTAAGCACTCGTGCACTACAGCAAAAACCTCGAGGAAAAAAGTCTTTCTTCCAAAGAATAATTTCACGACTGTCAAACACCTAGAGACACTGAGTATGGGAGCAAAGCCTGCATGTCCCTGAGCCATCATGCTGCGAATCTTTGGATCTGACTTCAGTTTCACTCCTTTACTCTGAAAGGTGTAGTCTTTTGGCATGCCAGATTTTTTTGTCTTTTGTTTTTTTGTGGAAACATCCTCTATTCAGACACCCCATAATATGTGGGCTCTGGGTTTTTTGCCATTTAACTTTGAGTGAGATCTGACTTGCTAGAATCAAATATGGTTTGCCTTTATATCACACATGGCTTCCTGGCATCTACACTTCCTTTCTCTCCAGACTGTGTACCTTCACTTTTGGCCTGATACATTTTTATAAATTTATTAGTTCTCAGACAATCCAAGAAATGTTGTTTGTATCTGGAAGTTCTTGCTATTTCCAGCAGGTGGGGATACCAAAACTACTTATCTATCATGATCAGAAACCAGGAGTGCCTCTCTCTCCCCATTATTATCCTATCGAATCTCAAGTTCTTTCAAACTCTAGTTTATCATCTCAGATATTTCTGTGAGCCGCTCTGCTTAGAAACAGTCCTTTCTAGGGGCCAGCAGGTGGCATAGTAGTTAAGGTGCTGGATTCCCAGATGGCCAATTGCAGTTGAAGTCCTGGGCCTGGCAGTTTGAAACTCATGCTCGGGATACATGCCCAAAATCCTGAGAGAATGGAGGAGAAGGGATTACATGATGGCCACTCACCCTTGGAGGTTATTTCTTACCTTCTTTCTATCTCTCTCTCTCCAGCGAGTGCACATACCCTATAGCAACCCCCCCCCCCCCAAAAAAAAAAATCCTTTCTTTCCTCACCCTCAGCAGGCTCTTCTCCAATTCCCAAGGTGTCATTAAATCCTGTTTCTAGACTCACACTTCCATGGTCTCCTACACTTCTCTTCTCTAGCTCTGCTTTGGCTGCTGGCTTTATTATTATTTTTGCTACAGGATGGGTGTGATTCGCCAGAGAGAAACAGGAGGAAAGTGAGGAATCACCCCTAGGGAGGATCCTCAATTCTCCTTTAGAGATTCTGGGCACACACACACCTTATGTGATTTTTAAAGCTGGTGCTCCAAGACTCAAACTGCCTAACTGGCCACATGAGATCCAGCTGCCTTAACCTCCATGCCACCTACTGGTTCAAGGCTGGTCGATTTATTGCTCTGCAAAGACTAGACCTTGTACAACTCAGGACTATAAGAGGCAGTGCATCACAGAGGTTAAACTATAGAATCTGGAACCAGAGTGACTGGGTTTGAATCCTAGTCCTCCCTCCCACTGTGTGGTCTTAATTAGAAAGAGGTCTGATGGTAAGAACATAAAGATGATGTCTCACACTTGGCAGAACTGTGGACCACCAGAGGGTGACTTCTGAGGAGGGTTGCAGACAGCTTGAGACTGACAGTAATGACTTGCAGACAAGTTAGCCAGGGTGAAAAAACGCTGGGGAAGGAAGGAGTTGCAAATAGCTAAAATAAACATGGGTTTCTAAACAGAATGAAGTCATTTAAAAAGAACCTGAGGATTATGCCAACTTCAAATAAGAAGTCAGTTATTGGGTGACGAGGACTCTTTTCTTGGACCGTCTTCAAAAACAAAAAAAGAAGGAAGGGGACATGCAAGAAACTTTCTCAGACATTTGACAATGAAGAATCTCTTATTTTGAAAAAGTATTTCTGCAGTAAAGCAAAAGTTCACTGTTCTTATTGTGAAATGCAGGTAAAGTGGCCATTTATCAGTGCCCACCAGGATGGTGTTTGAAGCAAGGCCGAAGGCTAACAGTAGTTCAAACTGAACACGGAGACTCTGGAGTCAGAGAGCAGGTTATTGCCAAACACCAGGAAAAGAAAACCATCATTCTGAATCCAAAGAAAAATTCATCAATACAAAACATACGTTTTAGATAAGGAAATCTGTGATCTTTGACACCTATCAAAACAAAACAAATAGCAGTTATTTTGGGGGGACATGCTAATTGCCATTGTAGTTTCCCTTCATCTTACCTTTCATCTAATTGACTGTATTAAGTGTTCATTCTTCAAAGGAGAGCTTCCATTTCTTTCGAATGAACATCAGTTTAATGCCCCTCTTCACACTGGCCAACCATCGCTGGGAATACACATGGGTATATGAGACTACAATGTGAAAACAACAGACAGAATAAGACAACAATCTAATATCATCCTCGGTTTCAACCCAAGGGGAACAGTCAATAGCAGCACCACCTCTTTTCTCCCCACGCCATCCCTATCATCACAACCTGAGGACAGAACAGCAGGGACAGGAATAAACTGGCATGAGGCCTACAACAGCCTCCCTGAGCTTGTGCCAATTCAGAGCACACTGCCGCTCCCCCACACCCTGAGATTAAAGATGGGGAGCCAGTGCAGGTGTCGGGGCTCACCTAATTCCTGGTCTCCCCACGACATACTACACAACTATCTACCTTTACCTTGGAAATCCCAATATGAAGACACCTTTAGCACAAATACGAGGTCCTCTATGCTAGGAAAACATAACCCTTCAAAATGGAGCTATTATTTACAAATTTTATTTTTTTATCCCAAAAATACATATAAATGAAAATCTGCTTTTCAAATGCAGAGGCCTTTGCCAATCATGTAGTATTACATTTACATCACAAAACATTCTCATATGAAAATCAGTGTGTAGCTCTTTAACACACAATTTATATATATATATATATGTATATACATATACACGCTATATGCAAGTAGTTAATGCTTTTCTACTTACACATTTCTCCGGTGGAAAAAAGAAACCGGGCGTCTCCCGGCTTTCCAGCCATGGAAAGGTAAATACAGCCTCTCTGAACAATTTTTTAGGAGATGAAACACAGAAATGTGTGAACTATACAACCTTGTTCAGACATACACAAGTTAAAATAAAGCAAAGCCCCTGCCACATAAATGAAAGTGTATTTTTCAAAGGAAAAAAAAAGATAATATTTGAATAAAAATGTAAAATTGACCAGATAAGATGATCAAAATTATTATGCACATGCTCCGTGGAGAAATCAGGAATTCTCTCATAGGAAACCGATCCACAATTCACTGCAGCCTCTCCTGACATGAACTCAGCACCCACCGGTAGGAGCCATGATCTTCCTATACATCAGGTGCTCAACGCTCCCTCCATAAAGCATCTGTTTAAATTAGAATGAGGTCATGTAAGTTCCCATCCTAAAGAAATGAAGTGCAAAATCAACTTCTATGACTCAAGAGCTCAACCAGGTCAAAGCTTTGGTATATACTGGAGGCTGTTTTGGTGATAACCAAAGCTTAGTAAGATTCTGTTTTTGGCTTGCCCCAAAAACAAAAAAACCTGGCTCACAAAGCTTAACGACTATATAAATAAAGTAACTGTACAGAGAGCAAGCCACAAGTCCCCCAAACCACGAGTTTACAGTTTCCTAGGCAGCGGTTCCAAAAGCACCAACTAAAGCCACAACGCTTCTACGAAAACACAGGGCGTCGTAATCGGTGAGACTGCTCTGAAACAAATGCCTACAGGCACGTGGCTAATGTTCCACAGAAAAAAGTTCAACGAAACCGAAGTCAGTGTTCTTAAACTATAACATAAGCTGGTCAGCAACAGAGGAAAGACTTAAGGCAATAAGAGGCATTGCAGAGAACACCACAGTGCTCTCTGACTCAATCCCAAAGCCTTCCAAGAAGGAAAGGTGTCAACAGTTTGTTTCTTAGTTTGCTAGCTGTCTGACACTTCCTGTTCCTCCTCGTCATCTTCATCTTCTTTCCTGTCTACTTCAGAGGTGTCCGACGACTCGTGGAGCAAAACATACTCTCGGCTACTGAACCCAAATTTAAGAACATCCTTTTCTTTCAGTTCATAGTATCTCTGTGGCTCAATACGCTTATTGTTCAAGAAGGTTCCGTTGCCTGAACCGAGGTCAATGATATAGGGCTTCACCCTTCGGCCGACTGTGCCATCAGCACGGGTGTACTCCACAAGCCTGGCAGAGAAAAAGAGAGAAATCCATGAGCACAATTCCGCCTCAGACTGTCCCACCTCTCTCAAGTTCTTTGCTAGTTGATGTAAATAAATAGGCATGAACACGACTCAAGTTAAAACCCTAGGAAATCAAGAAATCAAGGGAAAAGCATGGTCTTGGATGAGGAAACAGAGCAGTTTAAATAACTTAGCAGAAAAAGTGAGCACTGGCTGCTGGGTAGTGGGGAGACTCCATGTAGACCAAAAGTTTGAAATACAGAATCCAAAGCCTCTTGCTGTAGATAATACATTTCTCCTGTTGTTCAAAATCAGTATAAATCCAGGACCAGCAGTTAGCGTAATGGCTATGTCGCTGGACTCCCATGTAGTCAACTGCAGTTCGAGTCCTGGACCCGGTGGCTTAAATTCACGCCGGGCGCATGTGTGTGTGTGCCCAAAATCCCGAGAGGAGAATGGAGGAGAAGGGATTGCAGCGTGGCCATCCCCCCTGGGGGGTGTTTTCTCGTTTTCTGTCTCTCTGTCTCTCTCTGTCTTTCTGGCGAGCACATGCATCCTACGGCAAAAACCTCTCCCAAAAAATAAATAAATAAATAAAAATCCTCCTTCTACCTATATCTCAATTATGTTAGCTCTGCTCTAAATGGTTTAAAAAAAAAAAAAAAAAGTGGGTTTCAACTTCAGAGCTAGTGAGCTAGATATAAGGCAGAGTTCTACTATGGCGAATTTTTTTTTTTTTTCCTGGAGGGAGCATGTACTCACCAGACAGGGATAGAAACAGGAAAAGTGAGAAACCATCCCCCAAGGGGGCTGGATAGCCATGCAGCAATCCCTTTTCAGCTCTCCTCTCAGGATTTTGGCCGTGTACGCACATACACCTAGAGTGTTCTTCTAGCCTCCAGATCTGGAACTTGAATTGCTTAGTTGGCCATGTGGGATTCAGCCACCTTAACCACCTTAACCACAGCACTGGCTGACTTACAGAATTCACTCATTAGGCAAGTCACCTGGCTTAGCTGAGCTTGTATTTTCTCATCTGTAAAATGGGAATAATCAGCATCTGTCTCAACCTTCTCTCACAGGATTGCTGTGAGGATCAAATGATAACAGATGTACCATGCCGGCTATTAAGCTCCAAACTCCAGACTCAGCTAACACATGTTGAACATTTTCAGTTACACAGTATTTTCATTTTAATGCTTACGACAGCCCAGTGAAGTAGGTGGAAACTGAGGACCAGAGAGTAGATTGTCCTAGGGTTAAATTACTGGTAAGTGGCAATGATAGGGTTCAACTCCTGGGTTTCTCACACCAAGTTCAATACTCTTAAGCGATAACTTAAAGGAAAGTTAAATTAGTAACACCCTATTCTGCATACACATATACGCAAATCTTAGTAATCTCAAGACATTCAGCTTCTGCTTGCACTTCGGTTTCTCCCTCCAACATCTACCTACCGATACTGAAAGACGGCGTGCTGCTTCGAACAAGAGGGATGGTCGATGGGAATGTCTGCGATGCGGCGGTGCCGACCCAGGAGGTATGCACTCTGTCGATGGATGTACATGACGGGAAGCACCTCGTCATTTTTAAAAGGGTAGAGACGCCAACGTTTTTTGGGGATACGTGCTTCTGGGGGCTCGCTATATTTAATGACTACACCCCGGAAGGTGTTTGTGTCCTCAAGAAGTGCCCCAGAAAGTTCAAAACTTGGTTTTTCTTTAACAGGCACCTCTTTTTCCTTATTATTGCTACCAGGTCGAGGAACCAACTCCTGAGACTCGTTACCACTGCCACCAACTTCATTCTTCTGGCGATGCTCCCGGCGCCTGGCGTTGTAAAACTCCCGCTCTTCTTCCTGAGCCTGCAGGTTCGGAATGTCTCGATCCCGTCCCTGAGCCAGTCCACTCCCAGGCCTCTCGCTGGAGCTTCTCCTTTGGTGGGTATGGCCCCGGTGTCTGTCTCGGTCACTGTTCCTAGCTCTCCGGTGTTCTAGTTCCGACGGTTCCCGATGCTGCCGATCCTCTCGTCCTCTCCGAGGATGATCCTCACGTTCCTGGAATTCAAGCAGAGTCAGTAAGTTAAAGGCAGTCTAGGGCCAGCAGGTGGCATAGTGGTTAACGCGCTGGATTCCCACATGGCCTCCTTCTTGTCTAAGTTAAGTCCCCCGGTCAAGGAGCATGATCACTCCCTTGCATATGTTGTAGTTTGGTTGTCCCCCACACCAAGTTCCTATGGTGGGACTCGGTTGTACTGTAAAGGTGTTTAGCAAAAACTCAATCCCTTCATGGTTTCCCAGAGCAGGGCCTCCGGGTATGAGGTCACTAAGATTAAGCTGTGGTAGATTTTTAAGAGGGGAAAGAACAGATCAAGCAGAAATTTGGAGACCACTGCTGTGTTCAAGATCCCGCACTCTGCCATGTTGTAGCCTCACAAGAGGTTGGCCACTGGACATCAGACCTCCATGGAGCTGACTAAAGCTCTATTTCTCATAAACCACCAGTCTCAGGTTCATCTGTTAATAATGTAGCTGTGGACTGAGGCACATACTGCATTCACATCCCTTACCCCTCTGTCATTCTGTTGCACATGCAAAACCACAATCAGCACCAACAGGTGAATGTATTAAAGAAAAAGACCCTTCTGACTAGTCCCACCTTGGACGAATGACCTCATTCAACCCAAAAGATGTCCAGCAATCACCTCAGCTTTCCCTGATCATGCCTCCTTTCAGATGACTGCTTCACTCTTCTCAATCTCCCACAGGCTCTCCATCCCCTCCTCACTCAGGGAAGACTTTCCTGATCTACGTGCCTGCCAGTATGTATGTCCACATGCTGTTGTCCCTATGTATCTATGGAAGAGTGGTTCCAAGGACCCCAGCAAATACCAAAATCCAGAGATAATCAAGTTCCTTACATAAAAGGGTACAGAATTTGTACATAACTTACACAAACCCTCTAACACACTTTAAGTCCTCTAGATTCCTTATAATACTATTTAATCTAATATAGTTAACTGTATTGTTTAGGGAACTTTTTAAAAGTCTACATATTCATGACAGACACAACCATCCTAGGTAGCACTAACTACATAGTACATGCCAGCAACCTTAACATTTTCAACCCAGTGGTTAGCTGACTCTTGTGGATGCAGAACCTGCACAGATAGGAGGACAACAATATTTTGCCTTCCCTTCCTGGGACCATAAATGAACTTCTTGTGCTACTATCTAAAGTTAATTCCTATACCAAGAGCTTGGTCCTAACCTCTTTCATCAAGAAAATTACTTCAGGGCCAGTCAGTGGCATGGTGGTAAAGGTGGCTGGATCCCACATGGCTTACTGTGGGTTTGAGTCCCAGATCCAGCAGCTTGAAAATAATGCCAGTGCACATGTATGTGTATGCCCAAAATCCCAAGGGGAGAATGGAGGAGAAGGGGTTGTGATATGGCCACCTCCCAGAGCTGTGCTTTCTCATGATCTCTCACTCTCTGGTGAACATATGTGCCCTACAGCAAAAATTAAAAACAAAGAAACAGGCCAGCAGATGTTGTAATGACTATGTCACTGGACTCCCATGCAGTCGACTGTGGTTCGAGTCCCAGACCTGGTGGCTTAAACTCATGCCAGGTGCATGTGCGTGTGTGCTTAAGATCCTCAGAGAAGAATGGAGGAGAAGGGATTGCGGTGTGGTCATCACCCCCCCCCAGGGGGTGACTTCTCGCTTTCTGTCTCTCTGTCTCTGTCTTTCTGGCGAGCACACACACCCTATAGCAAAAACCCCTAAAAAAATTTTTTTTTAAAAAATAATAAAACCACAAAGAAACAAACGAATATTACCCCAGCATGGCCCAGCTAGTTTTCACCTAAGAATGCAGACATTCAGTAAGTGTTAAGCAGGGATATACAGCATTTCTCTTTCATAACCTGGTATATTTCACTTAGCAGGTTTGTCTACTTTGTGTCAAATAACAGGACATCCTTATTCTTTACTGCTGAGTAGCAGTCCATCATCTCTGTGTGTCATATTTTCTTTCCTTTTTTTGAGAGAGATTTTTGCTATAGGGCATGTGCGCTTGCTGGAGAGACAGAAAGCTAGAAATCACCACCACCACCACTTCCCTCAGTGGGGTTGGCCACACCACAGTCCCTTCTCCTCCATTTTCCTCTTGGGATTTTGGGCACACACGCAGAAGTGCCTGGTGTTGAGTTTCAAGCTGCCAGGTTTGGGACTCAAACAGTGGTCACCCATGTGGGAGGCTAGAGACTTAACTGCTATGCCACCTGCTGGGCCCTATGCCACATTTTCTTAATCCACTCACCAGGTATTAGGCACTTAGGTTGATTTCATGTCTTAGCATTACTGTGAATAATGCTGCAACAAACATGGACACGCAAATGTCTTGCCAACGAAGCCATAGCTTGTCCTTTGGGCAAATACCCAAGAGTGGGGTTACTGGGCATACAGTAGATCTATTTTTAGATTTTTTGAGGAAATGCCATACTTTTTTCCATAGAAGCTGTACTAATTTATATTCCCACCAGCAATACATGAGGGTTCCTTTTGCTCTGCAATCTCACCAGCATTTGTTACTGCTTTATCATGGTCACTTTAATGGGGTTAGGTGATACCTAACTGTGGTTTTAAATTGTATTTCCCTTTGACAAGTGATGTTGGACATTCTTCATATGCTTTTCATTTAAAAAAAAAAAAGATTTAATTTTATTTTTACTATATTTTAAATTTGCTATAGGGCACATGTGCCCATCAGGGAAAGAGAGAGAGAAAGGGAAAGTGAGAAAGCAAGCCACCACATCCAGGACTCAAACTGTGGTTGGCCATGTGGAAGTTCAATCACCACACCACCTACTGGCCTCTCTTCATTTGCTTTTTCAGACATTTGTAAAATCTTCATTGAGAATAGCTGCAAGACTAATGGCTCATTTTTGAGTGGATTAGTTTCTCCAGGTGAGCTAAGTTCCTTATATATATTCATTAATCCATTATCTGAAGTACAGATTGCAAATATTTTCTCCCATTCCATGAGAGTTGCCTCTTTATCATTTATCGTTTCCTTTTCTGTGCACAAGCTTTTCAGTCTGATGTAATTCCACTTGTCTATTTTCGGTAGTATGTTGTTGCCTGTGCTTTAAGGGTCTGATTTAAGAAATCTCTGCCTATTCCAGCATCTTGAAGTGTTTTCCCAGTGTTTTGCTCAGGTAATTTTTTAGTTCTGGGTTTGACAAGCTTTTAATTCATTTTACTTAGTTTCTATAAATGGTGATCTTGAAATGGGGCTCTAGTTTCATCCTTTATTGCAGTGTTTGACCGCAACCTGTCACATGAGGTCAGGTGTGGAATTTTCTATTCAGGCGTCAGAAACATCACAATGCATTTTTGCACAGAAAAATATGTTGTGAGTTCCCTACAACTCAGTATTTGTGGCACCATGCTGCTACTCGGAAAGTTTTAAGTTTCAGAGCATTCGTGATTTCATACTAGGGATGCTCGACCTATATCAGCAGCATCTAAAAGAGGTGACCACTCTGTCTTCAACATATTTATCACTTCAAAGTTACCAGGCTTTCTTTTCTTTCTTTCCAGTCTCCTTTGTTGCGATCACCTCTGCGACTTCAAAGGATTATCCCTGTATTCAGTCCCAGGCCTGCTGGTCTTCTAACTACACTCCTTTCTTTTATTTATATTGTATTGAAATAGAGATAATAATCTCATTTAATTCTAATACTTTATATACATCTATATGCAAATGATTCATAAGTGCTTATTTCCAGCTCAGATGTCTCCCCTTAATTCTACTGTCTACTTCAACATTTCATCTCAAATGTAACATGCCTATATTGAAGAGTTGAATACCCCCCTCAAAACTCATGTCCTTCCTAGAACTTCAGAATGTGACCTTATTTCTTAGAAATAAAGTAAAGGTGAGGCTGGCTCTGGAGCCTGGCAGTTAATGAATGCAGACAAACCCACAAGGCCAACTGCACAAATCAAGTCCCAGACCTGAACAGAAAAGAAAGGATTACAACATGACCACTCCCCCATGGGAGATGCTCCTCCCCAACCCCACCCCCACCCATCTCTCTCTGGTGAGCACACACACCATCTAACCAAAAAAAAAAAAAAAAAAGTAACTAGAAAGGTATTTGAAGATGTAAATAGTTAAGATAAAGCCATATTGAAAGCAGTATAGGCTGTCTAGGCCATTAATCCCAATCGACTGGTGTCCTTATAGGAAAAAAAGACACAAAGGGGCTCAGAAAGGCCCTATAATGATAGAGGAAGAGATTCTATTATAGTAGTTATATGTAGCAAGTGAGGTGGATTTATGTTAGGGAGCAATACGGAGGATAATGCAAGGCATATCATACACTACATACAGCTTCCAACTCACTTCTTTTCTTTTTTTTTTTTTGGAGAGGTTTTCGCTATAGAGCGCGTGCGCTCGCCAGACAGAGAGAGACATAGAGACAGAAAGCGAGAAATCACCCCCCAGAGGGGATGGTCACGCCGAAATCCCTTCTCCTCCATTCTCCTCTCAGGATCTTGGGCACGCATGCACACGCGCCCGGCATGAGTTTTAAGCCACCAGACCGGGACGCGAACCGCGGTCAACTACGTGGGAGTCCAGCAACATAGCCATTACGCTAACTGCTGGTCCCAATGCACTTATTTTTCAAATGGTGGTCCAGAGGGGGAGAGAATACCTGCAAACACAGGTCATGCTTAAGTCAGAGGCTGTATACATTCGTACTGGAGATTATCCATGTGACATTTAGTTTCCACTGCCTATTAAACTCATTTTGCTTGAGCATCATTTTCAAGTCTCTGGCTGATTAACACAATGAAAACAATTTCTCCCTCCCCAAAGGGCACATGTGCTCACAAAAAAGAGAGCAAGGAAAAGAGTGAAATCACCCCCTAGGGGCAGAGGCCAATCCCTTCTCCATTCTCCTCCAAGGGTTTTGGATATGCACACACACATGCCCAACAGTTTTTTTAAAGAGGTTTTTCTGCATTAGGGCGCATGTGCTTGCTGGAGAGAGAGACACACACAATGAGAGGAAAAGAGCGAAATCCCTCTCCAGGAGGATGGCCATACTGCAATCCTTTTTCCTCCATTCTCCTCCTGGGATCTTGGGCACAGACACACACAGGCCCAGGGTAATTTTGAAGCCACTGAGTCTAGAACTTGAACTGCAGTTGGTCATGTGGGAATCCAGCAACTTAGTTGCTACACCATGTGCTGGTCCCATGCCCAGCATGATTTTCAAGCTGCCAGGTCCAAGACTCAAACCACCAGCCACATGGGAATCCAGTGCCTTAAGCACCACACTACCTGCTGGCCCCACTGAAAGCAATTTTAAAGACGTAATTTGAAGTAAGGAAGTAAGCGAGCAAACATTTGAAAATAATAATAATGATAGAAAAGTTCCATGCTAAAAGCCCCAGAATTTGTTGTAAAATGATTCAGAAACCAGAAGTAAAGGGCTGTAAGTTGTACATTAAAAAAAAAAAAAAAAAAAAAAAACTGGCTTGAGAGGTTCAGTCTAGGCACTGTGGTTCCAATGAATGAATTGAGATAGGCAAAGCAATGCTTGATCATACAGTATACTATCAGCATTATATCTTTCTTTCTTTTTTTTTTTTTTTTAAGAGAGATTGATTTTTGCTATAGAGCATGTGCACTCACTGGAGAGACAAAGAGATAAAAAGTGAGAGCTCACCCCCCAGGGTGATCATTTTCTTAATGCCAGTATCTCTACTTGCACATTATAAGTTCCTTGTGTGTTTTTTTCCATTTTTATTCAGTGTTTCGTTGCTCCTTTCAAACTTACTCATCATCACCCATGGGTGGTAGCTAGTCTTAACTACAGAGAAAGCTGTGCACAAAATCAACGCTTCAACAACGGTCTTGTTTTATGTGATTTACAACTTCTTAGTGTTTTTTTTTTTTTTTTTCCAGAGAGAGATTTTTTTGCTATAGGGCGTGTGTGCTCACCAGAGGGAGAGAAAGCAACAAATCACCCCCCAGGCAGGATGACCACACCACAATCCCTTCTTTTCCATTCTCTTGAGATTTGGGGCACACATGCACACAAACCTGGCAGGAGTTTAAGCCACCCGGTCTGGTACTCAAACTGCAGTCGACTACATGGAGTTCAGTGATGTAATCATTACTCCATCTGTTGGTCCCATTTCTGTGCTTTTTTCTATAGGGCCATCCACTCACAGTAGACATGCATGCACAGGCTTCTAGCATGTTTCTCAAGACACCAGGTCTGGATCTGGGACTCAAAGCATTCAGCCAACCATGTGGGACCAAGCCATCTTGACCTCCATGCCATATGCTGGCCTGGCCTTAAAATAGAGTTTGTGGGACCAGCAGTTAGCGTAATGGCTATGTCGCTGGACTCCCACGTAGTCGACCGCGGTTCGAGTCCCGGATCCGGTGGCTTAAACTCACGTCGGGCGCGTGTGCGTGCATGCCCAAGATCCCGAGAGGAGAATGGAGGAGAAAGGATTGCGGCGTGGCCATCCCCCCTGGGGGGGTGATTTCTCGCTTTCTGTCTTTCTGTCTCTCTCTGTCTGTCTGGCGAGCGCACGCGCCCTATAGCAAAAACCTCTTCCAAAAAAAAAAGTTTGTTTGTGATTTTTGCCATAGAGCACATGCACTTGCTGGAGTGAGACAGAGAGAAGTGGAAAATCACTCCCTAGGGGCAGATGGCTATGCAACAATCCCTTCTCTTCCATTACCCTGCTGGGATTTTGCACATGCACTCACACACTCCTGGCATAATTTTCAAGCCCCTATGTCCAGGACTCAAACCACGATCGACCATGTAAAAGTCCAGCACTTCAACCACCAAATCGCCTGCTAGCCCCATAACAGAGTTTTTTAAAGAACACTGAATACTTGTCCAACAAAATTAAGAACAAGGCAAGAGTATCTGCTCTCAGCACTCTTATTCAACACAGTATACTGAAGTTCTAGCCAGTGCAATAACAAAAGAAAACCAAGTAAAATGCATACAGATTGTAAAGGAAGAAAGAGAACTTCCCCTGTTATGATCGTCTATGTAGAAAAACCTGAGTAAGTGACCCAAAACAAAAAAACAAAAACAAAACCCTTTAATAAATGAGCACAGCAAGGACGAAGAATTGAAATAAACACACAGCAACCAATTTCATTTCTATATACAGTATTAGCAATAAATATGTGGGCAATGAAATTTAAAATACTATTATAATCACCCTCAAAAAAAGAAATACTTAAGTATAAATTTAAGACAAGGCACATAGGATTTGTACACTGAAAACTACAAACACTGGTAACATATTAAAGATCTAGAGGGACACAGACAATATTCATGGATTAAAAGACTTAACATAGTAAAAAAGTCAACCCCCCAAAAAAATACAGCTTAAATACAATTCCTATTAAATTCTTAGCAAGACTTTTTTGTATACATATACACAAAATTACTCTAAATTTATATGGAAAGACAAAGGAAAAAGAATAGCTAAAGCATTTTAAAAGAGAATAAAGGGGGGAAGAACAATCTAATTTCAAGGCATTGTATAATTATAGTAGTCAAGACTATATGGCATCGGCAGAATGACAGACATATAGATAAAGAGAATAGAATAGAGAACCCCGGAACCAGCAGTTAGCGTAATGGCTATGTTGCTGGACTCCCACGTAGTCGACCGCGGTTCGCGTCTCGGACCCGGTGGCTTACAACTCATGCCGGGCGCGTGTGCGTGCGTGCCCAAGATCCCAAGAGGAGAATGGAGGAGAAGGGATTGCGGCGTGACCATCTCCCCTGGGGGGTGATTTCTCGCTTTCTGTCTCTATGTCTCTCTCTGTCTGTCTGGCGAGCGCACGCGCCCTATAGCAAAAAACCTCTCCAAAAAAAAAAAAAAAAAAAAAAATAGAGAACCCAGAAATAGATATGCCCAACTAATTTTTGATGAAGAGGCAAAAGCAATTCAATGGAGGAAAGATGCCCTTTTCAACAAATGATGGCAAAAAAAAAAAAAAAAAAAAAAAAAAAAAAAAACCCCAAACAAACAAAAAAAAAACCCACCTTAACCTAAATCTCACACCTATGTTAAAAAACAAAACAATATTAAATACATGGCCAGCCATGTAGTCTGGTGGTTAAGGGAACACGATTCCACATAGTTGACTGCATGTTTCAAATCTGAGCCCCAGTGGCTTAAAAACCATGTCTAGCATGTGTGAGTGACCAAACCAATAGGATGGAGAGAGGGAGGAGACAAAATTGTGGCATGACAGCACTCCATTGAGGGGTGCTTTAAATCTCTCCCTTTATCTTCCTCAGGTACCCTTGGGCAAATTAAAAAATCACACTAGGGCAAGCAGGTGGCAGGGTAGTTAAGGCACTGGGTTCCCACATGGTGGAACGAGGCCTGATGCTTGGGAATCATGCCAAGTGTGTGTATGTGTGCCCAAAATCCCAAGAGGAGTATGGTGAAGAAAGGACTGCAACAAGGCCAGCCCCTGTAGGGGATGATTTCTCATTTCCCCTCTGTGTATCTCTGGCAAGTGCATATGCCCTATAGCAAAAAAAAAAAGAAAAAAAGAAAAAGGCAAACAAAAAACAGAAAAGCGAACCAGCAGATGGTATAACGTACATCACTGGACTCCCACATGCTGACCACAGTTCAAGTACCAAACCCAGTGGCTTGAAACTCACTCCAGCCATGTGTGCATACATACCCAAAATCCTAAGAGGAGAATGGAGTAGGAATTACAGCATGGCCAACCCCCCGGGGAGGTGATTTCTCACTGTCCGTCTCTCTCTGTCTCTCCAGCGAACACATATGCCTTACAGAAAAATCTCTCTTAAAAAAAAAAAAAAAAGAAACTGAGAAAAGATTATGAACTTCAACATAAAACATAAAACTTTAAGGAGAAAATCTTTAGCATGTAAGCCTGTGCAAAAGTTCTCAGACATAACACAAAAATCACACACCATGATATAATAAGAAAAATTAACAAGCTGAGCTTCATCAGAACTAAAAACCTGGGGCCAGCAGGTGGTGGCATGGTGGTTAAGGGTGCTAGACTCCCACATGGCTGACCATGGTTCAAGTCCTGGACTTGGCGGCTCTCTCTCTCTGTCTCTCTGTCTCCCCCCCACACACAAACTCTGGTCAAATTAAAATAAATAAATAAAGTTCAATAAAATAATTCTTTTAAAAAGAAACAACTTTTGCTTGAGGAATAATCCTGTTAAAAGAATAAAAAGACAAACTACAGACTGAGAGAAAATAGGTCCAAACCACATACTCAAAAAAGGATTTGTAGGGGCCAGCAGGCGCTGGACTCCCACATGGCCAGTGGGAGTCCAGTTCAAGTCCTGGAGCTGGTAGCTTCCTTTCTCACTTTTTCCCTCCCTTCCCTCCAACCCTGATCTGTCTCTGGTGAGCACATGTGCCCCATAGCAAATTAAAATAGTAATAACAATAATAAATAAAATTAAATAATTCTTTAAAAAATTATTTGCATCTATATTAATCAAAGAAACTTAAAAAAAAAAAACTCAACAGTAAAAAATAAAATAATCCAATTAGAAAATAGGCAAAAGATATGAAGAAACATTCCACTTAAGAGGATACATACAAGGACCAGTAAATGGCATAATGGCTATGTCGCTGGACTCCCATGTAGTCGACCACGGTTCGAGTCCTGAACCTGATGGCTTAAAGTCACGCCAGTTCATGTGCATTTGTGCCCAAGATACCAAGAGGAGAATGGAGGAGAAGGGACTGCAGCGTGGCCATCCCCCCTGGGGGGTGATTTCTTGCTTTCTGTCTTGTCTGTCTTTCTGGCGAGTGCACACGCCCTATAGCAAAAAACTCTGCAAAAAAATAAATTAAAAAACTAAAAACTAAAAAATAAAGGAGGAGACCAGCAGGTGGTGTGGTGGTTAAGGCGCTGGACACTCCCACATGGCCGACTGCGGTTCGAATACCGGACCTGGTGGCTTGCTTTTTCACTTCCCCTCTCTCTCTGTGTGTATCTTTCTCTGGTCAAATTAAAAAAAATAAATGAATGAAAAATGAATAAATAAAAAAAATAAAGGATACATACAGATGGCAGTAAATAACAAGAAAAATGTTCGACTTCATTAGCCATTAAGGAAGTGCAAATTAAAATCACAATGATATATCACTACGAAATAACCTGTCAGAATGCCTTTTAAAAAGTACTGATTATATCAAATATTGCAGAAAATACAGAGAAACTGGATCACTCTTAACTGCCAGTAGGAATGTAAAACTATAGATCCATAACAGTGTCTAAATTGCACATCCCAAAATTCCTGTGTTGATGCCCCAAACCCCAGTACCTCAAGATGTAACCATTTTTGGCGTTGAGATCTTTAAAAAGGTGATCAAATTAAACCAAAGTTGGAGACATGTGACATTATGACATATACATTTTGCTTTTCATTCACAGTTCCTGGCTCACAGCTCCTTTAAGCTGGGTTATTTCCTAAGTGACTACAGCAATAAGGATATCTTTATTAAAGTATCAAGGCTCCTGTCCTTGGTTCCAGAAGCAACTCCAAAACAGCTCTGAGCCAAAGCAAAAAAGGTGAGAGATGTTCATTATTTATAATGAACACTTTTCGAAAACACCTGAGTTTATGTTAATGAGGCAAATCTTGAAAAGTCTCAAGATAACCACAGGATGGGAGGGGGGACTGGTTGCCAGGGGAACCAACTAAATGCTCAGAGGATTGGAGATTTCCGTCCCACTCCCCAAGGGAACAGGGGTTGAAGGCTGAGGTCGACTGCCAATGGCTGGTGGTTTACTCAGTCATGCCCACACGATGAAGTTTTCATAAAACCCAGGTGTAAGGAGCTCCAGATAGCTGAACATATGGAGGTTTGCGGGAAGGTAAAAAAGAACATATTCACATGCAGAAGGCAGAACATGGGGAACCAGCAGTTAGCGTAATGGCTATGTTGCTGGACTCCCACGTAGTCGACTGCGGTTTGCGTCCCGGACCCGGTGGCTTAAAACTCACGCCGGGCGCATGTGCATGCGTGCCCAAGATCCCGAGAGGAGAATGGAGGAGAAGGGATTGCCGCGTGACCATCCCCCCTGGGGGGTGATTTCTCGCTTTCTGTCTCTATGTCTCTCTCTGTCTGTCTGGCAAGAGCACGCGCCCTATAGCGAAAACCTCTCCCAAAAAAAAGAAGGCAGACCATGTCAGAATGTGAGTCAGAGGACACCAGCTAGTGTCAGCTGTAGAACAGACTCCTTCCCTGCTGGTAAGGAGAAATCCCCACACCTCTCGGGTCACAGAAGGTTCTGTCTGACTGCTGAGAGTAGAGGAAAAACTAACTTTCCCCACATACACACCCTAATCCATTATGGCCCGTGTCATCATAAGAGGAGAAAGCCACTGCCCAGAGAAAAAGTCACGTGAGGACGTGGTGAGAAGGTAGCCATCTGCAAGCTAAGGAGAGAGGGTATATTTCAGGAGAAACCAAACTGCTGACACCTCAATCTTTGAATTCCAGCCTCTTGAACTATGAGAAAACCAGCTCGCAATGCCTAACCCTGCCACGCTGTAGAATTTTTTACGGCCGTCCTAGTAAACTAATACGGAACTCTGTAAGAGAGTCTGTCAATTTCTGTAAAGATGCGGAACGGAACTACCATCAACCCAGCAACTGCGCTCCCTGAGCATCTAACCCAGAGCAATGAAGCTGGATGTTCACACAAAACCGGATCACAAATGTTCATACAGCGGCTTTATGTGCAATAACCAAAACCTGGAAACAAACCAGAAGTCCTTTCACAGCTAGATGGCTAATTCCAGACTACAGAGTATCACTCTGCAATAAAAAGGAATACATTACAACAGATTTAACAACCTGAATGAATTTTCTAAAGTATTTTGCTGAGTGAAAAAAGCCAATCCCCAAGGCTGTATGATTCCACTTGTATAACATTCCTGAGATGACAAAATTATAGAAACAAAGAACAGACTAGAAGCTGGCAGGAGTTAAGGGAGGATAAAGGCGGAAGAGAAGTGGGTGCGATCCACAAAGTGGATCTCTGTGGTGACAGCATGGTGTGCACCTTGCCTGTACAACCTCAGTACTCCGACTGTGGTACTGTACTACAGTTCTCTAACACGTTACCACTGTGAGAAACAGGTGGCATTTCTGACAACTACATGCAGATCAGTTGTTACTATCTCAAAATAAAGTTTCAAAAAACAGGAAAAAAATCCAAACACACATCCAGTTTTTAGAAAAGCCGATTGCAGGCACAGCCCCCCCCTCCCACCCCCCACAACGCGCACATAGGTATGATGGGAAAGGGTCTGTGTTTGGAGCCAGCATCACAAGGCCGATCCACTTACCTGCTTCACTTTGACTGTTGAATGATGAGGACTTCGGCTTCTCTTACTCCGAGGGGACTTGCTTCTTCTCCCTGAGGACTTGTTTTTCTTTTTGGCTGGGGACCTTTTCAGAGCATGGTACACACAGGATTTTATCTCAATTTCCCTTCCGCTATATAAATCAGCTTCAACAGCCAGCCTACCTACCCGCTATGGCAAACTGCACGTTGTGAAGGTCTCTGATCACACCAGGACAGTCGGGAGCTCAGCTCTAACATCTCCCAGAAATTCCAGTCCCATGTGTCTACAGAACCTTCTCAGTGAAACAACTTTCTAACCTAACTTGATTCCCAACCCCTCAAAAACTCTTCCTGTCCCAGTCTTTGCGATCGTCCTAACTGGCACCACCATCCCAAGTCACCCTTGAATCTTCTCCCCACCAACTGCCCCTACCCAACAAACACATTCAATCCATGCAGCAAGTCCTGAGGCTGTCTCCTGCCCACCCCACCTCATACATTCCTGCCACCCGTCCTTCTTGATCATACATGCCAACTGCGCTGGCTTTTTCTGTTTCTAGAACAAGCACCATTAATTCTACTTCAGAATTTTGCATGTGTTATTTCCTCTACATGGGGCACCTTCTCAGAGAGGTCTCCCACTCCCCTCCAGCCTCTATCACATTACCGTCTTATCTAACTACCTCTAATACTTGTTACTATCTGGAACTATTTTATTTCTTGTTATCGTCTGTCTTGGGGCTAGCGCAAGCCCAATTTCGGAAAGTAAAGAGCATCTATCTGTCCACGCTTGCGGCCCCAAGGTCTAGGACTGTCTTTAGCACTTAATGGGCACTAGTAAAACTATGCTGAACGAATAAAAACAAACGAGTATAGCCAAAAAAAGCCAATTTTCTTTCCTTGTTTTCTTCGGGTAAACCGATGTGGAAACCATTTGGGGGCAGGTAATGTGCCCCGCACACGGTTGGGCAGGTGAGGCAACTCTTTCTTCAACCCAACAGTGGCCGGCTGCCAAGTGCTGGGGACACCGCGGAAGGGGCAGGACCCCGCCCGCCAGGCAGCGGCACTGCACGCCGAGCCCAGGCGGGCAGGAGTAACCGTTCCGGCCGCCCCCGCCCCGGGATCTCACCGGGCGGCTGGGCCCGGCGGCCACGCCTGGGGCTGACGCCGGCCTGTGCTCCCTCCCCCAGCAGCCCGCCCCAGGCTCGCCGCCGCCGCGCCCCACTGACCGACTCACTCCGCGGGCTCGGCTCCCGCGGCGGCCGGCGCGGCCCGGCTCGCCCTCCGGCTGGGACGGGCTCCCGCCCGAGAAGTCCGGCCGGCGGTGGGCGGGAGGCGCGGCTTCCGGGCTGAGCCGCTCCTGCTTCACCACCACCGTGGCCGCCGCCGCCACCGTGTCCTCCTCCCGGTGCCTTCGCCGGCTCCCCCGCTCCCGCTCGCTCTTCACCTCCTTCATTCTGCGTCTAGAGCTGAGCGAAAGAAAAGAAGTCGGTTGAGCTCTTTTCGCTGAAGGAAATGACGAGCTTGACCCCAGGACTTCCGCTTCCGGGGCGTGCGCTCTCCCAGAACCCCTCGCGCCGGCGGCTAAGCACGTGACGGCGGCCGTGGGCGGGGCCGTGGCGGAGCCTGCTCCAGTGGCGGGAGTTTTAAGTTGCAAAAGCCAACTTGCGGGAAGAAGCTAACCTCTCAAGGCCGTTTATTGCCACGCTTGTAAATATTTACTCAACACGGAGACCCTAAATGCCCGCCCGCGCCCGGGAGCTGTCGAGCCAGTGAACGGACGTTATGTGGCCATTCGTGATGCTACTCACACGTCTATACGGCCAGTGAAAAATTTCTGACCTGGTCAATCGGAAGAGAGAGACGTACGTGCCTACGAAATCGCAGCAAACTACACCGACGTCTGGTAATACGAAGGAAAGAAGAGACGGAGATGCAGTCATCGATGGTAACCCGTCAGTAAATCATTAGCATTTCCCTCTGTGTCCTGAATGTTCTGCTTTGCTGTTATTACTCTATTTAATTTTTTAAAAAACGGAAAAACCTGGGCACTCCAGATGCTTTCCTTTGGGAATCTCAAAGTATCCCAGCCCTTCACTGAGTATCAGGAGACGACTCCCGTTTGGGCGGTGACAAAATTGCGGCTCAGCGCAGGTGATCCGCCTACCTCGTTCATACGCGTGCTGGACGCCACACAGGGACTCGGACTCCCGTTTTCTCTGCTTCCAAGACTGCCCAGGCGACCCTGGGAGTAGGAGACTAAGACAAGCACAAGAGCTTTTCCTGAACGCTGCACGGAACGAAACTCTCGGGCCACTGGCCCCGCCCCACTCCGAAGCCCCGCCCCGCCCGTCAGACTGGAAGGGAGTTTCCATGGTGACGGCAAACAAGGCCCACATAGAGAGGCAGCTGCTCTGCTGCTACCCACGCCGTCGCCATGATCCCGCCCGCCGACTCTCTACTTAAATACGACACCCCGGTGTTGGTGAGCCGGAACACGGAGAAACGGAGTCCCAAGGTGAGGATGCGTCTCTAGGGATGGCGGAGCCAGGAGCTCCAATAGGGAGACACATGCCACGTTGGGGGTCGGGAATCCCGAGCCGCAGCGATTGCAGCCCCTTGAGAAAAGCGCTCTGAGGCGGGGAAGGAGGGTGGGAGAGCGGTACAAGGAGCCACGTATTGGCTGTTACCGGAGAGGGCAATGCGGGTGCAGAGGTCCTAGGGAGAAGAGGGGTCGCTCGCTGGGCCCAAGTGCAGACCCAGGAGTGATTTCCCCATCGCTAGCTGTGTGAGGGCGGAGAGCGGAACACTCCTCCCAGGGAGACGCGTTCAAGTACTGGGTCAGAGACTTCACGGCCTCCTTCAGCCCCGAGAAGACAGGAAAGAAGGCTGGGAATAGGGGAGGGTGCAGAGGCGGCCTGGAGCAATCCCGGGGGCGGTCCTGTGGGTCTGAGTGCTCTTATCATCTCCTGCCTTCTCCTTTCTCCTCAGGCTCGGCCCCTGAAAGTCAGCCCCCAGCAGCCTGGGCCCTCAGGTCCAGTCCCACAGCCACCCAAGACCAAGCTCCCCTCAACTTCCTGTGTCCCAGACCCTACAAAGCAGGCAGAAGAAATCCTGAATGCCATCCTGCCCCCCAGGTAAAAAGCAAAAACAGGAGCAGAGGCCAGGAGAAGATGTAGGCGTCTGGATCCCAGAACCTGGGAGTGTGGGTGGGGCAGGCTGTTCCTCATGGTTTGGTCCCAGCATCCCAAAGCCCCTAGAGCCTGCACACGGCTGGATCCTGGGAAGGTGGTGGAAGAGCCTTCCCAATCCGCCCTCGCATCCCGAGTGTTCTCACTGGACCTCACAGCTTTGCTATCGTCTATACTATCAGGGTGTCGGGAAAGTCACGACACATTTTCTGTTTATGCGAAAGTATGTCACGACTTTTCAGACAACCAAATATACCCTAGTGGCTCCCAGATGTGTGTTTCCAGCCCTCCCTGAAACTCCAGACCCATGTGGTCTGCTACGTCCACATTATCTTTGTGAAGAAGTAGCCATCTCACACTTAACATGTCCCAGCTAAGTCACGTCTTCCTCCCCTGCGTCTCCTCCTACTCGGGCCAGTTTTCATCCCCTTCGGTCTCTCCCAGCACAGATCCATTCTTTGTCAAATTCAAGATGAACTTCAGGTTACACCCGAAATCCAGCAACTTTTCACTGTTCCACTGCCTCGTTCCTGTTTGTCCCCTGCACAGCCTCCAGTCTGAAAGCCTTTCCACATTTGCTCTTTGTAAGTCAGGTCATGCCAGTTTCCTACCAGAAACTCTCCAAGGCTTCTCTCGCCAGACTGAAATCCAAAGTCCTTAAAGTGGCCGGGAAGATGCAGCATGATCTGAGCCGTCCCATACCCCTGACCTGATCCCCCATGTTCTCCCTCTCGTGCTAAGGCCGCAGGGACCCCTGCTCCTGTTTCTGAGACACTTCATTCCTTCGCCCATCTCAGGGCCCCAGCAGTTGCTGTTCCCTCTGCCAAGGGTGCCCTTCTCGACACCCCCGGTTCTCTTCATTTCTCTACTCAGGTACTTGCTCGAATGTCATTTCCTCTAGGAAGCCTTCACTGAAAATTCTGCACAGAAGAGCACCCCTCTCCCCATGACCCCCTTACTGGGCTGTTTCCTTCTGTAGTCCACAGCCACACTGCTGACACGCCTTTCCCACTGTGTGTGTGTGACAAGTTGGCAGCGCTGTAGTTACAGCCATGATGAGCAGGGGAAGCCGTGATCTCAGAGGGAGGTCGAGATTTTTCAGTTAATTCTCCCACTGGTGGCACAGAAGTCCCCTCCCCATGGCAGTTCTGCCTTTAAACCCCCTCCTTGTGATCCATGCCTGGCCCGTGCCTTGGCACACGTCCATTCTGGAGGTCCACACAGGCACCCACCTGCAAGAGCCTCGCCACCCCTGGCACATGCATTTGCTCCTTTCCGGCATGAGTGAGCTTTAAGGTGCCCTGTGCCTCCCCCCTGATAAGGCGGTGGGGAATTTCCACTGGGCCTCCGTTCAGGTCAGGTAACAATGACCATAAATAGCTCTTCAACCTGTTCGAAGGGTAAGATCTCAAACAGTGGGTAAAGATTTCACGGAGGGTCCTTGGAGAGCGGAGACTGCCCACCTACCCACCTCGAGACAGGGTCCCTGTGGAGGCAGCTCAGAGTGTGGCTTTGGAACCTCACACCCCAAGGGAGAGGGAAGGATGTGGAGTCTTGGCGGGTCGGCGGCAGAGTGCCCCCACTCAGGAGCGAGCTCAGAGTGCCATCTCGGCTCACATCCTGAGGACCCCTCAAGCTGGCTTTCACTCAGCCCAGCTGTGTCTGTGCCGCAGGGAGTGGGTAGAAGACACACAGCTATGGATCCAGCAGGTATCCAGCACGCCCAGCACCAGAATGGACGTGGTGCACCTGCAGGAGCAGCTGGACCTGAAGCTGCAGCAGCGGCAGGCCAGGGAGACGGGCATCTGCCCGGTCCGCAGGGAGCTCTACTCCCAGTGCTTCGGTGAGCGCGGGTCAGAGGGCACGCCATGCCCTGCTGCCTCCTTCCTGCCCTTCAGGACAGGTCTGAGCCGGAGCACCCTCAGCCGAGCCCTCCCCTCCTGGAATCATCCCTTCTTCCCCTCCCCCTCAGCAGCCAGTCCCTGCATTCCTCACAGTCAGACATCCTCACTCCTCAGACAAGAACTTTTAAACCTTCATGGGTTTTTTTTTTTTTTTTTTGACGATTTCTATAATCATATGCTAATATTTTAATTAGAAAAATTAACGTTCTATATTTATACCAGTCTATCAACATTCGGCCCTCGATCCAGAAAAATATTATTAGCCAGAAGGGATTTAGGGCCTACCTCCTCGAGGGCTGGTGTCAGCGAGCTGTCCCAGCCCAGTCTCACTGGCCCCTGTGGACTCCAGCCTGCAAACCAGATCCCTGAGGCAGCTGCAGGGTCAGCAGGCTCCACTGCAGTCAGTACTTACAGAGGAGACAGGAGGGTGAGCTCTGCACTGGCTGTTCCCAGCCCTACGCCAGTCCAGCCAGGGGCACCCAGGATTTCCACTGCTTTAGAAAAGAGACTTCTTTGGGACCAGCAGTTAGCGTAATGGCTATGTCGCCAAACTCCGTGTAGTCCACCGCGGTTCGAGTCCCGGACCTGGTGGCTTAAACTCACGCCGGGCGCGTGTGCATGTGTGCCAAAGATCCTGAGAGGAGAATGGAGAAGGGATTGCAGCGTGGCCATCCCCCCTGGGGGGTGATTTCTTGCTTTCTATCTCTCTGTCTCTCTCTTTCTGGCGAGCGCACGCGCCCTATAGCAATAACCTCTCCAAAGAAAGAAAAGAGAAAAGAGACTTCTTTGAGCAGAACCCAGTTTCCGCCTGCAGTGGAAGGGCAGGATCCACTGCTGCACACCTGGTGACTCCTGTCTCCTGGCCCAGCCAGACCAGCCTGCTCCTCAGTGCCAGTGCAGAGGAGAGGCTGCGTGGCAGTGTTCCGTGGGCCCCTGAGGATACCCCCTAGAGTCCTTCCCAGGAGGAAGGGGGCTGGCAATAGGCCTGGTGCCTGTCCCCTCCTGACCACTGTCTCTGATCTTACCGTGTGTACACTCTGAAAGATGAGCTGATCCGGGAAGTCACCATCAACTGCGCAGAGAGGGGGCTGCTGCTGCTGCGAGTCCGGGATGAGATCCGCATGACCATTGCCGCCTACCAGACCCTGTATGAGAGCAGCGTGGCGTTTGGCATGAGGAAGGCCCTGCAGGCCGAACAGGGGAAGTCAGACATGGAGAGGAAAGTGAGTGGGGTTTGCCATGACCCTTGGCCCTCTGTGACTCTCTGTCGATCTCAGGGCCACATGGTTGTCATTCTAGCCTGCAATTCTGGCCCTCAGGTTGCTCTCCCAACCGTCCTGACCCTGGGAACCACATCAGTGAGGTGGAGCGTAGTGGCCAGCCTGGTGGTCCTGGCAGAGCAGCCTCTCCTGTGGACACGCCTTGCCAGTCTTGGACTTCCCACTGGGTGGCAGTACAGGCCCTAGCAATGTCATGTTGGCCACTCTCCGCCTAGACTCTCGGGCCACCAGGTCCACTTGGCAACGTCCCAGGATGACTGGGCATTCTGTCCTCAGATTGCAGAGTTGGAGACGGAGAAGAGAGATCTGGAGAGGCAAGTGAATGAGCAGAAGGCCAAGTGCGAGGCCACCGAGAAGCGCGAGACCGAGAGGCGGCAGGTGGAGGAGAAGAAGCACAACGAGGAGATTCAGTTCCTGAAGCGGACCAATCAGCAGCTGAAGGTGACCGGGGACAGGCCCCCGTAGGGGTGTGCGCTGTGGCCCCAGCCCTGCGGGCTCGGCATGTGGGTCTTGTCCCACCAAGCGTCCAGATGCCCACACGTGCCACCCAACAGCGAAGGGGCTGAGGGCATGGGGTGAGGGTGTGTTACCAGGTTATCTATTCACCTGGCTTTAGAGCTAGGCCGTTCTCAACTGGGTCCCCATGAATCCTTGGCCTGGATCTCCAGTGGGTTTTGTTTTTGTTTTTAATGCTGGAGAAAAGGTGACCATCCTCAGGGAGAGGTGGATATGGCAAGAAGTGCAACTCCTGCCCCTCAGAGCTGGTATTTTTTTTTTTTTTTTTTGAGAGATTTTCGCTATAGGGCGCGTGCGCTTGCCAGACAGAGAGAGACATAGAGACAGAAAGTGAGAAATCACCCCCCAGGGGAGATGGTCACGCCGCAATCCCTTCTCCTCCATTCTCCTCTCGGGATCTTGGGCACACACGCACACACGCCCGGCGTGAGTTTTAAGCCACCGGGTCCAGGATGCGAACCGCGGTCGACTACATGGGAGTCCGGCAACATAGCCATTACGCTAACGGCTGGTTCCCTCAGAGCTGGTATTTTGGAGCCTTCCTCAAATGGCTACATCCCAGCAGCCTTCACAGAAGTGTCCTCCCCTGACCCCTCCCATCAGAGGCTTGGTGTTTGGGACGGAAGCAGGGGAGACAGGATTGGTGGGCAGGCAGGGAAGGCCTGAGAACAGCAAGAATACCTTCACCTCAGAAGCCCTCTGCGATGTGTGGTCAGAGCCACCCAGTGAAGGTGCTTTTCCTCAAAGCCCAAGGGCTGGTAGTATGCTTTCATTCATCTGAGGTGACAGGAGGGAGGGGGACTGGCGAAAAGGGTCACCAGAAGGCCATGCAGCAGGCCTCTGCAACTCCAAGCTCTCTGGTCCAAAGATTCTCTAAGGTTGGGCCCCAGACCAGCATCATCCTTATCACCTGGCAACTTAGAAATACAAAGTACTGGACCTACTGAGTCAGAAACGTTGGGGTTGGGGTCCAGCAATTCGATGTAACAGGTCTCAGGTGACTAATGCTTGATCAAGTCTGCGAATCGTGCTCCTGGACACATGGCCTACTGATGCTCAGTGGCTTTTCCCCTTGCATGTATGTCCCTCCCCTCCCTAGTCTCTTAGAAAGCTGACTTCCTCTTTTTTTTTAATAATTACTTTTTTATTTAATTTTATTTATTTATTCATTTATTCTTAATTTGAGCAGAGAAAGACACAGAGGTAGAGAGGGAAACTAAGAAAGCAAGCCACCAGGTCCGGGACTCGAACCATGATTGGCCACATGGGAATGTCCAGCACCTTAGCCACCATGCCACGTGCTGGTCCCAAAAACTGACTTATGGGCAGGCTTCTTGGCTCTACAATCCAAGACGACCAGCCATCTGCAATAAAGAAGGCTTTGCACTAACCGCTAGTAGAGGATGACAGATTTTCTTATTGCCAAAAACTCTAACAAAAACAAAGCTAGGAATTTTCAGTCAGATGTGAACCTGCCCGCTCAGTGGCTCTGAGGCTGTTTTCCTAATCTGTCATATTGCTGTCATCAAACCTGAGTTCCTCGATCCTGCTTCGTGTATTAGGAACAAGAGCAAAATCCAAATACCTTCGTATCTAGCATTTAAAAGCAACCTTGTAATCCCCAGGGTAAAGGATTCTGTAGAAGTGAGTTATTTTTATTGGCTCAGAGCCACACTGAAAAGAAAGCGTGCCTGCAATCCCCAGGATAGACCTACTTAAAGATCCGTCCCCAGACCAGGATAATAAATTATTTCACTGGCTGCCAGAGAGGTGGAGTAATTCCCAAGGGGCTTAAGCTTTACATCCAGATGAACTGCTCCCTGCTCCCTGGTAGCAATTTTCTCTAATTGGGTGTCGAGTTGTCTTGGTGGCTGAAAAATGCTGTTTTTCAAACTTCTGGTCCCAGCAGAGCTCCCAGGATCCTAAACCAAAGAGCCAAATGTTGAACTCAGCAGCCATATTTAGGCCTGAAATCTGAGCCCTGGAAAACAACTACTTCAACAACTGACTCAGTCTCCTTTTCAGTGTTCTAGATTGCACACTGAGCAGGGACTGTGTCGAAACCAGAACGGCTCTGGTTTCTCTTAATGTACCAAGACGTTTTGCTGAGCCAGAAACCAACAACCCTGCAGCTGGGCATGAAGGGCGAAGAGAACACTGACCGGCCGTGTTTGCACTCTTCCCCGAGACTTACCGACTCTCAGCTCTGTTAGGCTGCAAGTATGGAACACTAATGGAGTTTGTTTTTGTTTTTCAGGCCCAACTGGAAGGCATCATTGCACCGAAGAAGTGATAACTTCCACGTGGGTCTCGGCCAACACCAATACCCCATCATAAGCCCTTTGTAATAAAAAGCTAGTTTCCTGAGTGAACAAGCCATACCCTCCCCTGATCACCACCTACATACCAGTCAGAAGCCACACCAGTGCCCTGTGTCATAGACACCTGTGGTCATCAGCCAGGCTCCTGGCTGGGCTACGGAAGGTGGTGTACCCTGAGGACAGTCTCTGGATGTGGCTTACCAGCCAAGCTTGGGATCTGCCAACTAGAACAGCTTTCTCGTTGTCACTCCACACCATCACTTCCATCCAGTTCAGTGAAGCTGCTTCTCCACCCCTCACGTTTTGTTCACAGTTCATCCTGTACCTCCACCCAGTCCTTCCCTACTCCAGTGCCTTTCCAGTAACTCCTCCCAGAGCCTTAGACTCAGGCCCTATTGCCTTATCCCCACCCGCCAAGTTAGCTGGCCCTTAGTTTCAGACTGCCCAGGTTAGGAAACCCATGGCTTTGGACAAAGTAAATGTTGCTGGAAAGGAAAACAAGTCTGTCCTTTGTGGGCGGGTTACACCTCAGCTTCTCCTTCACCAGAACTCTGTTGGCCAGTCATTTTGCAGAAAATCAAATCCTGACCCTCTATCCCCGTTAATTCGTAAATCTCACATGCAGTCCTAGTTACTAATACTCAGGCCATGGCCCGTCGTCAACCACAACTTACTCCTCTTCAGTTAGACTGGAGGTCTGGAGGCCAGAGCTCTTCCGGCTGTTAAACCCAGAAGACTCTTCCGTTCAGGGCAGCCCAGGGTGGGCTCTGGGGACCAGCAGGATGTCTCCACTGCTCAGCTGAGTTTCCCCCGTTCGATGCTAGTTCCCCGAGGAGGCACGGACGTTTCCTCAGCTGGACTGCCTCGGAGCTGTGTTCCCCTGAAGAGGCCCAAGAAGGCACTCGATCCTCAGCAGAGCTCCCCCTGGAGGTTGGGGCCTCCAGCTCTCCAGAACTACAGTCCCACAAGAGCTGGCCCCAACTGAGCGTGCCCCACAGGCTCTCAAGTCCAAAATCAAGCTTTTCCCCTAACCTGGCATCCTGTGAGCTGTAGACTCCCCTCTGACCCGCCTGCACGTCATGTTCACGGGAAAGCCCTCTGCTCGCTGAGATCTGCTACTTCCGTGACGTTCAGCTGTAAGGCTGTAAGTCCCAGGGTCCACGTCACAGGCTCAATGAGGAACAGAAGTTGCTGTCACCATTTCTTCATATCTTAATGTCTTAAGAACTTTTTCACTTTCTTTTTAAAATCACTCATAAAGCACTCATTTAGATCTGTTCCATAACTCTGCTTTATCAGCCCCTAAAGTCTGTCTACTTTCATAGGCTGTCTGCATTTTCTTACTTTACAAACGTAACTGGTTTATACACCAGAAGCTGAATGTATAGTTTTGCCTATTAGAAAGGCTACTTAACGTTTTTGAAATTTTTTTTTTAAGTTCTATATGCTTCTGTTCAAAACTGCTAATTAGCAATTATACAGTACAAGGGAAATAACTTGTCACGTGTGCGTAACATACTTGTTGGATATGTGTGTAACAGACCTGTCGGATGTGTGTGTAACAGGGCCGCCCTCAGGAGGAAATGAGAGGGCGAACTGAAGCACCTGGAAGTGCCAAGGGGCCCCAGCACGGAACCCGTCAGGCAAGGACTCTATTCTCATTCACAGTAGGGAATGGCTTCAACTGTCACCTCAGAACAAGTGCACGATGGCCCTAGAAATGCCACCCGGCTTAAGCAAGAGGAACACAATTTGTATTAGCACGTTTTATATTAATTTAATAAACACAATTTGTATTAGCACGGTTTATATTAATTTAATAAACACCTTGTTAATGTTACTGCTTATGCTTGAACTTTCTGTGTCTGTGTTTGTGTCCCTCTGAGTCGCTGGTCTTCTTCTTGTCCCTGTTCCTGTTCTTCACATTGTGGGTCTCATAGTAGCGCACACCAACTTTTTTGGACTGTTGCTTCCGCGCTGCTCGCCTCCGCTGTTAAAAAAAAAAAAGCAAAGGAAAGAAAAAACCCGATCAGACACTGAGTGTCATCCAGCGGGGACCTTCTCATCTCTGCACCGTCCTCCACGCTGCTTCCACAGCTACCAGGGAGGTGCTGGCACGGGCGGCTGCCCTCACAGACCTTCTGCTCTTCCACCCTGACTTGTGGCAACTCAGCTGCAGGTTCTCATGTGGGGCATGCCTCTTCCAAGGGCTGAGCCCTTCCTGCCGCATTCCTGACAAGTGGCCCCTGGAGAAAGGCTTAACACCCTGACAACAAACTGGTCCCCTCCTGGGAGGGCCTGCACCAGCTCCAACAGCTCAGGTCCACAGCTGGACAACAGTGACCAGGAATTCCTATGACATGAGGAATGAACCCAAGCACCTTCATCCAGTGGATCCTGACTAGGAGCTAGGCCAGGGTTTCCTGGGATTTGGCTCTAGAGCATTAGTTTCAGAAAGAGTGGGCCGTGAGAACTGGGTTCTCCTCTATGTTCTGTACCTCAGTCATTCCTAAGATCCAAACACTTACTTCCTTAGATGTAGGCATCCTGCGAGTTTTATTTGAATGTTCCTCGTCTCTCTGGGCCTTCCGCTTCTTTCCCTTCTTGGTAGGTGCTGGACACACACAATGCACAAACACACACAGAGAAAAACAGGGATTATCTATTTAAATTTCATTTGTAAACCCCACACCAGGAAAGAGCCACGTGTATCGAAGAAGTACGATGGCCAGCGTGGACGGAATGAGTGAGGAAAGCAGACAGTATTAACAGGATGAGGCTGGGAGGGCACCAGGACAGGACAGCCTTTGTAGGATACACCAGGGTTTGCATTTATGTCATGAAAACATGCTCTTCTTTTTCCTTTGTAAAGAGATTTTTTTTTTTGAGAGGTTTTTGCTACAGGGCGCCTGCGCTCACCAGCTCACCAGAAAGAGAGAGACAGAGAGAAAGAAAGTGAGAAATCACCCCCCAGGGGGGATGGCCATGCTGCAATCCCTTCTCCTCCATTCTCCTCTCAGGATCTTGGGCACACATGCACATGCGCCCGGTGTGAGTTTAAGCCACCGGGTCTGGGACTCGAACCGTGGTCGACTACATGGGAGTCCAGCGACATAGCCATTACGCTAACTGCTGGTCCCAAGAGATTTTTGCTCCTCCATTTCCTCTCGGGAATTTGGGCATGGACACACATGCGCCCAGCGGAAAACATGCTCTTAATATGGATGAAAACTATTGGTCAAATAAGAGTCGAGAATAAATAAGTGAAACACTCCCACTTCAATTTGTCCGCAGATCCACCCTTAGCTCTAAGGTAAATAACGTACCCATTTAAAGAAGTAGTGGGTCAGCTGATGGCACGGTGGTTAAGGCAGCTGGACCCCACAATGCTGGCTATGCAGTTTGAGAACTGAATCCAGCAACTTGAAAAACACACCAGGCATGTGTGCATGCACATGTGCCCAAAATCTGAATGGAGAAGGGATTATGGCATGACCACGCCCCACAGGGTATGGGGATTCCTTCTTTCTTTGCTGAGTACACACACCCTCTGGCAAGTTAAAAAAGATAAAGTAGTTTCCTGACTTGTGAATCAAGTTCTAAGGAATGTGCACAATGAAAAGTAGATTATCCAGCCTGTCCATTAATAAGAATGTAGAACCAGGGTAAGCTGCCAGATATAGTCATTATCTGTGTGGAAAACTATAGGAAAGATAATTTGGAGATTAAATTTGTGTTTCCCAAAGTTGCAGAAATGCGAAACACAGCTAAATAATTTCTCTGGGGCCAGCAGGTGGTGTGGCAGTTTAGGGTACTGGACTCCCACATGGCCGACTATGGTTCAAGTCCCAGACCTGGCAGCTTGCTTTCTTACCTACCCCCTCTCTCTCACTCTGTCACTCTCTGCTCAAATTAAAATAAATAAATAAATGAAGTTAAATAAAATTCTTCTTTAAAAAAAAAATACTGGGACCAGCAGATGAAGTGCTGGTTAAGGTGCTGGACACTCCCACGTGGCTGAACACAGTTCGAGTCCCGGACCTGGTGGCTTGCTTTCTCTGTGTGTGTGTGTATGTGTGTGTGTGTGTGTCTGATCAAATTAAAATAAATGAATAAATAAAAAATAAATAATTTATCTTCACCTGTATCCTCTGTATCTTCTTCAGGAGCTTTTCTTTGTTCTTCAGATTGTGCAAAGACCTTTTCACTTAGGCCCTTGCATATTCTGAAACAGAGGCAGAGAAATGAAGTGGCCCGATATTCCTTCACACTGGTCAAATTACAGCGGACTTGCAAACCCACCCATTTACTCAGAGTCACCAGCAGGGGGTGCTGACATCGGACAGTGTCTGAAAGACCGTGACCAGACCTCTCGACTTCGGGTAGCTGAGTTTTACAAAATGTACAGATGGCTCTGTAAAATGGCAACAGCCCCGCCTCCCTAAAACGCCGCCAATACTCCAGTAGTTTCTACGAAAGGCACACATAAACTGCAGTTCTTGAGATGAAAGTGTTTACCTGACTGCCGAGAACTTTTTGGCTTTGGCCTTGTTTAAAAACTTCTGGTATTTAGCAATCTTTTCGTCTAGGGCTTTAATCACAGCTTTGGTGTCGTTTTGCACATGTTCTTCCTGGAACTCCTGGTCAGACTCTTCCTCGATCTCCTCGGGTAGCTCCTGCTCCTCCTCCTCTTCAGCAGAAAAGCCCTCGAGCTCCTCTTCGCTATCTGACACCTCCACAGGAACCAGGTCATCCCCAGAAAACTGGGGCACGACGTTGATTTTGCCGAAGTTCTGCCGAACCCGCGCAAGAATCTGCTGCATCTCGGAGTCCGCGCTGCAGTGACTGGGCTCTTCTTGTCCTTTCTCAGCGACAGAGTCTGGCCCTTCACCTCCAGTTTCTGGGGTTCCCTCCTCCACACTGGTCTGTGCTGTTTCCATGGCAACTTCCGAAGATGAGGAGGATGGAAGCTATTGAGGGCAAAAGGGGTTGGGTCAGGGGCAAGACATGGAATCCAGATGAAAACGGAATTTCTGAATTCAACCTTGCTCCTAAAGTTCTCTTTTCAAGACTAAGGGCAAGTTGGACACACCCGCATGTGAGTGCTGTCATTAATCTATCCCAAGCCAGTACACATTAAAGGATTGAAGGAAGGGACCGAAATAGGGCTGGGTGTGAGCTGAAGACTGGAGTGAGGGAGATAGAGGCCCGGCCTGGGGGGAACCCTTAACCCTGGGAAAAAAACAAAAAGAGCAAAGGAGTAATCTGTGGTTCCCAAAGACGAGCTTAGCATTAAACGGCAATCGCTGCTTTAGCCCGGGAAGGCAGAGTCCTGGACCGTGCAGTCACCGCGGGCTGCTGAGATGAGCACGGAGTAAAACAGCACGCCCACCTTCTGAAGACGCAAGCAGGCTGGGCAGCCAGGATGACAGCACTGGTTTAGAAAGACAGCTAAGGGAGGGGGCAACCTTTTTGTCCATTCCAGGAGGTGCTATGGTCTGAATGTGTAGAAACTCAATCCCAAGTGCTGTAGTGTCGGAGGTGGGGCCTGACAGGGAGATTACGGAATGGATTACTGTCATTATCCTGAGAGTGGGTGAGTTACAGCCGAGGGAGGGTTTGTCACAGACAAGTGCACAAGTTTGATGCTGTCTGCCCACCCATTCTCTCTCACCCTTCTACCTCTTACCAGCCGACCACACAGCACAAAGGCCCTTCCCAGACCGAGTGACCTGATCCTGCACCTCCCAGCCCCCAAGCTATGAGCCAAATAAGTTTCTGCTCATCATGGGCGACCGGCCTGGGGCATTCTGTGACGACTAAGACAAGAGGCATCTTAAAGAAGGGACAACGTAAGGAGAACTGGGTGGTGGGGGAGCTCAGAATAAATACTCAGCTTCAGGACACTGAAATGACTCTCTGGGCCCAGATGGTATGCGGTGGTTCAGGCAGCTGGATCCCACAGAGCTGACTGCACAGTTCAAGTCCTGGATCTGGCAGCTGAAAAACATGCAGGGTGCATATACCTGTGCGCCCAAAATTCTAAAAGGAGAGAGGAAACGGAGAGGGGCTGCAGCTGTGACTGTCCCCGTGGGATGCTTTCTCTCTCCCTCTTTCTGACTTTGCATGCACTCTGGGTAATTTTTTTTCTTTCTTTTAGAAGAGGTTTTTAACTCAGGGTATGTGTGCTTGTCAGAGAGACAGAGAGAGAGAGAAAGACAGTAAGAAATCATCCCTTAGGGGGCATGGCCAAACCACAATCCCTTCTCCTCCCCTCCATTCCCCTTCCAAATCACACACACACACAAACCCAGCATGAGTTTCAAGCCACCGAGTCCAGGACTCGAACCATGGTGGGCCACATAGGAATCCAGTAACAGACCGCTATACTGCCTGCTGGCCCCACACAAAAATCTTTTTAAAAAATCATGCTTAGCAAACCTCCTTACACCCCACTGGACATGCTGAGAGGCCGGCATGCCCTCAAAGACCTGGGAACACCAGGACCCTCCCTACACCAGGCCCTCGGCAGCTCTTCCACTCGGCTGCTCCCGACTTCCACCCTTCATATGAGACTGGTAATCACAAATGAAGCCTTCTCTGAGTTCTTTGAGTCTTTCTAGGAAATTATGAAACCCTGAATCCCTAAATCTGCAGCTGGCCAAGCACAGGTGTGGGAGCCAAGAGCACCCTCCCCCATCACAGCCGGCATTCGAGCCTGGGGTCTTAGCAGTGGGGTCTGCGCTGACTCCAGGAAGCAGTGTCAGAAACTATATGAATTTTAAGATACATGTCTGGTGTCCGACAAAACACGTTCTGGATCTGGGCAGGATGTCAGAAAGGGTGGCCAGGACGCGTTCATTCTCACCACAGCCCTCCAGTGCCCAGGAGAGTGCCTGGCACGGAGATGCTCGGTACAAGACTGCTGGATGAATACACCAAAAACAGATGGCAACATCCACAGAAGAGGAAGAGGAAGCTGTTTCTTTGTTTGGCTGGTGGCTTTGGAGGAAGAGGGGAGAAAGTTTGTTAGCAGCATCAGGCATGCCAGAGAAAGGATGTGATGGAAAATATCCAGCTGCAACTGCAACTCTGGACCGGTGCTGAGGCAGGAGGAAGCCAGGGCCGTGGAGCCCCACCCGACACCAGGACAAAAGCAAACCCTGAGCCACCTGTCCCAGTCCTGGCTGAGTTCGAGAAAGGTCCTAGAAACAGGAGAGCGGAGTGCGAGGTCAAGCCTGTGACAGTCCACGGCCACGTAAAGGGACACAAGACAGCGGGGAGCTTCCTGGCCAGCCAGAGGCCCAAACCTGAGGCCCCTCTCCCTGCGTACCCACCATGCCACTCTCCTCTCCCACTCGAGGACAAGGCGGTTCCGCAGCCCTTTGCCCTGTACCTGGCACATGGCTGGTTCTAATGCATGTTTGTTTCTGAAGCATAAAAAAAGACAGAGCTGCCAGGTCACTCACATTTAACGAGCCCCTTCTCCAAGACCCTGAAGACCTGGATTTAAGCCTACTCTCCATCATGCCTCAACTTACTCGTCTCCCACGCCAGCGAAGTCACAGCAGCCGCACTGTGGGACAGGAGACGCTGTGCTGAAATACTGACTAGGAAGGGAAGAGGTGCTTCAGAAGAGGGAGGTGAGCAGGTCACACCATGTCTGGGTGGACAGCCACGCTCCCCAGGAGGCGGCCTAGACTGCCCTTACCTGGGGGGCCGCGGGCAGCTCCGCGTTGGGCGGCTTCACGAAGAAAGGGATCCGGCCTCGCTGCCAGTCATTGAGGACCATCTTGCCCACGGTCTGCACGTCGGGTTCGCCACCCTGCAGTGTCAGGGGAACATGTCGGTTGTCCCAGCGGCTCATCACACTGCTCGTGTGACGCATGCAGGAAGGGCCACGTCGCACGTGCTCACGCATGCACCCGCAGTGCACACCCGCTGAAACCCTGCGGACCCCGGCACACCTTCAGTAACTTCCCTGTCCGGTAAGCCAGCTTCTCCAGAAAGTCCTCGGCACTCTCCCAGGAGTCGATCTTGTACGTCTTGCTGATGTACTCGGGCTTTGCTCGTTCAAGCACGGCACTGATGTGGTCTTCGGGAGTCTTAATTTTTTCCACTTGGACCTAGATGTTAACGGGGAATCTCTTGCTTATGGCCATTTTTGTGGGAGCAGGGAAGTTGCTGGCATTCTTTGTGGCTCCATTAAATGGATTCCACATCACAAGGCAGTGGAGCCGGGCAGGAGCCTGTTTCCAAGATGGCCAGACATGGCCAGCTGCACAGAGCTCCTCCGAGAGCCGACCACAGCCACGGAGGCCAGAGCGTGGCCCTAATCCCAGCTCACCACAAACCCACTATGTGGCTTCCGCAAGCAGTTTAGACTTGGACTGCTGCATGTTACACATGTGCAGAAACGGTCAAAGGACTGCCAATCCCAGGACCCGGGAACAGAGTGGTTTCAGAAAGGAGGGGAGGATGTGCACAGGACGTGTAGCCAGAAGCGTGGTCGAGGGTAAGTGGAACCATTTCAAGTCTTCAGTCGTCTCCAGAAAAAAGTGAGGAAATGACTGGGCTCCAAAATGACTCAACCCATAAACCCACGAAGATGAATTACCACTAAGCATAAACAGCCCGCTTCCCTCTGGATCCTGTGTGTCAACTACAGACTCTTCTGCGGGATGACACTGACCAGACAGCCTGTGGTCCCGCTGACTCCTCACACAGGCTTCAGTGGGAGGGACAGGCTGCCCTGAAAGGCGGGCTGACCCCCAACTGCCTTCTGTATGAGTAAAAAGCAAAGGGAGCCAGGGTTCCCCCAAAGGGCAGGCGGCGCGCCTACGGGACCAAACACTCACAACCCCCTTCAGCACGGTGTCCGTCTCCGAGTCCTCAGAGGGGTAAACCACGCCGGGACAGTCGATCAGGAAGATCCGCCGCATCAGCGTGATGTACTGCCAGACCTGAAGGTGGAAGTCAGTGGCACCCCTGGGCAAACACGCTCGCGCCCCACTTCACAGCCCCCCACGCCCATGTATGAGTTAGAAAGGGCACCCCTGGGGCCAACACGCTCACGCCCCACTTCACAGCACCCCCCGACACCTGTGTATGAGTTAGAAAGGGCACCCCTGGGGCCAACACGCTCGCGCCCCACTTCACAGCCCTCCACACCCGTGAATGAGTTAGAAAGGAGGAACAGGAAGTCCAAGGCAAGCCACCTGCTGAGTAATTAAGCCCCGCACTCTCCCCCACTACCTCACACAAGCCACTTCCACTAGGTATGAACCAGCCCCTCCATCAGCTCAGAGTCTGAAACAGAGGCAGGACTCCCTTCCAGGGAGGCACAGCAACACCAGTGGCCCTTTCCCCGAGCTTTAGCAGTGTTCCTGGCAGCTCGGCACTGTCTGGCCTCTTTGCCTGTAAGCAGACCACGCTGCTCCCTCTGTGTTCCGGTACAGGACCGCCTGCCGTCTAGCCTACCCTACGCGGAGTTCTCCTTCGGAACCCAGGTATGGAATATTCCTCGGTTAGTCCTGTTTCTCAAAGTAAAAGGCGAGTGTGACGATGTAGGACAGATATAGACATAAACGTCACCAGCCATGGCACGCCAAAGCCACACATGGCACACGCAGTACTGGGCCCCACCCTTCGGGCAGGAACAGCTCCAGCACGTCTGTTACATACGAAGCAGATCACGCCCGGGGTGGCCCTCACTCAGCCCACCCAATCGGGCAGGGACAGCTCCTGCATGTCCCATTACATACGAAGCAGATCACGCCCAGGGGTGGTCCTCGCTCAGCAGAAACAGAAATCTCTGTGCCCTAAACAATCATCCCCCATGGAGATAAAAGACGAGAACTCAGATCCCTCCAGCCAGACGTACCTTTGTCTCACCGGCAATGGGGGCCACGTTGCAAACTTTCTTGGAACGTAACGTGTTTATCACAGAGCTCTTGCCGACATTCGGATAGCCAATAAACCCGACGCTGATCTGCTTCTTGTCAGTGTGCAGCTGTCAGAAAGAGAATGTATACCACATACATGCAGTCGTGAGGCCCCCGTGGACAAACAGGTCGTGCTCCGGTGCTGGTACCAAGAGCACAGTGCCCAACAGCGGGAGCGACTTGATCTGACACCTAGACACACGCCACCTACAAAGTCTACAGGAGTAGGAGACACTGACTCATTAGCAACTCAGAGGCGAGTCACTTCCTCAGTCACCCGTGTAAAATCAGCATTCAATGTTTTGAGGTTAAAAGTATGTAGGTCACAAAACAGAAGAAGAAACAGCTCGCTAGTCATCAACTTAGGACAATACCATCCACCGATAAGTCTTCATGGACGAGAACCTTAACAGATCCATCAACGGACAACCCCATAACCCTTCTCCTCCCATATTTTTTTGCATTTTCATTGCCAAAAATAACCACCTATTAAAAAAAAGGGGGCAACCTAAAAAGTCAGACATGGGGTGAAAGACTCAAGGAGGCAGAGTTCAGCTCGTTACCACGAACGGAGTCCCGCACAGACGGGAGCTTCTGATGAGGACAGCAGGATGACAGGCAGCTACTGCCCCCTCCTGCCCCAAACTCCACTAGAACGACAGCCAACAAAACCAGCCATACCAACTGGACAACGAGAGGAAAGTGAGACAATGGAAACTCACGTGGTGTTAACAAAATGTCAGAAGCTAAAACATAAAATCTAGAGCCAGTCACGTGATGGCTAAGGCAGCTAGATCCCACATGTTGACTATGTGGTTCAAATCTCGGACCCGGTAGCTTGAGAAACGTGCTAGGCGCATGTGCATGTGAGCCCAGAACCCAAGACGAGGGAGAAATGGAGAAGGGATTGCAGCATGACCATCCCACACAGGGGATGCTTTCTCTCTCTCTGCCAGGCACACATGTTTTTTGGCAAAATTAAAAACAGCGGGACCAGCAGTTGGCATAATAGCTATGTCGCTAGACTCCCATATAGTTGACTGTGGTTCAAGTCCCAGACCTAGTGGCTTAAACTCAAGCCCAGCACATGTGCATGTGTGCCCAAGATCCCGAGAGGAGAATGGACCATCCTCCCTGGGGGGGGATAATTTCTCGTTTTCTGTCTCTCTGTCCCTGTCTTTCTGGAGAGCGCATGTGCCCTATAGCAAAAAGCCTCTCAAAAAAAAAAAAAAAACAAAAAAAACAAAACAAAAACCCGTTAACAAAATCCAAGGACTAGGTCGCTGGGAACATCATGATGTGTTTTTCTATGCAAAACTGTATGATGACTTTTCCAACGACCTGATAGTATCTAATGTGGCCCATGAAAAAGTACGAAAGCTAAGTGACTGCAAAGGCAGAAAAACCCGAAGTCCGGTGTTACTAACGCCAGTAACGTACAGAAAGTGGCAGGACCCGGCGGTGAGTCCCTCTACGGACAGCACCTTCCGCTAGAGGGCTGCTGGGTCCCGCCACCTCGGCACAGTACACAACGGCTCTGCTCCAGCAGACGCCCAGACAGAGCCTGAGGAGATAACGACTTCTTAAAAGCCTCCACGACTGAAAATGACTTTAATTTTCAGGTCTTAAAGGAGTCCAGACTGAGAGAGTACAGTAACCAAAAGCAAGAGTTCCCACGGAGAGTCTCCGCGTCAAATGGGGAGCCCTCTCGTCCCGTACCCCTACAGAGGTCCCAGTCTCCCGGACTGGAGGGGGCCAGAGCTGGAGATTGGCAGTCTTTTCCAAGGAAGCTCACGAGCCTATAAAACCCTACAGACGCTGACGTTTCTAGGGAGCCCTCAAAAAAACATTTGGGTCCCTACCCAATCACCCTACAATGAAGTCTATCAGTCAAAAAGTCTACCCACGCGGGGATCATCAGATACAGAGCATAATGGTTAAGTTGCTGGACTCCCACATGGTCATGGTTCGAGTCCTGGACCTGGCAGCTTAAAATTCACGCCAGGCGTGTGTGTGTGTGTGTGTGTGTGTGTGTGCATGCCCAAGATCCAGAGAGGAGAAAGGAGGAAAAGGGGTTGGGGCGTGGCCATTCCCACTGAGGAGGTGATTTCTTGCTTTCTGTCTCTGTCTCTCCAGAGAGTGCACATACCCTAGAGCAAATATCTCTCTTAAAAAAAAAAAAAAAGGGGGAAAAAGTCTACCCATGCCAGGAAAAAATCTATTAGCCTTTTAGTGCCTGACTTAAATACAACTGGAGAACCAAGAACAACCAGACATTTGAAATATGATTCTAACAAAAAAGACAGAAACAAAGAAACTTCACGGTAATAGTCAACGTAGTGAGAAAAAAATTTCCAGACACCCAATAGCCTTAACATTCTCAGAAAGACAAAGAAAATATTATATCCATGGAACAAGATAAAAGGAAGTGGGTTAAATTGGTTAACAAGAGCTCTTAGAAATTAAAAATACAGGGACCAGGAGTTGGTGTAATGGCTATGTTGCTGAACTCCCATGTAACTGACCACGGTTTGAGTCCCAGACCTGGTGGCTTAAACTCACGCTGGGCACGTGTGCGTGCGCGCCCAAGATCCCAAGAGGAGAATGGAGCAGAAGGGATTGTGGCGTGGCCAGCCCCCCTAGGGGGTGAATTCTCGCTTTCTGTCTCTCTCTCTGTGTCTTTCTGGCGAGCGTACACGCCCTCTAGCAAACACCTTGCCAAAAAAAAGAAAAGGAATTAAAAATATAAAGTAGGAGGCAGGAGCAGCTCCACGGCACAATGGGAAGGTGCTCTCAGAGAAGTCGAATCCCACATGACGACGGTGGCTCGAATACCCAGCCTGGTCAGCCTGACACGTGCAGGGCATGGGGGGAGGGTGCCCCGGAGCCAGTGAGCTGGGGGCTGGGGAAGGACACTGTGGTGTGACCAGATCTCATGGGGTGCTGCCCCCACTCCTCACGCTCAGATGTACACACTTATCATGAATAATAAAAAAATGAATTAAAAAAAATTTTTTAAGTGACAACCAAAATAGATTTCCTGACAAAACAATTGGATAAATCCATCAAATAAATTGCCCAGAAAATAGAGCAAAATGTTGTTATGTTCTGAAATAAAGAAAAGATGAAAAAAAGTTAAAAGATAAGAATTAAACTGGGAGGGGACCAGCACTTAGCGTAACGGCTTTGTCGCTGGACTCCCACGGAGTCGACCGCGGTTCGCATCCCGGACCCGGTGGCTTAAAACTCACACTGGGCGCGTGTGCGTGCGTGCCCAAGATCCCGAGAGGAGAATGGAGGAGAAGGGATTGCGGCGTGACCATCCCCCCTGGGGGGTGATTTCTCGCTTTCTGTCTCTATGTCTCTCTCTGTCTGTCTGGCGAGCGCACGCGCCCTATAGCAAAAAACCTCTCAAAAAAAAAAAAAAAAAAAAAAGAATTAAACTGGGAGGTAGGAGTCAGGGAACCAAGAAATAATGTGAAAGAAAGGTACAGAATCTGAAAAGTCAAAAGCGTTTGCTTCTAGGAAGGGTGATCAGGAGACACATGTCATGCTTTTGAGAAGCCAGGCAGAACTCATCGAATACACAGTATAAAATTATAGGTGCAGAACGTGAAGTGCTGAACACATCTGACGGGGTGACCTGGTCTCAAGGCTTCCCTGAGGAGCAGACATCTGAACAGGAATCTAAGCTTGAGCTCTGGCAGGGCCCTTTCCAGGGAGGGGACAGAAATTGCACAGGCCCTGAGGGCAAGGACACCTGCAGGCCTAGGAAGGCCAGGGCAGGGCAGACAGCAGGGGACGGGGCTTGTTCACGAGCAGAGGCTGGACTGTCAGGCGTCAGGGATATGGCGAAAACAAAATGACACTGGTCAGGGATGAGGTCAAAGGTGGAGGGAGAAAGTATTTCAGAACCCCTTATAGTCCCAAAGCTCTGTGAGTTTCTTCATCTCCAGAACACACACCAAGATGTGGAGAGTAGTTGGTAACACACACACACACACACACACACACACACACACAATTTTCTCATTATTTATGCCAAAATGTGTGCACATGCATGATAGAGACAAGCATGGTAGAGAGAGAGAGAATCCCACCAACCGGCTAGGGTCTGGAAACACTGTAATCCTTTTTCCTCCAAATTTCCACCCAACAGGATCCTGGGCATGTGCACATGCACCTGGCATGTTTCACAATCCTGGCTGACACATGGGATCCAGTTACTCCCGTACAGTGCCTAACTGCTACACTGTGGGGCCAGCCTTGAAGTTGGTAGCTTTCTGATGCGCGGTGGCAAGAGATATCCTCACAGAAACCAACAGCCACACAACTTGAGAGGAAGCAGACCGGGTCTCACCTTTCCAAACTGCCGCAGAAGCTGGATAAATGCTCCTTTGCCAAAGGGGTTAGTCAGACTTGCATGGAAAGCAAGTGTTGGATAATCCTGGGAGAGGACAGCAACCCATCGTTTCTAAGACCGGAAAGGAAACAGAGGCTGGTAAATTGTAATCTGTTTGTGTACAATGTGCAGCATAATCAGAGCTTGAATTACAGGACTGTGTTTCAAATACACTGTTGTCCACAGAGAATGTTAGCTATAATTCTGAGATGTTTTCTCAAGCATGACAGTTAAAGCTTTGTCTTTTCTTACAAATATAAGACAATATTCTCCCAACCACCTTCATCGCTCCGAGATGCCATTAAGGAACAGAGTGTGAAGCAGGCCAGGCCTGCAGCAGCGGCCACCCCCAGCTCCCCCAGGGGCACATGATCCTCGGGGGCACGACTGCCCAACCAGCCACCAGAGAATAATGTATCTCTGCCCAGCATCGACAAAGCACGGTTAGTCTTATTTCGAAGGAGAATACTCCAGTGACCATAGACAAGCTCAAGAGTGCAGCACTATAACTGATGTCCCAAGTCCTCAGAACCGTGAAACACACATATTAACGGATAACTCAAAGTCCACGCAAGCGGAGGGCCTATCTGAGATTAGTGGCTGTCCTTACCGTTGCCCAGGTGGGAACAAGGTCGCATTTGTTAAGTACGAAAATGAGGTGTTTCCAAGGTTTCTCCTTTTTCAAGTAAGCCTCGATGTGAGGGGAACGGGTACCCATCGGATCTCGAGCATCAAGAACTTGAACTACAACATCTGATGAATCGATCACCTGCAAATTTCAATAGGCAAAAACAGTTCCCCGAAGTCTAAGCACAAGAAAGTGACACGCAAGGGCATCTGGGAAAAATAAACTACTGCTGTTTAAAGACAACCTCAGAACAGTCTTCTGAGAACAGGCTGAAGCCACTCTCAATGACCCATGATCAGAATTCAAACGTCTTTTAATCCTGTGAGTATTTGAAGCTTGTGCAATTTCAAGAAGGAAACTAGTTTAGATGAACCCAACCTATTTCATAATTACTATGGATTATAGAACCTAAACATTCACTTAAGACTCCTATGATTTTTTTAAAGAATTACTTTTATTTGTTGTTGTTGTTAGTTTGACCAGAGAGAGACAAACAGAGAGAGAAAGACAAAGTTAGAAGGCAAGTTGCCAGGTCCGGGAGCTGACCTGTGATCGGTCACGTGGGAGTCCAGCACCTTAACCACTGCTCCACCTCCTGGCCCCAAGACTCCTATAATTGTTTTTACTATTGTAAGTTTTCTGTAAGACACAATTTGACTTCCTACAATGTTACTGTTCAAATGTGACTATGTTTGAAGGTCTTTCTTCCCAAGAAAATTATCAGTGCAAGGACATAGATAACCTGAGCCCGTTAAAGAGCACTGGCTCAGGAATCGGGACACACAAAGCCTCTTCTCCGAACAAGGTGGGTGAGCTGGGTGGGTTAAACCTCCTGGACGTATGGTCTCTTCTGTAAAACAAGCTGGCTAGACTAACTTAAAATTTCTCATGTGGTTCTAAGAGGATATGAGCAATCTAAACAGGAATGCCAGTTTAGCAGATAGTCTAAATAAACACTAACAATATATGAGTGTATGTAAGGTAGGGGTTTTATTCTTATCCAAGTAGCTTAAGAAAGGCAGGTACAGGGCTGGACAGTGGCACAGAGGTAATGGGATGCTCTGCAGGGCTGACGCACATCGAAAGGCTCCAAGTTCGCATCAAGAGACATCCCTGAGCATGCCAGGTGCGTGCCCATGATGGGGCTACCTGAAGCTAGAGGCGGACTGCATCATGGGGACGCTGCTAAGGGTACCTATCCGCCTCTCTCCCTCCCCCTTCCCTCTCTCTCTCATAAAATAAATAAACTTGAAAAAAAAAAAGAAATGCTGTTACTCAGAACAGTGACAGTGCGTAAGAGGAGGGACGGGCAGCAGCGTCTGCACTTTACCTAGCAGAACTTCCATCTACCAAAATCAGTTTCCTCAGCGAAGATCGTCAAAGCCGAAGACCACTCAATGAGAGAGAATTTAAGTCTTACCTTGTAGAGTTCACCCCAAATTCTTTTGGACTGTCCCTTCTTATATATCTCTTCTTGGGCTTCATTTCTAAATAAGAAAACATCCAAAATCAGCAACTAAAGCGCTATCAACATTTAAAAGGCTGCATTAGGAAAAGTTAACCAGGTACCAAAAAAAAGGGTATCAAACTAGTTGGAGAAGGAACAAAAGTAAAGAAAATTTTAGAAGTTGACTATACACAGAGATTTCTGAAAAACTAAAGAAAATGTCCTATGTTTTCCCTTCTATGTGAAAATTGGTAGAAATGAGCTAGGAAGTAGAGAAATGTAGACTGACTACCAGAGAACAATGGCAGGGGTGAGGGATGCTGTTTAATGGAAACAAAATTGCAAATGGAACAATATCCAGTGTTACAAAATACAGTGGGGAGGGTGTGGTTAACAAAACTTACTGTATACAATGTTAGACATGGTTGAGATGGTGGGCACACTAATTACTCTGATTTAACTATTATATATTGTAGTCATGTACTGGAAAACCACATTGTAACAACTGTTACATTAATAAAAAAATGACTCATTAATAAAGGTGGTACAAACTAAACCAAACAAAATATGTGAGTAGGGCCAGCTGGAGTTGTGGTTGTTAAGGTGGCTGGATCCCAGATGGCTGTCTGTATGGTTCGAATCCTGGACCCAGCACTTGAAAAGTACGCCAGACACATGTGCATGCACACCCCAAATTCCGACAGGACAATGGAGGAGAATAGATTGTGGTGTGGCCATCCTCGCTGGTGGCTGCTTTCTCACTCCCCCCTCAACCCATCCCCCTCTGGCAAGTGCACATATTGTATGACAAATGGGAGCGGGGGAGAAGTGTACCCAAGTGTCCATTGATGAATGAATGAATAACCACAATGCAGTAGATACACACACTGTAGTATTACTCAGCTCTAAGAAGGAATGCAATTCTGACACACACTGCAACGTGGATGAACCACGAAGACATGCTAAGCTGGACACGAGAGGACAAACACGGTGTGATTCCACTTACACGAGGTACGCAGACGAACCAACACGGACAGAAAGAGAACTGTGGTTACCGCGTGCGGGGAGGGGGACGAAGTTCGTGTAAAATGGGTGCAGAGTTTCGGTTTGGCGTGATGAAAAGATTCTCGATGAGGACAGTGTGGCAACAGCACATGGTGGAAATGTGCTTAGTGCAAGATGAACTGTACACTCAAAATGGTTAGCATGGTAAATTCTGCATTAGATGTATTTTACAATTAAAAAAAGTAAACTAAAGAGAGCACAACTGGGGGCTGGCAGATGGCGTGGTGGTTAAGGCAGATGGACTCCCACATGGCTGACCACGGTTCAAGTCCAGACCTGGCAGCTTGCTTTCTCACTTTCCTTCTCTCTCTCTTTCTCTCTCTGGTGAACATCAAAAAGATAAAAATAAAATAATGACAATGAATAAAATTAAATAAAAAGTAAGTCTTTAAAAAAAAAAAAGCAAGCACAACTATAAGTAGGCAGCATGTCACAGAGCAATGAGATGGGACTGGCAGGACCTGAGTCTCAAGCTGTGCTCCTTGGCTCCCACGTAAAGGTAAGTGACATTTTTCTGATGAGGTTTAGAGCCTGTTTATTCACTGTTTATTCACACGCCTCAAAGCCATTTATCCACAGAAAATGAAACAAAAATAGTGTTGTCCTTTCCCCACTACCTACAGCGCTTTCAGGAAGAGGGAAAAATTCAAACCAGAAGAATACAAAGCTGACAAAGTTCAACTACTTCTACAAATAAATTTGCTTGCTGCCTGGTTGTGCTTGGCCTCAAACGGCTCCCTGGTCCCTCTCGAAGGCACCCGGCTTGCAGTGGGCTGACAGGCGGGGAGCAGAGGCGGCCCCTGTTCCCCCTCACCCAGCTTGCACTGGGCTGACAGGCAGTAAGCATGTGCAGCAGCACCACCGTAGTAGACAGACCACACCTCTGCACTAGGATGGCAGAACTTCTGCGCCCCGTCAGAAGCAGGTGACAAAGATTTCTCCAGTGCTGCCCCTGGGAAACTACACTGGGAAACCCTTCTGGGACGGCACTGGGGCAGCTCCCAGTCAAAAGCAGGCAGCCCTTTGAAATCCTAAGTCATACTACAGGCACTGATCTTTGGGGATTGAGGATGAGGAAGGTTTAGTCGCACTGAGGTTTCACCCTCGTGCCGTTTACCATAGAGAAAAACAGTAAAACGGCACAAATGCCCAACAACGGGACTGGCCACGACTAAATACTCTGACAGTAAACATTCTATAGCCACCAGTTAATATACTGACGTGTGAATACAAAGTCTTTAAAAAGTACCCAAAAAATGCACATTAGGAAAAAATGCATGGACATCAAAATATCTTTGAATCCAAATAAGCTTGTACCTGAATCTCATTTAAAAAAAAAAAAAAAAACTTTTTAAAACTTCTGCCAATGGCACATGTGCTCATGGGGCAGGCAGAGCTCCCCCGGGGAGGGATGACCAAGTCCTTCTCCTCCATTCTCCTCTTGGGATTTGGGGCTTACACACACAAGCACCTGGCATGTTTTTTAAGCCACCAGATCCATGACTCAAACCATGAGGTTGGCCACATGGGATCCACTCAATGCCTTACCCATGCTACCTGACTGGCCCTCCACAAGCTTAAGCCCTTTCATATATTTTTAATAATTTAGGAAAAGATATTAAAACAAAAAGCAAAATAGTCTTAAGGCACTGTACTTGTTTTTTTTTTAAATGTATGTAAAAGGGTATTCACCAGTGACAGATCTTAACTTTTCTCTGGGTATGGATCCTACATATCCAGGCTGGCCCTGGGACTTAATGGCTGAGGAGTTGGATCCCACATGGCTGAGCGCAATTCAAATCCGGCCCCAGGGGCTTGAGCCCATGGACAGGTGGGTACCTGTGGGTACAGCCCCAATCCTGATGGGACTGAGAAACAGAGGAGAAAGGGCTGCGGCGTGCCCACGCCCCCTTCGGGGTGTTTCCTCGTCCCTGTCTCTCTAATGAGCACACACACACTCTGGCCGTCGAAAAGTTAGGAACCCTCCCTCTCCCCTTCTTCCTCCTGCCCGCCAAAAAATACAAAACACAACACTACTACCTTTATGCATATTCACAAACTTTCCATATTATCCTGAGGGGTAAAGAAACCTCAAAAGCCATCCCTGAGTTCTCTAGTGATCCAGAGACCTCTGGTTAGGAAAGCCCCGGTATCCACCGGGCTATCACCAATGCTTAACATGAGTAATGGGGCTGAGTTATTTTCTTTTTGTTACATTTTCCAATTTAGCTGTAATTTTTTTTTTTTTTTTTTGGAGAGGTTTTTGCTATAGTGCACATGCGTTCACTAGAACAGAGAGACAGAAAGCGAGAAATCACCCCCCGGGGGGATGGCCACGCCGCAATCCCTTCTCCTCCATTCTCCTCTCGGGATCTTGGGCACGCACGCACACGCGCCCAGCGTGAGTTTTAAGTCACTGGGTCCGGGACACGAACTGCGGTCGACTACATGGGAGTCCAGTGACATAGCCATTACGCTAACTGCTGGTCCCACCTGTATTTTTTTAGTTTGTCTAAGACAGGATACAGTGCTACTGTAGTGTTATTTAAAGAATTGCTATTCCTTTTTATTTTTATTTTTATTTTTATTTTGGGTATGAAGACAGACATGTGGCAATCAAGCCATCTTCGATGACTTTCAGTGTGGCCACAATTTCACCAAAATTTCTACAAGGTAAATCACCAACCTTTGTATAGGCAAAATAAGTTTGAAAGCCAAAGATCGGTTGCAGAAGAGCAAATGATGAGATGTGCATGAACTTCCAAACTGTACCTCACACCAGTGTCTTCGGTTACCAAATCGTGGTCCTTGCCCTGGTCATAGTTCTCAGTAGACACTTCGGCACTGTCTATGAGCGACTGCATGTCACTCACAAGTAAGTTTGGTCGCTTCCTCTGTGCCTTAGGGCCAAATGTCGTCTCAAAACTTTCAGTATCAAGAATGTGCACCTTTGAGTTCTAAAGGAAAAGAAGAGTGACAGGTGAAACCAAGAAAAGCACTGAGAAAGGCAAAAAGTGAATCATCTACCTAGGACAGGCTCTTCCGTTTTTATTTTCCCAAAGCTCAACTCATACCAAAATCTACAACAACACGGATATGGTTTGGCTCCAAGTCAGAAATGCTTATTTAAATAGCACAAGCACTTGTTCCCCTATTCTGATGTTCTGTAAGCTTCCTTGGAGAAATATAAAAGTAATACAAATAATCAAAGCAAATATGAATAGTTGCCTAAGACTTGCCAAATACCCTGCTTTACTTCATTTATCATAAACTCCAGTCAAATGTAATCAAGGCGACATGACGAAAATTAACTTATCTTTTCTGACCATTTTTTTGAGCCTTCAAACAAGTGCATAAAATTCGCCAAATTCACAGATTTTGTCAAGGACAATCATACTCAAATTTGTGTTTTTTTTTTAAACCAACTGTAAATGCCAACTTTTTCTTGGAAGTTAATTTCTTTCATGGCTAAAAGGAATTGCTTGTTTTGTAAGATGCATTTTAGTTTCAGATAACATTTTCCCTAATTTAGGTAACGTTTTTATTAAATGCACATGGAAAGCCTTCAGATGAAAAACATCTAGCAAAAGTCCAAAATAATAGTTTAGATGTGATAAAAGGAATCTGATACTAACTAGAACTTGATGTGCCTGCAAAGGAGTTGCAGGCGTAGGAGTTTTTGAAGCAGGATAAAAGTCAAAGTCTGAGTTAGGATCTATCACGTAACACAGAGCTGACAGCCGGCAGGGGGTACCCCACCAAAATAAGGAAAGAAAAAACACCCAGAGCGCCACCTCTTCTTCCCCACAGTACAAGAGCCTCCATAAGCACCAGCTACTAAACTCAGGATGACAGAGCAACCCCTGGGGCTTCTGGACTTTGATAGAACAGATGCCCCCACTCCCAACTTCCCCAGATCCCTAAATTACCATCAAGTTCTCGGATTCTCCAGCCCATCCCTCAGTTTCTCTCACTACCCACCATCAGGGAAAGTTCTCAAACAGAAGAATCATATGTTACATGGGAACCGGGTTCTTATGTCAAATCGAGTATGACCAAAATTATCCTTGAGAATATCTTAAATAACTTTGAAGTACAGTATATAAGAGAACTTTAAAACATTTGTAGAAAACGGAATTAAAGTATATTTTGGTGCAAACAAATTTTGAGAGCTGCACGTAGTCTTTGCATTATATGCATTTTCCATATACTTTCTGAAGACCTCATACGTGGATCCGTCTGTAAACCTACACGTTAGTAAGTGCAATGCAGTAACATGCAGCGTATAGTAAAATACATAGGCAAAGCAAGGTACGGTATTACAGAAATACAGTAGTTCTAATGCACACGTAGCTGAATGTGCAGAAGTGAAAAGCCTACCCGACTTGATGCCACTCTGCAGACCCTGAGAATCAGACTCTCTACTAAGTCACAGCTACCCCGCTAAAACAAAATAGGTACGGTTTTTCAAGGCCAAAGTAGAAAACCCATCGGTCACTCTGAGCACTTCGCTGTCAAAAAATGAGTGCTGGACCCGCAGCCTTCCTTCTGCAAAGCAGGTATTAAATGTGAAATCCTAGAAGCACTGAACAAGTGGGACGGGCGACAAAGCAGCAAGTCCCTACGAGGACTTCTCTGTCCTTCCCGTAAACAGGATCAATAGCTGGCTGAAAGATGGCTTCAGGGAGAACAGACAAAGAGAACACGGGGCATGGGCAACTTGTCTGTGGCTCACCAATTACACTCATGTGTTTCCCTGAAAGGAAACAGCCATCCCACTAATAGGGGCCATTCTTCTAGTCCGTCATGAAACAAAACGTAATTGACAAAACCTGAGGCAATAACAGGCCTTGGTTTTTATTTTGTTCTACAAGTAAACACTTCTCTTTGAACTGTTTAATCCATGGATGCATGTCAATGTTTTCCTCCCTCCTTATACTGGAACCGAAGCTGTGTCCTGGCTACACTTCTGGGAATTATTATTCAATGCAAGTAAAAACGTGCACACAAACATTAGGCCATTTCTTTGTTCGGCAAGAAACTCATTCCACCCCAGTCACTTTGGAATCCTGACTGTACATCGAACTTCAGCACCCACCAACCAACGAGAATGGCACCCTTTCCTTCAGGGAAAACAATCTCCAAGGATCTCAAAAAGCAAGAAGTCCACACCACCAACCAACCCAATCCCAATTCTCTGCATTTCCCCAAGGTGTGAGGGAATCACCACTTGAAACAAGTTTAGCTATCAAAACAAAGATTCAGGCATAATCCTACTAGCAGCTATTACTCACTGAGCTCTCACTAGGGGGTGGACCAAGGGCTCGCTATGGGTCAAGTACTTCACAGAGGTTTCCTCTGTACTCAGTCACCCAAGGCGGGAGGTTCTCTCTCCATGCAGGGACGTGAGAGCTTGCTTGGAAACCTGATGCAAGTGTTCAAATCCAGGTCTCACCCAAAAATTGTGCTTTGACCCACCGGGCTACTGTAGCCCCCCCAACAAAACAGAACTCGTACTAGAGGTGAGACCCCTAACAAAGGTAAAAAGAGAAGTCTCAGAGAGTTCATCACTGCTGCGTTAAAGCTTAAGAAAAACGAAAGACAAACAAGTTTGAGGAGGATTTGCAGAGTTTGCCTAAGAGACCCATCACCAGGGACAGCCTGCACCTTACATGAGGCCGGATTCGGTCCTGAAGGAGAGACATTGGCAATTTGCTTTGCTTCATGACAACTTTGTATGGATCCTTCATAACTGTATCCATTTCCTCTTGAAATTTTTGTAATGATGACTGCTTAATCACCCGTGTGTTTCCTGTTTTATAAATAAAGAAGGTTGTCATTTAATAAACAACTCCGTTTTACTTCTGCACCCCTCTTCCAACTGATACAGTAAAAGATTTCAAATTACTCACTTTACCCAAACATCTGATACATCCAATCCTTGCAGCCCATTTTCAAACTTAAAAAAGGAAACGAAACAAAACAAAACAAAAAACTGCCTCTCCTGCATTCGTACGCTATGAACTAATCCACCGACCCAGACACACAATGAGTTTCAATAGTTTTCCAAGCCCAATTTCCTGACTGGATAAAACCGAAAAATAAGCATCACTGGATGGTGAGATCTGACAAAGGTTCTATTAATACTTCCTGCTGGACCTGCCAAAGAAATCTAGAGCCAATCACAGCTGATCAGTTTGCACAGAGAGACCTGAAGCACAAAAACTCGAGTCAAGTTATGAGAGTACGAGGGTTTGAACAGAGCTATTATCATAAATTACTCCATTATTAAACCAGCTAGTGGCATGGTGGTTAAGATGACTGGATCTCACATGGCCAACTGCATGGTTCAAGGCCTGGACCCGGCAGCTTACAAGACATGCCAGATATGTGTGCATGCAAGTCCAAATCCTAAGAAAGAATGGAGAAGGGATGTGGCATGGTCATCCCTCCAGCAGGGAACTGCCGTCTTATAGGGAGCACATATTCCCTAACAAAAACTGAAAAGAAGGAAGAAGGAAGGAAGGAAAGAAAGAAAGAAAGGGAAGAAGCAGGAAAGAAAGAATAAATCCACACAAGGGAACAAAGTGAAGGCGACGACACCACCCGAGAACACCACGCTAGTGGGATCCGGAAGAAAGCGTGCCGTAACAGCGCAATGCGCCACAGATGCAGAGCACCGAGGTGCGAGGACAGTGTGCGTATTCTCCCAGCCAGGCACTACTGACTCATTTCCACGACAGTTCTGTAAGACAATTCCTGCAATTATTCTTATTTCAGAAATGAGGAAACTGACGGACACAGACAACCTGCCCACAATCACAGAAATGGCAGAACGAGGATTCAACCCCAAGCAGTCTAGGTCTAGAGCTGCAGTACCTAGTCACCGTGCTAAACGCCTCTCTCAAGTTTTCCTGGGGCCAGCAAGTGGCTTGGAGGTTAAGGTGGTCAGATCCCACGTGGCTGACTCTGCGGTTTGAGTTCTGGACTTGGTGGCTTAAAAATCACGCTGGGCAACGTGCCCAAAATCCTGACAGGAGACTGGAGGAGAAGGGATTGTGACATTGCCCTCTCCCCAGGGGTGATTTCTCACTCACTTTCTCTCTCTCTCACCAGTTAGCACTCACGCCCTATGACAAAAACTTTTTAAAAAGTTCTCTCTGACACCTTCCTGTGCTCAAGTTTCTCTCAAGGCATCGCATCAAAAGGTGTAAAAGAGAGATTCTAAGGTAGTTGCCATCTGCCCCAAAGCACAAAGGTCTGACCTTCGGAAGTGCCCACACCTGCCAGTGGCTAAAGGAAAGGTTACAAACCCAGGCAGAAATAACAGGGGAGTTCATTGAGAAGGAAACCCTACTCCCCCCTGGACTACAGATACTCTATAGACTGCTGGAAAGAACAACAAGGAGATCCCTTCATTGTCACTCAAGTTCAAAACTGACTGGTTAAGGAGGAATTTTCAGCTAGTGTAATTACCCTGCAAGCCAAAAGCACAAACACACCCGCAAGGCCACATGTCAGGGTAGCAATCCCTCCAGGCAGCCAGAAACTAAGAGATCAGAGTTACAATGTCTCTGAATGTTAGTCAGTAAGGACGGTCTTAATCTGCTTAAGGAGGTTCACTTATAACTCGATAATGAGCTCCACGTGAATCCTTTCTCTTACAATCCTTGACCATCCCACTCACTAAAAACTCCAACTTTTAGGTTATCTAAGTCTTTTCCATACAGCGTACTTTTTTTTTTTCTTTTTAAGTTTTTCCTATAGGGGGGCCAGCAGGTGGCGTGGTGGTTAAAGGCGCTTAACCACATGGCCGACAATAGTTCGAGTCCTGGACCTGGCGGTTTGCTTTCGCGCTTCCTCCCCCTCCACTCTGTCCCTCTCTGGTCAAATTAAAATAAATAAATTGGGGACAACAGGTGGCGTGGTGGTTAAGGGCACTGGACTCCCACATGGCTGACCACGGTTCAAGTCCCAGACCTGGCAACTTGCTTTCTCACTTTCTCTCTCTCTCTCTCTCTCTCTCTGGTCAAATTAAAATAAATTAAGTTCAACGAAATAATTTTTAATTAAAATAAATAAATAATAAAGTTAAATAAAATAATTCTTTTAAAAAAAAATGTTTTTGCTATAGGGAGTATGTACTTGGCAGAGAAAGATGGAGAGAAGGAAAGTAAAAAAATCAAACCCCGAGGTGGATGACCCTGCCATAATCCCTTCTCCATTCCCCTCCCGGGACGTGGACACACGCGCACACACATGCCCAATGTGAGTTCCAAGCCACCAGGTCCAGGACTTGAACTGTGCAACTGGTCGTGTGGGATCTAGCCGCATTAACCTCCACACCACCTGCTGGCCCTACAGCGTACATTTTATAGGCAAAGTAACAGAACAGTACTCACCAAACCATTTAATATTTGGCTCTACTCTTGCCACTGTGCCAGGAGCCACTGTTGACTGATACTGCAGGGGTTTAATCACTTTACCACGGCTGTTCCTAAATTGAGGAAATAACAGATTTTGGTTGACAACAGAAGAAAAGAAACAGCAAAGTATGGTTTACAGAATACCCTTTCCATCAAAGGGACTTTTTTCTTTTTCTTTTGGTTTTAAATAATCATGAAATACAGATTTCAATAAACAAAAAGAAATTCTACATTTGAAACAGATTGCTCAAAAGCCATTTAACCTCTTGCAACAGAGCACGTAATGATTTCTGCTAGATGAGTAACAAGTAATGCTGATGTTTAAAGATCTGTTTACTGTTTGTTTGCTTTTTTAAAAAAAATCACATTCTTGAGTTTTTTGGGTAATTATTTGAAGGCTGGTTTAAATGAATTTTAAGTAGAGGGTGATTTATGCTGGAACTCAAAATTCTAAAACAAACTGCAAAGTAGGTGACTAAGGCAGATTAAGTTCATTGACATTTGTGTTTTAGACACATCCTTTAGAACAAATGAAGAATCCAATTACCAAACAATTAAGACCACTAGCAAAAAGCTACACTCAGCAAGTCCCTGTGGTAGAGGCTGCCTCAGCAGAACTCAGAGTTGTGATGAGCTTCCAAGTGCCACAATGTTGCGATCGAAAGTTTAACAGTGAAAAACAAGTTTTTGAGAGGCCAGCAGGTGATATAGCCATTAGGGTGCTGGACTTCCACATGGTTCATCAAGACTCAAGTCCTCAACCATGTGGCTTGAAAATCACGCTGGGAATATGTGCACGCATGCCCAAAATCCCAAGAGGAGATCGGAGGAAAGGGATTACAGCATAGCTATCCCCCAAGGAGGTGATTTCTCACTTTCTGTCTCTCTCAACCCTATAGCAAAAACCTAAGAAAAAACAAACAAGATTTTACACCAGCAAGTGGCATGGTGGTTAAGGCCCTGGATCCCACATGATGGTTCAAGTCCCAGATCTGGCAGCTTAAAAAAAATCCCACTAAGGACATATGCATGTGAGCCTGACATTTTGAGAGAAGACTAAAAATCTGGCTGCAGAAAGGCCATTCCCCCCCCAGGGGGGTGATTTCTCACCTTCTCCCTCTGGCAAACACACATGCCCTATATCAAAACCTAAAAATAAACCAAAAAAAAAAAAAAAAAAAAAAAAAAAAAAAAAAAAAAAAAACCCACAAGTTTTCTGCAGGTTTCAGAACTACAGTCTTATATGCTTTGTCTGTCTGTCTGTGTGTCTTTCTTCCTCTTTAAGAGAAAATTTTGCGGGACCAGCAGTTGGCATAATGGCTATGTCGCTGGACTCCCATGTAGTCAACTGCAGTTCAAGTCCTGAACCTGGCAACTTAAAACTCACACCAGGTGTGTGTTTCTGAGAGGAGAATGAGGAGAAGGGATTGCAGCATGGCCATCCCCCCAGAGGAGATTTCTCGCTTTCTGTCTCTCTGTCTCTGTCTTTCTGGCGAAGGCGTGCGCCCTATAGCAAAAACCTCTCCAAAAAAAAAAAAAAGAAAAGAAAAAGGGGGGGGGGGAATTCTGCTATAGGGTACGTGCACAGAGAGACAGAAAGCAAGAAATCACCCCCCCGGGGCATAGCCCTACCACAATTTTCTCTTCCATTCTCCTCTTAGGATTTTGGGTATATACATACATGTGCCTGGCGTGAGTTTTAAGCTGCCAGGTCTGGGATTCAAACCGTGGTCAACTATGTGGGAGTCCAGCGACACAACCAATACACCATCTGCTGGTCCCATACGCTTTGTATTTCTATCTGATGGACATTTAACTCTGAGATTTACTGTGCCATTTGTGGAGGTCAGAGCTGTGAGGAACAAGACCTCTACTTATTACAGAATATTGTGGGGAGGGACTAGCAGACGTCATAATGGTTACATCACTGGACTCCCGTACTGTCCGCCATAGTTCGAGTCCCAGACCTGGCGGCTTAAAATTCACGCCAGGCACAGGCGCATGCATGCCCAAGATTCCGAGAGGAGAGTGGAAGAAAAGGGATTTTGGCGTGGTCATGCCCCCTGGGGGATGATTTCTCACTTCCTGTCTCTCTGGTGAGCACACATAACCTACTGCAAAAATCTCTCTAAAAGAAAAAAAATAATAATAATATTGTGGGGGAAACCATTTCCTCACCCACTGCCCATGCCCTTAAACCAAAATTAATGATTTTTCCTAACACTCATATAAAATGACCTTTTAAAATACAACACTCCTGTTTCAAACAAGTAGAGGTGAGACATCAAAGGCTTAAGAGGGCTCAGCTATAGCCAAAGACACAGAGGAAGGGGACAGCATGGCCGTGCCAGTTCTCACCTGCGCTCCTTCTGCCTGTACATGTTCAGGCGCCGGATAGTGGCCCGGTCCCGCATGTTCTGACCTCCTGCTCCCTGCACACGATCTAGAAAAGGCAGAAGGACAAGGCATGCTCTTTGAAAGCCAACAAGTGCCATCGCTGCTTAAACTGCACCAAGGAGCTTCCGCCCAAGCAAGCTGCGCCTGGCGAGAGCCACACTTTCTCCAGATGTTGCGCTGATAATTATTATTAGGTGAAGTTATCCAGCAACGCGGCTGACAGAGTGGTCTTCCATAGGATCGTGCTTGATATTGACAATATCTATAATTTTTAAAGCACTAATTACAGCCCCATGCTAGCCACATTGCAGGCATCATCTCGTTTAATCCATGCGATAATCATAGAGAGAGAAACATTACCCCTATGTAGAAGAAGAAACTGAGGCACAGTGTTCAGACACCGTGCCCAAGATCCCAAAGCTACTAAATAGCAAAGCCAGAGTTTGAACACAGGCAACTGATCACCATCTGGGCTTGTAACCGAAGAGTCCTATCTCTGCATTTCCGTTTAACACATACTGAGTGCAGGCTATATGCAAGGCATCCCAGACCACCGTTTTGAAATGGCAAGTGTTCTCAATGTGCCAGTTTCTTTTTCTTTCTTTCTTTCTTTCTTTCTTTTTTTTTTTTTTTTGGAGAGGTTTTTGCTATAGGGCGCGTGCGCTCGCCAGACAGACAGAGACAGAGAGACAGAAAGCGAGAAATCACCCCCCAGGGGGGATGGCCACTCCGCAATCCCTTCTCCTCCATTCTCCTCGCGGGATCTTAGGCACACACGCACACGTGCCTGGCGTGAGTTTTAAGCCACCGGGTCCGGGACGCGAACCGCGGTTGACTACGTGGGTCCAGCGACATAGCCATTACGCTAACAGCTGGTCCCAATGTGCCAGTTTCTTAAGTTCCTAATATTTTAACTTGACAGCAGTGAACTGGTAGTGGTTCTCACCTTCCATCTCAGAGAGAAGGAAGACAAATATTATTAGAAACTGAATAATTTCATATCAATCCATGCATTAAAACGGTCGTAAACTCTAAGTCATATTTAAAAACAAAGTTTTATTGACTCAACTCAAATAGAAGGGACTCTCCCATGGGCTATACGCTCATCCTGTAGGTGAACCTGGTGGCAACTGACACGCTCCTCCAAAAACATCTTTATTGAAACGATCATATTTACTTAGCTGTAAGGTTTCCTACGCACTTTAGGGGGTGAGACGATTCCGACCACCAAGTGTACAATCCTTTCCTCATTCCCCTGGTAAAAGCTAAGGTGGCAGGTAAGTGTGGTCAAGTGTAAAAGGCCCACTGGGTCGGCCTACACCACTTTGGAGGCCTGACTTTCCCTGCATCTCACAAGCGGAGGGGACCCGCTGCTGCCAGGCCTGAGCGTCCGCCCTCCCCGCCTTCAGACCAAGCGTGACTACACCTGGGCCGCGCAGGATGTCAGCCCCCATCAGCGACCCCCAGGGAAGAAACCACTCAAACGCTGCCTTCCCTCTTCCATTCATCCCCAATGGTCACTCCGCTCGAAGTCGCGCCAGGCCACGCCACCCGGGTGCCCTCCGCCCCCTCGGCCTCCTCCGAGCCCTCCTCGGAGCCCTCCCCAGGCTCCGTCCAAGCTCCACCCCGCCGAGCCCCGCGCCCGTACCCGGGTTGGTGCTGGCCTTGGAGGGGTTGATGGTGCTCCGTCCTTTGTACTTGGGCTTCACCATCTTGCCGACGGGCGGGCACCGGGTGCTGGATCTGGCTTACGTCGGGTAAACGAGCTGCGAACTCCCCAGGCTCGGCAGAAGCGCCCCGGGAGAACCACGCAGGACCACGCGTGCAAGGGCTACGTCACTTCCGCTCGCGCCCCCCGCCTTTCCCGGCGCGACTTCCTGCGAACGCGCGGCGCGCGCGGCCGCACCCCTGGCCCCGCCCCCTCCGGCCGCTCGGACGTCCCCCTGCGTCGAGCCCCGCCCCCTCCCGTCCTGGCAACCGCCAAGCCGACGCTCCGTGGCAACTGCCCGGTGACGCGGGACGCGCGGCCCGAGCTCCTGGTTGGGTCCACCCCCAAATAAAGAAGCTTCCTCCTAGGCCAATGGCGCGAGCTCAAGTTTGTCTTGGGAATTTGTCTTTTAAGCCCTTCCAAAAGGGGCCGGCCACACAGCAGCCAAGTATCAATCAGAACTTGTCATCCTGTTCCTTGAAGCTCGGATGGCTTATCATCACTCTCAGAATGAGAGCGCTGGAGTCGAACTCCTCGTCGCCCGCGCAGAGCTCTGTGATCTGGCCCCTGCCTGTTTACCTGGCCTCGTTTGTGCCTCCCGTTCCTCTCGATTCTGACATCAACACTGAATGTTTCTTCCCCGATCACTGTTTCCTGGAGGCTTTGCACAGCCAGTTCCTAGTGGCCATTCACTTCTCAGCTCAGACATCACTGACTGGCAGGGTTGCCCGAGTTAGTAAATAATCTAACTCAGTTAAATTTGAATTTCAGTTAAAGAATATGTTAGTTTTGGGACCAGCAGTTAGCGTAATGGCTATGTCACTGGACTCCCATGTAGTTGACCGCGGTTCAAGTCCGGGACCCAGCGGCTTAAATTCACGCCGGGCGTGTGTGCGTGCGTGCCCAAGATTCCAAGAGGAGAATGGAGGAGAAGGGATTGCGGCGTGGCCATCTTCCCTGGGGGATGATTTCTCGTTTTCTATCTCTCTGTCTCTCTGGCGAGCACACGCGCCCTATAGCGAAAACCTCTCAAAAAAAAAAAAAAAAAAAAAGAATATGTTAGTATAAGCCTGTCCCGAATATTGCCCGGGTCATACTTAGACTAAAAATGATTCACCATTTACCTGAAATCTGAACTTAACTGTATGTTCTGTATTTTGCCTGGCAACCTTTCCTCCTGGGAGACGTTTTTCCTGCCTCGTCTAAATCAGCCACCTCTCGCCCTTCTGTAGTCATTTTACCATGTCTGTTTTATTTACTTCGAGGTATTTATCATCAGCCGAAATGTTTATTGGCCACTGGAATACAAGCTTCCTGAGAGTAGGGATCATGCGAGTTTGTTCACCACTATGTCCCCAAGACTTAAAACAGCACCTGTAACAATGCAAGGCCTCAATAAACAATCACGGACGGAAAAAACGACTAGATGGACGTGCCCAATGCCCACAGGTCGGTAAGACTCAGCCAAGGGTATTTTGGTACCCCGAGTTGTCAGGAAATGTCTATCACCATGCCCTTAGGATACCCAGGGGAACGCTGGGTAGGCGGAAGGAAGGGTGGATTCGTGCAGTGCAGCTCATACCATAAAAACAAACAACTTGTTATAAAGTGAGGTAGTCTAATTGAGGGAGGAGTGATTGGATTTGAAACAAACAAACCCAAAAACATTCTTTCTGGAGCAAAAGCAGGCCGTGTCCTAGACAAAAGCTGGAAATACCTTCTCTCCCTCGCTTTTATTGCCCCGAGGACATGGCTCATGCAGTTAAACACTCCTTTGCTAGGAAGGGTGAACCGTTATGGGGGGCTGGTATTGGAGGATCGCTAAGACATGGTGGGACAAACCTTCATACTCATCAAGGACCCAAAGATGCCCCCTCTGCTCCACACTTTCTCTGTGATCCCCCAAAGGAGGACAGGATAGCCTCCTCCCAGAGAGAAGCTTAGGTTAATGTGTTTCTGATGCCTTGACTTGGTGCAAACCAGAATAAACACGAATGGCAAAAATCGGCCCATGAGCTCATTCAGGCTTTGATCAGAGACATAATTTCATTATGAAATTTTGAATCAGGCTGTTGTGAAGTCTTGCCAAGGAGTTTCATGTTCCCAGATGATATGATGGGTTGTTTCTCTCCTGTTCTCATACTTCACTTGCATTTATCATACATACTTCCCATCTATTTTTATAATCTGACCCATCCATTCTTTGACAATGGTATTTGCCAGTCCTGACAACCAACTTCGGTTCTACCGACAGATGACAAGCCTGGTTGAGGAAGGTCAAGCAGGAGATACTAGTTTGATTTGCCTGTTGCTTCCCGCAATTGTAAGACAGTGTCTATTTCCTACTCTCTTTTCTGATGTCATGGTGACCAGAGGCAGCAAGACACACCTCCAGACCTACAGTTGCTCGGTTTTAGAACAGATGTGATAAAGACCGCAGTATGATCGTATGCGTTATGGTAAATAAAGTGCTGCAAGTCGATGCTTTCTCTCTTTGCTCCAGACATAGGAATCTTGCTCCTTTTTAAAAAGTTTATTTACTTTCTCTAAGAGAGAGAGAAAGAGAGGCCCTTAACCGAGGCCCCATGCCACAATCCACCCCCAGTTTTGGCTTGCTTGGATAACCGACACAGGTGCATTGCCCAGCAAGGTCACAGGACGCAAACCCAGGACTTTCCCTCTGTGGGCCCAGCTGCGTTACCACTGTGCTGTCGGATCGCTCGGCAACAGGGCGGCTCCCTACAATGCACTGCCACCTGCTCCCTGGAATCTCGCTCCTTATAACTGCTAGTTTGTGCAAGTGGGGAGACCCCAACAGGCTGACTGGAAATACCATCTCTCTGTGGTATTCTATGGTATACTGCAGTCCGATGCTGGGTTCTGGGCTGATATTTTCACAGCAAGCTGAGAATCCTGACCACACTTTTATTTCTTTCTTCTTTACGTTTATTTATTCATTTCTTCCATGAGAGGTGGGAAGGGTGAGAGAGACAGTCTTCTCTAACAGGGTCTTCATGCCACCATCCATCCCCAACCTCAGTCAGCCTGAATCACGGGCACGTGTGTGCTTGTGCGCCCAGCATGTCCAGGGAAAGTTCCAGATGATAACCTGGGGCCCTCCCATGTGAGTCTGGCATGATGGAGTATTACGTTACCACAGAGCCACCACTGTTGGCCCTTGACATCACTTTTGTCTTCATTTGTAAAAACTTCATCCCTGATCTGACGGGCACATAAGAGCAGCTTCTGAAGCAGCAGTTTTCAAAGGGTGGTCTGAGGACCACCGCTATTAGAATCAGAGCTGGTTAAAAATGCAGACTCCTGGGGGACCAGCAGTTGGCATAATGGCTATGTTGTTGGACTTCCATGTAGTCAACCGCGGTTCGAGTCCCAGACCCGGTGGCTTAAAACTCACACCGGGTGTGTGTGTGTGTGCGTGTGTGCCCAAGATCCTGAGAGGAGAATGGAGGAGAAGGGATCATAGTGTGGCCATCCCCCCCTCCCCGGGGGGGGTGGATGATTTCTTGCTTTCTGTCTCTCTGTCTCTCTCTTTCTGATAAGCGCACATGCCCTATAGTAAAAACCTCTCCAGAAAAAAAAAGGAAAAAAAATTGCAGACTCCTGGTACCCACCGATGGCATAATGGTGGTTAAGGTGCTGTACTCTCCTGTAGTCAACAGCAGTTCGAGTCCTGGACCTGCAGCTTAAAACTCGGCCGGGCACGTGTGTGTGTGTGTGTGTGTGTGTGTGTGTGCCAAAACCCTGAGAGGAGGATGGAGGAGAAGAGATTGCGCCCTGGCCATGCCCCTTGTGGGTGATTTCTCGCTTTCTGTCTCTCTCTCTCTCTGGCTAGCACACACACCCTATAGCAAAAACCTCTCTTAAAAATAAAAAAAATTTAAAAATGCGGACTCTTGGGTCTCACCCCTGACCTTCTGAAATCAAACCCTCTGGGAGTGGGGCCAAGAGCATCCAGAGTTTAGCAAGCTCCTCGAGTGATTCTCATACACACAAACGTTTTAGATCTGAAAGCAAAGTTTTTCCCAAAAGTCACTCTAGGGCTTTCCCAACAGCTGACAAGAAGGCAAACGATCCAGCTTCGTCCCTACCTGTCTTAAATCTCCCCATTTTTCTCAGCAGCGCAGGGTAAGGATGGCCGGGCAGTGTCTAATGCTCTCTGAAAATATATGTCTTGGCTCTGTCCCAAACGCCTGGATATTTATGCTGCAGCCGGAGGGTCCTTATCCTTTGGCAATGCTCCACTGTAAGGCCATTAGCTCTTAATTAGTGCCAGCTTGTTGGCTCATACTTCCCAGCTGAACTGCGAGCAGAAGCGCCTCCCTGCAGTCCCCGGGGTCTCTCCTCTGGCAAGTCCATGCTACATTGATCCCTGTCTGCGGAGGCCAAGGTCGGACCCTGGCGTAGCTGCGGCTCAGTGTGAAACAGTCCTAATCCCCAAGCAGGAGGCTCTGGGATCCTGGAAGAACAGAAAAGGACTCGGAATATATCTTCAGGGTTTTGTTGTTTTGTTTCACTTGTAGAAACAAAATAAAGAGCCCTTGGTTAGAGGAGGGGGGAGTCGGCACAAGCTCATGGGAAATGTGTACTAAGAAAAAGCCCTGTATGGATGTCACCATTTTTCTTTCACTATAGGGCACATATACCATTTTTTTATATCAAAATAAACTCAGACTTTAATTCTATTTTCTACAAACTTTTTTAAATCCCCTTGTATAACCTCAACAGTTTGCAAGCAAATAGGACCAGGTCCACAGTGTAGCAGTAATATGGTTCTCAAGAAAGGCTGGGTCCCACGTGCTGACTACAGCTTGAAACCCAGCCCAGTGCTCCTGCAACACACCATGAAGTACACAAGTGCCCAAGATTCTCTCTCTCTCTCTCTCACCCACTCTCTCACCTGCATGTGTATATACTCTACCAAGAATTTAAAAAAAAAAAAATTGGGGACCAGCAGTTGGCGTAATGGCTATGTTGCTGAACTCCCATGTAGTCGACCACGGTTCGAGTCCTAAACACAGTGCTTTAGACTCATGCCGGGCGTGTGTGCATGTGTGCCCAAGATCCCGAGAGGAGAATGGAGAAGAAGGGATTGTGGCGTGGCCACGCCCCCTGGGGGTGATTTCTCGCTTTCTATCTCTCTGCCTCTGTCTTTCTGGCGAGCGCACACACCCTATAGCAAAACCTCTCAAAAAAATTTTTTTTAAGGTTTTTGCCATAGGGCATGTGCACTCACCGGTGGGAGACAGAGAGAGAGAAAGCAAGAAATCACCCCCCAGGGAGGATGGCCACACCGCAATCCCTTCTTCTCCATTCTCCTCTCGGGATTTTGGGCACGCACGCACACACACCTGGCATGATTTTCAAGCTGTTGAGTCTGGGATTTGAACCGCGGTCAGCCATGTGGGAGTTCCATGGCTTAACCACTATACCATCTGCGGGCCCCAAGGAAAAAGCCTTAAGTGTATTAAATTGGCCCTTCATCAGCTGATTTACTCTTTGTTTTCAGTCCAGGAAGCCTGGGAAGTCTGGGACAGGGACACAGTTACTGGTGGGCAGCTATGAGAGGTGGCTGGAGAACTCACTTCTGGGAACCCCTAGAAATGTCTCTTCATGGATGACATTCTGGTCACCACTTCTAAGTGGGAAAAGCATGGTCGGTATTAGCTTTGGCAGTCATCTCGTGGCTGGATAAGAAACTCTTTGAAAAGCTACAGTAAGCTTTGGAAAAATAACTCGCAGCGTTTTGTTCCCTCCTATTGCTGAGTCCTGGTGGCCCTCCGTGAATTCTGCTTAAGAAAACTTGAGAAGCCCTTTTATGAGATACTATTAATGACCTCTAATTTTCAGCCTGGTTTAGATAGCTCAAGATTATTGGCTGCATCCTGAAAAAATGGATCCAGCACACACACTGATGTGGGAATTTAAAGTTTAATTCCAAACTGTAGATAATTGTTTCAACTCCAAGGAGGCTGGAGGGCCCACGTTAAGTCATCCCTCCAGAATCAGTATGTTTTCTATTACCTTGATATCTATCTGTCCAGCCATGCTTTTGATTTTTACGCCGTTAGACTAAATCTTTGTGTAATTCTTAACCCTCTCGTCCCCTGCCCACTGCCTCCTTTTTCCTTAGGAAAACACTTTTTTTAAATGTTAACCAGGTCCCTTGAATTGTTTCCAGAAGAATAAAGTCACATTAAAGAACCTGAAGTCAACCCCTAAAGCCAGCGTGTCAGGGGAGCTTTGTCTATCAGAAGGTTAGTCCTGCCCTAAGGGTAGCCTCTGTCCGGCAAGACACTTAAGAATTTCCTTGCCCTTCTCCATCCCTCTCACTCCCCTGTCTAGTCTTGTCTAGACTGGGAATAAAATCTTATTTCCAAAAGAGAGACGCGGATGAAGGTGTCAAAGAAAGTTGCGGTGAACACCTTCTCAAGCAGAAGAGGAAAAACTGGTCAAAACCTTCCGTTCGGGAACTTTTAAAAAAAAAATAATTATTTTATTTATTATTATTATTATTATTATTGTTGTTGTTGTTGTATTTGACCAGAGCAAGAGGGAAAGTGAAAAAACAAGCCAACAGGTCTGAGACTCAAACCACAGTCAGCCACGTGGGAGTCCAGCGCTCACCCACCACGCTACCTGCCAGCCCTATAGGAAATTCTAAAGTCCTCATTTAAAAGACAAGTCTATCACCCCCGCATCTTTGGAAAAAGCAGTCCTTTCTTTTCACTGTGAATGCAGGTTGGAAGAATCTTTTATATGCTTTACATGTCCATTTAAGAGACTTCAGAGGTGTCAGTTTTGCTTTGAGCTAGAGAGCAAATCCGCAGGCTGCCTAGCCACTGTGCCGGGACCTGAGGACTCAGGCTCCCTCCGCATCCCACACCGCCAGTCACCAGTGTACAAGAAAAGAGACGACCAAACTGCAGCCCCTGGTCAAATCCCATCAGCTGCTCATTTTCATCTGGCCCATGAGCTAAGAGCGGTCTTTACATTTTCTTGAGAGAGATTTTTGCTATAGGATGTGTGCACTCACCGCAGAGACAGAGAAACAGTAAGTGAGAAATCACTCCCCAGGGGGAATGGCTATGCTGCAATCCTTTCTCCTCCATGCTCCTCTCGGGATTTTGGGTACACAAGCACCCAAGCCCAGCGTGAGTTTTAAGCCACTGGGTCCGGGAGTTGAACCGCAGTCGACTATGTGGGAGTCCAGCGATGTAGCCATGACACTATCTGGTGGTCCTGGTCTTTACATTTTTTTTTAAAGAATTATTTATTTAATTTTATTTATTCATTCATTTTATTTTTTAATTTGACCAGAAAGACACAGAGAGAGAGAGAGAGATTGAGAGAGGGAAAATGAGAAAGCAAGCCACCAGGTCCAAGATTTGAACCATGGTCGGCCATGTGGGGGTTCAGTGCCTTTATCCACCACACCACCTGCCGGCCCCCTGGTCTTTACCTTTTTAAATGATTGAAAAAAATATCAACATAAGTACAACATTTTGTGATATGTAAAACTTCTGTGACACTTGGAACCAGCAGGTGATGTGGTAGTTAAGGCGCTGGACACTCCCACGTGGCCAATCATGGTTTGAGTCCCGGACATGGTGACTTGTTTTCTCACTTTCACTCTCTCTCTAGTCAAATTAAAGTAAATAAATAAATAAATAAAATAAAATAAACAATTATTAAACATAAAAACAAAACTTGTGTGACGCTTGGCCCGGCCATGGTAGCTGTGCTGGCTGGTGCTGCTGCTCTGCCGGCCGAGGCCACACGGGAGACCCGGTGCAACTCCAGCTCTCCCTAGGAGCAGGCTATGGCATATCCGTAGTCTTAGCTACTTGGGAGGCTTAAGCAAGAAAATCACAACCCAGTGAGACTCTATCTTTAACAAAATAATCATAATTGGGGATAGCCCATGGCCTGGTATTTAAGCCCACATGGCTTGGAAAACACGTCGGGCACATGTGCGTAAGAGCCTGAAATCCCAAAAAGGAGGAAGAAATGGAGATGGGATTGTAGCATGACTGTGCGGGGGGTGCACTTTCTCACTTACCCTGTCTTTGTCTCTGGCAAGTGTGTGCGCCCTCTAGCAACTAAAAAAAAAAATAAAAAATAAAAATATATATATATATACAAAATTAGAGTGTCAGGGATCATAAACCAAGTTTTATTGGACCACAGCCACATGATTACATAGGTCAATAGATGCTTTTGCATTACAAGGTGGAGATGGGTCACTGAGACAGACATAAGGCCTGTGAAGCCTGAAATATTTACTACCTGGAACTTTCTAGAAAAAACTTGCTCACAACCATTGCTCTAGGCTGCTAGTGTGTGTTCTGCACGTTGAGTAGGCATACCACTGACGATAGATAGGTTAGACGTCCCTAATCCAAACATCCCAAATCCAAAATACTCCAAAATTTCAGACTTTGTGAGCGCTAGCATAATGCCACCAGTGGAAAATCCCACACCTGATGCACGTGACAAGTCACTGTTGAAATGCTACAGTACAAAAAAGTATAAAATTAGCTTCAGGCTATGTATATTAAAGGTGTTTAGGAGACGAAGTTTATGTGTTTAGATTGGAGTTCCACCCCTCATTACCTAGATGCAAATATTCCCAAATCAGGCTTCTGGTCCCAAGCATTTTGGATGAGAGATATCCACCCTCTGTTCGATGACTACCTATTCGCCACTGCTAAGAGTGGACGTTGCCTAGCCCAACATGGAGGATCCAGTATGCACCTAAGTGTCGTCAATGCCTTAGGGGACCGACCAGCAGGGGGCTCCCTGCAAAGGTTTCAGTGTCATGGAGGGGGCAGAGAGAGCCTTGGAAGGAGGGAGCCTGGAAGAGCACACCCCCAGCCAAGCCCCAGGATTTTTTTCCTGAGTCTGATGGGGAAGGGAGCTTCAGACAGAAATCCAAAGAGTTCCTTTGTCCGGGGTCTTTGTGACACTGGCTTTGGAGATCTGGAGGCAAAGCGTGACACCCAGGAGAGAAAGGAGACCTGCTTTGCTCAGCACGGTTCCGATGCACCCAAGACGGCCCCGGGGCATGACACGGGCGCACACACTGGCAGTCACAGGGTTCCAATGCACCCAAGACGGCCCCGGGGCATGACACGGGCGCACACATTGGCAGTTGCAGGGGTGGTGGAGCAGCCTCATGCATCCTCTCGGACCACGGGTGCTCGTGTGTGTAGGAGTGGAGAGGCAGAGTCTGGTGGGTGCCATAAGGGACTCGGCTTTATTGGCAAGCACATGACTCCAGCCCCAGGTACCCTCTCCTCCCCGGAAATGAGTAAGACGCTGCACGACCTAGATGTCATGGTTCTCGGGTTGGGTAGAAGACATGCAAAATGTGAGTTTTCACGCAACGGGGCAACAGCAGGTCGGACTACCAGGGTTCCCATCCTGACCGCATCACTTACTAGCGTGCACCCTTGTCACATCCTTTCGGCTCTGTGTGTCTCCGTTTCCTTCTCTGTACACGGGCATCATATGATGTCCCTCTCACAGGGCCGCGTTGCGGGGTTGAATAAAGCAGTGCAAATACCAGGCTTAGAAAGTGTCCAAGCCGTAGCAGGGGAGACTCCAAAGAGTTCACGGAAAATATATTAATAAGAAAAATCTACGCATGGACTTTTTAAAATCCATCAAAATAAACTTTTTTTCTTTTTTTTTGGAGAGGTTTCTGCTATAGGGCACGTGCGCTCGCCAGATAGACAGAGAGAGACAGAGAGATAGAAAGCAGGAAATCACCCCCCAGGGGGGATGGCCATGCCGCAATCCCTTCTCCTCCACTCTCCTCTCGGGATCTTAGGCACGCACGCACACGCGCCCGGCGTGAGTTTAAGCCGCCGGGTCCGGGACTCGAACCGCGGTCGACTACGTGGGAGTCCAGCGACATAGCCATTACGCTAACTGCTGGTCCCCCAAAATAAACTTTAATTCAACATTGCCCATGGTCTTTTCAAGGTCCTCTCATTATTATTATGTCTCTAACTGCGTCCCAGCTGGGGAGATTTAGGAAAGGAAAGGAATGTGCAAGTCACCCACGGTCCCTGCTCCCGGCGGGGTGCAGGCAGAGAGGTGAGAAGGGTGTGTGGACAGTCCACGGAGACGCCGACACGGAGCAGCCGGGCAGGGTGGGGGACAGGACGGCTTCTCAGAGGAGCGATTCGATCTGGGCACACAATCGAAGAGACACCCAGACGAGAGCTCGGAGGGAAACTCTGTAGCAGGAGAGTGTGGCAGCATGGACGACGGCCCGGGACTGGAAAGCCGACTCGTGCTGGGGCACCGGGGAGGTGGGGCAGGGGATGGGAGTGAAGGAGCTGACCCTGAAAAGCTGGGCTGTCTTAACCGGCTATGACCAGATGACAGATCGAGGTCAGTTTTCTTTTGACCCAGTGCTCCAGTGAACTTGGATGTGGGCTTTGTGTTTCCCTCCCAGAAGGAAGAAGGCAGAAGCTCCATCAATAACTATCATCTCCAAGGACAAGAGTAATAAAAAAACATTCGAATAGAACCCTCTCACTCACCGTAACTCACTCATTCTACCTCGAACCAGTGATCGTCAAAAACAAATCTGCTGAAAATGATGATATGGTAACACCCCCGATCTGATCGGCAGAGGTAATAAATAAATAAATGAAAGCGGGGAGGGGACAAATGCAATTGGTCAAACACAGGACCGCGGACTGGGCGAGCCCTGGCCGTGGAGAACCTGTGGCTGCTCCTCCAAAGGAAAGCAGAGACAGGAGGACGGAGGATGGTACTGCAGGGGCCGGTCAAGGCTCTCCGGGCGTAGAAAAGCCCAGTGAGCCAGCACGGAGAGAGATCCAAAGGTCAGAGCATGAAGCAGTTGTTTTTCGTTTGTTTGTTTTAAATAATTTTATTTTAATTTTTTAAATTTATTCATTCATTTATTTTCATTTGACCAGAGAGAGAGAGAGAGAGAAAGTAGTTAGTAAGCCACCAGGTCCAGGACTTGAACCATGGTTGGCCATGTGGGAGTGTCCAGCACTTTAACCACCACGCCACCTGCTGGTCCCCGAAGCAGTTGTTTTTAAAAGTGGGGAAAACTGGGGGGAGTGCGGAACGGGAGAAGGGAAACCATGGGAACGCGCGGAGAACGTCTGTGAGAAATCGCGGTGCCGAGTCTGTGGACGCTGCTGGTTTGGTGGCCAGGAAAGCTCTGGAACTATGCGAGCAGGCAAATGCCTTGCACAATGGCATACCTGTGAGAAGGGCGTAAGGGCGTGGGGGGACCCAGTGCCGTCCATGGGCGCTGCTCCTGCCCTTGGAAAAAGGCCACGTGTACACGCAAGGCGGTTGCTGCCCGTCTCTGAGCCCCTGGGGCGAGCTGAAGTCGGCGCCAGATGGGTTACGTGTGTCTGAGCCTGGCACGGGTGGCTTTTTATCAGACTTCTCTGTCCAGAGCACTGCCCTCCTCCAGTCCGCTCCCCACTCCGAGGAGGTTGGGAGACTGAGATTCCTCCTGGAGCCCTCAGGGAGGTGGGTCTGGTAAGGGTACTGCTCGCTTTGGGCTCAGCGGGCCATTGGCTCCTGAGTCCCACAGAGCAGGTGAGTCACGGGGCAGGCTAATGCCCTCAGGATGTGGTTCGCACATGCTCCAGGCTGGGACGAGCACAGCAGGGAGACCCGGGCTCAAATTCAAAATCATTATGCACATGCGAAGCCCTCGGAGACCCACCTCACTGTAGAGATGCTAAAATGCTGGGCACTGCCATCTCGAGCCTGCTCATCACAGGGCCTTGGCACTGAGTTCTCTTCCTGAGTCCTCCAAGATGGCAGAGAGGAGTTCCACTGCCCAAGCGGCCAGTCCCATAGGCACACCAGGCAGGCCTGGGGACAGCAGAGCCTCTGCTCACCCTCCCACCCGCCCGCGACCAACCAAGCCTCTTTTCTGTTTCAGTGTCTTGCTCCAATTGCCAACCCTAGAGACATCACTTCCCGTGGTCCCTGGGACTGTGACACCCTCGCGTCACCACCTTTGCCAAGTGAGCCTTCCAGGGCTGGCCTGAAGAAAGCACTCCCCTTTGTTCCTTGAGCTGCCAGCTCGTTTGACAGGCTTGGACCTGGTCTGGCTGCTCCAGCATCACCTAACCCCCTCGTCTGCCCCCAGTCCCCGTTCCCCCTCCTCCTGTTCCCCTTGCCCTGGAGGCTGCCGGCTTATTCCTTTTGGAGATGAACTCATTGTTGACTTTAACTCACTTCGATGTTTCCCAGGGAAGCGTGCTGGCGGGAGGCCCACCCCAGCTCCTTGAAGAAGACAGCCAGGCCAGGGCCAAGACTGGGTGCCAGGGCCCTTCAAACTGCCAAAATGCCTCCCATTTTATGGACAGGCCTGGCTCGGCCTGAAGACATTCCAGTATTTAATCAGCAGCCCATGGTACATATTGGGTTGCAGAGGGAGCCTTCGGAAGCCAGCCCTTACAGGAGACAGAACTCAGCCAGAGAAAGGAGCCGGCCTACTCCATGGACCAGGCTGATGCTCAACAGATGGAAAAAGTGCATCCCAATGACAATAATCAATAATCAAAGGCTGGCAGCTGGGGTGACCTGGCTGGGGGGCCTTGAGGGCTTGGCTCTGCCCTCTTTCCCACACCAGATTGAGTCCAGCCAGGAGTCCATCTCACCCACCTCCCTGCACCAAGCTCCAGGAGAGCGAACAGACGAGGGAGGAACCATTTTTCACATACTTTCTCTTTCAAAATGTAGCCCTGTTTCGCAATTTCCTACTTAAGATCTGGAAGACTGTAGGGCAGAACCCAAGCCACCTTCTCCAGTCTCTTGCCATTGTCGCCACCAGCCTGGTAGGCTCGGGGTTCTGGAGAAAGGGAGGGACGCAGGTTTGTCCTCATTCCCCATTAATGCGTGTCACTCTCTTGGTGCTGAATCCTCAACCCAGCCTCTAGCCAAGACCTGTTTATTCTTCACCCTGTGTTGGCTCTTTCCCCTGGGAGAGCCAGGAGGTGCGCCGCGGCAAAGCAGGTGCACCCAGCTCTGGTATGCTCGCCGTCTCAGCCACCCCCGGGGCGCCGGCCTTCGGCTCCTCTCTGCTCCCCTATAACAAGGCTTTTGTTCGGGTTCTCTTTCATTCCCAGGCTCCACAGCTCTCCTGCCCTTTTGCAATGAATCCATTTAGTCCTTCAAAACCAGAACCTGTTCTGATGGTTTTCCTCCTACTTAGCCAGCACTCGCTCTAGCGTCCACCTGTTGCCCTTTTAAATCTGATCTTGACCCGAGTTGCAGGAGTCAGAAGCAAAGTCAGCATCTGGTTACTGGCCCTGCACCAGGTACTTGTATGAGGCCCAAGGAGCTGACCCTTTTTCTAAATTCCCTCTCAGTCTTCCTAACCCAAACCACACCACAAATCTCCGCTTAAAAACAAAAACAAAACAAAACAAAACAAAACAAAAAAATCCAGAAAACAAACCTCATCACCCAAAATACTGAAATGGGAAACAAATCCATACCCCAGAGACTTGGTCTGAAACATACCAGAGCTGGAACTGGGTAAGGTGGCCAGAAATGTGTTCGTTTGGGCAAGTCTGTGACTCTGTAGAGGAAAAAGCTGACATTTTCCAAATAACAATGCGGGCAAATAACAACCGCAGATGATCATGTGCTGGTGTTGCCTAAACCTGGGAGAAGGGTGAGGTCACCCTACATTTTCTCACCCTGAAAACGTAAGATGTGATTTCTGGACCAGCTCCGGGCTCCTTCAACCCTCCGGTCTGTATCTCAGGTGGGATGCTTCTAGGGTTGTGAGCCAGAAACTGGTCCTCATTTTGAAATCCATAGCCACCTCCAGCTCCAGAAAGGAGAGTGAGACAGAGAGGAGCAGGCCCAGGTGGGGCTCTAGATTATCAGTGTCAGTTCTCCTCAGTCTATAAATCTGCCGATGCGGAAACTGAGAAGTGGAGTCTACGTCAGTGGACCCCGGGCTTCCTGAACCATGTTCTGCTTCTTCCTTCAGCTTCCCAGAGAGTCAGGAGTTTTTGGAAGTTCAGGAGGGGTGTATGGAAGCTAAGTGCCTGGGAACGTGGCCCAGGTGCACGGGAGAGACAGAACACAGCTCCTTCTTGGATGTTGCTAAGACTGGATTTTTGTTTCAATGCTTTAGAGGAAAGGTTTTGGCAATGCTTCTCAAATATTGCATATATGCATGAATTACTGGGGGGCATCTTGTTATAGGCAGGGTCAGAGTCTTCAGGTCTGGGTGGGGTCTGAGATTCTGCATTTCCCAGATGAAGCCAAGGTTCTGGTCCATGGGTAGCAAAAATCTAAGAACTTGGGAGATTGGGACAAATCAGAGCCAGAGGCAGCCAAGACTTCCAGGGACCGAGGACTGATATCCAGGCAAGGGAGAAAGAGACAGGCTGCGTGCACTCAGCCAGAGATCGCAGTGGGAACAGACAGGATGACGCGGGGGTGGAGAAGAGACAGAGTCAGAGAAACAGGGGAGGCCAAGACAGAGCCTGAGCTCGAGGGGGCGGGGGTACAGAGCGAGGAGAGAGAGGCTGGAGCTGGCCGTGGACAGCTCGTAACCACCCAGGTCCCGCACAAGCTCAGAATTGCGATCAGCAGTGAAGGGACTCGCAGGTGGATGGGGGACGAGACCTGCAGTGTGGCAGGTGTGCAGCTGGAGAGTCCTCCCCCTTTTCTTTTCTTTTCTTTCTTTTCTTTTTTTTAAATTTTCTATAGACCATGTGAAGTTAACACAAGAGAGAGAGAGAGAGAGAGAAGCAGCCCCCCCCAGGGGTGGCGGGGTGACCGTATCACAATCTCTTCTCTATTTTTCTCTCCAGATTTTAGCACGCATGCACACATACCTTGTGTGTTTCTCAAGCCACCAGGTCCAGAACTTGACTCGCACAGTGGACCATGTGGAACCCAGTCACCTCCACCACCATGCCACCTGGCTGACCCTCATCCCCCTTCTTAGCCCGCCAGCCTTCCCCCCCAAGAGCACCCTCCCATTGTCTGTAGAGTGCCCCTCCCCCAGAACGTTCCCCTCATTTCCTCCTCTCTCCTATGTATTCAAGCTCTCTCCCCTCTTCTGTAAAGTTTATTTGTTTCTTCCATGAGTAAGAGAAACGGGGACCGAGACAGACAGAGGGCACACCCCCAATGGGGTCTTGTTGCTGCCAGCCCCCCTCAGCCTTCAGCCGGCTCCAGCGTCAGCCTGCCCCTCAGCCTCTCTCATAACTGAATCCTTTCCAGAGGTTTGTTTTGTTGGTTGTTTAACTTTTAAATTTTTTGCCAGAGAGAGAGGATAAAGCAGCCCCGAGGCATATGTCCAAGCTGCAACCCCTTCTCCTCCATCCCTCTCTGCTGTCAGGATTCGGGACAGCGTGCACATGTGCGCCGCAGCTCCTGAGCAGCCGAGTCTGGGACTCGAATCGTGCGTTTGACCATATGGGGTCTAGCTGTCTTAACCACAAGGCCATGGGCTGGCCTTTCCGAGGGTTTTAAACATGTTCAAGTCTTTTTCCACCTAAAAGAGAACCCTTTCCTGACAACATCTCATTCTAGCCCCAGGGCTATTTCTCTTCTTTTCTCAGCTGAGCTTCCTAAAGGAGCCGCCAGCTTCCCTGGCTCTTCCTGAGCAGCTCCCACGGAGGTCAAGGTCGCCGCCGGCTGAGCGCTCAGTCCAGGTGATGGCTCGGGCCTCCTGCCCGTTTCCCTGGCCCTCTCAGCAGCATCTGGTCCTCCTGACCTCTCCGTCCTCCCACTGGCTCCTGGGACTGGATATTCCCCTGCTCCTCTCTGACTCCTGTGCCAATGGATCCTCCATCGCCTGGGCTTCCACCAGAGGGGAGGGTCCCGAGCCCTCTGTCCAGCCCGTGCCCTCCGCACCGGCTTCTCAGTCAGGCTCCCCTCTGCGCGAGGCCTGTCTCTGCCACGTCCACTCACCATCTCCACCTGCAGGCTCAGGGCCCTTCAACCTCAACATGGTCAAAGCCCAATATGCTCTTCCCTCTTCTCCCAGGGTCCTTCTCACGGCCTCTCCACCCATCCCCTGTCTGGGTGTTCGAGCCAGAGCGGGGACTGTGCCCTAGACACCTGTCTCTTTCCCCCTCCCTTTTCCATACCCAGGGCATCACAAAACTGTCAAGTTATTCTCTAATACCTTTTGATGTCGCCCACTTCTCCTTCCCACCGCCACCCTGGTCCAAGCCTCCAATATTTCTCACCTGGGTGACAGCGACCACCTTCTAAACAGCTTTCCCCAACCTGTCTGTCACACATCAGACAACAGAATCTTTGTAAAATGCAAATCTGGTCATATTGACCTACCGTTTAAAACCTCCCTTGGCTCTGAGGATAAACGCCAACTCCAGATGACCTTTCTGGAACATCTCACTTGCCCTCCAGGCCTCCCAGCTACAGTCTTTCTTCCAGTTCCTTGAAAGTTCCAAGCCCCCTTGGGAACCAGCAGTTAGCGTAATGGCTATGTCGCTGGACTCCCACGTAGTCGACCGCGGTTCGCGTCCCGGACCCGGTGGCTTAAAACTCACGCCGGGCGTGTGTGCGTGCGTGCCCAAGATCCTGAGAGGAGAATGGAGGAGAAGGGATTGCGGCGTGACCATCCTCCCTAGGGGGTGATTTCTCACTTTCTGTCTCTATGTCTCTCTCTGTCTGGCGAGCGCACGCGCCCTATAGCGAAAAAAACTCTCAAAAAAAAAAAGTTCCAAGCCCCCTCTGCCACAGGACATTTGCAGGTGCTGGACCCACTCCCTAGAACAGTACAGGGCCCAGTAGCCACGTGGGCTGTTGAGCACTGCGACTAGTCTGACTGAAAAACTGAACTTCTACGCCTACTTAATTTTAATTAAATTTAAAACTTAAAAATTTACATTCTATTCAGGTATTGGAAAACTGTTAAGTATCTGGAAAACAACTTGGGTATATGAATCTTCTTTTCCAACTTTAATTTTTATGAAATCTAAATATAGATCAAATATTTCCGGTAAAAATTTAGTGTCTAAATTAAAATACATTGTGAGTGTAAAAGTACACACGAACTCTGGAAGATTTCATTTCAAAGCCATAAAGAATTTCACTAATAATTTTTATGTTGATTCCAAGTTTAAAAGATATTATTTTCCATATATTTGGTTAAATAACAGATAAAATTAACTTCACCTATTTCTTCTTACTTTTTAAACTGTGGCTACTGGAAAAATTTATTTCATTTCATCTCATTCATTTATTTATTTTTGCCAGAGGGCTCATGACCTCACCAGAGAGGGGGGGCAAAAGAAAGCACCTTCATCTGGGGCGTGACCACATGGCCGTCCCTGCCCCCTTGCTCTATCCTGTCAGGACTAGACAGGGTTTTTGGGCCACTGGGCCTAGGATCTGAATCACAGTCAGCCATGTGGGAGCCAGCTCCTTTAACCAGTAGGCCACAGGGTCAGTCCAGAGAATTCTAAATTCCGAGGAAACCCACAGGTCTCCATGGACAGTGCCAGCCTAGAATGCCACTCCTTTGTCCTCAGTCCTTCAGCTTGTCCTTTGGAGCCTGGCTCAGATACCGCTGCCTCTGAGAAGCTTCTCTGAGATAAGGTCTTTTCGTTTTCTTCTTTTTTTTTTTTTTCCACTTTCCTGGCTACGTGTACGTAATTACACGTGTGTCTGTATGACGGCTTGAGGCACGGCTCTCCCCCACCAACCTCTCAGCGCTATGTGAGCCAGGCCATACGTGTCTGGCTTCCCACTGGAAATCCAAACACCTCGTCCAAAGCCTGGCACGTGGACGGCTGCCAGTGGACACTTCAGAAGGCCATGAGAAGTCACTGCATCCAGCATCCTGCCTTTGGGTGGGACTGTCCCCAGCCGTCTCCGAGGGCCTGAGCACCTGCTTCCCTTAGGAGTGCTATACAGCCCTTAGGTAAACACATGCTGCCTCTTGCAGAGGGAAGTCCCCCTCACAGCTGACCAGAATCCCTCCATGCAAACTGGCCAGGACCCTTGGTTCCAGCCTAGGGATAATTCCAGCACAGCTTTTTTTTCTTTTTTTCTTTCTTTCTTTTTTTTTTTTTTTTTTTTTTTTTTTTTTTTTTGCTATAGGGTGTGTGTGCTCGCCAGAAAGACAGAGAGAGACAGAGAGAAAGCGAGAAATCATCCCCAGGGGGGATGGCCACGCCGCAATCTCTTCACCTCCATTCTCCTCTCGGGATCTTGGGCATGCACGCACACGTGCCTGGTGTGAGTTTAAGCCACCGGGTCCGGGACTTGAACCGAAGTTGACTACACGGTTCAGCGCATAGCCACTATGCCAACTGCTGGTCCCCAGCACAGCTTCTTGAACTGGAACGTGCACACCAGTCATCTGGAATCTTGTTACAACACAGACTCGGGTTCATCAGGTCAGAGGTGGGACCTGACATTCCCACTTCTAACTACTGCCGTGGCTGCTGGCCCCAGACGCGCTCTGAGTAAGGAAGACGCAGCGAGCCTGTGACAGCCTCCAGAGCAGCCCCGGGGTTCTCCGCCTGCTCTGCACTCTCTGTCGAAAGGCTACTGGGGGCTCACGAATTCAGCCCCATCTCTGCTCGCTCCCTGAGCACCTCACCAATCCTCAGACTCTGAAAAGGAAGCCGGCGCCTATGGCTACCGCTGTCATTTTGTTTTGTTTTGTTTTGTTTTAATTTGAAATAAACCTTTAAGCAGTGTTCTGAGACAGGTCAGCCCTGCCGGGTACCATGGGTATGTAACAGTGCTCCCCCACAGCAAAGGCCCACGCCAGGGGTGCGGGCAGGGCCAGGAGGAGGCCTCCCCGGGGCCCAGAAGTCCTCGAGCCCTGGCTCCTGTCGGCCACGTCTGGCTGGTCCGATCCCAGCGGTTCCTCTGGAAGGCCCTGCTGTGCCACAGCCGGGCATCTCGAACCTATCCCCAGGTGTCAGCCATTCGTGGCCTGCTGGCCCTCTGCCTGCCCGTCTTCCCGCCCAGTACCGTCCAAGGGATGCAAGTGCTTCCGGCGGCCTCGGCTACATGTGCACATGTATGTACAGTCGTGTGTTTGCACATGGGGGTGTGTGTGTATCTGTGGGTGCATGGATGGATGGAGTGTGTGTGTACACGGCCCCGACACGCCAGTTCAGGAGAGCTTTCATCACACAGAGCAGTGCTGGGCTCTTTCTGCATGGGTGGGAGGCTGGGCCACGTCCCTAGGTGGGCCCCACGGATGTGAGAGGCCCCACTGTCCCTTGCGGTGGCAGCTGCTGGCCCTTGCGTCTCCGAGCGCCGGCGCCCGCCTCCTTGCTCTCCTTCCTGGCCAGGCTCCTGTTGGCATTCTCCCGCCGGCCCTGGCTGCCCTTCCGCCTCTTCTGCCCTGCAACAACCCAACAGCAGGAAGGATCCATGGAGGGTGTGCGGTGGCCCCGGGCCTGGCCGACGGCCCGAGGAGTGGTGGTGAGGAAGCTGGGGTGGGGCAGGGAGGAGGCGGGGGATGCTGCCTTTGGGTAGTCAGGCCACCTCAAGGTCACTCCAGAGGATCTGCAGCATGGGGCCCGCAGAGACCCGGAGAGACTGCCCTCGTCCACCGGGCAGGGCAGACCAGACACCCTCCCCTTCCTGGTCTTCCTCAGACCTTGCATCCCAACGGGCCAAGGCCATTCCCAGGTGCTCAGTTCTCAGGACAGGCAGGACAGTCCCCACCCCCACCAGCCACCTCTGGGCCAGGCAAAGAGCAGTGGCCAGCTCCCTGCCAACCGCAGGCTGTGCAACCTTGGTCGAATCACTGCACCTCTCTGGATCTTCGTGCCTCTTTCCACCCCCGCACCCCATCTGACCTCTGAGGGCCCTTCTGGCATGAAGGTCCACTGGCCCAGAAGAAATGGAAACTGGAGGGCTGTCAGCCACGGAGGCGTCCAGTCCCCCGCCACAGAGTTCTGGGGCCCTGTTCCCTGCCAGGACGTGGCACCTGGCTTGGACGGCACGGGGTCCTGGGCTGGGACTCTCTATCTGGCCTTGCCGTGAGGCCTGCCCTGGGTGACAGGCAGGAAGCAGAGGTGTTGGGACTCCCTGGCCTGGAGGAGAAGCTGCCACTCACCATCGGGACACGGCGTCCTCCGCACCGTGCACCTCCGGGTCTCCTTGGTGTCAGAGCAGGCGGTGTGGTCGCCACCAGGGGCATGGAGCACCCTGCGTGTGCGCTCCTCAGAGCCCCTCCGGAAACCACAGAGCTTCTTCTTCTTGGAGCAGGGCCCCCATGGGGACCACTCACTCATTTCACATTGCGCTAGCAGGAAGAGAGGGCGGAGGGAGAGGAGGGAGAGGAGGAGGGTCATGTCTCCTCCTGGGCCAGAATACCCCAGGGGGGCTTCCCCACCTGCCCTCTGCCTAGGCTTCGGACAGAGGCATCTTTAGTCCAGAGGGCAGGAAAGTCTTCAAGCAAGCCCAGAAAGTGGCAGTGGGGCAGGTGCTGTTCTCCGCAAGGTGCTTGGCCCCACCGCCCCCTTCCTGGGGCTGTAGACCGTGGGCCGCAGCGCCCGCCCCGCTTACCAGGGCTGCTGCACTCCATGGTGCCGTTGGCAGCTGTGGCGCCCTCGGGGCAGGCCGGGTAGCAGCGGCCCTTATGCAGGTACAAACCCTCCTTGCACTTGGTGCAGAAGTTGTGGCTGAAGCAGGCCTCACAGTGCTCGATCTTGCATTCTGAGGAGAGGACCAGATCGGGGGGCTCAGGCTCAGCCTGCAGCAGACACCCCCCCTGCCGCCCTGCCCATGCTCTTGCCCCGTCGCCCCTCCCACACAGGGGGCAGCACGGTGGCCTAGAGCTGCAATTACTGCAGAGGAGTTGGGAGGCTGGAGGGGAAACAAGCACAGAGCCACGGAGAAGAGGCCAGAGCAGCCACCCTTGCCATCAATAGCCAACCCGAACCTGAACCCAGTCTCGGGCCCTGGAGCCCAAGGTGAGACTCAGAACCAGTTTCAGAAAAGGTCCATGGGGCCTGGTTGGGGTGGTAGAGGGGGTTTCAGCCTTTCAGGGCATCCCCAAGGGCCACCCCATCGTTAAACTGAGCAGCTGAGTGCCCCCCAGGGCGGCCTGTGGGCTCCTCTCCACATTGCTGGGCATCCACAATATCCCAAGGCTGGTTCTCCTGCCCCAGGCAGAAAGAATCTGCTGAGGAGGGGCCGGGCCCTGGGCGAATTCCTCTCCCCAGCAGGGCCGGGTTCCAGGAACCACCTAGGTTAGATGACCGGGCTCCTCCCTGGTTCCCTCCTGCCAGTCCTCTCCTCTGAGGAGACGTGGGGCGTGGGGGCCGTGCAGGGCTCGGCTGGAAGCAGGCAGGGTCTTTCACGATCTCTCCCTTCCCAGGTGGTGGGGCTGCGTCCTCCCATCTCTGGTACTTGAACCCCAGGCTGCCAGTTTCCAGACAGGCACAGCCAGGAACTGGCCACCCAAATGCTCTGAGGACCAAGAGGGCCGCTCCCAGGGTCCAGGCTCCAGCCTCTGAAGCTCCCCACACCACCACCACCTTCCTGGGTACCTCCCAGCGTCTGGGCTTATGTCAGCCTCACCTCCCTCTCCCTCCCTCTTTCCTTCCCGATGCACTGGTTCCTCTGTTTAGCTGTTGGTAAAATAAGAACGAGAGTAAGACAATAGCAGCTACGGCTGACTTGAGTGCCAGACTCCAGGGCTTTAGACGTGCACCTCACAACCACCCTGGGCGGGAACAATTCCGACCGTACTTCCATCTTGAAGGTGAGATGTCGGGAGGTTGAGGCACAGCCAAGGTCTCACAAGGAGGAAGTAGCAGAGTTGAGATCAGACCCCAGCCGGCTAATCGTGGGCCTGTCATTTCCCCTCTGGGCCTCCATGTGATCAGCTATCAGAGGGTACCATCGTGCTGGTCCTGCCCCCCTCCAGATTGTCCTCGTGAGGCTCAAGGGACATGAGACCTGGAAGTGTGCTCTAAACTCCAAGGCAGGAGGCAGATGGGGGCGGGGGGACTGGCATTTTCCCTCCAGTGTGTTCACTGTATGTCCCCAGCATGTCACAGCTGTGGCTACAGAAATGGGATGGAGAGGTGACAGCACATGCCTTGGGCCACGTGGAACTGTAGCTGGTGTGGGGAGCCCTGCTAGAAGGCCAGGGAGAAGAGGGAGGACCAGCAGGCTGGGAGCTAGACTTGGGTTCCCCTGCACTGGGGCCAGCTGTGTGGCGGTGTCTCAGGAGCATGTGTCTGGCTGCAGTGCAGAGGGCGGGCTGCAGGGAACCAGACAAGCACCAGAGAGAGGAGCAGGGCTGCCGTGTCCAGGAGAGAGGCTGCGGAGCGTGGGGAGGCACTGGCGGTGAGGCCGGAAGGCAGCTGCAGCAGGCAGGACGTGGCTATTGGAGGGAGGGGAATGACATGAGTGAGGGCGTGGCCATCAGGTTTGTGGCTTGGGTGATAGGTTTGGACACTGTGAGGACCAGTATGTGCAGGTGTGGAGGGACAGGGGCTTCTGTGTGGCCCGGGCGGGAAGGACGGGTGGGAGACGTCTGGCCAGCAGCTGGTACGCAAATCAGGAGCCTCCTCTCCTCTCCTCAGTGCCCCCCTTCCTCTCACCAGCCACCAGTGGTTTAAAGCACTCTGGCCCGCCCGAGGCTCTGCGCACACTCACTGATGCACTTGTTCATGTCGGGGTTGCGGGCGTCGAAGTATCCGGGCGGGCAGGACGGCAGGCAGACGCCCACCTGGCGGATGTCGTTCCTCTCCAGCAGGATGAACAGCTTGGGCGAGCACTTGAGGCAGCCGTTGACCTCGGAGCAGAGCTCGCAGCCCTTGGCACAGGCCTGGCTGCCCTCGGCACTGACTGCAAGAGGGAGCGAGGGTGAGAAGCAGGCGCGAGACAGCCCTGTCCTTCCGCTGGGGTGGGAAGGGAGGAGATGGGCCTTCGCCTTCCCTCTACAGAAGGAATGCCTCGCTAGGAAAGCGCGGGCCGGGCTGGCAGCTCTCTGCAAGGATGCTTTGCAAACGTCCCCAGGGACCTAGCACAGACACCCGCAGCAAGAGTGCCCACGGACCCCAAAGGCCTCCCGGCTCCAGGCATGACGAACTCAGCTCTAGGCTGGCTCTTCCATCCCAAAGAAGCAACTGAGGCCACACCCTTCCCAGAACTTACCGCTATAGCTCAGGTGTAGAAAGAAAGGTTTTGGTTTGTTTTTATCCCTGAGAAATTTTAAGGGCAAGAAGGATAATGGGTTGAACTGAGAAAAGGACCCCCTGCACAGAGACAGGTAGACAATCGGAATAATCCATGTCCACAACCACGGTCTCAAGCAGGGACCATGTTGTTCCCCAGCAGACATTCGAACACCCCTAGGAACACTTCTGTCAGACCTGGCGAGGCTGTTGCTACGGGCATCCGAGGGCCACAGAGGCCGGGCCTGCCGCTGACATTCTACAGTATACGGGCCAGCCCCCACAGCCGGGAAGACCTGGTCTAAGGTGTCCCGGGGCTTTGAGGCAGTGCGCTTGCCAGTCCCACGCCGCCTCGGGCCTTCGAGCTCATCCTCTCATCCACCTGTTCAACCTGCACTCACCGTGAGCCCTGGGCCAGGAAGGCACGCAGCCCTGGAGCACACAGACCCCCAGAGAGGTGAATGCTGGACGCCACAGGCCAAGCAATAGTGCCCCCAAAGAGAAGAGATGAATAGGATTCAGGAGGGAGGTGCCATCGGGGCCAACTCTTGAAGCATTAGTAGAGATTTGCCCTTGAGGACTGAAGGTTAGGACCCTGGAAGAAGCAGGACCACAGAGGAATAAGGAGGCCCAAAGGAGGACGGCAGATAATGCAGGGTGGGTGTGGGACGGGGGAGGAGCAGTGAAAGGTGAGGGGGCCCTCGCTACACCATGCTGAGGAACTTGAACTTGATCCTACCAGGTGGCACTTGCCAAGAGTGATCCCATTAACCACAGCACACGGAGAAAAGGCCACTGAGGCAGTTAGACGGGTGACCCAGCAGGCCAAACAAATCCCAACAGGACTCTTCCTGCAGGGCTCCCGACAACCTTCCCTACACTCCTGTGCGGTGACTCTCGAAGGGGGCACAGAGCGAGCTGCACTTCCCGCACGGAGGACACTTCTGCAGAGTTCTCCTCGCGACCTTGCCAGAGCTACAGACAACAGAGAGCCATGGAAAACTGAGCAGCATGGAGACCTGGCTCCTTGTGGGGGGACCCGTCTGGCAGTCAGGGTGGAGACCAGACTCCGAAGGGCTGTTTGAGAGCAAGCTGACCAGACCGTCCAGGAGAGAAAGGCCCGTCCAGCGGCGATGGAGAGGAAAAGGCAGACGAAGATGCTCGGGAACGTGATCGGCAGGCCCCGGCGGCTAACACGCAGAGGCACCATGAGGAACCCGGGGTGATTCCCAAGCGCCTGGCCTAGGGTGTGGGTGAATTATGGGGCCAGAGACGAAGAGAGACTCAAGGGAAGAGAAGCGAGTTGAGGAGGAGAGTGGTAGTGAATCTCTTAGGAGGACCCGGGCAGAGAGGAGGTGCAGGTGCGGGCTGGAGACAGAGCTGGAAATCGAAGCAGAGGGAGGAGGCCGGCGGCATGGCGCGCCCAGGCGCGAGCTCAGAGGCAGCCGGACCTGGGGCTCCGTTCCTAGTCTGTGAGCCTGGGCAGGACATGGAATCTTTTATTTATTTATTTTAAAATTTGCTACAGGGCACGTGTACTCGCCAGAGAGAGGCAGAGTAAGAGCGAGGAGCAGTGAGACAGCACCACCCCTCCCCTCTCCACCGCCCCCACCCAGGGAATCCCCCTGGGGGATGGTCACACACAATCCCTCCTCCTCCGTTCCCTCTCAGCATTTTGGGCACGTATGCACACGCACATGCACCCAGTGTGTTTTCCAAGCCACTGGGTCAGAGACTTGAACAAAGAAGTCGGCCATGTGAGAGTCATCCACCTTAACCATCACGTCACCGTCTGGCCCTAGTTACAATTTCTTAGAAGTCTGTCTTTGTTGAGAGAGAAAGACAAGCACCCTCGACAGCGTCTCACCGGGCACCCCGCCCAGCCAGCCGGGATCACGGGGCACGCGCCCGGCACCACAGGGCAGCGGGGCGCCCACCGAGCGGTGCGCTGCCACTGCGTCAGCGAGCCAGCCCACACACGGCCTGGCCTCCTTTCCACCCGAGGGCGGCGAGCGTGCCGCTCTGCAGGACTGCTGGGCGGAGTGTGCGCTCCAGGAACGACGCCCGATTCCAGAACAGGAGCATGAGGGCGACGCGGCAGGTGAGCGGAAAACAGGGGAGGAACAAATCCGACCGCGCTCCATGGCAGCGGCGCTTACTCTGTGGCAGGACGTGGTCTTAGCGCTCCACAAGTACCAGCTCACGTAACTCTCAGCAGCCTGTGGAGCAGTTACTGCGATCATTCGCCACAATTCTCATTTTTGCAGATGAGGAAAGGGAGAGGTTAAATTGCTTGACCAAGATTTCTCAGGCAAAGGGATCAAAGTCTATGAAAGCTGAGGAGGGGAAGCCACAAGTGCGGCTAGACTTCTGCCCCCTGCAGGGCACATGAGCTTGCCGAGAGAAACAGAGAGAAGGGACGTGAGGAATCACCCCCAGGAGGACGGCCACACCGCAATCCCGTCTCCTCCACTGTCCTCTCAGAATTTTGGGCAGGCATGCAACACGTGTCCAGTAGGACTTGAACTGCAGTCGGCCATGTGGGATCCAGCAGCCCTAACCACCAGGCCACCAGCTGTCCACATTTTGGGTTTGTTTGCTACAGCGCACGTGTGCTCAGTAGAGAGAGAAAGCGAAAAAACACCCCCCACCCCAGGGGTGATGGCCGTGCCACAACCCTGTTTTAATCCTCTGATTTTTTTATTTTGTTTTAAGAGAGATTTTTGCTATAGGGCACATGTGCTCACCAGAGAGACAGAGACAGAAACCAAGAAATCACCCCCCCCAGGGGGTGGTTGGTCACATTGCAATCCCTTTTTCTCTATTATCCTCCTGGGATTTGGGGCACCCATGCACACGTGCCCCATGTGAGTTTGAAGCTGCCAGGTCTGGGACTTGAACCGCAGTCTACTATGTGGGAGTCCAGCAACAGAACATTACACCATCTGCTGGTCCCTTAATCCTCTGTTTTGATCAATCAACTTAAAAATGACTTGTGCTGGGAACCAGCAGTTAGCGTAATGGCTGTGTCGCTGGACTCCCACGTAGTCAACCATGGTTCGCGTCCCGGACCCAGTGGCTTAAAACCCACGTCGGGCGCGTGTGCGTGTGTGCCCAAGATCCCGAGAGGAGAATGGAGGAGAAGGGATTGCGGCGTGGCCATCCCCCCTGGGGGGTGATTTCTCGCCTTCTGTCTCTCTGTCTGTCTGGCGAGCGCACGCGCCCTATAGTGAAAAACCTCTCTCTCAAAAAAAAAAAAAAAAAAAAAAAATGACTTGTGCTCGTGGGCTTAGTCATCATCTGAACAAAAATACTCCATATGCTATATTTGACTTGCGAGGGGGTCTTTGGGATTTTTCCACTCAGGCTGTATTTGGCTGTATTGTAAGTTAATACGTCATTACCGATTTTAGACACCACTTCCTTCACAGACAGTAAGTCCTCTGTTATGCATGGCTGTCTCTTAATTTGTGGTTGTGTGTGCTGCTTCTAGGTTTTGGCCCTGGTTTCTTTTTTTCATTTGAGAGATTTTTGCTATAGGGCACGTGTGCTTGCTGGAGAGACAGACAGAAAGCGAGAAATCACCTCCCAGGAAGGGTGGCCCCGCCACAATCCCTTCTCCTCCGTTTTCCGCTCAGGATTTTGGGCACACACACACGTGCCCAGCGTGAGTTTCAAGCCACTGGGTTTACAAGCTACTGTGGTCGGCCACGTGGGAGTCCAGTGCCTCAATCGCCAGACACCTCCGGGGGCTGGCCTTGGTTTCGATAACTGAGATGACCCAGGTGTCCCATCTGCAGGCCCCCACAGCCCAGTGGTCATATTCATTTATTCCTATCACCTTCCTTAAGGCGGAGGTGCAGAAGGCCTTCTCAGCACCCCGCGGCTCCCTCCCATTCAACCAGCCACACCCGGCATTTTCCCCAGCGCCGTTCAGCTTGTGAACCTGGTGGCTTGAAACTCATGCTGGGTGCGTGTGTCGGTGACACAGCAAGACAAGCGTGGCATGCTTGGGGGTCTGAAAGTAGCTCAGCCTGGCAGGACCACGGAGTGAGCGGTTACCCGTGAAGCTGGAGAAGGAAGCAGGGGCCCTGAGAGGAGGGGTCTTGAACCCATATGTCCTAAAGGCAAATGACGGGGTCAGCCCTGCAGCACCGTGGTTAACCGCTGTGCAGAGGAACCTGGATCCCACACGGCCCACCAGGGTTTCGGTGTCAGCCTTCACGGCTTGCGTACTCAGCGCTTTTCCACGCACACACGTGGGCAGGGTCCTGACAGGAGGGACAGCCGGAGGAAACGGGCTGCGGTGTGGCCAGGTTCTGGGGAGCTGCTTTCTCTCTCCTTCTCCTCCCTGTTCCTGTCTCTAGTGAGCATGGAACGAAAGTCAGTGGGGGACTGAAACAGGAGACCCGGTCGGGGTTCCATTTCAGAAGAGAAGCGGTTGCAGGGAGGGCAGACGTGGAGACAGGAGTCCAGGTTAGAGCTGCAGGTTGGAGGAGCTGGCGCTGACCCAAGAGGAGGCAGAGGACCCACAAGACTAGGTGATGGACGGGCCATGGAGGTGAGGGAAGGGCAATGACAAGTCAAGTGACTTGGAGATGCTGGGCTCATGTGACGGTGGCTGTTGGCCCTTCGTGCAGAGTGGGACTGGAGGAGGAGGAGCAGGCCGGAGCGGGGAACTGAAGAGCAGCTAAATGTCAGCTGAGCTGCGCAGGCGCAGGGGCACAAGGGGAGCACGTTGGTTGAACTGCGCAGGCGCAGGGGCACAAGGGGAGCACGTTGGCTGGGCATGGAGACCTCACCATGAAAACAGCCACCGAGGCACGCAGGGCTACGCATCAGCGAGGAGGGGCGTGGAGAGTGAGAAGAACTGGACGTTTGGGAGAAGGACAGAAAAAAACCGAGGGGCTGAGATGAAGTAGCCAGACAGGCAGGGAATGCTGAGAAGCATATTGCATTATGGGAGCCAAGAGGAGAGTCTGCGTGGGGAAGAGGGAAGTATCAGCACCCCAAATGCTGCCAGGATATACGAGGGGTCCGCAGCAGCAGGCCGTGGGGCCCTGCTGAGGGCAGTGCTGGGGTTGGTGGGAAGGGAGGGCAGTGGGCAGGGGTGAAGGAGCAGAAGGAAGGTGAGGAGGTAGAGAAAGGAAATGGCGCCATTGCTTTCAAGAAGTTGGTGTGTTGGGGGCAGCAGGTGGCATGGTGTTAAGGCAGCTGGAGCCCACATGGCCAGCTGAGCAGTTCGAGTCCCGGACGTGGCAGCTTGTAAAACCAATCCCAAGGGGAGAATGGAGGAGGAGAAACTGCAGCCTGGTCATACCCCCTGGGAGGTGATTTCTTACTTTCCCTCTCTCTCCCTGGCAAGCACACATGCACTAGAGCAAATTTTAAATTTAAAATAAAAGAGGAAGTTGGTGTAGAGGGGAGGGGAGACCTGGGGATCAGTCCACGTGAGCGAGCTGTCACTGGTAGTCAAATCCATGTACGAGTGGAAGGAGAGGGCTCTGGCTGAGCCCAGGTGATGGCCACGGACCACAGAGATGACAGCCAGGGAGAGGAAAGCCTGCAAAGATGGAGAAGGAAGCGTGGAGTGGAGGGAGGGGACCGAGAGAGAGTGGTGAGTGGGAAAGCCAACTGGAAAGGGGAGATCTGCAGGGCGCAGGGAGGAGCCAAAGCCGGGAGCTCCGGAGCAGGTCTGCGAGGCTGGACCCTCGCAGGTCAGTGACCAGATGCCCGTGGGAAGGGCAGTTTTGATGGGGCAGTGGGCTGAGAGCTGAGAGTGAGAGGAAGGGAAGGATGTGAGGATGATGAAAAGAAGGGCCCGAGCATTAGAGGCCACAGAATGAGACAGAGAGGGGACAAAAGCGCGTAGACTGTGACCACAAGACTCGACAGTGTAAGCTGATGGAGTGAGGATTCGGGAAGGTCAAGATGGAGCTTGGCCAGCAGGTGGCGTGGTGGTTGAGGGCTGGACTCCTACATGGCCCACCGTGTTTGAGTCCTGGACCTGGTGCCTGGTGCCTTGCTTTCTCACTTTCTCTCTGTGTCTCTTTCTCACTTTCTCTCTGTGTCTCTTTCTCACTTTCTCTCTGTGTCTCTTTCTCACTTTCTCTCTGTGTCTCTTGCTCTCTTTCTGTTCTGTCTCTCTCGTCCTATAGCAAATTTTAAAATAATAATAATAAAAAGATAAAAAAGGACTGTCTTTGAAGTATGCATAGAACTCTTAATAGTCCATGAATAATCAATAAGTCCTAGTGCATTTGATTTTAAAAAATAATAAAGGCAGAGCTCGGGTGGCAGGATTGGCCTTGGTTGGGCAAAGGAGCCAGTGGCTGGAGTCAGGGATGAGAGACCGAGGGCACTGACCTCCAGAAACGTTTGGGGGCTCAGCAGGGGAAGGGGTTCAGTGACTGCAGGGGTCAGTTCAATGAGGAAAGGGGTGCTTAACGAGGCGGGTGGGAACCGAAGGTGTTCTCAGTCTAGCCAGGCAAATGGGTGGGCAGTGAGGGACGGCGTGCCACATGGGAGGGACAGCCTGTGCAAAGGCCCCGAGGCACAGTGTCCGGAGTTCCTGGGATGGAAAACGGCTGTGTTCTATTGGCGAGGAAAGGACCACGGGAGGGCATGGGGGGACTGGCAGCTGAGAAAGCCCCTCCTGCAGCTGTCTGTGCTGGGGTGGGGACAGTGTTGGAGAGCTGCAGGCCAGGTGGGCACAGGGAGGAGGAGGAGTCTCAAAGAGGGGGTGGAGCCTCCTCCCCAACCTCACACCCCCCACAGCTGACTCTCCTAGCCACCCTCCCTACTCCCTCCACACCAAGCGCCCTGCTTCCCAGCCCTCCGTGCCAGTGCGAGGGAGGCTGGGCCCGCCTGCTTAATCGCCCTCTTGCTTCTAGCCTCCTTCGTCTTCGAGCAAACCCTGTGGACCTGCCATTGCATGCTGAGGGCTTGCCCGTGGACTAAGCAAGGACTCGCTCGCGGTCCCTCCTCCCAGGGCTGCACAGCTCCCAGCTCTCATTTCCTCACCTCGGGATCTGAAAGCCCTGCCTGAAAGCCATCGGCAGCTCCTCTCACCTACAGAATTCAGACCCACCTCCTTGCCTGGCCTCAGAAGCTGTCGTGGTCCAGCCAGGTGGCGTGGGGTTAAGACCGCTGGATCTCACATGGCCAACTGTACGGTTTGAGTCCCAGACGCGATGGCTTGGAAACATGCCGGGTGTGTGTGCATGCGTGCCCAAGTTCTGAGAAAAGAATGGAGGAAAAGGGACTGCAGTGTGGATATCTCCCCCGGGGGGTGATTTCCCACTTTCCCTGTCTCTCTGTCTCTCTCCGGGAAATGTACATGCCCTGCAGCAAATTGGGAAAAGAAAAGAAAGAAGAAAAGAAAACAAAAGAAAGGAGAAAAGAAAACAAAAGAAAAGTAAAAAAGCGTTTACTAGCCGATCCTCCCCCCTCATCTCACAAATCTACCCTAAGCAGCATCTTTGTTTCCCTGGATACATCACAGTACTTCACACCTCTGTGCCTTCACTCAAGTTGGTCTTTGTGACTGGAACACTCTGTCTCTTGCTGAGCTTGACTCCTTCATGCCTCAGAATTAATGTCAACTTCTCCAGGGAGTCTTCCCTGATCTCACCTACAAAGGCTGGATGGAGTGTTTCCACGCCGTCCAGTGCTTGAATGTGTCACCTCATACTGGCATCTGCTAATATGTGTTTTTCTGAGGACCAGCAGATGGCATAATGGTTATATCACTGGACTCCCATGTAACCAACTGCAGTTCGAATGCCAGACCTGGCAGCCTAAAACTCATGCTTGATGTGTGTGTGTGTGTGTGTGCGTGTGTGCGCGTGCCCAAGATCCCGAGAGGAGAATGGAGGAGAAGGGACTGCGGCGTGGCCATCCCCCCGGGGTGTGATTTCTCTCTTTCCGTCTCTCTGTCTCTATCTGTCTCTCTGTCAGGTGCACACGCCCTACAGCAAAAATCTCTCTGAAAAAAAAAAATTAAAATAAAAAATATGTGTTTTTCTGCCACTAGAAAGGCCTTTGGCGGGCAGAGGCTGTGCTGTTTCTGCATGAATGAAGGGGTAAGGCTCACAAGGGGCAGGGAGTGGGCCCAGTAAGGAGACCAGGGAAAGGAGCAGCAGGGGCTCTCCTTCGGCCACAGGCTCCAGGAGAGGCGCCATCCCATGGCTTCCTGCTACCCAGGCTTGTGCACATGCCAGCGGGGGTCAAGGGTGTTCATTTAGGGCCTCCACTCCCCTCGCCTGCTGTGAGCAGCCCCTAGCCGGCCTGTTTGCCTCGCCCAGCCTGGCACAGACCATGTGCTCCCAAGACTGGAAGCCCCAGTGGTTCCTCGCACCCACAGTTCAAGCTCCCCAGTGGCCCAGCCTCTGTCCGGACCCCCCTCCGCCCCAGCGCGGTGGGCACTCACTGGGCTTTTGGTTTGAGCAGCAGAACACTTCTTTTCAGTAGAAAAGCTCCCCAGATTATGAACCGGGGGCACAGTCGTTCCCCAGTTAGAACCCCAAGGCTCTGGCAGCCCACCTCCGCAGTGGGTATGATGCTCCTCCCAGCTCCACACCTTCGGGCGCGCTGTTCCCTCTGCCTGGAATGCCCTTCCTCCCATTCAGCCAGGCCTGACTGCCTGGCCTAGAGACCCCCTGCTCGCCGGCCCCAGGCCTCCTCCTGGGGCAGCACTGAGGACACTGGGTTAAGCTGGTCTCTCTCCCGCCTCACTCACGGGCTCCGGAGGTTGTCCTCTGCAACCCAGGGCCGGGCTCTGTGGGTGCTCGGTGAACATTTGCTGAATAACCCAAGGAAGAAGCAGGTGCTCGGTAAGGGAGCGGGGCCTCAGGACGGCCAGTGCGGGAGGGGAAGACCCTCCACACGGAGGATGGGGCAGTGAGATCAGCCTGGAGCCGAGGGCTCGGGGGGGCTGGGGGCTTCACGCAGGCAGGACCGAGTGAGGGCACCCAGGCAGCAGGAGCAGGGGCTTGGTGAGGGGACCTCTCAATGCAAGGGATAGTGGTGGGAATAAGGGCTCAGTGAGGAGCAGGGCTGAGGGCTAGAGAAACACGGGGCTCTGTGAGTGGAGGGGGGTTCAGTGCGAGGGTGTGGGGAGTCCTTGCTGAGTGGAGGAGCAGGAGGAAACCCTGCCGGGGACTTCCTAACTCAGAGCTAGAAAGAAGTCCTCTGTTCAGTTTCTTGTCCCCTCCATGCTGGGAGGCAGTGACTCAGACTCTGCCACCCGTTTATGAACTCACACTGGGCCGGCTCAGGCTCAGGGATAACTTCTGTGGCCTTCTGACCTTCTGACCGACAGCTGCGGGACACTGGAGAGTCCGCCCTGAGGCTCAGACACACAGGAAGCCTCCCTCGGCAGGCCCCAGCGCACCCTTACCTGCCCTTCTGCCAAGCCCAGGGCGGCACACGCAGGTGTCAGGGTCTTTCTCCCTCCCTCCCTCCCTCCCTGGAAGCCCCAGGGCAAAACGGTTCACACATTGTTTATTTTGCAATGACTCTGCACCCTGCCGTCTACACAGAGCTCCATCTTTCCCAGAGGCTGTGAAAAATACACAGCCGCTGTCTCACGTACGCCTCTTTATGGTCCTAACCGACTCCATTTCGGCTTTCAGATTATGATGGTTATTGCATAACAGGTATCGCCTAATAACGTAGCTCCCCCACTCTGGACCCTCACACCCTGAGCCGTTCCCCACACTGCACCCCATCTTTGAGGCTCATCACCAAACTTGTCTGCTTCTCACACCGCCCAGTAACAGAACCTGGTGTCTGAGCTTCAGAGGCTGCTGGGCACGACTGTGTTGAAAGTGAGCATCAAAATTGCTATATTCGATTGGCCACCGCTGGGACCTGGCCCTTTCTCATGCCCGGTCCAGTCTTTTTGTTTTTGTTTTCAGTACAACCTACTTGAACCCAGATCTCTGATCCCTGGGTGAGCTGGGCGTGTGTGGTGCGTGCATGCCACATGTGAACGGATCCTCTCTTCTCACTTCGGAAATGGAAGAGACCGATTATAAACTGCTAACTCGCATCTGGCCCATGGCGTCCGACATACTGGCCACGGCAGAGGAGAAGGGAGCAAAACCGAGGCCTTTGCTGCTGATTAAACCTAACTGTCTCTAATCGTTTGTTGAGCCAGGGATTTTCAGCTCCACCAATTCTCTGAACAGCTCCCTCTGGGCTGAGTTCTGGCCTTGGCCACTCCCGTGAAGGCCCGACAGAACGCCACTGCCCGTCAGCCCTCCCCGGCAGGCCTTGTTCTGAAGGGGAAAGTGAAGCAAGAAGCAGTTGGGCAGGACTTCAGGAAGACTTCCTGCCTGTGGGTGGGGCATCTCTTTGTTTGTTTGTTTGTTCGCTGCAGGGCGCATGCACTAGCCAGAGAGAGACACAGGGACAGGGACAGCCATCGCCTGATGGGGGACACCCAAGTCTAGAGGCTCCCACACTTCTGAACGCGGGCACACACGCTGTGGCCACTCCCACCTGTAAGGGCTCCCTCACTGAGACATTACCAGTCACTGAGTGCCCGGAGAAGAAGGTGGGGACAGGGACCAGCAGTTAGCGTAATAGCTATGTTGCTGAACTCCCATGTAGCCGACCGTGGTTCGAGTCTCGGACCGGGTGGCTTAAATGCACACCTGGCACATGTGTGTGCGTGCCCAGGATCCCGAGAAGAGAATGGAGGAGAAGGGATTGCGGCGTGGCCATCCCCCCCGGGCGGTGATTTCTCACTTTCTGTCTCTGTCTGTCTGGCGAGTGCACGCGCCCTATAGCAAAAACCTCTCCACCCCCCCAAAAAAAAAAAAAAAAAAAAGGTGGGGACAGGTGCACGTGGAACCCTGTCACACTGTTCTCACGATGCCGCCTCAGGCCTGCCTTGCCCCTTTCTTAGCAGCATGCTGAGAGGAGTTAATGACTCTTTTTAAGCTGTGGGACCCTTTCTTCTGAGGTCTCACAGGGAAGCTCGTTCCCAAACACAGAGCGAGAAGGAGCTGCGCTGGTTTGAGGGGCATGGCCAGACCCGTCCGCTGCCCCCACCGCCCCGCCGCAGTCCCTGAGCTCCCACTGGCGTGGTGGGAAAGCCACAGGAGGGGCCAGACCACGGTGCAGCGATAACCGTGATGCTCCTGAGATTGGGCGCGCGGGAAGGTTCGGCGTCCGTGACCCGAGACTTCCCTGAACACACAGGCATGCGCTGCCCACGACCCAGGTGGGCTGGGACCGGGGCTGGTTCAGCGTCAAGACCTGGTGAGGGGCTGCGCTCGCTCACACACAGAAATAATGAACCAATTTTAGAAAGCCACAGGGGTGGCCAGTCTCGGGACCCTCTCTCTTTCACTGCTCCTGTCCCCTGCTCCGGGTGGGACACCCTGCTGCCCACGGCCAAGGTGTGCAGAGCCCTGGCCCAGAGAGGCTAAGGGCGGCACTTCTTTTTTTTTTTAAGAGATTTTTGCTACAGGGCGCATGCGCTCGCTGCAGAGACAGAGAGACAGAAAGCGAGACATCACTCCCTGCGGGGGATGGCCACGCCACAGTCCCTTCTCCTCCATTCTCCTCTTGGGATTTTGGTCACACGTGCACATGCGCTCAGCATGAGTTTCAAGCCATCAGGTCTGGGACTTGAACCATGGTCAGCCGTTTGGGAATCCAGCGCCTTAACCACTGTGCCATCTGCTGGCCCCTGAGGGAAACATTTCTGCCATCACTAAAAGAAAGGTACCCTGAGCTCCCCAGACCATGAGGGAACCCCGACGCCGGGCAGGGTCCCGGGCAGCATCTCCGTGGAGATCATGCAAAGCCAGTGCCATGTCCGAGAGCATCTTCCACAGTGGGACCCAGGGGGTCAGTCTGGAAAGCAGAGCCCACACAGGGCATGGACCAAGCGAGCCATCCACGGCGCGGTCATCTCAGCAAGATAGCCACCCACTGGGCACTCCACTGCCGGGAAACCACTGAGCGATCGACAGCCACACCCGATGGAAACTGGGGTCATTGCAGAGACTCCAGAAGGCCCTGCAGGCCCGGCGGCCCCCGCCCCTCAAGGCCAGCAGCAGCCCAGCCCCTCCATTACTCACTCCGCCGCTGCCGCTTCCCCTTGATTCCCCGGCTGCCGACAGCAAGGTGCACCCAGCTCAGAACCAGGGCCACCGCGCACAGCCCAAGCCGCATAGTCACTCGCCAGCTCCAGGCCCCTAGTAGGAGGGGTGGTCTCCGGGGGGTGGACGGCGCAGGGCCCTTGCTAACGCCTCCGGGGCTGGGTCAGCAGCAGGAGGCCCAGGCCTGGGCCGCAGCCCAAATCCACCATAATCTCAGCTGGGCACAGAGGACACAGGAAGCCCGGTTCTCCATCAGCCCAAAGAGAGGTCCTCAAAGACAGCACTCCTCGGGGACGTCCGGTGTCACATGGGAGATCTCTGTGTCACTTCCGCAGGGACTACTCCCAAAACCAACCTGCGGGTGGAGGAGAGAAAAGGGTTAGTTCTGGGATACCCCAACCTGCGGCCCCCACCCATGCCACCTCCATTCCCACACAGCCCCCTCCTGGCAGACGATGAAAACTCAGGCTGTTTGGACATTACAAGTTCCCCACCTGGCATTCCTGTCCTGCAGAACCCCCTAACCTGGACTCGAGCTGGCTACCGAAGTACCTGGAATTTGGTCGGTACTTAAACCAAACTTGGGGGTCACTGGTGATTTCGCAACAAGGGCCGCCAGCTGGCCCACGCCTGCCTGGTACCGGCCAGCTCTGACTGGAAGTCCCTCCTGAAGTCTGCCCTACAGACCTCATGCTGCAGCCATAGCCTGTCTCTTGAAGAGGTGCTCTCTGTCCTTCCACGAGTGATGCCTCAGCTTCCTCTTCCCAGTGCTGAGTCACTCATGGGCCTTCCACCTGTCCTGGGGCTGGAGCCGTGGCCCCGGCGAGCTGGCCGACTCTGCGTGGCCCTCTGGGCTTGGTGGGAGAAAAGGAAGTAAGGCTTCCCTCAGCCACAGAAACTCTGACACAGCAGGCCCGGCGGGCCCAGCCTTTGTGAGAGGATAAAAGAGGCAGCAGTGCCCGCCCTGGCCAGAGACACAGAGAATGGGGATAATCCCCCAGCCCAGTGAGAGCCGGGTCTCTGCACCGCTGGCCTGGCCGGCAGGGAGGGTGGGGGCAGGGAGCCGTCGCTCCCCCGAGATGAGTCTGGGAAGCTGGACATCTGCGCCTCCGAGCCCGGCCCGGGAGTGAAGACGAAGAGCCTGCTTCCCACTCGCAGGCTCACAGCCTCGTGCTCCGACACTCCCGAGACACTTTCACAACAGCGGCCTGCCCACGCGTTGCCCCCACACGTTCCACACACCCATGCACACCCGCACAGGGACGAGGGAAAACAGTGGGTATCTGGGGCTGCGGCGCAGGGAGCTGGGTGCCCGGCCGGCACCACCTTCCGTCCACTGGTGGGAGCCTCTCCGGCCCTCGGTCTCCTCGGCTGTAAAACGGACGGCACCCTGCTTCTCAGGCTTGCTGGGGCTGGGGCTCGCTGAGGAGCAGGCTGAGATGCTAGTGTGAGGTACCCCTCCCACCCCTGCTCTAATCCTCTCCCCAAAGGCTCCTCAGTGCCCAGTCCACCCCCTCACTGCTCCGGGAGGCCCCAGCAGAGCCCACCTGCAGGGGAGATAAATCATTATCCCCTAAGGGAGTTCGCACCTCCCTCCTGGGTCTCTCCCACTGGCTTTGAAGGCCAGACACACTCAAGTGGTTAAGCTGCCTGTGAGAAGTGTTTACGGGAGGCTGATGGATCCCACCTGGCGCTGGGGCTGGAGCCAGCGGAGATGCCCCCAGCCACCCCCAATGCCCCATCAGCTGCCAACTCCTACAGCCCCTCAGCACTCCCTGCGTGACTGGCCCCAGCCTTCCCGCCCTCCCCAGCCCCCACTGCACACTTCCATCACTCACAGATTCTAGATCGCCAGCCGAGTTTACCAAACCGAGGTCTTCAGCCCCAAGTACAGAGTCTTAGCCCAGCCCCAAGTACAGAGTCTCAGCCCGGCCACACAGCATGACGGTTAAGGGCATAAGCTCCAGTCAGACTGCTTGGCTTCCAGTGTTGGCCTTGCTTCTGATTAGCTGTGTTACCTTCGGTTAGTTGCTCAGCTGGTCTGAGCCTGTTTCCTCATCTGCAAGAGGGTTGCTGTTTTTTTTCCAATATCTTAAATGAGTTAATACGTGAAACGGCTGAGAAAGATGCTGGGCATATAGTAAAGACTCGATCCTATTCATTGTATTTATTTTTATGTCCAAGGCTTAGTTTTGTGTCTGCAGTCCAGTGGTCACTGTAAAAGCAATACCAGGCACCAGGGGGTGGTGCACCAGTAATGCCACCGGACCCACATAGAAAAGGTCCTGGGTTCACATATCAGGACTTCCCTGAGCATGTCACGTGCACGCTTGTGTACCCAGGATCCGGCTCGGGTGAAACTGGGGGAGGACTGTGGCATGAAGACTCTGTTGGGGCTGCCTATCTCTCTGTCTCTCATGGAAGAAATAAATAAAAACTTAAAAAATAAATAGAGCAATATACACGTTCCCTGCGTCACCTGTGCACTAGCCTCATATGAGCGCTGTCACGCAGTTTCCAGGTTTGCATGATCTTTACGGCTGATCGCCTTGGCACCGAAATGACCACTCAGAGCGACGGGCTTTACCTTCACTGCAGCACCCCTCAGATCACGGTCTGAGGCCCCCCGCAGATCTGTCCCATGTGCTCGGGACTAAGGAGCCCAGAGAGGACTGCAGCAGGCCAACTCCCGGTCAGACCTGGGCTTGCAAGCCTTTGGTCTCACGGTGGGACCATATCCCTGGACTCCAGGGCAGAAGAGGTCTGCTGTACACTCTGCACTTGCAGTGCCCACCAGCACGGAGCCTGGCATCTCGGCTCAGTGCTCCGCAAATGCTAGCTCCCTTCACACCCTGTCTCTCTGCTCCCCTCCCAAACTCCCCTCAGTCCAGCCCGCCAGCTGGGATTTCACTGGGTCCTTGCCCACCAGTGCTTCAGGAGCACTCCTACCTGAATCACTAGGGGGTCAGACTCAGCTGGGAAAGCCAGGGGAGGACCCAGACGGGAATGTCACTGGAAGAAGTGACCCTGGCCTCCTTCACCTCTGGGATGGAGCACTTTTTGTTTGAAGCACTTTTTGAAGAAATACATATAGAATGAACCCTGCAATGAGGCTGAAAACTCGTGTATGTCAGGGAGTGCAAGCAGCGAGCGTGAGACGCTGGATGTGCAGGGACAGAGAGGAGGGCCAGGGCCCCCACCCAATGGGAGCACATGGCATTCGGTGCCCGCGGACTGTCCACAGGCAGAAATTATGGCTCAATATTGCCAGATCTCCAGTTTTGTTTTGTTTTGTTTTTGTCTCTTTTTAAGAGAAGTTGAAAATTCAGGATCTTGTGCGAAATTTGACTTTAAATACAGCACTCATCTTGAACAATGATAGAAACATACAGCCCCAAGCCCCTGCCAAAGAGGTTTCACATCCTCCCTGCTGGTCCCTGCACACGCATGCACACACACAGGTGTGGGCTGGTCCCTGCACACACATGCACACACACGCACACACACAGGTGTGGGGTGGTTCCTGCACATGCATGCACACACACAAATGTGGGCTGATCCCTGCACACACATGCATACACACACAGGCTGGTCCCTCCACACGCATGCACACACACACAGGCGTGGGCATGGGAGCTGAGACTGGCTTCTAGGTAGCCACCTCCGTTCTGTAATGGTTCCTCTGGTTTCCTTTGGGCCTTGGGCGTATAGTGCTAGCAGTTTGAGGTTCATGACCCAAAGAACATGGAAACTGTGGGCCTGTGGGCAGAGTTCAAAGCCTGGGCACCGGTGGGGGTAGGGCCCAGGGTGGGAGTGAGGGAGGTGCGGGCTCGGTGCCCCTCCCCGGCCTGTGTTGGATGCTCAGCGCTCTTCCCCACCAGTTCACAAAGGGAGAAAGCCAGCCCCGAGGCTAAGGGTCTGGGTGTTTCCAGACCTAGACAGTGCTTCCAGGTTGCTCCCCAGGACGGTATGGGTAGAGCGGGGCAGGGCGCAGTGAGAGGAGGGGTGTGGGGTGGTGCCACCCAGCGTGGGGAACTGACCGGAGGAGGTGGGGAAAGGGCTGGAAGCAGGGCAGAGCTGGGGCGGGAGACCAAAGAGAAGGCCATTAGGGTCGGGAGGGAGGACACAGGTTGGGGAGGGGTGCAGAGGTGGGGGCGGAGCCGAGGGCGGGGCTCAGTCCCGGCGGAAGGCTGGAATAACTGTGACCTTCTTTCACCTTTCTGTCTGCGGAGCACTCAGGATAGATTGGTACTCCGTCGCTGTCCGGATACGGACCCCAAAATGTAAACCATCCAGTCATTTCTCATCAACCCTCTCCCAGCTCCCGGAGTTTGGGCGGTGGAGTAGGCTGCCGGGAGGAGGCATATTTGCCAAAGGCGGGGGGCGGGACCCAGGAGGTGCCTGCCCGACCCGACCCGTGGATGAGCGAGTGGGCTGCCAGAGCCTAGCCAGGTGCCGGGGCAGCGAAGAAAGGTGCCTTCAGGCCCTTGCACCACCGGCCGAGCGCACATTCTCCCACCTCCCCACTCCGGTAGAGCGCCAACAGGTGCCTAGAGACGACCTGAAGTCCGCCCCCTCCCCAAGATACAAGAGAGCGCTCCAGTTTCACAGGACGACTCCCGCCCCCAAGCATCCACACCCGGAATCCGTGCAGGCGCTCCAGCCCCTCTCTCCCAGGGGTTCCTCAGCGGCCACCCCATGGGCCAGGGAGCGGGCCTCCTCGCAGCGCTCCGGGGGAAGCGGTTCACGCCTCCTGCCAAGTCAGCCCCGCCCGGGCTGCGGAACCGGGGTGGGGTCCCAGGGGCCGTGGGGCTGGGCGAGGGGTCCAACGCAGTGAGACCAGGGATCCAGAGCCTCCAGCCTGGGGGCGCGCGGGCCGGAGGGAGGCACGGGGCTGGTGGACTTGGGGAGTTCAGGCTGCGGGTGGGTAGACCCAGGGTGCGGGCTGGAGGAGAACCGGGGCGGGGGCTGCCCGCTGGCCCGAGGGAGGGCCGGGGCGCAGGGCTTGCAGGAGGGGGACCAGAAGGTGCCCCCTCCCGCTCCCTCTCTCTGCCCGGAGAGCAGTGGGCCTTCCCTTCCCTCCCTACCCCCGGACCCGACTCAGCCAAGCCCCGACGGGAGAACCCGCGGCACCCCAGGTCCAAGGAAAGGGGGGACTGGGGAGAAGGACGCGGCAGCTAAGAGGGGACTCACCTCCGCGGGGCTGCCCGAGGCGGGGACAGGCCGGGAGGGGCGAGGGCGCGGCCGGCTCTCCTGCCCGCGGCACGACTGTCCCGGGCGCCCGGTCCTGCGCTCTGCCCGCCCGCTCCTAAATTGCTCAATCTGCGAGCAGCTCACGCCCTCCGGGGCCGCGCCCTACCCAGCGCATCCGACCTCCGGGGCGGCTCGGGGCGGCCCCCGCTCTCCGCCGCACGCGAGTCGGGGCCCCTCGGCCGCCCCCGGCTCTCCGCCCTGCGCTCGCGCTCTCCGTCGCGCCTCCGCTCGGCCGCAGCTCTCAGCGCGCAGAGGGGCCGGTCCTCCGCTCGCTCCACGAGGGAGGGAATCCCCCCCTTAGCGGTCCCACCCCCGAGCCGGCCCCCCTTCCCGGGATCCGCAAGAAAAAACGGACTGGAGCTCGGGCCCCGGAGTCCGCAGCCCCCTCCCGCACGCCCTGCCCGACTGGACCGCGGCGCTCGGAGCGCGGGGCTGGCGGAGGGCCAGGCCGCCCCGACTCCCGCACAGACCTGCGCTCGCCCCTTCCCCGCCCTGCGCCCCGGGATTTCACGCAGCCAGAGCACCAGCAGCAGCAACTCGCTTCGCATCTCCGTGTTAAAACGGCCTCAGTTTCCCCATCAGCAGCCTGGAAAGTGGTGAGGGACAGGGTCCAGAGTCCCGAGGTCCGGGCCACGCCCTCCTCCCCTTCAGGGTCGTCTTCAGAGCATCTTTGCAGTTCAGAAGAACCAGGAAATATTCATAAGATCTGGGCACCCGGGCGAGGCTGCCTCCAGGGGCGGTTGGTACACCAGAAGGAGGGAGACTACGTAATGACACCTAGCTTTGGACCCCTGGGCATCGCTCTCCAGCTGTGTGGCCGTCTCTAAGTGACTGAACCTCTCTGAACCTCAGGGGTCTCCTGTTTTGCAGGTTCAGTGAAATGCGGGAGGCAAATGCCTGGTGAACGGAAGGAACTCTGTAAATGTTTGTGGGTGGGTCTGGAGGCCCTGCAGACACCTGCAGTGACCCGGATGATGTTGAAGTCAAGTCAAGCAGGGCCAGAGCCGGGAAAGGGCTGGAAGCAGAGGCAGAGCTGGGGCGGGAGACCAAAGAGAAGGCACCAAGGGTGGGGGAGGGGAGGACACAACTTGGGGAGGGGTGCAGAGGTGGGGGTGGAGCCGAGGGCGGGGCTCAGTCCCTGTGAAGGCTGGAATAATTGTGACCTTTCACCTTTCTGTCTGCAGCGCCATCAGGATTCTTGGGGGTGTAAGCAGCTGTTTGGATTGGGGTGAGGAAAATGGTCTAGATTAGCGAGATAGAGCGGAAAGGATGCTGCGATGGGGGCGCTGTGTGTCCCTAGCAGAGCGGGAGCTCCCGCTGTGGAGCCAAGGTCAGGGTCACTCACAACGACAGGGGTATGGGTGGGATACCCTTGGAGTGTCCCGACCTCCAGGGACCACGGAGGTGGAGAGCCAGAGAGAGTGGAGTGTTGAGCCCCGAAAGCCCAGTTCTGGGCTCATTCAGTCCGAGCACTGCCAAGTTCGCAGGAGGCACTCAGCCATTCCCGAGTTGGTCCAGGGGCCCCTCCAACCCTTCCCAAGTCCCTCCCGCTCCCCTCTGCCCTGAGCCTTCGCACAGGCACTTGGCTCCGCTCCGTGCCTAATCAAACAGCCCAAATACCGACAACTCAATGTTTATTTTATTTTATTTTTTTACACACTTGCATAACTCCCTGACAAGCCACGCCAGGCGTTGGGCTTTTTGTTTGGTTTTATTTTGTTGCATTTAGGGGGAAAAAGAGAGAGCGAGAAGAAAAGAAATAACACAAACTACCCAGCCCTAGAAGCTGCCCTGGGCCAGGCAGCGGGCTCAGGTTTCCTGCCCTTGGAAAAGTCCGTGGGAGTTGGGGGGCCTGGCTGCCAGGCTCAGGAACGAGTGAGAGAGGAGAGAAAGCCACCTGGGTCAGAAGAGATAAAGAATTAGAACCATGTGACTGAGCCCGGCGCGGGGAGGCAGGGTGTGTAAAAAGCACTTCGTGTGCACGTGTGTGCGTGTGCACCTAGTACCTGCGGAGCGCTGCCGGGCGCGCGTGTTCTGCTCCTTTCCCGACCACGTTAGTTTCTTTCTTTCTCCCAGCCACAGTCTTCTTTCCTTGTAAATGTGAATCTGAGCCTCAGAGACATCAAGTTAACTGCTCAGAGGCATGTGACATCCGTGGCCCACCCCGTTCAGATGATGCCAAATGACTTGTAATTTACCCAAGCGGGTCGTGATGCCGTAAGTTTGCCTACGCTGTTCATCGATGTCTACAGATGTCTTTCCCCTGAATCTTCTCTTACTATCCTTCGGAAGGCATACACGAAGTTCTGTTTTGTTTGGGGTTTTATTTGTTTGTTTTTTAATTTTGCCAGAGGCCGTGGGCACTCACCAAAAAAAAAAAAGAGAGAGGAGAGGGGAGTCCAAAAGCATTCCATGGGGAATGGTCACGCTGTACTCCCCCTCCTTCATCTCCCCATGCACACAGGATGTGGGGGGTGCGCGTGTGTTTAAGATGCAGGTCCAGGACTTGAAATGCCCAGTGGGCCATGTGGGATCTTGCCACCTTACCCATCATGCCATGGGCTGACTTCAGGACTTGTTTGTTTGTTTGTTTGTTTGTTTTCTCCCTGAGTGACAGAAAGAGAAAAACAGAGAGACCCCCCAAAAAAGGGGTCCTGACATTGCAGTCCACCCATAGGCGTAGCCAGCTCTGTATCGTGGAAGCTCTCCAGACACAGACAGTGACCGATGGGGGTCAGCCTCGCGGAGCTCATACTTCGCCACTGCGGCACCGTCCAGCCCCGCCATGCCCACGTGGAGTCTGACCAGGCCACCTCGCAAGGCAGCCTCCCCAGGCCTGGGGCAGGCCACACGCCCTCGTGGCCGTGGATGTCTCTCTCACTTCCGAAAGGCGGAGACTGTCTAATTCATTCTCATGACCCCAACTTCATGACCATACAAGGGAACTTCCAAAAGTTGATGAAAAAAAAAAAGAAATTAAAGCATGAGTTTATTTTGGTACCAAAAAAATTGAAATCCACATATAATGGCTCATGATATGCCTTTTCCGTGATGGTTTTGGAAAACTCCTCATACGTAATGGATGCTTGGTGAACTGGGCCTCCAGACAGCCAGGACCATACTTATCGGACGGACAGGCTTCCTCGGACGATGTCCCAGGTCACTGTCACCACTCGCCCAGGCAAGATCATTCTTAGTACAGCCCGAGACAGTAGCTCCTAGAGACCAGCGAAGTTCCTCACACTTCATACGTCAAGCCATCCTTTACCAGGCGACAACACCCGGGTTGTCACCTTATCATGGTACCTTCAGCTACAAGTCATAGGACCAACTCAGACGGCGTAGGCAACCAAGTGCGCTATTAGCTCACGTATCCAGAAGGGCTGACGTAGGGAGGATCCGATAGCTTGGCAGCCCTATCAAATCAGCATTTTTCCTATATTCTCATTCTACCATCCTCGGTGTTGGCCATTGTCCTCATGAGCATGAAATGGCTGCAGCAGCTCCGGGCACCAGATGGTCAACCATCCTCCCCAGCAATAAGTCCAGCTTCTTTTCCCAGAGTTTGTGGGATTGCATGCCCACCAGTGAAGCAGTCACAGAGAAGAGGGCTGATGCCAATAAAAGTAGCTCAGATTGCTCGGGAGGTACCCGAAGTACCTGGAGTACTTCCTCCTCCCAAGCAGAACTCTGTCACATGGAGAAGGGGAAATGGGGTCTCGGAGAGGCGGTCAACAGCATCTCTGACCGGCGTGATTACCCAGGGAAAGCTGACGTTGTCATTGTCAGTGTATCACAGGCAGTTCTGCAAACCCTATGCTCCGTGACCGGTTGGCCTCTGGGAGTTTGCCATTTTCTTTTTCATGGAAGCACGAAAAGTAGAGGCTAAGCCATGAACACTGGGATTAGCCTGGTCTGAGTTCAAAGCCCGCCCCTACCACTAACTAGCTTCATGTCCTTAGGGAAGTCATCTCACCTCTCAGAGCCTCCGTTTCCTCACCTGTAAGGTGGATATATAGGTTGAGTGTCCCTATCTGAAAATTCAAAATGCTTCAAAATCCGGAATTTCTGAGGGTTGACTAGATATCACAAATGGAAAAGTCTAAACCCGACCTCACGTAATGGGTTGCAGTAAAAATGCTGTAACATAAAAATATTGCATAAAGTTATCTTCAGGCTCTGTGTAGGAGGTACATATGAAACAAATGAATTTTGCGTTTAGACTTGGGTCCCAACCCCAGTATGTCATTATACTGTATATGTGAATATTCCAAAATCAGAAAAAAAAATACAAAATCTGAAACACTCTGACCCCAAGCACCTTGGACAAGTAATAACTCAGCTGGTAGTAATAATATTCAGTCGCCAGGTTCTTGTGGAGAACACAAGATGGTCTGTGTGTTTGTGCATATATACCAGTAGATAGCGTAATGGTTACATTGCTGACTCCCATGTAGTCAACTGCAGTTCGAGTACCAGACCCAGCAGCTTAAAACTCACCCAGGGGCAGGGGGGGGGGGGCAGCATATGGCATGGTGGTTAAGAGTGCTGGACTCCCACATGGTCGATCGTGGTTCAAGTCCCAGACTTGGCAGCTTGCTTTCTCACTTTCTCTCCCTCTTTCCCTCTCCGGTCAAATTAAAATAAACACATAAATAAATAAAGTTAAATAAAAATAATTATTTAAAAAAAAACAAAACCTCACACCGGGTGCATGTGCATGCCTGCCAAAAATCCCGAGTAGAGAATGGAGGAGAGGGAACTGCGGTGTGGCCATCCCCCCGGGGCATGATTTCTCACTTTCTGTCTCTGACTGGCTGGGAAGCATACGCACCCTATAGCAAAAATCTCTCTCTCAAAAAAGTATAGTACATACAAAGAGCTTAGCACAGAGTTAGGAACTATGGTAGGCGCTTACACATGCTGGCTCCCACTGTTAGTTATAATTTTGTCACTGTCTGTGGGCCTAAGGAACTCCTGGTCTAGCAGAGGCAGTAGACTCACCTCTGGTGACCCCAAGTAGATGAAGTGGAATGACGGGTAAAGGATGGGGTGCAACGCCTTGAGGGAGCCAGAAAAGACTTCTCTAAGAAGATGCTTGAAAGACATATTGGTCAGACCAGGGAGTGGCATAACGGTGATGTTCCTGGACTCCCACATAGTTGACCATGGTTCGAGTCCCAGACCCAGTGGGTCATGCCGGGCGCGTGTACATGTGTGCTCAAAATCTCAAGAGGAGAAGGAATTGCGGCATGGCCATCCCCCCCCAGGGGGTGATTTCTTGCTTTCTGACTTTCCGTATCTCTCTGTCTCTCTGGAAAGCTCATGTGCCCTATAGCAAAAATCTCTAAAAAGAAAAGAAAGAAGAGAGAGAAAGACTTATTGGTATTTTTTTAGGCACAGGAGATGGAAGAGGTGACAGGGAGCCCCATCCAGAGTTCTGAGGCGACGCCACGCTCCTCACGGTGTGTAGCAGTTCTAATTTGTGGGGCGCTAGGAAGAGCGAGGTGGAGAGGCGGGCAGAGGAACCACACGATGTCCTCCCTGTGACCAACGAGCGAGCCGGAACTGTACCTCGAGAACAGTGGGCCACTCGTGAGGGTTCCGGTGGGTAAGAGCGGACGCACCTGGCAGCTCCAGTGAAAGCTGGATTTGGGGGGAAGGACCTGGGAGTGGGGGTGCTCCCGTGAGGAGCCCCGGTGAGGATGGCATGGAGGGTCATGCCCAGGAGCTCTGCTCTGCTCACCCCTGCCTCTCTCTCTCAGGCTCCTTCCAGAGGGCCTGCTGTGTCTTCAGGAAGCCCAAGACCACCATAAACACCCCCCAGAGTCTCCACCGCGTTGAAACGCACGGCAGAGAGACTAGGGCTGGGAAAACCACTCACTCTCCCACGCAAGGGCCGACAGTCGAGGGTATCGCTCTCCCTCCACCCTCCCTCCTGCCCCCTCTACGGCCCTGCAAACAGCCCTGCACCTTTGCCATTGTGCTGCTCTCCCTCCCTGCTCTCCTCGCCTGCCCACGTAGGACTTGGGCTTCCCTCTCGGGCTCTCCCCGCAGGCTGGAGCATCATCCTGGACACCTCGGTCTCCTCAGTGCTCCTCCCAGCCCCAGGACGCCCCGGGAGCGCCAATATTCTCCTTCGCTCCACTTCAGCCTCCTCCCGGCCTGGCCACTCCTTGGCCTCACCCAAACTGCTATGCCCCTAAAATCATAGGGTCTGAGACCCTCAGAACTCCCCGCCCCCCCATACACACCACCATAACATCCTTCTGTTCCAGATGCTTCGATTCCTTCCTCCTAATTCAGATTCCTGGAATCGATGGTCTCCTCAGCCCCCAACTGCCCAACAAGCCCTCCGGCACCTGCTCCTGAGTCCTGCTGGAAAACCCCCAGCCACAGGAAGGTGCCACTGGGATGACAGCCCCCCAGCTTCCAGGGGTCCCCTCAAGCCACCCAGGCCCCGCCCTCCCCACTCACTCCTGCTTCACCACCAAGACAGCCTAGAGGGCCGGGAGTAACTCCTTCAACTTCTGCTCCTAAAACTAAACTCGGAACCCCACAGAGAACCTCTTTCTCACCCGATTTCTCCCTGCACAGTAAGCAGCAATGAACCCCATGAAGCAGGAAGCTGGGCGTTGTTTTCCATTCTCCCCCCTCATCTCCCACAGCCAGCCTCGCTGGCAAACTGGCCCCTCTACCTGCGGAAGCTCTTCTGCTTTACGCCTTGTTAGCTGCTCACCTGGGCGGTTGCCGGGGTCCCTTCCTGTTCCCCGACTTCAATCTACCCCCCGCCCACCTACACGCAGTACACCTGAAAAATCTTAGAGCACATCCCATCCCTCACTCCCCTACCTAGACGCCCAGTGATTTCCCACCCACTTAGAATCCAGTGCAAACTCCGGCCCTTAGAAGGCTACACCCCTCCTGCTTGGCTCTCACATCTCTGGGTTCCCGCCTTTCTGGGGTTTTGTCAATGTTTTGCTGATCTCAGGGCCCTTGCACAGGTCCCAGCCGGCTTGCCCCGCCCCGCCCCGCCCGCGCCGCTTCACGTGGGCTGCCGCCTTTCTTCCTCCTGGTGCCCCGGCCCCTTGCCGCCCTCTCCATCTGAGCTGTCTCCCGTCCTTCCACACCCGGCCTCCCCTCCGTGTGGCATCTCTGTGTCTCGCAACTCTTTACCTTCATGGAGGACTCCAGTTCCCAAACCCGCACGTGGACCAGCCTCTTCCTTGCCATGGTAACTGCCCCTGCGTGACCCCGCGAATGTCACCCACGGCCTCCTGATCAGGCTTCTGTGGCTCCTTCCTCCTCCTCTGCCTCTCCTCTCTGCAACTCCTGCTTCCTCCTCCTCAGCGGATGCACCTCTCCACTGCCTTTCCTGGTCCGGGTCCTTCTGCCCGCCTCTCCTCCCTGTCCTCACCCACAGACGTGCCCAGTGATTCCTGGCCCTTTGACCCTTCAACCGTGCACCGATATATATATAAAAAGCATAATGTGGGGCCAGCAGGTGGCATGGTGGTTAAGGTGCTGGACTCCCACATGGCCGACTATGGTTCAAGTCCTGGACCCAGAGGCTTGAAACTCATGCCAGGTACATGTTTGTGCATGCTTGAGGTCCCGAGAGGAGAATGGAGGGGGGGGGATTGCTGCATGGACATCCCCCCGGGGGGTGATTTCTTACTTTCTCTCTCTCCGTCTAGCAAGCACACACACCCATGGCAAAGATCTCTCTCTAAAACAAACAAGAAAAAAAAAAAAAAAAAAAAAAAACGCAATACTCTGGGCCAGCAGGTAGCACGGTGGTTGGGGCACTGGACTCCCACATGGCTGACCATGGTTTGAGTCCCAGACCTGGTGGCTTACTTTCTCATTTTCTCTCCTTCTCTCTCTCTCTCTCTCTCTCTCTCTCTCTCTCTCTCTCTCCCTCTCTGTCTCTCTCTTTCTGGTGAACACACATGCTCTATAGCAAGTTTTGTTATTAATTAATTAATTAACTCTTCACAGAAAAGTCCAATGCTCGACAGTAATGGAAGTAATTGCATGAGTCAGTTCGGCTAGGCCATGGAACAAGCAGGATTTTAGATATTCTTCTGAAAATATGTTTTAGCTGGAATTGACATTTCAATCAGCAAAGTTTGAGTAAAGGCGAGTACCCTCCGTAATGTGGGTGGGCCTCATCCAGTCCGTTGAAGGCCTTACTAGAAAAAAGACTGACCTCGCCTGAGCAGAAGGGAATCCTGCCAGCAGGCTCCTCTCGGACTCGAGCCGCAACGCCATCTCGGCCCTAGGTCTCCAACCCACCGGCCTGCCCTGCAGACTTCGGACTCGTCAGCCTAAAGGGAGCCAATCCCCTGAAAAACAGCATCTTCGGAGCCAGCAGGAGCCATGGAGGTGAAGCGGCTGGGTCCCACACGGCCAGCTGTGAGTCTCGATCCCGGACCAGGCAGCCTTGAGAATCACACCAGGGTTGTGTGCATGTGAGTGGGGTAACTCTAGTTAACAGTAATTTATTGTGTATTTCAGAATAGCTAGGGAGAGGGTTTTGAATGTTCCCAACACAAAATAATTGTATTTATCTACTTCAATTGCCAGAGGGTGCATGCGCTCCCCAGAGAGAGCAGGGGAAAGTACCCCCACCGTGGGGCATGGTGATGCCACAGTCCCTTCTCCTCCGTTTCTCATCTGGTCAGAATTTAGAGCACATGTGCACATAGCCCTGGTGTGGTTTTCAAGCCCCTGGGGCTGGGATTTGAACCACAGTTGGCCATGTGGGATCCAGCTCCTTTAACCACTAGGCTTCGGGTCTGGCTCCACAAAGTGGAGACAAATATTTGAATTGGTCACATGTACTCAAGTACTGAAATTCACCCTAGACTCCATCAACATGTACAACTATTATGTGTCCATTAGGAAAACATTCAGGAGCTTTCCAGCAAAAACCTGGAAAATCTGCTAGACACATTCTAAAAGGACTCTAAAACGGCTCAGTTAAACATGAACGCTGTCTCTCGTTCTTTGTCCCCGGAGAACCCTGGCTAACACAGCAAAGGTTACCACGATGGAACTTCTTTCCTCGGTGAAATCATCCTCACAAACGAGCCGGGAGACCCCGAGGTCTGGTCCTGGAGCTGCCACTTGCCGGCTGGATGAGCTCACCCTTGCCATCTCTAAACGGTCACCACCCGGCCTGTCCCGTCGCAGCGGACGGCACCTCCAGCCACAAAGCTGCTCCAGTTAAAGCCCCACGAGGCCACCATGGTTGCTCTGTCCTGTACTCCCACTCCATCGCAGAGTTTCACTTCTTTTTTTTTCGAGAGGTTTTTGCTATAGGGCGCGTGTGCTCGCCAGATAGACAGAGAGAGACAGAGAGACAGAAAGCGAGAAATCACCCCCCAGGGGGATTTCTCCTCCATTCTCCTCTCGGGATCTTGGGCACGCACACATGCGCCCGGCATGAGTTTAAGCCACCGCATCTGGGACTCGAACTGTAGTCGCCTATATGGGAGTCCAGCGACACAGCCATTACATTAACTGCTGGTCCCAGCAGAGTTTCATTTCTGCCTCAGAGTGGATCCACGCACCGGGGCCTACCACACCCTGGTCTGAGCACCACCATGGGCTGCCTCAGTGATGCCTCAATCTTCCGGCTGGTCTCTGGGCCTCACCCTTTGCCTCACGATCCACAGCAGCTGATTAATCTTTGGGAAACACTAGGTCATGGGAAAGTCAGGACGTATTTTTTTGTGCAAAAATGCATCATGGCTTTCCCAACGACCCAAAACAAGTCAGACCATAACACTTATATTAGTTTCTGATAGCCACCATGGCAAATTACCACAAACTCAGTGGCTTAAAACAACACTATGCAGCAAGCAGGTGGCCTGGAGGCTAAGGCAGCTGGATCCCACATGGTCAACTGATTGGTTCGAGTCCCAGATCCGGCACTTAAAAACCACATTGGGTGTGTGTGTGCGTGTGTGCCCCAAATCCTGAGAGGATTATGGAAGAGGAGGGATTGCAGTAAAGCCATTCCCTCCGAGTGGGGCTTTCTCACTTTCTCTCTCACTGTCTCTCTCTGGCAAATGCATATGCCCTACAGCAAAAACTGAAAACTAAGTAAATAAAACACAGCGGGATTAGCTTCTTAGAATAGTGGCTAAGAGAAGCTACAGGACTGACTGTGGTTCAAATCCCACATGGAGGCTTGAAAAACACACCCAGCATGCCCGTGTATATGCCCCAAATCCCAACAGGATACAGAAATGGAGAAGAAGGGATTGTGATGTGACCGTGTCCCATGGTGGGACGCGTTCTCCCTCTCCTTCTCTTTCTCTGGCAATCAATGTATAAATAAGTAACATATAAAAGTAGTTTTCAAAAACGGGCCAGCCAGGGGTGTGGTGGTGAAGGTGGCTGGGTGCGCTGCTCAAGTCCCAGGCCTAGCGGTCTGCAGTACACACTGGGCGCATGTGCAGGTGCCCCAAGTGCCAAGAGGAGAGTAGAAGGGACTGTGGATGGCCAGTCCCCGGAGGGAGCTTTTGCACATTCTCTGTCTCTCTCTGATTCTTTGGCGACCACACACACTCCATAGCAAAAATTAAAAAGAACCCCCCCCCCCGCCCCCCCACACACAAATATGTTATTTGCAGTTGCAAAGGCCAGAATCTAGAGTGGGTTTTCAGGCTGCGTTCCTCCCGTATGCCTGGGGGAGATGTCTCCTTGCCCGTTCGGCCTCCCCAGGTGCTGGCTTCCTTGGCTCATCCTGATCTGATTCTGTTGTCACATCTCTGACTCTGCCTCTCCTGCCTCCCCTTGATAAGGATCCTATGATCACACTGGGTCCCCTGGATGAGCCAAGATAATCTCCACCTCAAGATCCTTAACTTAATCACATCTGCAGAATCCCTTTAGCCATGTGAAGTTACATGCTCAAAGGTTTCAGGGACTAGGATGAAGGCATCTTGGGGCAGGACTTTTTTAGAAAGAGAGAGAGAGAGAGAGCACCTTCCAGGGTAGTGCCTGCGCTGCCATCTTTCTCCTACTTTCTCCTCTCTGGATTCTGAGCACGCCTGCAACATGGCGTGTTTTTTCAGCTGCTGGGTCTGGGACTTGAACCTCACAGTCAGCCATGTGGGATCCAGCCGCCTTGCCACTGGACCACCAACTGGCCCTGGGGTGCACTCTTATTTATTTTTTTTAATTAATGCTATGAGTCTTTTTATTATTATCTATTTATTTTACTTTTATTTATTATTATGACTGTATCTGCTATAGGGCACATGTCTTTACCAGAGAGAGAGAAAGAAGGAAAGTGAGAAACCAAGATGCCAGGTCCAGGACTCAAACCACGGTCAGCCATGTGGGAGCCCAGCACCTTAACCACCATGCCACCTGTGCCCCCGCCCCGCCTCGTGCACCCTTAGCCCTTCCAGTGGCTCCCCATTGCACTTGGAACTAAGGCCAAGCATCTTGCCTGACTCCCCACCCTTGGGACCCTGCCTGCACTTACCCGCTCTGCCCTCCCAGGCCTCCTCGCCCTGCCTTGACAGACCCTGCCTCAAGTGTGTCTTTCACGTTTTCTCCTGCTTTAGGTGCTGTTCTCCCAGATTGGCACGTGGCCTGCTCTTCCCTGTCATTTAAGCTTCTGCTCAAGTGTCCCCTCCTCAGCTCTCTCTTGTCTGAAGCCGCTCTAGTAGGCCATTCTGTATTGCCTGTAGGCAGCTGCACTCCAAACCCCTGGGTCTTGCACCACCCACCTCAGAGCCTAGGAAGGGGTCCCTGCCTACACATCCTCTCCCTCCGCTGGCTTAGCAGTCTTGTATTCATCACCAGGAGTCGGAGAGTATGTTAACCCCTGGTGTGGCAGAGCAAGAGGCTAAGGGCACACCTTGGAGTCAGATGAACTGGGTTCAAATCCCAGCTCTGCTGTCTAGTTTTATGACCTTAGAAAATCTCTTGAACTTGCCAAGTTTAGCTTCCTCACATGCCAAATGTTTATAAATCCGGTTCCTGCCTTGCTGAGTTGTGAGAACTGAGAGCAGGTGTGCAGAACATGAATATACATTATTTTTCCCAATACTTGATTAACTGGCAGGTTGATTAGGTTCCAGCAATGTGTCAGGACAACAAAGGTAAGGCATGGCTCCTGTGTTTAAGAAATCTAAAGTTTCTGGGACCAGCAGTTAGCGTAATGGCTATGTCACTGGATTCCCATGTAGTCGACTGTGGTTCAAGTCCCGGACCCAGTGGCTTAAACTCATGCTGGGCGCGTGTGCATGCGTGCCCAAGATCCCAAGAGGAGCATGGAGGAGAAGGGATTGTGGTGTGGCAATCCCCCTTGGGGGGTGATTTCTCGCTTTCTGTCTCTCTGGTGAGCGCACGTGCCCTATAGCAAAAACCTCTCCAAAAAAAAAGAAACCTAAAGTTTCAGGTTGTACTTGGAACTAAGGACAAGTATCTTGCACGACTCCTGCCTGCTGGTGGCTTAGTGATTAAGGCGCTGGAATTCCATGTGACCCACCACAGATTGAGTTCCAGGTCTGGTGGCCTGAAAATCATGCCAAAATCCCAGTAGGAAAATGGAGAAGGGCCTACAGCATGGCCTTCCCCCCCGCCGGGGGGGGGAGGGTGTGATTTCTCGCTTTTTCTCTTACTACCTCTTTCCATCTCTCTCTCTCTGGAAGTTTCTTTCTTTCTTTCTTTTTTAGATTTAAATTATTTTTATTTAACTTTATTTATTTTGATTTGACCAGAGAGAGTGAAAAAGCAAGCTACCAGGTCCAGGACTCGAACCATGATCAGCCATGTGGGAGTCCAGAGCCCTTAACTACCACGCCACCTGGCAGCCCCTCTCTGAAAGTTTCTTGACAGAAACTTGCTATAGTTTTTTTTACTCTCTGTTCCACAATGCCTTCTGGCAATACATTATAATAAATAATCGTTGATTAGATCATGACATTAGTTATGTATAATATGCAATTATAGATAACTAGTTTCTAGGTACAAGAGCAACTTAAGGCCCTTTAGAAAACATAGAGGAAGATTAGACTCACCTTAATCTCCCCCTTGTAATAGGATCCGTTCCTTTCAGGTATTTTATTTGTAACGGTTATGTCACACATCACGGAGTCTATGTCAAGCGCAGTTTTGCATGTCTTTGGCTGTGTGGTTGAAGATCCCTTGAAGTGCCATTTGAATAGCTTCCCTCGTAGGGAGCGTAGTGATGGATGTCAGTCCCTCCTGCCTGCACTGTGAAACGCATGGGTTGGTTCCCCCCAGTGATACATAATGCACAATATTTGGGTCGGCCCTATGACCTAGTGCTAAAGGGACCCGGATTCCACATGGCCAACTGCAGCTCAAATCCTGGCCCCAGTGGTTTGAAAAGCACCCTGGGCACACCTATGTGCCCCAAGTCCCAGCAGGATGGAGAAGTGGAGGAGAGACTGCAGCGTGACCAGCTCCCCTTGGGAGGTGCTTCCTTCTGGCCACACATGTGCCATCTGGGAAAAAAGTTTAAGATCATTACACAATGTGTGTCCCGTCCCTGTTTGGGCGCCACTTGTCCCGACCCGGTTCGGGTGCCACGTGTCCTGACCGGGGGAACAGTCGAACAGGTTTCCTGGGGAAAGGAGTGAGAGCCGGGACAAGCGGCAGTGTCACAGCACGGAGACGACACAGTGTCGTCTGTTTATTGTGGGCAGCATGGTACAGCACGGAGACAACGCAGTGTTACAACTCTTTAGGGTCACATCGTCTGTTGTGAGCAGCATGGAGACGACACGGTGTCATAGCTCTTCAGTCATAGCTCTCCAGGGTCGTCTGGAGATGATGTAGTGTTACAACTCTTCAGGGTCGTCTGGAGACTGTGCGGTGTTTCAGCTCTTCAGGCTCTCCAGGGTCGTTGTCTTTCTGGTCTTCTGTGTCGTCTTGGTTGTCTTCCTGGTCGTCTGGCTATTGTGGGCCAGGCATGGTGGTTATATACACGTTGGTGGATCGTAAAAGGTGGGTTATGATTGGTTGTAAATGGTGGGCCGTGATTGGTTGTAAATGGTGGGCCGTGATTGGTTGTAAACGGTGGGTTATGATTGGTTGCTTTTGGACCAATCATGAGGTGCCAGATATGCAAATCTGAGGGATTCTAGTGGCCAATCAGAGCAAGGTTTCGAAGGTCAGGTTTTATGAAGAGAACCAATCATGGCAATTGTTTGCTCTCTGAGAAACCTGGCAGACTCGCTGGTGCACAGCCTCCCACATACATTTACCACCTCTCGCCTCTGCATTTCATATCAGTGTTATTTGCCCCCGTTATCTGTATCACAAGACCCCTTTCACATACTGGGGTCTCCACAAGTTTCTTCTCCCCTGAGGTGTAGAAGACTCACGCGGCAGGAATAGTCATTTACCTGTCATCATTGTAGCTAACCCCGGTCGCCCCCAGCCTGCTGTTGGCCTTTTTCTCAGATGATGTTATTTTGTCCCACTGGGGCCCCTGAGTGTGTAGCCATTCTTCTGGGTAGACCATGATCTCAAAAAGTAGCGTGGTGGTTAAGAAGCTGGATTCCCACGTGGGCAAACACAGTTCAAGTCCCAGACCTAGTGGCTTGAAAATCACGCCAGGGGCATGTGCATGTGTGCCCAAGATCCTGAGAGAAGTATGGAGAAGATTGTGTCGTGGCCATCCCCTTCAGGGGTTGATTACTCACTTTTCTTCTTTCTGTGTCTCTGTCTCTCTCCGCACAGGTGAGCACATACGCAAAAAAAAAAAAAAAAAAAAAGTTAGCAACTATAGCTCAACTTTCTTTGTCTCTCTCAGATCCGTGTCAGGGGCCTGAGCACAAAGCAGGTTTCCAATACTTCCGAGTTGAACAACAAATGTGCACTTCACCAACACTCACTTCTTTTCAGCAAAAGCTCCCCACCAGAGAAGGTATACCATGTTCATTTTGCTGACAGGGAAACTGAGGCACACCGAGGCTGTGAGTGGCTTGCCCGTGAGCTCCCTATAGTAAGTGGCAGGGCACATCCTCTGACATCCTGTGCTTCTCAATTACATAGAGGTGCTGGGAAAGCCCTCAGTAACTGGCGGCTGGTGCAGGTCCCGAACCCTTTTTGCTTGCTGGGTTGGACTCAGCCTCAGCTGAGCTCTTCTGCCCAGTGTCCGTGTGTGTGCATGCGCGTGCGCGTGTGTGTGTGTGCGCGTGTGTTGCACGCAGTGAAAGGAGGTTATGAAATGAAGCCGTTGGGGCTGAGACTGCATTACGGGAGGCCTTGAATGCTAAGGCAGAGCGTCAGCCTTAATTCTGCAGAATAAAATGCACTCCGGCCCTCCACCACCTATACTCCTCGCTGGAAACGGGCTGATCCTCCTCGACCGCGGGGCCCTGCCTGGGAAGCCAAGACTCTGGGCACAGGAGCGGCTGAGATGCTGCACCTCGAGAAGGCCCTAGCCACCGCCGTTCACCTTGCAGAGGAGGCGCCAGGCCTGGTTAGGCGAGACGCCCTGCACCTGAGGATTAGAACCAGGTGTGACGCTCCGGGAAAAGCCCCATCTTCTAACCGAAGCACAGGAGTCCGCGAGACAGGCCAGAGCCCTCATACGTGAGGTTCGTACTCATTTCACGTGTTGAAGCAAGATTAATTAAGCACTCACTAATCATCAAGTTCTACACTAAACAAAAACAAAACTGGAAAATATAACAAATAAGATAAGAAGACGGGCTGCCCATGAGGAGGTGGGCGAGGGCAGATAAGGCTGCAGTTACAATGCAGGCGGTGATGCGCCCTCTGGGATGAATCGCAGGCAGGGGGCCTCTGGCAGAGGTGGGCAAGCCGTAACGTAACAGTTCCTGGAGAAAGCGACTCTCAGCAGGGCCGGACGCACGAGTGGGTGAGTGGGTGAGGCCAAGAGTGGGGGGGAAAGGCCTCCTGTGGAAAGCAAGGGCACGTGGAGGGCCTGGCAGCTGGGACACATCGTCCTCACACCCAAAGGGAGCAGGCGGTGATGGGCGTCCATCCTGGGGGCAACGAAGACTCCACTTTTTCCATTTTTCTTTCCTAGTTTTTGCTAGGGCATGGGCACTTGCTGGAGACAGAGAAAGAGAGAACGGGAAAGTGAAAAAGCACCTCTGGGGTGGGGGGATGGCCACACCACAATCCATTCTCCATTCTCCTCTTGGGATCCTGGGCATGCATGCATAGTGCCCAGAATGTTTCGCAAGCCATCGGGTCCAGGACTCAAACAGTGCGGTCAGCCATGTGGGAGCCAGCAGCCTAACCGCCATGCCGCCTGGCTGGCCCAGGCTCCGCTTGTTCAGGAGGGCGTTGCGTGAGAGACGGCCATCCTTGCCACACTGTGCAGGGCAGACTAGGGGTGGACAATACTGGCAGGGGGCCAGGGACACACCTGCCAGGGGCAGCAGGGCTGGAAGGGCTCTGTCCTCGGGCCCCCCTGAGACCAAGCCGAGAGCTGGCCCAGCCTGGTGTGGGGGAGGCAGAGGCAGGGGCCGTGAGTGTTCGTGCCAGCCCCTCCCTCGGCCAGCCTGCCCCGTGAAAGGGTCACGCAGGGTGAGCTAGACAGCTAATCAGGGTCAGGTGCTCCTGCCCAGGCTCTGCGGGAGGTTTGGGCAGGGTAAGCCCTCTGTCCGGGGCAGGTCAGGGTCCTGAGCAGGCTCAGGTTTGAGGCAGCGGGTACTGGTGGAGGGGTGGTAGAGGAGTCGGGCATTGTTCGCTGTGACATTTGTGCCCACACTGTGTGTGCACATCGGCACGTGTCCACACGTTCTCAGAGATATGCGCCCGCATCAGTGTGGACACCTACACACATTAGTACATGCAAGCCTGTGTGTGTGAGCGTGGCTCAGTGGCTCTGGGTGCTTGTGTGTGTGCACGTGTCTGTACACGTCTGAGGGTGTATGCACTCTCACAAGCCTGTGTGTGTGAGCGTGGCTCGGTGGCTCTGGGTGCTTGTGTGTGTGTGCACGTGTCTGTACACGTCTGAGGGTGTATGCACTCTCACAAGCCTGTGTATGTGAGCGTGGCTCGGTGGCTCTGTGTGTGCACGTGTCTGTACATGTCTGAGGGTGTATGCACTCTCACAAGCCTGTGTGTATGAGCGTGGCTCGGTGGCTCTGTGTGTGCACGTGTCTGTACACGTCTGAGGGTGTATGCACTCTCACAAGCCTGTGTGTGTGAGCATGGCTCAGTGGCTCTGGGTGCTTGTGTGTGTGCACGTGTCTGTACACGTCTGAGGGTGTATGCACTCTCACTGTGGCTCTGCTGGGTCCCTCCTTTCCTGGGAGGGGGCAAAGAGTCCTGGGACTTGCTAACCCCAGTCCAGCTCCGGGCCCGCTAAGCTTGCCCTCCTGTGTCGCGCTCCCCGCAGCACCCCACGCTGACAGCTGGCCTTTCTCCACTTCATCTGAGAAGAGCTGGACCCCGACGTGCTGTGGGTCAGCATCCCTAGGACCTGACGATTTAGGTTGGCGTGACAACACAGCACGCACATGGTACAGATGTGTGCGTACATATGCACACCATGCACAGAAGCGAATGTGTACACAATTCAGGTCCTATGGGCCTGGCCCGAGAGGGAGAAAGAGCCAACTGAGAAGGAAGCGCTGCCAGCCCAGCCTCCTAGCACATGGTTAAGTGTTATGTGTTGGGGGCCAGATCCCACAGAGTCAATCGCAGTTTGAATCCTGGACCCGGACGTTTGAAAACCCTTCTGGGTGCGTGTGCATGTGGGTGTGCCCTGAATCCTAATCGATGGAGAAATGGGAGAAAGGGATACAGTGTGGCCGTGCCCATGGTGGGGTACTTTCTCTTTCCCTTCTCTGACAAGCACCCCCAACTTTTGGCAATAAAAATAAATAGGGATCAGCAGATGGCATAATGGCTACATCACTGGACTCCCATGTAGTCTACCATGGTTCAGGCCCTAGACCCAGCAGCTTAAAAGCCATGCCAGGCGTGTGTGTGTGCGTGCCCAAGATCCCAAGAGGAGAATGGAGAAGGGATTGCAGCATAACCATCCCTCTGTGGGGTAATATCTTGCTTTCTATCTCTCTGTCTCTGTCTCTCCAGCGAGCGCACATACTCTATAGCACAAAATCTACAGAAATAAATAAATGAAATTTTAAAAATAAAAAAGCCACAGTGCACTCTCCTGGGTCTTGTACCCTGCACCCTGTGTCCATCCATTTCCAGGGGTGTCCAAGTAAGTTGATGCTGGACCTGGCACAGAGGCAGGTCTCTGTATGCTGCACACCCGTGGAGCCCTCCTGGGGACACTGAGGCACAAGGCCGCATAAGGCTTCTACGTGTGCCCACAGGACTGTCGGGGCCAGGAGCCCCCTCTTACAGTGCTCCTAATACAGGGCACCTGCACACACACCGCAGAGCTGTGGCCACGCCGGCATGCTCCGGAGTACAGTGGACAGAGTAAGGACCTCACAGCCAGACAGGGCCAGCTCTGCCAGCAGCTGTGTAACTTAAGCAAGTCCCCGACCTCGCCAAACCTCAGGTGGAGACTGTGTAACCTGCAGCTAATAATCATACCTGCCTCACGGTGTGGGATGAGAGCAGGCGCAGACTCACAGTGGGCAAGCGCTGTGTGGAGGGAGTCAGATCCCACATGGGTGATGGTGGTTCAAACCCTAGTCCCAGAGATTTGAAAACCATGCCAGGCGTGTGTTCGTGCATGCCCGAAATCCTAACAGGAAGGGGAAATGGAGGGAAAAGGATTGCAGCATGACCGCACCCACTGCGGTGTGCTCGCTCGCTCTCTGACAAGCACAAACGCCTTCTGGCATTTAGAAGAAAAAGGAACAAACCCATTTATTCAACATGTATTAATGATGGCTGGTGTGTGGCAGGGCACTGGGGTTAGAGTGAACTGGAAAGTCTCTGCCCTCGTGGGGTTCACGCTCGGCCACACGTGCTGACACGGCCACGGCCCTGACGCGGTGCCTGCACAGGAGACGCTCGGTACGTGCGGCTTCTTGCCCTCCCCTCCCACCTGGTGGTATTTTCTGAGTGGGAAGGCAGGCAGGAGCCCTCTCCTCTCCCCATCTCCCCTCTGTAGTTCCAGACCCAGAACCTTGCCGAAGCCTCTGGCTGCTCCTTAAAGGGGCTGGGTGTGCAGCTGCAGACTCGGCCATAGTGGAAAGCAAGACGGGGCAAATGCAGCCCTTGGCCTTGGGATGGGGGAGAGTTTGTGTCCTAGCTCCCCGCCCCCCATGGCTGGGAGGAGGGAGCCCTGGAGTTGGGGGTGCTGGGCTTTCCCACGGGCCGCTCAGGCAGGTTATACAGGTGGAGACTGTATAACCTGCAGCTAATAATCTCTCCCCCTGCCCTGTGGCTCTTAGGACTTAACCAGCACCTGGAGAAAGGCAAGAGTGTACTGGGGGGCGCAGCAGATGGAGTAATGGCTGCATCGCTGGACTCCCATGTAGTCGACTATGGTTCGAGTCCCGAACCCGGTGGCTTAAACTCAGGCTGGGTGTGTTAGCGCGTGTGCCCAAGATCCCGAGAGGAGAATGGAGGAGAAGGGATTGCGGTGTGGCCATTCCCCATGGGGGGTGATTTTTCGCTTTTTGTCTCTCTGTTTCTCTCCATCTTTCTGGCGAGCGCACGCGCCCTTTAGCAAAAACCTCTCAAGGAAAAGAGTGTACTGGGTGGTAGGGAGCCGCCCTCCTCATCCAGCAGGACCCCCCCACCCAGGTGGGGGCCAAAGGGGAGTGTTTGGCGATGGGGGCAGTTCCTGAGGGCCCAGCCTGCCCTGAAGCAGGGACAGGTCACCTGGCTTCCTCGGAGCACCCACTGGCAGGCACTTCAGTGGCCACTGTCTCCGGTTCTCCTGGTAAAGAGCCTCTGTGCCGTCTGATTGGTCAGGGAACAAACCAGCTCAGAGGTTAAGCGCTTTGTCCCAAATCACAGAGGGTCAGTCCTGCCAAGACCAGTGCTGACCCCCAGACCCTACAGAAAAAGAGGAGGAGGAGGAGGAAGAGGAGGAGGCCCGTTTGCTTAAGGGCACAAGCACACGTTGAGAGTGGAAGAGGAAGCGGGACTCTGACCAGGCCCCCCAGCTCACATATGCCTGGCAGGGACAGACGGCCCCTCCTCCACCTGCTGTGAGGATCTGAGCCGGCACCTGGCGCTGTGGCTCCCCCGGGAGGGCTGACTGGAGGAGGCGAGGTGGAAGAGGCCTGCTGGCCCCGCTCACCCACACTCTAGTTCTCAGAGCTCAGTCCTGAGGGGAGGCGGCTGCCTGGAGGCTCATCGCCTGGGGGCATGGAGGGCCAGATGGAGAGGTCGGCTGAGCCCGCCCGGAGCACCCGGGGAGGAAAGGTCCGGGGTGCTTCTAGCCGCCTGAGGTGCGGCACGCTGGGGCGGTGGCGGGCAGCAGGCGGTGTTCCTTTTCCCAGCTCATGGCTGCGGGGGGGGGGGGCTGGGGTAGCCGGAAGGAAGTACCCAATGCCCACCCATGGAACTCTGTGGAGCAGGTGTCACCTGACTTCCGCCCTACTGTGTGCTTCCCAACTCCCAAACCTCCCCATTCACCCAGCGCTGCTCCAGAGGTGGGGTGGCCAGGGTGGGCACAGTTGGGCATTAGGAGAGGGGTTTAGCATCCCCCGCCTCCCACCTAGGCCCCGGGGTGGTCAGTAATGTACTCACCCTGCTCAGAAGCTGGGAGTGGTTCTGCCCCCACCCCTGCACACCCAGCCTGGTTCCCATGAGCAGAACGCCCGCCGACCCTCCCCCTCCCATGGCAGGCTCTCCCCTGGGTGTCCCAGCGTGTGAGGCTGAGAGTGACTGTGAGTGAGCTGGGAGAGGGGGATGCAAGTGTGAACTGTGCTGTGTTAGGGTCTCGCATGTGCCTTTGTGTGCCTGCATGTGTGTGGCAGACCAGGCTGCTGAGCACGCACGGATGTGTGGGTGTGTGCATCTGTGCAGGGTCAGGAGGCAGAGCGACAGGGTTCCCAGGGGCCCTGGAGGCCTCAGTCCCCTGTGGGTGTCCGTCTGTGCACAGGTGAAGGTGCAGACAGCAACAGGAACCACTGGACGATCCCAGAGCCCCGGCTTGCTGAGGCCGGGCATTGAACTCACCAGGTTTAACAGCACAGCCCTCAGAGGGTCAGGAAGGCCACGACGTGTTACAACTCCAGACCAGAACCCAAGACTTGATCCAGGTCACCCGGAAATGGTGACCCTCACTGTGACCTGGAGGGGGTTATGCGTGAGGCCCCGAGAGGGGACAGGTGTAGGAGGCGTGTGGGGTGAGTGTGCACACCAGGCCACGAGTGTGGGGGGAGTGTGTCGATTTGCTGTCAGTTCTCAAGCGCAGAGGCGGAGCCATGGCAGACATGGGCCGTGTGTTGGAGTGAAAGTGAGTGAGGATCAGCCAGGCGAGGATAAGGGGGTGTGCCGCGGGGCCGTGAGGGGGGAGGGGAGGTGTGAGTCGGGGTGCATCTGACCGAGGGTGTGTGAAACGCATCGAGTTTTTCCTTTTTTCTTTTTCTTCTCTGCTTTCAACCAGGAACAGATGTCTGAGCAGGCTGACGAATTGGAAACATCTGAAACAACTGTCCGAGCTGAAGTATAATAAATAGACCTTTCATCACATTCCCTAGAAGGGGGTCGCTGGGGACAGGCTCCAGGGAGCGTTTAGAGGGGCTGGAGGTTGAGTGGCCTGGGCATGGGTGAGTGGAAGGACAGACTGCTCTGCATGGACGAGAAGACAGACTGGCCCCAGGTTCTCCTAGTCGGTCGGCCTTGGTTTTTCGACCTGTGAAGTGGGTTTTGTGTTCATTCTGGAGCCCTAAGGGAGAGGCATTTTTAACTTGGAAACAGTCTGACAGCTGGCCATGGGGCTGAGGCTGTGAGCCAGGCCCTCACCCCTTGAACTGCCTCCATGGGCCTGGCCCTCCACTCCCCCTGGAGCACATGAGGCTGCCTGGCCCCTAGAACTTACTCGACTTAAACTTCCCAAAGCAAGATGCACTGTTCTCCCTCCTGCCCCCGGACGAGTGGGTTTGAAGGGTCGAGGGGGAGTATTGCAGCTGGGGCTGGTGGGAGCAGGCAGGGGCCTGGAGGGTGAGCTCAGCTGGGTGTTGGACTCAGGGCATCCCAGGAGGCCTGACCCCCGCCCCTCACTATGGTCTCGTCCCAGGCCCACAGCTGCAGATGGACATTCCTGACAGCTACCAGGGAGTGGACACAAGAGCCTTGTTCTCACTGCAGCCAAAGGCAGCACCCAGGGGACCTTAGGAAGGGAGATGCAGACAGAGGTGGGCCAGTGAGCCGGGGTCTCCAGTCTAGGCCCCTGAAACGCTGTGTGGGAGGAGGCCAGACCACAAGGCTCGGGATGGACAAGGATCTTCCAGAAATTTAGGCTGCAGGGATTTTGATCTCAGAGATCCCAGGGGGTGCACCTCAGAGCAGATGCAGAGCCTTCCAGCTCTTGCCTGGGCCTCTGCTCAGCGGTGCCCCATTGTAGCAAAAACGCACTCCCCTGACGCCCCAAAGCCAGGTAAGAGATAGCAGAGGGTCCTGACTCTACTACTAGCTGTGTGACCTTGGCCACCTATGTAAGCTGCAAAGTGTCTCTCTGAGAAATAGGGGTGCAGTGGGCCCCGTCTTGCAAGGATCCGTGAGATAAAGCATACGTGTCCACTGCAGGCCTGGTTGGTGATCAGTGCTCCATTCACCAACGAACACCTGAGGTTTCGGGCTGTGCCAGGCCCTGGGCTCGGCCCTGGAGATGACACGGTGACCTCCACACCTGTGCACTTGCTGTTCCCTTTGCCTGGAGCTCCCTTCGTCCCCTCTGCACCTGGCCACGCCTGCTCATCCTGCTGGTCTTGCCTGGAATGTCCCTGCCTGGCGGCCCTTCCCTAATTCATTGCAGCCCCTTGATGGAGGACGACACCCCGCCTGGTCCCCTAAGCTGTGAGCTCACGGACATCACACCTTCACTGCTGTCTCCCCAGTGCCGATGGGTGTCTGGTGTGCAGCTGCTAATTTATTTATTTTTTAGTTTGCTATAGTGTATGTGCTCTCTCCAGAGAGAGCGAGAGAGAGAGAGAGAGAGAAGGTGAGAAACGGTCACCCTGCAGTCCTTCTCCTCCACACTCCTCTCTGGACTTTGGGCACATGTGCACATATACCTGGTATGATTTTCAAGCCGCTGGGTCCAGGACTCGAACCACATAGCCAGCCACGTGGGATCCAGTGCTTTAATCACCACACTGCTGGCCATAGCTGTTAATTTTTTTAAGCTAAAACATGGCGTTGTTTTGTGGCAGGTGGTGTTCTGTGCGCGTAGGTAACGATCCCGGTGATCTTGTAAGGAAAATGCCACAGCGATCGACCCCAGGTTTTGCAGCTAATCACAAATGAGTGCAGGAAAGAGTGACATAAAACGAGTCGCCACCTTGCCAGGGAGCCTGGCCATCACGGCAGGGAGACAGGCCCGCAGCTACGGGGCCCAGAGGCAGGCTCTCCCAAGGAGTGAGCGGGGCAGCAATGAATGCGGCTCAGGCCCAGGCCGCAGAGGCGAGGCTCGCTCTGGCTCATTCTCAAGGTGCTCACTCTGGTCTCTCTAGCCACGAACAGGCTGAGGCCTCTCACATCACCCTGGCCCTTACCCTCTTTTCTCCCTCAAAACCCAGGACCCTGCTCTCCCCCTGCCCCCAGAGCCATCCTGCCCATCCTGGGGGTCAGATGCAGTCCCAGGGCTCAAGTTTCCCGACGACCCCTGTTTTTTTTTTTGTCTGCATCATCGGACCGGCACTGGGCCTCTTGCTCCTCCTCCTTTTGTTTAAGCAAACAAGTAAACCAAATGTTCTCCATTCCATGGGAGGCGGTGTCCTCCCTAATCCAAACCAATGCTTCTCTTTGGCAAGGGCCCTGCCAGTCCGCCTGCCCTTGGAGAGCCAGCCCTGGGCTCCGGCACCTGAGGTTTTGAGTCACCGGAGATGGTTCCCAAGGGACCGGATCAGCAAGGCCTGTCTGATGAAAGTCAGATGTCTAAGGACTTGGTGATTGGAGCCAGGACCAAGGGTGAGAGCTCGCCCTCGGGGAAAGAGCAGCAGCGGGAAGGCCTTCCAGGCAGGAGTCACCAGGTGCACTTTCAAGGCCCCTCTCTGCTCCAGGATCCTAGGATCTTTGCATATGACCCTGCACTGAGAATGAGCACAGGCTTTAATGTGTCTGCAGTGGTGCCCAGCCACTTGGACAGGGTCAGCGTGTGTGTCTGTGAGTGCGCAGGTCAAAAAAGTGTGTTTGAGTGTGTAAGGGCATCTAAGTGCATCCATAGTCTCTCTGTGTCCATGGGTGTTTGTGTGTGTGAGAGAGAGACTGGCAGTACAGACATCTGGGAGAGTGCATTTGTGTGTGCACGTGTGTGTGCACCTATGTGTGTGTGCGTGTGCACACCAGTAACCAGTGAGAATCTCCCATGGATCTCCGTGTGCTTCATGGCCATTTGGGGGTGTGTTTGTGAGTTGGAAGTGACAGGGCACTCCAGCAGTCTGACATTCACACCCTGCCCATCTCTGGCAGCCCCTGCCTGGCCGGGGCCTGGCTCCGCGCTCAGAGAAGATTTCGGAACGTTTGAGAAGGCGGCATCCCGGCCCCTTGCAGTCACCCAGACAGACCCGCTGGGTGGGGAGGAAACCGGAGCCTTCAGAGGCTCCCGTGGGCCTAACTCAGTTACACGCTTATTACACCGCTTCTCCACTGAGAGCCTGGTGCTGCTGGGCCCGGGCGGGGCAGCGTGCACCCCCACCCCAGCCCTGCAGACTCAGCTTTCCTCTGGCTGGACAGGGGGTTTGAGGAGGGACCTCTGGTCCTGGAAGACTGGTCTGAGGGTCCCCAGCCCTGAGGGACTCCGTTAGGAAGACAGGCGTAAGTGTGTCTGCAGTGGGTGAGAGGGCAGCTCCAGCCCGGCCTCCAGGGAGCCCTAATCAGAGGGGCAGTCCCTAGAGGAGCCTTGGGCGGAATGGCTGGTCCACCCTGGGAAGCAGCTTAAGGCAGCAGCGTGCCTGGCCTGGGCCCTGACAGCCACCTCCTCTCACTGACGTCTGGTCCTTGTCCCCTGGGCTGGCACTGGGTGAAGGCTGGGGGCACAGCTGGCTCCAGCATGCCAGGAACCACCCCAGGAAGTAGGAGGAGCCTGGTTGATCTCCCCCTCACACGAGATGCGCAGTTACTCACACCCCCAAACCTTCGCAATTAGACGTGCGGTTTGCAAAACCCAAAGCCAGCCTAATGAGAAGCACATTGTCTCCCAGAAGAAGCTGCGCGGGCGCGGAGGGCAGCTCCAGCACCCTGCCTCCCTGGGGAGGGCCTCCGCGCTCCAGAGGAGGCCAGCCGGCCCTTCTGGCCACCACCAGCCCTACACTCTCTTCCCTACAGTGAAGTACTCAGCCCTTCGTCTTCCCTGTGGGGGTCATTTGGGAGCCAGATGTGAAGCTCCAGCCTCAGTGGGCGGAGCGGGGGTGCAGAGCGAGTGCGAGGAAGGATGGCCTTTGGAATCAAACAGATGCAGAGTCGGAATGTGGGCTTCGCCACGTGCACATGAACATGATCCTGGGCCGGTTTCCGAACCTCTCTGGGCCTTTGTGCCAACATCTCTGTGCCCAAGGATGGGCCCGGGATTAAAATAGATCATTAATGCCACACCTGCAAAGCAGGGCTGGCACATAGAAGGTGCTCCCCCCTTGAAGGCTCTACCAGGACACAGGGGGAGTTTCTCAGCTGATGCCAGGGGGAACAGCAAACCCAGCAGTCCCCGTGGGCAGAGGCCGGAGCTGGGTGCTGAGAGCAGGAAGCCTATGGGAATTCCAGCTGTTTCTAAGGCTCCCTAGGGGTGCGGGTAGGCTGGTCCGTTCACCATAAAATCTAGCCCTTCCCTCCCACTCTGCTCACTCTCACCTCCCAGCTTCACACTTGCTGGATGTGACTTCACACAAACCAGTCCCCTTTCCAAGCTATGGCCAGCTCCTTTGCAAAAAATGGAGAGGACAATGATACTCCGCCCGGAGCTGTGGTGTGAGGAGTGAAAGACTGCAGAACGCTTCCAACTGTGCCTGGCATGCAGTAGGCCTGCAGAGACATCCTCCTTCTCCTTTTTTCTCCTTAATCTATTTAAGATGATCTGATATTTACCGATCCAATCATTTCACACACTGGATTTTACTGGCCCTGAAAATACCCTACGGCAGCCCCAAGGTGCATCCACTAGTGAATGGATATCATCGGGCGTCCGTAAGGTAGAGCACGACTCGGCACCAAGAGGGAATGGCATGCTACAGCGTGGGTGACTGCGAACATTGCGCTGAAGGAGAGGAGACCTCCTGTGCATGCCTTCATTTATATGAACGTCAGAAAAGACAGATCTACCGAGGGAGGACAGACGTTAGCAGTTGCCTGGGCCTAGGCTGGGAATGGGGAGTGATTGCAAATGGACACAGGGATATTTTGGAGGTGATGAACATGTTTTAAATGTGGGTCATTGTGGGCATGGTGGTTAAGGCCACTAGATCCCACAAGGTTGACTGCATGGTTTGAGTCCTGGACCCGGTAGCTTGAAAAACGTGTCGGGCATATATGTGTATGCACCCCAAATCTCGAGGAGAAAATGGAAAAAGGATTGCAGCATGGCCATCCCCCCGAGGGTGATTTCTTACTTTCCCTTTCTCCCTCCCCCTGGTGAGCCCACACACCCTGTAGCAGGAATTAGGAGGAAATAAAAGTGGGATCGTGGTGATGGTCACACAACTCTGTCATTTACTGAAGATCATTGAAATGCACACTTAAAGTAGGCCGACTGGGGGCCAGCAGGTAGCATAATGGCCACGGCGCTGGACGACCGTGGTTTGAGTCCCCAATCATTCCGGGCCTGTGTGTTTGTGCCCCAAACCCTAGGAAGAGAATGGAGGAAAAGGGGTCATGGTGTAGCCCTCCCCCAGGGGTGATTTCTCACTTTCCCTCTTTTTCCAGTGAGCACACGTGCCCTATGACAAAAACCTTAACAACAACAGAAAAAGTGGGTAGATTTTTCTGAGTGGATTTCATTTGTTGAGAAAGCTACTTAAGAAAAAAGTTTTGAGATAAACATTATTAGTGCTTTGGCCCTTAAAGCTCCCGAGTAGCTGATTTTTCCACCTCAGACACTGGTATTTAAAAAAAAAAAAAAATCACAGTGCGTTTCTAGAACGCAAACCAGGTTTCTTTGCCTCCAAGCTCATGCTCAGCTCTTTAATTTGGGAGATAAATGAAAAATAACGAATGTGAGACATTCCTGGTTCCAGCTTATCTTGCACTCAGTGGGCACAGAGGGGAGGGGTAACCATGGCGGAGGTGCGCTATTGCCCAGGGAAGGGGCCCCGACCCTCCAACCCGCCCTGGCCACAGGCAGCGGGAGCTCTGCAGGCGCTATCATGTCCTCACTGCCGTTGTCCTCTCTGTGTACACACACACACGCCATCTATAAAGCCATGCTTTAAACAACTAGCAGGTTGCGAGTTGTGCACTCAGTCTCATGCGGACACTATTTCTGTGCTTCATGGCCACACTGCTTTATTTCCATTCTGCAGACGAAGAAACTGAGGCACCAGTAGATGGAATAGTTGCCCAAACCACACAACAATGTCCCAGGTGTGAGTGTAAACACAGCGAAAGTTCCAGAACCTCTGTTCCCCACTCCAAGCTGCCCTGATCTGCTCCAGCTCTTGGGGTGTCTGTCTCCACGTCCACCTTTTCTGTTTCTGTCTTCCCAGCTCCCTCTCTATCCGTTTGTCTTTCTTTGTCTCTCTTTGCTTGCCTCTGTCTCTCAGCCTCTCTGTCTCTCAGTCTGTGTCTCTGTCTCTGGCTCATTTATTTTTTAATAACCACAATAATGAGAAAAGCTCCTTCCCGACCCTCCTGGGGAGGGAGACAAAAGGAGGGGAGCCCAGGGAAGAGGGGGAGGGATAACCTCCCCTCTTGCTCCTGAGAAATTTAATAAAGGGCCTGAGAAAGCTCTGGGCTCCCTGGCTGGCCGGTGCCCTGGGAAAGGGGGCGGCCCCCTCCCCCACCACAGACACCAGCTCTGCACGGGCCTGGGGTCAGGGGAGGGAGTGTCTCGGTGCTGGGCCCCCTTCTCCAGCTCACAGGCTTTATCTCTGCCCTCCCTGCTGGTGGGAGCAGCTCCCCAGCTAATCCGCCCCTGAATATGGTCCACAGCAGACCCCCTCCCCTTGACCCAGGCCTGGGGCTTTCCCAGAGAGCTGCTCGGAGTGGAGAATCAATCACAGAGCTGCAGCCTCTGGGCTCACGGGAGGTCAGCCCGCGAGCCCCGCCTCTGCGTGTCCAGGCCCCCCACCCCACTGATGTCTGTGGAGAGGCTGGGCCTGCAAGGCTCCTGGCCAGAGAGCCCAGAGGCTGCCTGAGCACTGCCAGGGAGAAGGCTGCAAGCCCTCTTCCTCGCCTCCTCAAGGAGGGAAAGAGAGCATTCCCGTGGCCCCCAGCCTCGCTCCTCCCTCCAAGGGAGTGGTCCAGTTGGGTGTGAGGGGAAGAACGCCCTGGCCCCACCACCTCACGGGACTCTTGTTTTAGGGAGAACCAAGGAGGGAGACTGTTGATTGAGAGTGAGGGCTTCCAGGGGGCGGGGGAGAAAGCCCAGCTGAAATGGACCCACAGCGAGGAGCAATGGGAGCAGAAAGACGAGACCGACTCATCAGACGAACACCGAGGCCAAGACCCTACCCACCCGCCCCTGAAAGTGCCCCTGTGTGCCCAGGCGGCTGCAGTCCCTGCCGTCCCAGGTGCCCGGACAGCCTTCCCCACGTCGGGAAACCACACTCTGGCAGAACGAACGGCCTCCCCACCCGGCCAGGAGCAGGAGGAAGGCTGGGGGTGAGGGCTGCACTGAGATGCCCTCCAGGCCCATCCGCGGCCCAGGGCACCCCCCGGCCCAGCGCGAGCTCTCAGGGTGCAGGGAGAGGAGTGGTAACAGCCCAGTCTCCCGAGGGCTCACACAGTGCCGGGGTACTAGGTAATGCCACATGTCCACTCGACCTCCACATCAACGCCATGTGCTGTCTGCACCTGACAGAAGAGCAAACTAGAGTACAGAGAAGGTGGGTCACTTGCCTGGGACACACAGCCGATCTGCGAGAGAGACGCAGCTCAGACGTGGCGTAGGAGGGGGCAGAGCTGACTCGAGGCCTGGGCAACGCGGGCCCGGAGGTGCTGAGACACCCTGCCGGTCTTGAGAGGCTCACAGACAAGGGAAGAAGGGAAGCAGGGCTGAGGCTCGGTGGGGAGGGGCAGGCACCATGTGGGAGCCCAGGCTGGGGGGTTTCGGAGGTGGCCTGAGCCAGGACTAACCCCTCTGCATTGGGAACCGGGAGGCAGAACGGTGACCTCACGGGCACTGCCGACAGGTCCCGGCTGCTGACTGGCTCTGCTCGGACTAGTGGAGCTGTCTGCCTGTCTGCCTGAGTCCCTGGTACCCAGCGGGCAGTCAGAAACAGCCCACGCGCGTGCACACCTGGGCTGAGGGCTGGACTTGCCTTTCCCGGGGCCCCCTGCCCTGGGGCCACAGTAGAGAAAAGGAGATGGCCAAGAGGTGGAATGGGGAGACGAATGCACCCCAGCTCCAGCCTGACTCTGCTCTGACCAGGCCTGCCCCGGGCCTGGCGGTGTGTTAAATGGGGCAACTCCTTACCCCACCTCGAGGAGCCAGTGACCTGCATCTCCTAGAACTGCTTAGAAGGCTGTGGCCATGGGAAGTCGAGCGGACTGGGCACTGAACACAGCAGGCCGATCCCCCAGAGCTGAGCCGTCCAAGCACCCATAGGCCCCTCTCTCAGGCCATAGAACAATGCAGTGAGGGAGGGCCTGGCACTTCCTGTTCGAAGTCTGCATTAGAGCGATGGACGGTACAGGCCAGAAGGGTCGAAATCTCCTACATTACTCCAATCTCTGTCAGCAAAGCACTGTGTCTTTAAGACCCTTCCTTGTTCTTTCAGAGGATTTGGATCCTCCAGTCTTTCAAGACAGAAATTATAATCTAAACTGTAAAAAAGAAAGAGAGAGAGAGAGAACCAGCGGCCCAGAGAGGTAAAGGGCATTGCCTAATGACACACAGCAGTGTCCGCCAGCTCCTTGGCCAGTGTGGAGATGCAGGGTTGGCAGAACTGGGGGAGCTGCACTGGCCCCTAACCCTGCTCTCCGCAGTGGGCACTGCAGGTGGACGGCCGGCTCTTACCTTGAGCGGCACCAGCCTCGGTAGCTCGTCGGTCGCAGAGGCTCTCTGGAACACGTGTTTCCACTTTCACTGGAGCTGGGACTAATAGCAGAAAGACTGTGAAGCTGCTAATGGGATAATGGAGAAAGTATTTATTTATTTTTCGAAGGAGGCTTGCAAGGATCTGGGGCAGGCTGAGTGTGAGGCCACGGAGGCAGGGGGAGGTCAGCCCGCTGTTAACGGGGGTTAAGCAGACTCCACGGAAGGAGGGGTTTCCGGAGCAGAGGCTGGAGGCTGGGCCTGGGACAGTGTTCTCACGTCTGTGCCCCAAGAGAGGGCAAGCTGGACCCAAGAACCCAAGTCACTTCCAGATGGGGCCTTCGTGCCCAGAGCTCTCCTCCACACCCGTGTCCTGCCGTCCTGCCCAAGGTGCAGGCCCCTGGGAGTCATCAGTTGGTCCTCGGCCTCCAGGCAGTGCGCCCCCCTGAGGACAGGCTGGGAGCTGCCTCCCTCTGAGGGCAGCTTCAGGAGGGGGAGGTTCAGATTGCTCCTTTAACTGAGGCCAGGGTCATCCCAGGAAGTTGGTTCTACTGAGAAATGTCATCATGAGCAAGGCACGAAGGGCCTGTCCTCTCCAGGCCCCACTGCTGACCCGGCTGTCAGCATCCTTCCAGATGCTAATGCTGCCCGGGCCTCCCAGCCCTAGCCCACCTGGGAGCCCCACCGAGCTCCTCAGAGGTCACGCAGCCAGTGCCCATGGGCAGGTGCTCGAAGTCTCAGCCGAGAGAGCGCAGGGGTGGCGAGCCCTCCCCTCCAACCACAGCAGCTCCGGCTTGTTACATGGTGACATTCCACCTGGGACTTCCTTCCCAAACGCTGAGGGGGCTACTGCCTTAAATGATCATGCCCGCGATCCTCGTTCCTCCTCTGCAGGTGAAATAATTTGGGACTCAGAAGGGACTTGCCTGGAGCCGGAAGCTGACTGCAGGTCACCAGCCTCCTGGCCCAGTCCCATCACCCTTGGTTAAAGAACCCGGCATGGCTTCAGGAAACCCAGAGAGAGGCTGGACACAGCTCTTAGGGAAAGAGGAGAAGGGATTAGGCCGGTGTTCCCAGGGCCCTCGGGGAGTCTGGATCTCCAGGCCCAGCACAAAGCTGTGTGGAAGAGACGGTATTGAAACTGGAGTGAGGACAGCAAGGACCAGAGACCGACCTGCCGTTGGGCTGGGGGCCCTGCCTTTGGGGCTGACCCAGACTGCAGAGGGGGCCGCCTGCAGGGCAACCTTCACTGAAGGCCTCTTCTTTCTGGCCTGCCCAAAGTCAAGTAGTTCTGGCCCAGTTCCATGGTCCTGTCTGCCCAGACTAGCCCAGGAAGCCCGAGGGTCTGGACACGCCCCTCCCGACTCTCAGTACCCCAGGATTCCTGGTGCCCCACTCTGTGCCCCTGCCCCACTTGGCACTGGCCCAGCTGCCTGCCCATGGCGTTCAAGCTTGCCCTTCTTGGTGGCCACTGCTTCTGCATCCGGGAAATTCATATACTTCAGGTCACGTGCAGACCCGTCCCGCCAAGCCCTGCTTGCCAGAGCCACAGTCTGTTCCTCAGATCTGTGAATTCAACGTCTGTCTGTCCATTTTCACCCCGCCCCCACCCCACTCTCGTGTTCTGGTCCCCTGTGCATCCAGGAAGACCCCATCTGCCTCCACACTGCAGGGCTCTAAGACAGCGGGTGGACGCCGTGCCAGGAGATTCAGGAGACTTGGGAGGAACTTCCTGGCCCACCAGAGCTGAGAAACCACAAGAGGAGTGGAAAGAAGAGAGTGGAATTGCTGGCCAGAAAGACGTTCTATGGGGTGGGCATGGGAGGAGGCCCACGGGGCTCTGCCGGAGGTAAAGGTATATCACCTCTTAAAAACCCCAGTCCTGGGACCAGCAGATGGTGTAATGGTTACATCACTGGACTCCCATGTAGTCGACTGTGGTTTGAATCCCTGATCCGGCAACATAAAGCTCACACCGGTACGGGTGCATGCGTGCCCAAGATCCCGAGAGGAGAATGGATTGTGGTGTAGCCTGTCTCTCTGGTGAGCACATGTGCCCGATAGCAAGAATCCCTACCAAAACAAACAAACAAACAACGCCGAACCAAAAAATCTCAGTCCTGCGCCTGGCCGCGGGCCCACAGCCCGTGCTTCTTCCCTTGTTTGCAAACTGCTGGAGCAGCTGCTCTGTGCCAGGCATCCACGAGGTTCCGGAGGAGACGGCGAGCAGGAGACACGGGGCCTGCCCACGCCAGGAACAGGTAACCGGGAAACTGTGAGCTAGTGCGCGTCAGTGTGCAGTGGACAAGGAGGAGGGGCTCAGGACAGGCCCTGGACCTGCTCTAGAGGAGGCCTGGGCAAGACTTTCGGAGGAAGAGACCTCGACTCAGACAGGAAAAGAGCGAAGGTAGTGGGCAGAGGGAGAGCCAGATGCTAAGGTTCTAGGAAGACATCCCACACGACCCACGTCCCATCCACGCGCATCAAGTGCTGCTGGGGTGAAACCAAAGAGCCTTCTTCCTTTCAATGGGGTTTTTCTTTTCTTTTTTTATAATTTGTCAGAAGGTATGTGTGCTCACCAGATGAAGACATGAAAGCAGAGGCGGGGGGGAGGGAAAATGCAGCCCCCAGTGGGGCATGGTCATACCATGATCCCTTCTCCATTTCTCCATTCTCTCGGGACTCGGGGCATATACACACAGGCGCCCTGCATGGTTTTCAAGCCTCCAGGGTCTGGGATTCCAACCACGGTTGGCCATCTAGGATCTGGCTCCCTTAACCACTAGGCTATGGGGCCGGCCCCAGGCTACCCACTTTTTAAAACTCCTGGTGGGAGGTGGTCTCATGGTGTAGTGATTGAGTGAGCTGTATTCCACATGGTTAACCATAGTTCAAATCCCAGCCCCAGCAGCTTGAAAAACACACTGGGCACATGTGTACCCATGCTTACGTCCCAGTAGGATAGAGAAGGGAGAAGGGATTGTGGCACGACCACACTGCATAGGGCATCCTTTCTCCCCTCTCCCTGTCTCTGTCTCTGTCTAGCACATATGCCCTCTGGCAATAAAAAAAATAAATGTGGGCCAGCTAGGTGGCGTAAGTAGTTAAGGCAGCTGGATCCCACGTGGCTAACTACATGGTTCAAGTCCTGGACCAGACAGCTTGAAAAACACTCCAGGTGCGTGCGCTCCAAATCTCGAGAGGAAATGGGATCATGGTGTGGTCATTCCCCTTGCGGGGGGCGGGATGCTTTCTCACTTTCTCTTTCTCTCTCTCTGTCGCCCTCCGACACGTGTGCATACCCCATAGCGAATATAAATAAGCAGGTAACCCAGTGAAGAGGAAAATCAGCAGGTCTCACGAATGACAGTGACCTGGGTAGATGTCCCTGCTAGCTCAGAGGCTGTGTGAGCACACAGCAGGGCCTCCACCAACGGAGTCTGGAGCTCAGCCTTCCCACGGGCCTTCGTCCTCCTCCAAACTGCACCCTGTCTCCGTTTAGCCCGGAAGGAGTGGGTTAGCCTGCCGGCCAGCCCCAGAGGATACTCAGCAGGCTCTCCCAGGACAGTGGCCTGCACAGAAGTAAAGGCCACGCCAGCCCACTGCGGCTCATGTGTGCCAGCAGGGGAACCCACACAGCAGCCCTGGGACGGGTCCTGCTGTCATCTCATCGCACAGATCAGGAAATGAAGCACAGAGAAGTTACGCACTTCACCCCAGGTCACACAGCTAGTGTCTGGGTGGGTGATGGAAAAAAAGCACTTTCTGTGACTCTACAGGTGAGGGCAGAGTTGTGGCCTTCCATTCTTAGAATAATTCAGGAAAGTAAGTATCATTCTCCTTTACCAACAAGAAAAACCAAGCCCAGAGAGATAAGTGCCTGCTTGGCCAGGGACCTGCTCTTCCGGCACTGGACTACCGTGACTGCTCCCTCTCCCCTGTACCCAGTAAGCTCCCCAGGGCCTCTCCAGACCTGGGGTGCAAACAGCTGTACCTTGGGGAGCTCCGGGAAGGAAGCAGCTCTAGGAGGAGAGCTGGCCGGGTGACTCGCCTGCAGGATTTATGTCCTGTCCAGGGCGGACAGCTTGGCTGCTGTGTGAAAGGCTGAGCAGAGCTCAAATGGAACTTATTCCCATTAAACGATTGCAAATGTCAGGCAGCATGGCCCGCAAGCTCCTCGTGCACGCACTCAGGTGGCCGCAGGCCAGGCTGCCCGGAGCGAGCATGCTCGCTGACCTCACGGCTACTCCTAATGCAATTAGAGCCCACGAGGAGACAGAAGGTTCCAAGGCAGGGCCCGAGCAGTGCTCTCGGGGGGGACACGGGGCCCCTCCCGCCGGAGAGATGGCACTGGGACAGGGAGCGCTGTTCTAATGAACTGAATGAGATCCGTTCCAGCGCAGATGGATGGAGAAATTACCTGCAGATGTGAGTGCACGACCACTGCGACTGGCGGGCTGTCATGCAGGCTTGGGGAGCCGGGGCCTCTTGGAGCGGGGTTCATCCCATGCAGCCCCCTGCCTCCGGGCAGGGCAGACTTGTGCCAGCCTGGGCTGATGCAGGATTGCGGCCTCTCCTGGGCCTCCCGGCCATCAGGACTCCTTGGGACGGGGTTGGCCAGAGGCCCAGCTGGCAGGTGGGCCTCCCTGGGGGTCCTGGCTGATGGCCTTGAGGAGAGCTTGTGCAGGGCACCCAGGAAGTAGGCTGCCAGTGGCCCTTCACTCCCTCGGAGCAGCGGGTCCTCTTCCACCAGCACTGCAAAGCCCCCGCTCCCTGGCTCTTTGAATCCCTATGCAGTGGGCATGTGTAAAACTCGGTAACATATTTTGTTTGTTTGTTTGTTTTGGAGAAGTTTTGCTATAGGGCGCGTGCGCTCGCCAGAAAGACAGAGAGAGACAGAGAGACAGAAAGAGAGAAATCACCCCCCAGGGGAGAGGGCCATGCTGCAATCCCTTCTCCTCCATTCTCCTCTCGGGATCTTGGGCACACACGCACACGTGCCCAGCGTGAGCTTAAGCCACCAGGTCCGGGACTCAAACCGTGGTTGACTACATGGGAGTCCAGCGATGTAGCCATTATGCCATCTGCTGGTCCCAACATTTTTTTGGGGGGAGAGGTTTTCGCTATAGGGCGTGTGTGCTCGCCAGACAGACAGAGAGAGACAGAGAGACAGAAAGCGAGAAATCACCCCCCGGGGGGATGGTCTCGCCACAATCCCTTCTCCTCCATTCTCCTCTCGGGATCTTGGGCACGCACGCACACGCGCCCGGCGTGAGTTTTAAGCCACTGGGTCCAGGACACAAACCACAGTCAACTATGTGGGAGTCCAGCGACACAGCCATTACACTAACTGCTGGTCCCCCCAACATATTTTTTTAAGAGAACAGGTACAACAGTTCCCATACTGAAGACCCAGGATCTGTGGGCACACTGATTCATTCATTCATTCATTCATTCCAGCACCTGTGCGATCCTGACTACTTCTGGCTGGGACATGGCAGAATCAAATGTGGCCTCTGTCCTAGAGGAGCCCCCAGCCCAGGGAAAGGAGATGGACACATATAGTCATTCGCCATGAGGTGGGACATGCTGCCCTGGAGTACCCGGTACCACGGGGACTCTGATGGGAGAGGTGACGTGACCCGCTGGTTGAGGAAGACCAGAGGAGGTGATGTCAACACTGAGCCTCGAAATGTGACCAGCTTCCCAGGTGGGTAAGAGAAGGACATTCAGGCTGGACACCCCATGACAACGGCGTGAGGGCCACACACGGTGTACTGCAGCTGGGCAGAGCCGAGGGCACGCTGGGACATCAGGGAAGGGGAAGCCTTCATGGTCACGAGAGGTCTTGAATGCCTGGCCAAGGGCCTCCCGCAGGCTCTGGAAACCTTCGGAAGTCGTCAGGGCAAAGAGGACAACATGGCTAGGGGTGTATGCTAGAGCATTCCTCCCAGCAGAGTGAGGGCCAGAGGTGGAGGCCAGCGGGAGGCCGGGAGGGCAGAAAGGAGAGCAGAGGACGGACTCGTGAGAGGCGTGGACCGCACCACCATCTTGGGTCTTGAGATGCCGGAGGTGGGATGAGGAGCCAGGCAGGTGGCTAGCCAGAGGCAGCGGGGTCGAGGGAGGAGGGGAGTCCTGCTCTGGGCATGACTGTCCAAGGGGCAGGATTCTGGGGACCAGGACTCAGCCAGGACCCCAGATGCTTTCAAAGCGTCGAGAGCCTCTCCCCTCTCGGCCTGTTTCCTCCCATCAAGTCAGAATGTTAATTCTCATCCCTCTTCCACCCAATTCCTCCCACTCTGGAGAAGGTAACAAAGCAACCTTTGGGGGAGGGATGATGAGCCCTTGGAGGGGACCCCTATTTAGAGCCAGCATTTTTGATGTGCTCTGAGTCCCCAAGGTATGCAATGGGCAGGGGGGACAGAAAAATCCCAATGCCAGGCTTCCCATTGGGCCCAGCAGCCACCTAGCCGGTATCCTCAGTGGCTTTCCCCTATCATCTCCTCTGTCTTCAGCCTCCATGCCACCTGGTCCCCCCTGCAAGCAACCCTGCCTCCTACCCGTCATCCCAATGCCCCCTCCCCGCCCCTCACACTCAGTGCAGCTGTCTCTGTCCTTCCCTCCTCTCCACCCAGGCTCTGGGACTGGAGCCAACAAGCTCACCTTTTCATCTCTGCCCTCTCCCGCCTGCACCAGCCTGCAGAGCGGGCTCCCATCACCTCCATCCTGACGGCCCTCCTCCGCTTCTACTTCCAGCCACTGCCTCTTCCTTCCCTCCGCCAGGGCTGTCGACACTCAGCACTTCCACAGCCTCCTCTGTGCCCCTCAGCCCGCCGCAAGCCAGCGCTAACCCCTGGCTGCCAAGAACTCTTCTTAGAGAGGCCAGGCCTGCGTGGTCCTGTCCTTATCCCACCTGACCCTCTGTGCTCTCATTGCCCCTGACCCTGCCTTCCTTCCTCCTGAAACCAGCTCCTTGCTCAGCTCCTGGCCCCAGGACCACCCGGTTCTCCTCCAACATCCCGACGCTCTCCCCCTCCCGACCCCCCCAGCGAAGCTCCCCCGAGGTCGTCCTCTCTCTCACGTTCTCCTGAAGCATGGTGCTCATGCTAGCCCTGACCTCTGGTACCCTTCCGGCCCATCCTCCGGAGCCAGCCGGGTGTCCCCCACCTGACGTGCCTCCTAGTCTGTCTCCTGCCGGCCACACAGCTCTGTGTCCCCTACCTACCATCGGCCTTCACTCTCCCCACACCAGATCTTTCCCCAGGGCCTGCTGGGGTCAATCCCACTCAAGCTTCATGGCCTCACCCTGGTTCAGTCTCCCAGCTCACACCTGGACAGCCTCCCAGTCTTCCTCTGCCCAAAATGGTCTCCTTCCTGGTTCCTGTGTGCCTGGCCCTGCCTTCCCCGCCCCCACATCGGCCACTGTCCCTTTCTAGCCCCTGTGCCTTCCTGCTCTCCTGGACACTCCCCCAAGCTGGTCCCCACCTCTCCTTCCAGAGCAGCTGTTCTCAGATGATCTGATCTTACGACTCTTAGAACAGAGTCACACTCGATTTTTACTGAGGGCTCTGGAGAGTTAGTGTTCGTGTGGGTCACTGAGGTTTACCAAAACAGAAATGAAATTTGAGATTTTTAAAAAATTGCCAGAGTAGGGACCAGCAGTTAGCGTAATGGCTATGTCGCTGGACTCCATGTAGTTGACCACAGTTCGCTTCCTGGACCTGGTGGCTTAAAACTCACGCCGGGTACGTGTGCCCAAGATCCTGAGAGGAGAATGGAAGAGAAGAGATTGTAGCGTGGCCATCCCCCCTGGAGGGTGATTTCTCACTTTCTGTCTCTCTGTCTCTCTCTCTCTGGCGAGGGCGCGTGCCTCTCCAAAAAAAAAAAAAAAAAAAAAAAAAAAATTGCCAGAGTATGTGGGTACTTGCCACAGTGAGACAGAGAAAGCACTCTCCCCCACCCCATGGGGCACGGGCATGCTGCGATTCCTTCTCCATTCTTTTTTTTTGTTTTTGGAGAGGTTTTTGCTATAGGGCATGTGCGCTCGCCAGACAGACAGAGAGAGACAGAGAGACAGAAAGTGAGAAATCACCGCCCAGGGGTGATGGCCACACCGCAATCCCTTCTCCTCCATTCTCCTTTCAGGATCTTGGGCACGCACGCACACGCGCCCGGCATAAGTTTGTAAGCCACCGGGTCCAGGACTAGAAGCGTGGTCAACTACGTGGGAGCCCAGTGACATAGCCATTACGCCATTCTGCTGGTCCCTCCCTTCTCCATTCTCTATGCCACTGGGATTTGAGGCACACATGAACTTGCACTCAGTGTGTTTTTCCTTTTTTTTTTTTTGAATAATTGTTTACTTAATTTTTTAAATTATTATTATTATTTTTTTTTACTTTGACCAGAGACAGACAGACAGGGGAGAGGTGAGTGTAAATGAGAAAGCAAGCCGCCAGGTCCAGGTCTCGAACCACAGCCAGCCAGGTGGGAGTCCAGTGCCCTTAACCACCATGCCACCTGCCGGCCACTGCCCAGTGTGTTTCTCAAACTGCCTGGGCAGGACCTGGACCACAGTGGGCCATGTGGGATCTGGCTCCCATAAGCACTAGGCTACGAGACTGGCCAACTTTTGAGAATTTTAAAAACATTCTAGGGGCCAGAGGGTGGCATAGTGGTTAAGGTGCCGGGCTCCCACATGGTTGACTGCAGTCGAGTCCCAAACCTGGAGGCTTGAAACTCTTACTGGGTACATGTGCGTGTGTGCCCAAAATCCCAGGAGGAGAAGGGAGCGCAGCGTGAGCATCCCCCCTGGGGAGGGGAGTGACTTCACGCTTTCTGTCTCTCGGTCTCTCGGATGAGTGCATGTACCCTACAGAGAAAATCTCTAAAACCCCCAATATCCTAATACACTGTACATATCCCATCGGCCGTCAGAGCGATGACACATCATCACACCTCGGGGCATGTGAAGACTTCCACGTACACTTGGGAGGCTGAGAGCAGAGACACGTAGATCTCAGTCTTAGGAAACGGCCCTCTCAGATCCCCTGCACGGGCGCAGAGCACCCCCGGACACAGAATTGCTGCACCAGAGTCACAGATCTCCCGTTTCCTTCATGCCCGCCTCAGCCCAGACACGGCTTTCTGAAGAACTCCTCTACCCTTACCCTCGTCGACACTACTGCCACGGTTGCCGCACTTAACTGCCGTCTGAAGCTCTCTGTTTTCATGCTTGCTTTGTTACTCCTCACTAGAAGGCAGGGCAAGAACCCAGACCCTTTTCTTTTTTTTAAAGAATTATTTTATTTGGGACCAGCAGTTGGCATAATGGCTATGTCAGTGGACTCCCATGTAGTCGACCGCGGTTCGAGTCCCAGACCTGGTGGCTTAAACTCACGCCAGGTGTGTGTGTATGCGTGCCCAAGATCCCAAAAGGAGAATGGAGGAGAAGGGACTGTGGCGTGGCCATCCCCCCCGGGGGGGGTGATTTCTCGCTTTCTGTCTCTCTATCTCTCTCTGTCTTTCCAGCAAGCACACATGCCCTATAGCAAAAATCTCTGCAAAAAAAAAAAAAGAATTATTTTATTAACTTTATTTATTTTAATTTGACCAAAGAGGGATGGGGTGGGGGGTAGGGGAGTGAGAAAGCAAGCCGTCAGGTTCGAGACTCAAACCGTGGTCAGCCATGTGGAAGTCTGGCACCCTTAACCACCACACCATCTGCCAATCCCGAACCCAGACTTTTATTCACCCTGGAGCCCAGCACAGAGCCTGAGGCACAGTATTCCCTCAAAAACAGATTTTTACTTATTTTTTTATAAAGAATATTTTACTTTATTCATCTTTATTATTATTACTTTTTAATTTGACCAGAGAGAGACAGAGTCAGAGACAGAGAGAGAGAGAAAGAGAAAATGAGAAAGCAAGCTGCCAGGTCCGGTACTCAAACCGTGGTCAGTAACATGGAAGACCAGCGCCTTAACTACCACACTACCCGCTGCCCCAAGAACAGATTCTTAAATGGGTGAAGTATATTAAAGCAGTTGTTCTCAGCCATTGCTGCATGTTAAAGTCACTCGTATGTGGGTTTGTGTGCATGGGTGGAGGGGCCCTGCATCCCAACCAACTAAATCAGAATCTCAGGGGGTGACCCTGAGCCCACCCAGGCATCAGTGTCCTGTGACACTTCCCAGCCACAGGCAAGAGTAAGGACTGGGGGTCTAGCTTTTGAAATCCTCACCGATGCAGACAGCGCCCTCCTGTGGACAGTTACACACACATAACCGACGAGGCCTCTGGCCCCCATGCCTTGCCTGTCTGCTGCTGCACCAGGCAGCCAGGCCCGAGGGCGACTGGATGGAGGACTCTATTGAGCTCCCAGTGGGCAGGACCACCCCTGACCCAGGGCCTCAGAGCCATGCGCCCAGCGGCCAGCACAGGTGACTCTGGTGGTTCTGACATCTCAGAGCTCACCGCACTGGGAGCACGCCCCCATGCGCTGATGTCGAATTCTGGTGCTCTGGCGGCTCTCAGGGAACCCAATGACTGCAGGAGCCAGAGACAGAGACAAAGCGCGTCCCCCAGCTGCCCTGTGCAGGGCGGGAGCTCACGACCCGGCCTCGGCTCTGAGGTGTGACCAGGAAACTACACCTAGTGCGCCACCAGGCAATGCTTTGGGCACTGAGCAGTCGCCAGAACCCCTGCCTGCCTGCTCCAGGGGCTCTCAAGACGATGCTGGGAACCACTGCTCTCCCATGAAGACCTGGGTCGGCCGCCGTCCAACCCAAAGACGCTCTGAGGCCAGGCCGCCTGGCAGGAACTCCTGGCTCTGAGCGAGAGAAGAGAATGCCCAACACCTTGCCAGGTGCTCTCCTCATGTGGGCTCACTCCATCCCAGTGGCTTTCAGAGGGACATAACGGTCCCCATTACTAGGGGGAACATCGAGGCACAAAGAGGCCAGGTGATTTGCCTGGAGTCCATCCAGGGTTCAAACCTCAGACCAGCTGCGTGAACTTACACAAGTCACCTGACCCTTCCGAATGAGCGCTTTTCCCTGTAAGTTGGGGAACGCCCCCTCACAGGGCTGCCATCAGGGATATCGAACCTCTAGGCATAGCACGAAGCAGAGAAACTGCTCAAGAAATGGTAATTACGGTATTCTTAGGAGTTCCCAAATCCGTCTCCTTGCCATTACAGCCTGCTGCTTCTCAGAAGCAAGATCGCGTGTGTACTTGCTCGCTGTGAAGTAAAATTCTTTTATGCATACTCGCCCGGGTCCCACAGGGGTGAGGTGAGGCAGGGCTGGTCAGGAACCCAGATGTCCCGGCCCCTGCCCAGGACCTCGCCTCCCCGCAGCCCCAGGAGGGGCACGCCCTGGGCTCTCTGGGAAGGTGGGCGGGGACACTGAGGAGGTGGAGCTGTGTCCTTGCTGTGGCTGGGCCCCAGGGGGTTGTGGCCACAGTCCTAGGGTTTGGCTGGGACAGCACCACTATTTCCGCCAGGGTGGCAATGCCGGGTAGATGGGGAGCCCAAGCCAGGCGGGGCTGGGAGGGGAAGACACTGGCATCGGAATGTGGGGGCCCTCCGCCCTCTCACTTCCACCAGCGAGCCGGCTCCTAGGCACAGGAAGCCTGGGACCGCACCCTCACCCTGACAGAGGCGCGACGGCCTTGGTGCAAGTCCTCCTCTGGGGCAGGGTAAACCCTGCAATGACTTTAAGAACGAAGGCGCGGACCCTCACCCTCTGCACGCCTGTGAACAGCCCGTTCCTTTCCCAACAGCCCAGTGAGTCAGGTCTGCCCACCCTCACCTTCCAGGTAAGAGGTGACACTCGAGGCCACAGACCGGGTGGCTGGGCTGGGATCACGCCAAAGCACTGGATCTTTCCAGGACACCAGTGCTCTGCAGGAGGCCACGGCCAGCCAACGCCAGCCAACCCTGCCAGCAGCCCCTGCTCCACTTCTGCCACCTGGTCACCTGGTTTGGTTCCCTGATGGGCCGAGCCTTCTGCGGAGTTGAGCTGCTGGGGACAGATAACAATGAACAGAGTGACGGAAGTGAAGTAACGTGCTGAGAGGAGCGGTTATTTTGACTAGGGGAGTAAGACAGGACACCACAGAGCAGATGGCGTCCAACTTGGGCTTGGAAAAGTAAGGGGGGTGTGTCAATTTTCCTGTAGGAGGGAACAATGTCCCGCCTTTGCCATGGAGCTGGGGGCCGAGGGCTGCTTTCTCCAGCAGACACCCCAGCCATCCGCAGAAGCAGGCACTCGCTCCCCACAGACACACTGGCGGGAAATCTTTTCTGGAAAGCGGTAAGGAGCCAGGAGCAGCGAACTGGGATTAATGAGCTGGGGTCGGCCTGCACCTCTTCAGGCCTGGAGATGCTGCACAGAATGGGGACTGGCCGTGACCAGAGGGCAGCGAGAATCGATTCCTCACCAGCTGGCAGGTAACCTGCTCCACGTGGGCTTGGGCTTGGGCTTGGGCTAGGGCTGCAGGAGGGCAGGTCCATGCAGTCGGGACCAGAGGAAGCAGGGCAGGACTGGAGATAGCGTTCAGGGCCCAGCGCACAATGGAAACCGAGCCCCTATCCAAAGCTCTTAAGAGTTACAAGAGGGCGGCAACGCAGCATCAAGCCAAGTTCAGGGACCCTTTGAAGCGCGGGTCGCATGCCCACGGAGCCAGCCTCAAAGCGCCGTCTAGGAAAAGCAGGCAAGGGATGAGCCACACCAAGGGCGGCCACCAGGGACTTTCTGCTCTGGCCTCGCAGCCTCCTGCCCAAACAGAGAACTCAGACAGGTGAGAGCCAGCCGGTGGATGGTGGCTGAGGTGGCTGGGCTCCACATGGCTGACTGCGTGGTTGGAGTCCGAGACCTGGCGGCATGATAAACATGCCAGATGCGTGCACCCGTGCCTAAGATCTCAAGAGGAGAATGGAGAAGGGATTGTGGCATGGCTACTCTTCCAAGGGGTGATTTCTCACTCCCCCACACCCACCCTGTCTTCAGCGAGCATGTGAGTCCTCTAGCAATTAAAAAAAAAAAAAAGCAAAGTCAAAAACAAAACGAAAACTATACAGGTGAGTAGCTCTGAGCCGCACAGCCAGGGCCACACCCAACCTTTCCGAGACGGACAGCCTCTGCAGCTTTCGCACGTACGCCGTCTCAGCCAGGGTCCTGGTCTCGCCTTATTTGGAGGAGCGAGGGCATTCCAATTTCTTCTCTGTGCTGGGGGAGCTCTAACTGCTGGGAAAAGATGTCATGCTTGGAGACCATCTGGGGAAAAGGCCTCTTGGAGCTATTCCTTTAATTTACGGAACTGACAACCGAGGCTAGGGGCCTTTGGCAAGGACAAAGGGTGATGGCCCAGGGAAGAATCCAAGCCTTAATAACGGGCTCCGCTGGCACTGTCCGCCAGCCCCGCCTCGGGCTCATGTGGCTGGGAAGCCTGATGTCTCTGTCTCCACAGTGGGATCAAAACCAGCTTTCAGAGCAACGTACGCCAGGAGTCATTTTTAGCACAGACGTAACTTTCTAGTTCCTTTTTCCTACCCCTCATTTTTCAGCTGCCTTTAAAGAGGCCGCAGAGAGCTGAAAAACAAATCCAAGTTTAAAGAGACAAGTGCAAAAATGCAAACTGGGCAAGGGGACAGAGCCGCCAGCTGGACAAAATGTGCCTGGAGAGCTGCACCCTCTGCTTGGCAGGTGCCGGGGATTTACGGCTGAGTTCTGCAGACGCTTCATCACGTTACGAGCCAGCTCAGGAGACCCTCGTAAAACTCTGCTCATATGAAAGCACAAACTAGCTGATAAAAGTCAGCTGCTGCCCATAAATGCACTGTGGGGACTGCAATTGAGTGCTGGATTTATTAGTCTGGGCTCTCTGTGCAAATTAAGAACTACTCCACACGTTTATGCCGGGGGGGAGAGCAGCCGGGCAGAGGCTGCTCCCTGCTCACATGATGGGCCAACGGGCACCCTGGCCCCCCACCCCGTTAGCAGAGACCAGAGGGGGATTCTCGCTGGGGCCTGGTCCACTCTCACATCCCCTCACCAGCCACCAAAAGCCAGTTGGTCGCTCTCTCCACCTGCAGCCCGTCTCAGGGTGGGCTGGTGACGCACCTGCTGCTAGACCAAGCGCCCACGTCTCTGCTTTTCCCGAGACTCGGCAGCGCCGAGCTCTCTGCTGGGCACACAGGGAGGTCTCAGAATGAATGAATACGGCTGGCACAGCCCAGGCAGCCCCATCCACAAATTATTACCACCCCAAACAGCACGGAGGTTCAGGGGGAGCCCTGAGGACTAGCTGGGTGCTATTCTCAGTCACACAAGATGCAGAAGAGCACAGAGGTGTCAGAAGGCTCCTTTCTTTGCCGGAGAAGGGCAATCTTGTGGCTACTCTGTCCAACAATCCCTCTTTGTGCTGTGTTTTTTTCTCAGGATTAAGGCTGCTTTGTTTTTTCTTTTTTAAAAAAAGAAAGATTCTGGGACCAGCAGATGGTGTAATGGTTACATCGCTAGACTCCCACATAGTCAACTGCAGTTCGAGTCCTGGACCCAGAGGCTTAAACTCACGCCAGGCACATGTGCGTGAGTGCCCAAAATCCTGAGAGGAAAACGGAGAAGAGGGAATTGCAGTATGACCATACTCTCTGGGGGTGATTTCTCAATTTCTGTCTCGCCTCCCCCTCTCTCCAGCAAGCGCACATGCCCTATAGCAAAAATCTTTCAAAAAAAAAAAAATTGTGTCAGAGGGCATGCGCCCTCGCTGGAGAGAGAGAGAGGGGGGATGGCCATGCTGCCACTCCTTCTCTTCCATTCTCCTCTTGGGATTTGGGGGACACACACACGCCCAGTGTTTCTTGTGGGATCCTGCACCTTATCCTCCACACCCAAGGCTGCCCCCAGGGCTGTTTCTTACAGAAAGACCCTGCAGCAGATGCGGGCTGCCTTGTGAAGGATGCAGATGCCTAGCTTCTCCCCTACACTGGATTGCAACCTCCAGGCCTGAGGCCCTCGTACGCTTAGCCAGGGACCAGGCTCAGAAAAACGATTTTCCTCTGCTCTGAGTAGAAACCAAGAAAGAGCCTTCCAGGAATGGTGGGGAGGAGGGGCGTGCCCGGAAGGGGTAGCCCCATCGTTCCTTACAGCACTGGCTTTTTCTCCCAGGCCTGGCATAAAGGGCAGGCAGCCCTGGGATGCACTCCAGCCCCCTTGGCTATGGGATCCTAAGGGAGGGTAACTGGCAAGGTTGCAGCTGTCCTGGAAGAGGCTTGGGAACTTCACGTGCCACTGCCAAGCCCAACGGGGCAGTTCTGCCCTGGAGGAACATGACCTATATGGGTCATGGATGAGTTCAGGAAACCTAAGTCCTGCTACACCTAAGTAGGTGGCAGGTCTGCGTTTGGATTCAGTGACAGAGAAGGAGCAGACGTGGGGGAGACTCCCCAAAACCAAGGAAGCCCTGGTGCGAAGTCTGGCAATGCTACTGACAAGCTTCCGACGCTTGGAAAACTCACTCTACGCTAGTCCCTCGTTCACCCCAACGAAGGCAGTGCTTGCTCCAATGCTTGCTGACGGTTACTGGAGAGCGCGCAGCAGAGGTCTGCACTTGGGAGGACTTTGCTCCCATGTTTATAAACCTATTCAATACCAAAAGCCCTCACGGATCTCCTTCCACTTACACCTTGCACCCCGCAGGACATACGGTCGTCTCTATTATGCAGATGAGGAAACAGAGACTTCGGGAGTCACTTGCCCATGACCACATGCTAGTTAATGGCTGAGCTGAGACCCAAACCCAGGTCTGGTGACCTGCTATTCAGCACCTCCTAAGTCGGTATCAACACGTGCTCGGTCCCCACGCCCTTGAGCCTGCGCCTCCACCTTCGTGCGGGAAAAAGGCATCCTACACAGCCCAGAGCGTGAGCAGCCCGGGGTGGCACCTGGCTTCTCTCCCATCGGCCAGCCCTGGGAGTCATCAAGAAGCCTGAGCTCCCCAGGGCAGGCAGGAGTCCTCTCTTTAGAGCCCAGGCATCCCACGGACCTGGCACAATCCTTACTGTGTCCGAGAGAAGAATCTTAAGGCCAGTCTCGAAGTGTGGATGGAGTGGGGGGAGACCACTCTGCAGGTTGCACAGTGGTGAAGGTCTGGACTCCCACAAGGCTGACTGCGGCTTGAGTCCTGGACACGGTGACTTGAAAATCATGTCAGGCACCCATGTGTGTGCAGGTGTGCACGCATGCGTGCCCAAAATCCCTAGAGAAGACTAGAGGAAAGGAGGAGGAATTATGGCATAGCCATCCCCTGGGGGGTGATTTCTCTCTTTCCCTCTCACGGTCTCTGTTTCTCCCTCTCTGGCGAGTGCATGTGCCCTACAGCAAAAACAATAAATAAGTACATACATAAGTAAGGAAATTAGTAAGTAAGTAAACAAACAAACAAGTAGCTATGCATGGGGTAGGGACAGTAGAGGGAAACCAGAATTCCCTTCTATTCCAACAGACTCTGAGTCTCACACACATTAACCAAAAATGGACCTAAAATAAGCTCACTTCTCAGTTCACGTGGGCCTGGGATCCGAACACAGCTCAGGGGGTTGCTTTGGGTCAGGCCCTCATGAGGGTGTAGTCACACTGTCAGATGGGGCTGTGGACCCACCTGAAGGTTCAGCTGGGGGAGGGAGGGTCTGCGCCCCAGCTCACTCCCGTGGTCACCAGCAGGCGTCGCCTCTCAGAAGAGCCTCCGTGCAGGGCTGCCCTGCAGCTTACCTCGTCCAGGACGAGTGACCCACGAAAGTGGGAGACGGCCCGCGAGATGGAGGCTGCAGTCCTTTCTGTAACTTGCTTGCAGGTGCCATCCATCCTTCTGTGGTATTTGAACTGTGAGAAGTTCTGGAAGTCCAGCCCACACTGAAGAGAGGGGAGCATAAAAGTGCATGAATCCCAGAGGGACCACCCGGGGCTGTCTTAGAGGATCCTCCCCACCACACTTACGCAGGCAGAGAAGTGCCAGGAAGATAGGCTGGAAACATTCAACACTGGTCACCTCCAGGGGAGGGAGCTGGGGGCAGGGGAAATTTTTCACTGAAAATGCTTTTACATTTTATACTACATGAATGTAACACTTATTCAAAAAAACAAACCAAATTTATTTTAAGTTTAAAAAATATAAATTCGACATTTTAATAGCAGAAGACAAGCTAAGAAAGCACAAGATAAAAATAATTAGTCTTAAATATCAATAGATGCGAATGCCTCTAGTACTTCCAAAAATGAACTAGTCCCATCTGTTGTAAAAATGCGTCGTGACTTTCCCGACAACCCAAGAACACATAACCATTGCTAAGTACTATATACATATTTGGTTTTGATTTAGTCGTGACTTGTTTCAACAGGGAAGGTTAAAAAATTCTTTATCTCACACACACACACACACACACATAAGTGACTTTCATTTGTGGAGCAAGTAACAAATCCTTAAAGCAGGTTTCAGGCCCTTCACAACATGGTTCAAGCCCCCAGTCCCCCATCCCTGAGCAGAGGCCACTTGCTTACTGAGCTGTTACTATTTGCCAGTTCCAGGGTAAAAGCCTGGCTTCCGTCACGTTAGCTTCCATTCTCTCTCAAACTCTGCCTTTGCTTAGCCTGCCCCATGTGTGGGATGCCCTGTCCCCTCCCCTAAGGCCTGACTCAGATGTCACTGTCACCACGAAGCGTTCCCACGGACAGGCAGCTACCATCTCCCTTCTCCCACAGCAGCGTTCCCTCAATGACAAGCCTCTTCTTAGCGTATTACAATGGAAACACCTGCAACTCGACTCTGGTCCCTGGACATCAGCCTCAACATCACCTGGGACCTCCTTACACAGGAAGAATCTTGGGCCCCGCCTCAGACCTACAGAATCAGAATCTAAATGTTAACCAGGTAGCAGTGATTCCTAAGCACACTAAAGTTTGAAAAACACCGATTTAAATCTTTCTCTGGTCTAACTATAAACCTTTCTAGGTCTTTCTGTCATCTCTGCCCCCAGGACCTCTCGTAAGACTTGATACTCAGAGGTCTTTGGAGTTAAGTCTTATTTATAATAATTACATATATGATAGACTTCTGAAACTCGCCAGGGCCAGTTAGTGGATGGTGGTTAAGGCAGTGGGATCGCACATGGCCAACAGTGCAGTCTGAGTCTTAGACACAGTGGCTTGAAAAAATATGCTAGGCACATGTGCATGCATGCCCAAAATCCCAAGAGGAGAATGCAGGAGAGGGGATTACAGGGTGGCCATACCTCCGGGGATGATTTCTCACTTTCTCGCTCTCTCCAGTGGTAGATAACAAACTTGAAACAAACATGCCATATAACAAACTCGAAAACAAAAAACAAAAATCTCCTAGAAGCATAAAAGCAATATTAACAATAATTACCTGCTAGGTGACAATGGTGCATTTCTACGTAATATCTCAATTCTTCGCAACAGAATTTACTACCATGATAGGTTAAAAAAAATACACATCTGTAATACATGCAAAATGTAAAATAAGGCATAAAATGTAACGTATAATACATTCACAAAAAGGAAAAAATGCAAGCTAACCAAGTTTTTAAAAATTTAACAGTATATACTGATTTTACTTTTTTAAAAAATTTGTGAATAGACACTGAAAAGATAATACATATAGCATATATATGCACAGCATATATATACACACACACATATATACACACACACACTATATACATATAATATAAATATCCCTCATGGAGCTTGTTTTATATTTTTCTGCATTTTAAATTTTTTCGACCGTTTCCCTACAGTTTTTAAAAAAGCATACATTGCTTTATAGTAAGGGGAAGGAAAACCATTTCATTAAGAAAAATAGCTATACTTTTTTTTAGGTCCCTTTACATATCCAATGATCAAGATTTCTACAACCGGGACCAGTAGTAGCATAACAACTATGTAGCTGGACTCTCATGTAGTTGACCACGGTTTGAGTCCTGGATCCGGTAGCTTAAACTCACGCCAGGCACATGTGTGAGCGTGTGTGCGTGCTCAAGATCCTGAGAGGAGAATGGGGAAGGGACTGAGGCATGGCCATTCCACCCAGGGGGTGATTTCTCACGTTCTGTCTCTCTGTCTTTCTCTGTCTCTATGGTGAGCGCAAGCGTCCTATAGCAAAAAACCTCTCAAAAAAAAAAAAATTTTCTACAACCTGCGATGCTGCAAGGACTGGAAGCACCCAGGCCACAGCACACAGGAAGGTGCTGGCCTTGGAGACACAGCCCTGAGTGCCGGGCTCGGGGCTGGCGCCCTCCCACCTGTGCAGCTACTCCACACTCAGAGGGGCCGGGGGGGGGGGGTGGTGGTGGTGGTGGTGGTGGTGTCTCCCATCTCCAGTCCCTTTCTCTCGGCTGTCACAGCTGCAGAGCACTCTCCAAGACAAAGCGTTCAGGACCATCGTGCTGCACCACCTCCCCCTGGTGGCGGACTCCGGAAATGGAAACCGGCCTGACAGTAAGGAGCTCCCGTCCATGGGAAAGTCATGAGGTATTTTTCCATTTCTATGCAAAAACGCATCATGACTTTTCCAAAGACCCAATACATAGCCAAAAAACCTTAAGGGAGTTTTCCATCAATATTACCCTTAGTTTTTAAATAATCGAAACTCTTTTTCATCAAGGAGTCTGATATTGACACAGATATGTAAAGCCAAGACCCCGGGTCAAGCAGACACCATCTCGGGTGCCGTAAGGGCAGCTGCTGCTCCTTCCTCCATCCTCTCCTTCCCTGCCATCTGGGGACCGAGGGCTGACATAAGACACCGAGTTCTTCAGCACGGCCTTGTCTGCTTTCTCTCGGCCTCCACCGCTTCCCTGAGCCCCAGGAGAGGGCAAACGGCAGCCTGCGTGCTCTGCCATGGCCTGGCGTGGAGAAGCCCCAGGATCAGAGGTTCTGGCCCCAGTCCTCCCAAGACCCAGTCCTCAGGTTCTAAGCACTGCCAGTGCAAACGTGTCATGCTGCAGTCTTGACATCCCTTTGAAGATCCCACAGTGCAGCAATGCCAGTCTTCGACAGTGGTGCCCTGGTCTGCAGGTAAGCGCACAGCTTCCTCACTCTCCCAGGAAGAAGGACACGCTCAACAGGACATCTGGAACGGAGAGAGACAAAGCCGGGGCGTACCACCTCTCCAGAGAGCTCAGGACATCAGACAGCCGCACGAACGTGTGGGCACAGAAAGGCCACCTCTAACGCCTCTGAAGAGGTGGGCTGCAGGGAAGGCAAGAGGAAACATACCTTGTACGAGGTCTTGGTGCTCATCTTCTGAAATCCGGTCCCAGGCCTTGGGCAAAGCTTGGATGTTTGCCAAGTCTCCCCACTGGACCGAGGAGAGGAGGTACTTTCTCTTCAGGTACCTTCCTGGAAGTTAAGGACTGCTCAGAAAGGAAATGAAATGAAGGAAAATGATACCCTAGCAAGAGCTCCAGGGAGCCAGAGAAGTGAAAATGCAGCTACCAGCAACTGCACAGGGCAGCCAGGCCTCACCTACACTCAAATACCTCCCGAGCACCTCCTCATTCACACGGCGTAGGCTACAGGCAGAGAGGAGCAAAACAGCCCCTTGAATCTGGGCACTCACCACGGTGAGGACAAAACTAGAAAAAAAAATCGAAGTGCCATGAAAAAAAAAAAACACAGCAATGTTCAAAGGATAGTAGGAACCTCCCTGCTGGTAGGAAATCCAGCAGAGGCACAGGAGTGGGGAAGCACAGGGTGGCTTCAAGGCAATGGAAGCCACATGTACAGCAGGAGGAAAGGGAAAGGTGGCTGAAAGGGGGACTCGGCCAGAGCACACAGCACTGAGGGCAGGGCGGGGATTCGAACTAGGTCTGACTGGCACAGAAGCAACCGGCAGCTCCTACTGAGTGACATGAACAGAACTAGACCTCCTGAAGATAAATGGATTGAGGTCAATTACTCGAGAGATCTTGGACAGAGAAGGTAGAGACAGAGAACCTGTCAAGAGACTACATGTGGGCCAGATTGTGGTGCTGCAATAACACACGATGCTCTGTGAGGCTGGCCCACGAGCGGAGGTTCCAGGCTCACATGCACCTAGGATCCAGGGCTGGATCACAGCGTCAAGACCCTGTTGGAAGTGCTCACTCACTCATGGAATGAACAGATGAATGACTAAATAAACATGTAACCTTTTTTTTTTTTAGTAACTTTTGTCTTTTAAATTTTTTATTTATTTTTTAAGTGCGTAAACTCATTGAGAGACACAGAGAGAGACAATGAGATAGTGAGAAATCACGCCCTGGGGGGATGATCATGCTGCAATCCCTTCTCCTCCATTCTCCTGGAATTTTCGGCATGCACACGTACCCAGCATGATGTTCATGCCACCAGGTCTGGGACTTGAACCATGGCCAGCCATGTGAGAGTCCAGCAGCTTAATCACCTGGCCCCGATATATTAAGTTTTAAAAATATATATATATATTTATTATTATTTAATCTTACCAGAGAGAGACGGAGAGAGGGAAAGTGAGAAAGCAAGCCACCAGGTCTGGGACTCAACCACGGATGGCTATGTGGGAGTCCAGAGCTCCAACCACACCACCTACTGGTCCCCCAATACATAACTTCTAAAAGGAGAGATGACATGTGATTAAGTGTTTAAATGAGAGGTAAGAAGCTTTGGAATGGCAGAGGGATAAAGAAGAGCTGGAGAAATATACTAAAGGACCTGACGAGAGACTGTAACACTCTAGCACGTGGCGAGTGCTCAGTTAAACACGAGCTGTAACTACCACGCCTTCTGCCATGCTACTGTTGCTGGTCCTGCTGCTACTGCAATTTAAAAATTAAAATAGAAAACAGAGAGGAAAAGGGAGGTGGGGGGAAAGATGACCCTTGTGTTTCTAGGTGGGGTGACTAAGCGATTCTATGACTGAAAAAAAAGGGAGTTAAGCTTGAGGGTTAGAGGGAGGAGTTTTAAACCAGAGTTTGAGGGTCCATGAGAGATTCAGCTGGAGGCACCTGCAGGATATCCAACCTCAAGACTAGCGCCGGCAATGAAGGCTGGGGTCAGTTCTTCATCCAGGGGGCAGGTGCAGGTACCAGCCCGGCAAGATCAGATAGAAAACGCCAGAACTTCAAGTCACTGGTCTTTGTGCTCTCATCCTTGCCCCTCAACACCAAGTTTTCCTCACAACATAGCCCCCATTATGCTCTTGAAAATGAAGGTCCTGGGCTAACAAGTGATGTGGCTAAGGCGCTGGATCCCACATGGCTAACTGTGTGGTTCTAGTCCTGGACTCGGTGGCCTGAAAAACATGCCAGGCATGTGTCTGTGTGTGCACCAAATCCCAGGAGAGTGGAGAAGAGACTGTGGCATGGGCATCCCCATGGAGGGTGATTTCTCACTCTCCAGCTCTGTGGTAACCACACATACCCCATAGCAAACAACCTAAGAAACAAACATAGGTCCTACCACGTTACTCCCGTACTCAGAACCTTCGAACGACAGCTTTCTCTCCCTCAGAGTAAAAGCCCAACTCCTTTCAAAGGTCTTCGGGGCCCTACGAGGTTGAGTTCCCGGTCTTGCTCATTTTATGTCCTCCAGGCTCCATCACAGCCTGCTGGAGTCCCGCTGGCTTCCTTGCCATTTCCCGAATCCGCCAGATGTTTCTCACCTCAGGGCCTTTGCATATGCTTCCTTCTGCCCAAACATCCACCCTCTCAGGGCTCCATTCAAATGGGATTTTCCAGGGAAGCCTGCCCTGGCCACCCTATTTAAATCACAACTCACTCACACACCTCACTGTCCCTGCTTTATTTTTCTCCATAGCACTCAACAGCATCTGACAGTGTATGTATTTCCTGTTTTTTTGTGTTTGTTCTTTCTTTTTGAATTTTTAAAAATTTATGTTTGCTGAAAGAGACAGAGAGAGGGAGGGAAAGTGAGAAAACACCCACTAGGGAACATGGTCATGACAAAATCCTCCTCCACCTCTTCCTCCTTTCAGGATTTTGGCCACATATGCACACATGTCTGGCATGTGTGTCATGCCACCAGTCTGGGACTCAGCCCACAATCCATATGTGGGACACAGCCACCTTATTATCAGGCCACGGGCTGGACTTAGTTTTTTTCTTATTTTTGATGCCTTATCCCCTAGAACCCAGCAGTGCCTGGCAGGTAGCAGAAAATCATTTGAGGAAATACTGTACAAAGAATGCAGGGGAAACCAAGTGTAGGAACAAAGAGAACTGCCCTAAACTACGATTTTCTAATCTTAGGATAACTGAAATAAAAAAGATCTTTCGGGACAGTCCTGGACACTAGGTGACGCTGCACAAAGGATGCGAATTCCGGTAATGTGTCTCAATGTCTTGCAACCATTCCAGCATGTCGGCCACAGAAGGACTCGCGGCGGAAGGCTGCAGGACGGTATCAATGCCGACTGTGTCTGCGTGCTGCTCGTAGACCTGAAACACACGCTCCACGTGGCTGCTGACCGTGTCGCGCACCTTGAGGAGGGTGGCTCTGTGGGAACAGCCTGACGTGAGGCAATGGCAGGAGAAGGGTCTAAGGCAGGTCTTGCCACTTGGCACTACTGAGGCTTTGGACCAGATGCTTCTCTGTGGTGGAGGGCTACCCCATGCTGGCCCAGTATTTTGATCATTTTTATTGCTGAATAATATTCTATGGCATGGACCACGTCATGTCTTTCCATCCATCTAGACTGATCCCACCTTTTGGCTATTATGAATAGTGCCAAGAATTTCCAGAGTTCTCAAACAGCTTCAGCCAAGAAGCTGACCTATGTAGAAACTGTGCTGAGGATCATACGGGAGGCTACCACCCCTCACCAAAGCCCCCTTGATCCAGAGGGAGAGAGCGAGCTGCGAGCCAATCTCATGGCTTACCAGCCCCCAGCTCCAGCCATCCTATTCTCTATGCAGTTCTACTCACACCCATGCATACTCCTTTTTTCTTTTTTTGGAGAGGTTTTTGCTATATGGTGGGTGCTCTCAACAGAAAGACAGAGAGAGACAGAGAGTCAGAAAGCGAGAAATCACCCCCCAGGGGGGATGGCCACATCACAATCCCTTCTCCTCCATCCTCCTCTAAGGATCTTGGGCACACATGCACATGTGCCTGGAGAGTTCAAGCAACTAGGTCCAGGACTCAAACTGCGGTTGACTATATGGGAGTCCAGCAACGTAGCCATTACGCCATCTACTGGTCCCTTCCATGCATGCTCTTGACCTCACTTACACCTGTTTATCCTTCAGGTTTTTGACATCATCTCCTTCCAGAAGCTTCCTTCATCTTACAAGCTGTGCTTATCACTACTTTGAAAGACACTATAACATGATTTACTTGACTGGTTGTAAGTCACTTCTACTCGACTAACAACAGACTAAGTCTGGTTCACTGTGGGTGCTCAACACATGTATTTTGGACAAATGAATAGAAGGAAGCGTCCCATCTTTGACAATTTCCTATTAGTCTATGCTACAGACGCTAAAATTTTCTTTTGGTCAGGGTCAAGGAAAGGTTACAGGTGCCCTAACTCTGTCCTCAATAATTTCTAAATCTGAGATGAAGGATCTAAAAATAGGCATAAATCAGAGCTTGGAATCATGCCACTCGTGGGCACAGAGACAACAACCTACGTGGGACTCCAGTGTACAGGAGAACCAAGTGGTGATGAAGCGCTCTGGCTTTGGTGCTGGGCGCACTTCACTTAGAATCCCAGCTCTATCTATTGGCAGTGTGAAATGGGCAATCTGCTTGAGCCTCAGTTTCCTTGCCAGCAAAATGGAATTGAGTGAGTGAATGAAGTCACAAAGGTGTTAAAAGGACTTCATAAAGTAATATCCTGGGACCAGCAGATGGTGTAATGGTTACAATGGTGGACGCTCACGTAGTTAACCATGGTTCGAGTCCTGGACCCGGTGGCTTAAAACTCACACTGGACATGTGTGTGCGTGTGCCCAAGATCCCATGAGGAGAATGGAGAAGGAACTGTGGCATGGCCATCCCCCCGGGGTGTGATTTCTCACTTTCTGACTCTGTCTCTCCTGTGAGCGCATGCACCCTTATAGCAAAAAACCTCTCTCTTAAAAAAAAAAAAGTACTATCATTAGCTCTGGCACCTGCTCACCTTACAACATAGTTCCTTGCCATTACGTCTTATCGGCTCAGAAAACCAGCATAGAGAAGGGCGGATAAGTTTCTCTACTCCTTTTCTGTTCTGCTTTTGTAACTTCTACTAAGTCCTTCCCTGCCAGGCCAGCCACTGACAACACAAGTGCCAGAAAACAGCTTTTCGACAGTGATATCACTGTCGCGGTGGGAAGGAGGACAGCCCTCCATATGCTATGCTGTCAAGTGGGAGGAAAACATCCCCTCACTGATCTTAGCTACGGATAACACACCCAGTTTTTATACTTTTCCACCCAGAAAGAGCGCCATGAAGCCTCTTACAGCCTCTCCCCTAACTTGTCCAGGATGGTGTCACCAGCCACCAGCTGCTTGCGCCTCAGTCGCTCCTGCAAGTCTGGAAAGGCTCGAAGGGATGGCACATCCTGGAATCGCAGATTCTGCGCGGCCTGCAGCTGCTCCGCAAGGTTGGCGAGCGAGGCCAGGAGGGGCTGGCAGTCCCGCACCGTGCGCTGCCACAGGCCCTGCTGCTCCGCCACCACAGGGAAGCACTTCTTCAAGGCCTCCTGCACCGCTAGCAGAGGCCCGTCTTGGGTCATCTTCTGTGGATTAAAAAATAGAAGGAAAAAAAGGGGGGAGAAAACAGCGTGAGATGCTAATCAGTAGGGAGAGCACTACTGGGTCGCGGGGGGGGGGGGGGGTGGACAGTCATTTCGGATCCCGTGGGAGGTCACGCTCTGGGCCTCCACGTCCCCACGGCAGGTGCCCCTGCGCGAGGTGGCGTCTTACCTTCAGAAGAGGGTCTCTGAAGGAAGGACCTTGGCTTCCCACCTCAGGAAGGGTTTCCTGGCTATCACTCCAAGGAGGTTCCGGACAAAGCAGCTTCCCGCTTCCGGCTACGTATTCACGGGGCCCAAGCCTTGTCTACCTTCAGACCCATGCTTCGGAGCCGTAATCTTGCCCCCTCATACCCCATTGAGACTGGGGGTCACGATTCCTGAACTAGCAGGAAGACAACGCCGACTCGACCAAAGAATAAGAACGTTAACCACTCACCCTCGGTCTCTACGCAAGTGCAAAAGCGACTGCCCAAAGCACCGTCTCTGGCTCGCGCGTCTGAGTCGCGATAATATGGCGTCAAGCCGTAATGACTTCTGGGAACTGTGGTCCTACATGTGGATTGGCTGCCCGATTGGGAAGCTTCTTTGTGATTGGATGCTGTGGGCCTGTCCTAAGAAGGCAACTTCTCATTCGTCAGCCTGTGGCAGTTGAGTTTGAATTTAGTGGCGGCGGGTGCTTGTCCGAGTAGGCGAAGATCCGCTCCGGCTCAGCTGGCCGGGTGAGGTTTTTTTCTCGGCCCTTGTTTCGGGACGCACAGGTACGTACCCCACCACCTCTTTATACAAAGGACCCGAAAGAGGGGTGCCCTTACCCACTCGGGTGAGTCCTGATCTGCTCCTTCCGCCCCTTCCCGGGCCCTTGCTTTCCCTCTCCCTGTCTCCGCCTCTGACTCCCTGTGGCTCTGTCCTCAGTCCCCCGCAGCCTCCTCCGAAGCGCCATGGCTCCGGCTAGGAAGCGCGGCAGTCGGGTAGCCAAGACCACCAACTCGTTACGGAGCCAGAAGATCGCCTCCTTTCTTAAAGACTTCGACCGTGAAGGTAAGGGGCGGAGCCCGGGCTGTCCCGGCTACCCGGGGGATCGCCGGTTGCTGGAGGGTTGAGGTGCATACAGGACGGATTCCAGGCCCCATTTACCTGCCAAGTGACCCATGTCCCCCCTGGCTCTCTTGCAGTGCAAATACGATCCAAGCAAATTCAGTCAGATGGGCAGAACCTCCTCAAGGAGATAGATAACCTATATAACATCGAGATCCTGCGGCTCCCCAAAGCGCTGCGCGAGATGAACTGGCTCGACTACTTCGGTAAGAGCTGCTAGAGTTTCCCCAGGCAGCCTGAAGCCTCTCTGCACTTAACAGGACAGCCTTGAGAAGGGACTCGCTGAAATGTCACCTTCTTAGTAAGATCTTCCATGACTACTATAGACAATTGCAGCCCCTGGGGCCGGCAAGTAGCATGGTGGTTGGAGCTGAACTCCCAAATGACTGACCACAGTTCAAATCCCGGACTTGGCGACTTGCCTTCTCACTTTCTCTCTCTCTCTCTTTCTCTTTGTCTCTGTGTATGTATCACTCTGGTCAAATTGAAAAATAATGATAATAAGTAAATAAATAAGAAAATTGCAGCCCTGCTGCTTCTCCTGACTCCCTATATCACCTCACCTCCCAGCATTATTTTTTCTCAAAGAACTTATCATTACCTACCTCGGGCTAAGCACACCTTTTCTCTAAAGGACCAGATAGCAAATATTTTAGACTTAGTGTTTAGCCAGAGTGTTCCCTGTGGCCCCTATTATATACCATTATATTAACAGTTCCAAAACAATTGTAATGAATGGGCATGGATGTATTTAAATAAAACCTTACTTATGGACACAATTGAAGTATGAATTTCACCTAATTTTCACATCATGAAATATTCTTCGAGTCAATGAATGACTTGGCTTGTTATCAGAGCTCAGAGGGCTCGGCCTAACCAGCTGTTTCTGTATAACTTCCTGTTCTTTGAAAACTACGCAAATCAACTTGTTAAGGACATCAGTGTTTTCCTGGCCAGAGGGAATCGCTGGCCTAATTACCCAGTACATAGCCTCTGTAGATAGAAATGCATGTTCTGCTCATATGGGAGATGTTTAGCTATCCTCTTCATCTGTCCATTTAGCTACTAACATGTTCATTCGATTCTACAGATACTCACTGAACATGTGTCAGTCTAGGTAATAAACGTGCTAAAGATGCTTGGAGGAATAAAATACACCTTGTACCTGTCCTGTGGAACTCACAGGTGTGTGGAACAGGGTCATAAATTTTTTTACACACATGATTATGTAATTAAAAGTATAAATCCTATAAAAGAGAAAGAATAGAGAAATGACTAGCATAGTGCTTCCTAAGCCAGATAGGCGTTATTCCAAATATTTTCATTTTATCCACATAACAAGCTAATTAATTATTAAACTATTCCTGTTTTGGTGATGATAAAAAGCACCGAAAGATTGCTGACTTTGCTCAAGGTCTCGTAAATTAGTGGTGGAGTCTATTTGAACCCCACTACTCTAGGTCAGGAGGGGTAGAGCCAAGCTTGGAGAATGAGTCGATTAGACTGAGGGTCCTGAATGTTGGACCAAGGCTTAATCTGGTTCACTTCTAGGAAAATAACTGATAGTGTTATATAAGATGATTTATCATTAAAATCTGATAGTAACTAAATAAAATGTTCTTTTTAAAGCCCTTGGAGGAAACAAGCAGGCTCTGGAAGAGGCAGCAACTGTAAGTGACTGATCCTTTTTTTTTTTTTTAACTTTTTAAAATTATTTTATTTAACTTGACCAGAGGGGGACAGAGTGAAAGAGAGGGAGGCGGAAAGTGAGAAAGCGAGCCGCCAGGTCCAGGACTCAAACCACAGTCAGTCATGTGGAAGTCCAACACCCTTAACCCCTGCCACCTGCCAGCCGCCCCCTCATCCCTTTTTTTTTTTTTTTTTTTGCCGGGGGCGGAGAGGTTTTTGCTATAGGGCACGTGCGCTCGCCAGAAAGACAGAGAGGGACAGAAAGCAAGAAATCACTCCCCAGGGGGATGGCCACACCGCAATCCCTTCTCCTCTCGGGATCTTGGACACGCATGCACACGTGCCTGGCGTAAGTTTAAGCCACTGGGTCCAGGATTCGAACCGCAGTCGGCTACATGGTAGTCCTGGGACATAGTCATTATGCTAAATGCTAGTCCCACCCCTCATCCTATTTTTATTTAATTTATTTTTTTTCCTTTAAGAGGCTTTTGCTATAGGGCATGTGCTTCACCAGAAAGACAGAGAGAGATAGAAAGCGAGAAATCACCCCCCCACCCCCAGGGAGGATGGCCACACCGCAATTCCTTCTCCTCCATTCTCTTGGGATCTTGGGCACGCACACACATGTGCCTGGCATGGATTTAAGCCACCAGGTCCGGGACTGGAACCACAGTCAACTACATGGGAGTCCAGCTGCTGGTCCCATCCCCCATCCCATTTTTAAACCATTAGTTTTACATTTAGTCCAGTTACAAAATCTTACTGTAGAAGAGGTTCCAGAAACAGACATTACCTCTCATGTCAACTGAGCCCTAAAAAGGGAGGCAGATCAACTTTTGGCAGGTTCCTTACAGCTCTTTCCCCTGAACTCTATAGAAGTAGAAAGCCTCAAGCCCAAGATCTTTTAAGTACCTGGGTCATTACTATGACCTGGCCTGTTAGGTGACAAAGAAAAGGGGGGATTTTCCATGTCTTTCTGTAGAGCCAGTGCTCTTGCTCAGGACGCTCAGAAGTCTCCCATCCCATCTTACCACTTCCTCCCGGCATCGGTACTAGGACTGGAGGCAGTAAGATGAGACACAACAACGAGTTTAGATCTGCACTAGACAGTATAGTAGTCACTAATAGCATGGAGCTATTAAAGTCATTAAAATTAGCAAAATTAAGGATTTCCTCAGACACACTAGCCACGTTTCAAATGCTTGATAGCCACACCTGACTTCTGGCTCTGTGTTGGACACACAGAAATAGAGCATTCCTACCCTTCCAGAAAGTGCCACTGGGCTTTGTTGGGAACTAGTCTATGAACAGGCTTCAGAGAGTCCCTTGGTGCTGTATGTCGTATGTCAACAATGTGTATATGTACAGACATGTAAGTATGTTTCTGGGGAGAAAGTTTATTGAGACTTGATCAGATTCACAAAGTGTGAACCCAAAATTCTCCATCCCTCAGTCAGTCCGTCAGAATCATTTGTCATCTGAGATCAGAGGGATGTGACTACAGAGGGTACGCAGTAGCACTGAACGGTGGCTCTCCACCAGCCTCAGAAGTGACATGTAACTAGGAGCTTCTCTTTCAGCTAGGAAAAAAATAGAGTTTGGGGGCGAGTGGTAGGGCAAGGGTAGGATTAACTGAAACTTTAAATCAAGAGCTAGTAGAACGCTCTTAGTCCATGTTTTCGCTTTGTGTTCCCGTGACTCCTTTTATTCACACCCCTACACACCCAGATCTCATGTTTCCAGACACTATGTCTGAGATGAGCTGTACTCGTTAGGTAGCACATCCTCCTCTTTAATTATTCAGACATAGAGAACTGCAAATCGGAGCTTTCGATTAGAGATCCGCTGTTGTCATGCCAATTGAGTAAATTCTAGCCTTCACTAATATGATATAAAACCAGGGAAGAGGGGCCAGGTGTTGGTGCAGCAGTGAAATGCAGTGCTCTGTGAGGCAATCCCATATGGGAAGGTTCCTGGTTCGAGTCTGGAGACCTCTCTGAGTATTCCAGGCATCTACATGCCCTTGACCCAGGGCTGGCTGAACGCGGGGAGTGGATCACAGCTTTAGGACCCTCTTGGGGGTACTTCTACTCTGTCTCTCTGTCTCTTTGTCTCTCTCACTCATGGAATGGATTAATAAACTTTTTAAAAAAGTAATAATAAATGAAATAAAGCCCAGGGAAGGGATGATACTTTGGTACAAAAGCTCTTAATTGGGAGGTGTGTTGGGGATTCACGAGACCACCAGTTGGGATTCCCTAGGAGGCCCCGCAGGGCCTAGTGTGTAGTCACAGTGGTGGTGGTGATTTATCACAGTGGAAGTGTACAAAGTGTACAGAGCAAAATTAGCAAACGGGACAAGGGCAAGGCCAGAGTCCAGAGGAAACTAAGCTTCCAAGAGTCCATTGTCAATGGAGTCACATAGGCTGTGCTCGGTACACCACGTGTGGAACGTTGTCCACCAAAAAACTTATTTGATGCTCAATGCCCGAGGTTTTTTCTGGGGCGGGTCACATAGGTATCTTCTACCTATCACATTCCAAAATTCCAGACTTCCAGAAAGAAAGCAGGTGTTTGGCATAAACCATGTTGTTCGCACAAAGCTGAGGTACAGCGAGGCATTCTTATCTGGGAATGATGGAAACCTTCTTGAAATCCAGATTCTCAGATGTCAGCTGAAGGCCAGCCTTACAAATGGTCTCAGGCCTGCCATGCTGACTCCCTGACAGCGGGTGATACGTAGCCTGCCACCACTGATGACTTTATAGCTTCCCAGGTGTGACCAGAGGTGGCCGGAAGTTGCCAGGAATGCCTCCGTTTTCTGTGCCCTCAACCATGGCAGACATCACTAATCTATTACAGCACCATTTCTCTAAGCCCAGATGGCTTCAGAATCGTTCTCTGACCATTCTGTGTAGTCCCTACCGATTAGCCAGTGTCATTTCTTGTCTGTGATAACCACGCTGATATGTATCCTATGAGAAAAAGACCACAAATCATGCCTGCTCTTAGGAGTACCCATACATATGTGAACAAACCTAATTAGAATGGTGACTAGAAACCTTTTTGAGGGGCCCAGGCCCATCAAAGAAAGTCCTGTTGAGACCCCATAGACTTAGGGAAAAATGAGAAATCTGACACAGCACCAAGTGTTACAGAGGATGCAGGGCATTAGGAACTTGTTTTGCTTACAGCCGAGGTATAAACAAGAGCAGCCACAGTGGAAGACAATTTGGCATAATGTCAAGGCTGAACATTCGTGTGACCCACAATCCCAGAATGCCCTTTCCTAAGTACATAGCCAGGAGAAAACCTGGATGAGTGCCTCCAACACATGCACCAGGCCGGTCAAGGTGGCAGTGTGTGTGGTAGCAAAGCTGTGGCTAGGAGACAAGTCCGTGGCAATGTCCTCACACGTAACAGTGAAAACAGATTAACTGCACCCACCAAACAGTGGTCAAACGTGAACAAAACCAAACTAAATATTGTTTAAGCAAGGATTTAAAGTATGAGTTTGTTTTTTTTTGTTTTTTTGTTTTTGTTTTTTTTTTAATTTTAACTTTATTTATTATTATTATCATTATTATTTTCCAGTTTGATCAGAGAGAGAGAGAGAGAGAGAGAGAGAGAGAGCGAAAGTGAGAAAGCAAGCCACCAGGTCCGAGACTTGAACCGTGGTCGACCATGTGGGAGTCCAGCACCTTTAACCACCATGCCACTTGCCGGCCCCAGTATGAGTTTGTTTTGATGCAAAAAATGTTTTAATCATACATAGTTTCATAATATGTATTTTCCATGGACTTTTTTCTTTTCTTTTCTTGTTTCTCTTCTTTTTCTTTTTTTAAGTTTGCTTATTTGTTTCTTCCGTGAGAGAGGAAGCAGCCACCCCCAACAGGGCCCCATGCTGGGAGCCAGCCCCAGTCTCAGCTGGTCTGGATCACAGGTACATGCTTGCCTGGCACACTCAGGGAGGGCCCCAGACACACACTCAGGACCTTTCTCACGGGTTCGGCTGCGCTACCATTGCGCCAGCACTGGCCCTCCAGGACTTCCTGACAAGCTCTCATGTGTACATACACACTTTTTAATCAACTGGAACAATAGAGGTTACCTCTGAGGAATGACAGATTAAGACTGGTCAAAAAGGAATGGAAAGACAAGGCATGGAAGAGAAGGAATAGGTAGCCGAAGCAGGTTAACGCTCATGTTTCGGGTCTTGGATTGTGTGGTGGGTTTGCGGGGGTCTAGTGTATACGATAGCCAACCCTGAGCAATCTTTTGTTATGTATCGGATAAATATTGTTTCTCATATTTGATGGATGAACCTGGTGTTTCCTGGCTGTATTTGTCCTAGGCTGACCTGGATATCACAGAAATTAACAAGCTAACAGCAGAAGCTATTCAGACACCCCTGAAATCTGCCAAGGGTGAGTAATTTTCAAAATTCCTTGAACAGAGAGAGCTGAGGTCCAGGGTGCTGGGCTGGCAGCTCGGGCGGGGCCTCCTGCATTGATGTCTCCTCAGTCTTATAAATCCAGAAAATTGATTCGGGCTGCCGAATGGATACGAATCAAACTCATAAGACAGACGTGAGCGAAAGTGAAGTCAAAGGAAGGGAAAAAAGTAGCTGGGCTGGAAACCAAACATCGTGGTCTGTTTGCTTTGCTCTCTGATGACTAGAAGGTTATCAAGATTGAGAGAGGTGTGAAAAGTCTGGTGAGACCAACTGAGACTCCGTGATGGAGCCGGCAGGCTGGAGAGAATTGCAAAAGGAATAACTTTCTCAGCGGGGACGTCTGCGTTGTCGGTTCACCAAGCTGTCTGTGAGATCATCTCGCACCCACGTGCCCCACTCAGAAACACGGACCTTAGGAAAGGTTACAGGCGAGCCCGGTTGTAATTCACGAGCGTGGAATCAGGGCAGGATGAGTTGTGATGTGGACTTAGTGTTGCTGTCATTAAGCCATAGTGGCACAGTGTCTCCAACTCCTGGGAGAACAGTCTGCATTTTGGGGTGGCCCACTCGGGCAGCTAAACTGGGCAGACCAGAAACATTGTACACATTTTTTTAAGTTGCCAGAGGGCACATATGCTTGCCAGAGAGAGAGAGACAGAGGGAGAAAGAAGTCTGAGCAAGTACCACCCCCGGCCCCCAGTGGGGCACCGTCACTCTGCACCCTGTCCTCGATCTGTCCTTCTGGTCAAGATTTGGGGCACGTGCACACCAGGTGCCAGTGTGTTTTGCAAGCCAGCAGGACCAGAACCGCAGTCAGCCATGTAGGATTGGCTTCCCTGAATTGGCAGGCTTCGGGGCCAGCCTCCTGTCTGCTTCTTGCTCCATCCTGCCTTCCAGCAGAATTGCCTTAGAGAGTAAAGCAAGCATGTGTGGTTTTGCTTTCCCAGTGTCGTGTTCCAGTCCTGTCCCCCTGAGATTCTGATACACTTGGACTTCAGTGTTCCTAAAGGCCTCAGCCCCATATTTACCACCTGTTAGCTTACCCTGGGTCATTTCTACTACTACTGAGTACTATCAGTTTTCTTCTCAGTTCCACCAATTTTGCTTATCTGGTGGTGGTAGAGGTCTTCCGATTTTACCCTTGAGAACGGAACACATCAAGACCGATGTCGGCCACCATAAAATGGTTTCTGTGGCCCAGCCATGGTAGCACACACAAGTCGATGCTACGATGTAGCCAGCTGAGGCCACACGGAGGGCCTGGGTTCAGCTCCCGGCCTGCCCTAAAAAGTTGGGCACAGTGGCGTGTTCCTATACTCTCAGCTACTTGGGCTGGTCACAACATAGTGAAGAAGTATCATCTTAACTACTGGACTTTGACCTTTGACTACATTGTAAGTTGTTTCTTTAGAAAAAAGCAAATATACTTAAATTCTTATTTAATGTAGCAAAGTTGCAATTAACAATAAAAGCTTTAAAGTCATTTAGTCCAGCCTCTTCCCCCATGATTAAATATATGTGTTCTCCCTGCTCCGGGGGGTCCAGCTCATGGCTCTCCCTACTTAGCTGTACTTCCTTTCACCATTAGACACTGGCATGATTAGGAGGGGTTTTTTCTTTTCTTTTTTTTTTTTTTCATTTTTGGAGAGGTTTTTGCTATAGGGCACATGTGCTCGCCAGAAAGACAGAAACAGAGAGACAGAAAGCGAGAAGTCACTTGATGGCCACACCAGAATCCCTTCTCCTCCATTCTCCTCTCAGGATCTTGGGCACGCATGCACACGCACCTGGCATGAGTTTAAGCCACTGGGTCTGGGACTCGAATCACAGTCGACTATATGAAAGTCCAGCGACATAGCCATTACGCCAACTGCTGGTCCCTTAGGAAGGCTTTTTCTAATGTTGAACTGAAGTTTCCTTGTGGGATCTATATATTGGTGTTAGTTTAGGGGACCAGCAGGTGGCGTGGTGGTTAAGGAGCTGGATACTCCCACATGGCCGACCACAGTTCGAGTCCAAGAGCTGGTGGCTTGCTTTCTCACTCTCTCTCTGTGACTCTCTCTGGTCAAATTAAAATAAATGAATGAATAAATAAAATTAAATAAAAAATTATTAAAAAAAAAAAGAACTGTCTTCTATAAGACAGCCCCTTAAATATTAAAAATTGGCATTATTTTTTCTGGAATTATTTTTTCATCTTAAACATCTTTCCAGAAAGAGACGGGAAAAGCACCCCTAGCAAGGTATGGTCATGTTGCAATCCTCTTTCCTTCATTTCTTCACCCCTTTGGGATTTGGGGCTCACATGCACCCGGTATGTTTTTCAAGTCACTAGGGCTGGGACTCAAACCACAGCTGACCGTTTAGGATCCAACTCTCTTAACCACCAGGCTACAGGCTGTCCTTCCACCTTAAACATCTCACACTTTGTCTTCCTGTGTTGATAATTGCAATAATAATTTCTTTAGTTATAAATAACAGTAATACATAATTATAGATAGTAATGATGCTGATCATAACAGGTGTCTGGTACTGTCCAAAGGGCTCACGTACATTCATTCCTTCCACAAATGCTAAATAAACATTTCCAGGCACACTTCCAGGGTTTGGGGATCCAGGAATAAACGTAACAAAGAACCGCCCTATGGAACACATCTTCCAGCTCTCATAACGTCCCTAGGAAGTGATACTCCCTGTTCACGGGTGAGGAAACGGAGGCACTTGACTGAAGTCGTGTGGCCTGTTCAGTAGTAGGGCCAGGCCTGAAGCCTGAGTCTGGCTCACTCCAGAGTCTGTGCTCGCAATCAGAACGCCCCACAAAGCATGACAGGGGCGTCAGCTCCTTCGTCTACACCCTCTTCTTAAAACAGTTGTCTTTGTTTTGAGTTTTTCTCAATTACAGTTAAGATTGTGTGCGTTTTATTCCTTATAAGAAATGTAAATGCATGAAAGTTTATTCTCATTAGAAATAATGGTGTTAAAACTGTTTCTCATAGCACGAAAGATAATACAAGTGGATGACATGATAGTGGAAGAAGAAGGAGAAGAAAAACACAAGAATCTTCAAACTGCAAGAGTAAGTCGGCCCTCGGGTTGGGGACAGGAGGCCAGCAGAGACGAGCAAATGCAGAAGCGCGTGGAAAACAGTGCTGTCCCCTAGAGCTCAGGTCTTGGTGGAGAAGACCCCGCACCGAATGGCCAGGAACAGAAGCCTAATTGGCATGTGTGCATAGTGTGCAGAGCATAGACGAGGAAGCCGGCAAGTCTTCCCTACCCCGGTAGACACAGCCAGGCTTTTCAGGGGAGAGAGCCCACCAGCTTAAGAGGAGAGGGAAGAGAATTCCAGGATGGGGTAGGGAAGTGTCAACGCAAGGAGCAGGAAGCAGTTGGTGGGGGTAGCTGTGCAGGTAATCTGCGTAGAGTAGGGGCCACATAATGCTGGGCCTCTTGAGCCCTACTCAGTTTCCCTTCTGGGTAGGCAGTGGTGAGTGACGTCAGCTCAGAATTCCAGACAGTATTCAGGGTCAGTGGGAGAGAGAAACACACCAGGAGGCTATTAACTTTCTAACTGAGCACTGACGCTAAAAAGAAGGGAAGGTTTTAAGGTAAATTTTATAAAGAAGGATGGGCATGACTGGTGGAGAAAAAGCACATTAGAAATGACTAAGGCTACAAACGGGGCTGACCTGTGGCACGGTTAAGGCAGGTGGATCCCACATGACCAGCTGTGCAGTGCAAGTCCCAGACCCCCAGGCTTGGGAAACGTGCTGGGCGTGTGTGTGTATGCCGAGAACCCTGAAGCGAGGGAAGGCTGGAGAAGGGATTGCGGCGTGTCCGTCCTCTGTGGGGTGCTTTCTCACGTTCCATCTGTCTCTCTCCAGCAAGCACACACACTCTTGAACAGGCTTAGGAAAATAAATAAATAAAAAGATTCAATGGTCTCTAGCTTAGGCAGCTCCGTCCAATGAAACGTGGGAGCTGGAGGCAGAGGTGCTGGGTCAGGACGAGAGGACGTGTGTCACTTGCTACATGTGTGGGTGTCAGACCCTTCCCAGGGCTTCTTAGGTCGCACAGAAATTTCAGCCTGGAGCTCAGGGAGAAGCAGGAGATTAAGAGATACCTTCTCTCAGATTTTTTGTTTTTATTTGTTGTAGGGAGCATGTATTCACCATGGAGACACAGAGGAGAGTGAAAAATCACCCCTGGGGGGTGACCACACCACAATCCCTTCTCCGTTCTCTTCTCGGGGTTTTCGGCACACATGCACACCCATGCATCCAGTGTACTTTTTAAGCTGCCAGGTCCAGACCTGAACACTCACAGTTGGCCATGTATGATCCAGCCACCCTAACTACCACACCACCTGCTGGATCCTGGGTGCTTCTCCCAGTGTAGGAGTGCTTGGGAGGAAGGAGCGGCACGAAGGGAGGGAGGCTGAGGACGGGCCCTCGACGGCAGGTAGAAAGAGGAGCTCCTGTCGCACACCGCCTAGGGCCCACCAGAGAGCCCAGGAAGATGCATCGATCTAGGAGACGAGTGTTCATCTGCTTTTCATTACTAGTAATTGAATGCCACAGCCGGGTAACTTAGAGAGGTTTTGGAGGTCCAAGGGCCAGGGGCCACGTGAGGGCCTCGTTGTCAGGGTCTCTACCAAGTCCTGAGGGGGCGCAGGGTGTCACATGGTGAAAGCAAGAGCTCGGGTCCGTGTCCGTCCCGCATCTGCTCTGGTCACAGGCCCTCTCCTCATAAACCAGTGTTCAGTCATGGGGGCCCTTCTCTAATCCCAGCCACCTCCCGAGGCACCTCCTCTTCATCCCTCAGTCACACTAGGTTTCTGCGCACTCAATGCCTTTACCGTAACAGCTAATTTTTTATCCATGAATTCAGGGAGCACATTAAGCCATAGCAGCGAGGGGGAAGGCTGCTGAGAGAGGAGGAGTCTTACCAGGCGCTTCCTAGGACACGGGAGGCCAGGGCTCCTGAACTGGGTATCTGGGTGCTCTTGGTGCCCTCCCGGCAGCACTTTGTGTAGAATACTGGGGACAAGCCCGACTGCAGTCAGTTCCAAAGAAATTTACCAGGGCCAGCAGGTGGGCTAGCAGTTACATTGCTGGACTCCCATGTGGTGAACCATGGTTCGAGTCCCAGACGTAGTGGCTTCAAATTTATGTTGGGTGAGTGTGTGTGTGTGTGTGTGTGTGTGTATGAGTTTGTGTGCCCAAAATCCCGGGATGAGAAGGGACTGTGGCATGGCCATCCCCCTGGAAGGTGATTTCTCACTTTCCCTCTCACTGTCTCTGTCTCTCTCTCCAGCAAGTGCATGTGCCCTAAAGCAAAATCCTCTACAACAATTTTTTAAAAAGGCAAGAAATTTACCTTAAAAAATTTTTTTTCTTCCATGAGAAAGGGACACCCCCCAGCAAGGGGGTGCATACAGCCCAGTCCTGGAACGTGAACCCAGACCCTTCCCACGTGGCTCCAGCATCCCCAGGCATTGCGCTTCCACTGGGCCACTGTCGCTAGCCAAGAGGTTTGCCTTTCATCTTGGCCAGAGTCCTCTTTTCTGAAGACCTGGCCGGTGTAAGTCTAGTTGACCAATTGTGTTCCGGATTTCTCAGTCACTGAATTCTGTGAGACCTAATGTTTAGTCTTCATTTTCCTTTCCAGAGCTGGATCACCCTTCCTTCTTGTTTTCTGTTTGTTGCTTTTTTGGTTAACCCTCTTTATCTTCTCTGTTTGCTGAGCTTTTTATAACCCCAGATTTATTTGATTGTGACTTTAGGTCAAAAGGTGTCCTCCATCTAAGAAGAGAGCCCAGTCCATTCGAGGAAGAGGGAAGAGCAAAAGGTAACGTGTGTCCCACGTGTGAAAGCGTGCTCTCGGTTTAATCAGAAAGCCACAGGCAGAAATAGGGTTTGACGTGGGCTGGGGGCCTTGGTGGCTGGCGTTCAAGTGGAGCTTAGAGTCATTGAATGCTTGGGTATGCGAGCTGGACGGGCCTCTAAAAAACAATACCTTCCCTGATCCTTTGTCTACATCCCCTATTCTCAGCCACTTTAAAAACACACACCTGGGGAGCCGGCAGGTGGCGCGGTGGTTCTGGCGCTGGACTCCCACATGGCCAACTGTGGTTTGAGTCCCAGACCCAGCAGCTTGAAAATCACACCAGGCGTGTGTGCCCGTGTGCCCAAAATCCCAGGAGGAGAATGGAGGAGGAGGGTTTGTGGCATGGCCATCCTTCCTGGAGGGTGACTTCTCACTTTTCACTCTCACTGTCTCTTTGGCAAGCATACACGCCCTATGGCAAAAACCTTAAAGACAAAATAACAAAACTGCACACGTGCAGGCACACATGACAGGGAGAGCAGGGCCCAAGGAAGCACAGCAGGAACTGCAGGCTGTGTTTGTTACCTGACAGTCCGCTGTCCTGTAGGCAGTCACAGAGTGGCTGTGACTGGCTTCCTGAAACATTCGGCTGGTCCTGGTAAGTGAAGGATCTCAGTGGGCTTGAACTGAATACACGGGACTACTCTGAGTCCTTTGGGGATAGGAGAGACCGCTTAAGATCCTGGTCACTGGGGCGTCTGCAAAGGCGAGAGTCCTGTCTCTCCCTGAGCACTGGAGGCCACCGAGCAGCTGCCTAGTGAGAGCGCAGGCACTCCAGCTGGGAGCCCTCGCTCTGTTACGCTGTCCCCCGTCTCCGAGCCAGACTGCCTGGGTTCAGAGTTCTGGCTCCACCCTGCTTCTCAGTGTGAGATCTTGGGCGAGTTCTTTAAACTCCACTTGCCCGAGTCTCTACACCTGTAAACGAGGTGTTGGTGGGCCTGTGTCCGCGGGTGTCAGGAGGGTTACACAAGCTGAGGTACACAGGGCGCCCAGAACACTGTCCAATGGTGTCACCTGCTTCCGCGCTGTCATTGACCTGAGAGCCGGGATACCTGATGGCCATTTCTCACTTGCAGGTCTAGCCATGATGACATGTTCACCCCAGCTACCAGCCGACTGGAGATGTCCATGGTGAAACCAACTCCAGGCCTGACCCCCCGGTTTGACTCGAGGTGGGTGATGAGAGGAGCGCTTGGACTTTGGTGGGAGGCCAGTATTGCACGTTACTCAGAGGAGTTGGGACCAGCAGTGGCGTGGTAGTTAAGGCAGCTGATCCTACATGACCAACTGCGGTTCGAGTCCTGGACTCACCAGCCTGAGAAACACACTGGGCGCATGTGCGTGCGTGCCTAAAATCCCAAGAGGATGAGGAGAAAGAATTGTGATGTAACCATCCTCCCTAAGGGGTGCTTTGTCACTTTCGCTGTTTTTGGTGAGCACATGTGCCCTGTAGCAAAATAAAGAAAGGAAAGGGACCAGCAGATGGCGCAATGGTTCCGTCACTGCACTCCCATGTAGTTGACCATGCTTCCAGTCCTGGACCTGGCAGCTTAAAGCTCACGTTGGACGTGTGTGTGTGTGTGTGTGTGTGTGTGTGTGTGTGTGTGTGTACACCCAAAATCCTGAGAGGAGAATGAAGGGAAGGGATTGCCGCATGGCCATCCCCCACTTGGGGGTGATTTCTCGCTTTCTGTCTCTGTCTCTCTGGCGAGCTCATGCACCCTGTAGCAAAAATCTCAAAAAGAAAGAAGGGAAAGGAAGAAAGAAAAGAGAGAGCGAAAAGAAAAGAAAAAAGAAAAACAATTCCTGAATCCTTGGCCTGGGAAGCCTTCTTTCTGAGGATAGCTGCTGTCTGGGTTTCCCAGTGTTTACCTGAGCCTTGAGTTCAGGTTCACCTGTTTTCAGCAGCAAATGAGTCTTAACTGACAGGAGGGAGAACGTTCTGCCTCTGATGACATGGAGGCCTCTGTGTGACTTTTTTGACCTTTTCTGATTCTGATCAGAATTTAAAAAGGTGAGTAGGCACTTTCCTATACCCTTGGTATGAGTGGAAATCAGCACCATCTTTTCCTTTGATTTTTTTGTTTCCCTTTTAAAGATGTTTTTTATAATATTGCCAGAAGGTATGTGTGCCCATCAGACACGGAGAAGAGAAAGCACCCTTTTGTGGGGCGTGGTCACGCCGCAATCTTTTCTCCTCCACTTCTGCATCCTGTCAGGATTTGGGGCACGTGTGCATATAGGGCCTGGTGTGTTTTTTAAGCTGCTGGGGCTGGGATTCGAACTGCTTAGCTCCAGATGCACTGCACTTAACCCCTGCGCTTTGGGGCTGGCCCTCTTGTTTTTTTGTTGTTGTTGTTTTGTTGTTTTGTTTTGTTTTTGTTGCTGACTGTGGTTCAAATCCCTGCCCCTTGAGAAACATGCCAGGCACCTGTGCATGTGTGCCCGAAGTCCTGACAGGATGGAGAGATGGAGAAAGGATTGTGGCATGGCCAAGCCCCGTTGGGGGGTGCTCTCTGTCTCTCTCTCTCTCCCTTTCTTTGGAAAATGCACAGCCCTCTAGCAATTAAACAAAAAGAGAATGTATCTGTATGTGTGATCACAGAGCATCTCCAGGTAGGTCACTGACACTGCAGACTTAGGCTCCCATTTGCTTTCTTACACACAGAAAGCTTCTGGAAGGACAGAACAGGAATGAAGTATGGCTGCCTCTGGGGAATGGCACAAGAAGCTATTACCTCTGGGGTGTGGCAAGTGAAGAAGACTTACTTTCTATTTTAATTCACATTTTTCTTCACTGTTGATTTTTCATATGAATATGTAGCAAAAGACATTAGCATTCTGAACATCTTGATGAAGTTAGCTTGGGGATCGGCATAATGATGTAATCACGGAATCCTCCTCCTTTGACCCTGGAAATCCCTCGATGGAAAGGCTTAGCCACTCTTGAAACACGTGAACGGTTTATTTCTAGCTTTATGGATGGATGGGTGACAGGCACCCATACGGAGCTTTGGGCCGAAAATTTACATGGAGAAGAGTTGACTTACTAGATAAATGTTTGGTAATTACAGCCTCCTTTCTCCAGCTGTGTTTAGTCATTACTGCTTTAAAAAATGTCTCCCCTAAATTTAGAACTTGCCTTCTTAGAAATGTGTGATTTGAAAACTGCAGCTTGAGGACAGATGGGCTTTGGAAGGGCCTAAAGTCATTCAGTCGACAAGCCCTGTTCACAGAGGTTTTCCCACTTTGTAGGGTCTTCAAGACCCCGGGCCTGCGCACTCCAGCAGCCAGAGAGCAGATTTACAACATCTCGGTGAACGGCAGCCCTCTCGCTGACAGCAAAGACATCTTCCTCACCGTGCCAGTGGGCGGCGGGAAGGTAAAGTATCTGTGAGTGAAGCCAGGCCACGGTGTGCCGCTTCATCAAGCATTTTCCTTCCCTGGACAGTCCCCCACCCCTCTCCCTCAGAGGCCTCTCAGTTGCATGGGTCCTGATCACTACACTTCAGGACTTCAAACCCGGTTTCCTCTCCCAGATTAAAGACCCAGACTGGGGAGGTCCCTGCCCCGCTGCGTGTCCCACTGCTCAGCTAGCTCTCGCTGCCTGCAGCAGGCCCAAGGTTCCTGCCCCGAGAAGCAGCTCAGCAGGCGGGACGGGTCTGCTTTCCAGAATCTGCAACAACAGAGCCTGAAGGGAGGGCAGGGGAGGCACTATTGGGGTACGTGCTTATCTCAAAAGGGGTGCGTGAGCAGTTTCTTCAGCTGTGTGTCACACCGAGGGAATTCCAAGCAGACGAGCCCATTTCTCTGGGCTTTGCAGAGTGAGCTGCTGGCCTCAGCTCCTGAGAGGGCAGAGCAGGTTATTTCCGGTGTGGGCTGCAGGGTGTCTCTGCCAGGTGCTCCGGCCACTGGCCCAGTGACAGCCCCGATGGTGTCATCTCCTTAGGGCTAAGAGCCCTCCTGCCTGCCATGCTGCTTCTCTGCCCCAGCTGGTGCAGGAGCCCGAGGGGCCCCTGGGGCTCACTGGGCTGCTGGGCGGGGCTCCTGCTCTGAAGGACATACCATGTAACCCACTGTCCCCCACGCAGAGCATGCGGTTACTGGCTAGTGACTTGCAGAGGACGGATATCGCACACCTGGACCCAGAGGCCCTGGGGAACATCAGGAAGCTCTCCGTAAGTCACGTGACGTTCGTGTCCTCACGCTGGGTGCCTCCAGCGGCTTTCTGGTGTGGCTTTCTTTAGGATCGTCTGTGGGGTCCGAGCTAAAGCGTTATACTTAGAATTATGGTGCCTTCTTTCCTCCGAGGGATGTGGACCGCCTTCTTACTCACACAGTAGCAGCTCTGTCCCTAAAGCGGTGTCGAGTCTTGGTCCCTGAGTGCCCGATAGGAAGTTCACAGGGGAATCGAACCCCGCCTCGTTCAGGCAGCTGGTGGCAGAGTAGATTAGGGTGCCGTTGACTGACGGGGACTGAACTTCTCGCAGTAGTTCCAGAATGAGGGGAGTGGCCTGCAGGTGGAGGGGCCTTCGGTGGCAGGAGTCTTAGGGCTGGGACTCTGGTGCCCTCCTCTGGCAGCTGTCCCGGGGCCCGTGCTCTCCATTCCCCCTCTCCACGCGGCTCTTGGCCCTGCCCTCCTTCACACTGATCCGCACGTGGCTTTGGGGCACCACGCTGCCACGTCTATGGCCCTAGTGGCTGACACTGTTCAATCTCTGGTGTTGGTTTAAGCCCTTAAGTGGGCTCATTTGGTCAGATGAGCCTCCCTAGTCAGCTCTGGTGCTGGGTGTAGATGGGAGCACTCAGTGCACACCTGGCTGGTTTAGACAACACTGCGAGGCAGCCCCACTGGGAGGGTTCCCGGTTCAAGTCTCGAGACCTCCCTGAGTACACTGGATGTGCTTGCCCCTGACCCAGGGCTTACTGACAGCTGGGTGGATCGTGGCAAGACCCCACTGGGGGAACTGAGATCTTATTGATCTCTCTCTCTGTATCTCACAAAAAAAGCAATAGCTGGCAAACACGGCTGCCTGAGCCCAGCCCTCTGTGGGGCCTGTGAGGCTTCACCCAAGGAAGGGACACGGGCAGAGCTGGTTTACAAACATCCTGTGAACACAGGCCCAGCTGCGATCTCACGACACAGCCGCCAAATTGAGTGACAGTAATTACTGTGTCCAAATTACCTCGTTTGAAACCTTCGCTGTCTGTACGATCTGACTTCTTGGCTTGGATGAGACACGAGGCTCAGAAGGGTTCTGTCGTTCATGAGGGAGTAGAGTAGGGGCCGAGACTCGCGTGGAGCTGGGCTCGGGCGGGCTGTGAAGCAGCTCCTGGACCGGCAGACCCAGGTGCCCGTGTTTCTAAATGACCTGCCTCGTCCTTTCAGAGCCGGCTCGCCCAGATCTGCAGCAGCATACGAACCTACAAATGACAGGCCAGACTCGCCAGGATGGGCCTCACTGGACACGTCCAGGCCCTGGAGAGACGTCTTCCCTTCAGGCTTTTGTTTGTTTGGGTGCGAGGTTCCAGAGCAAGGAGCAGTGTTCCTCCTGGGGAGTTCGGAAAGGGGAGACACTCTGTCCCTTAAGTTAGATGCGTGTGTAATTTTGTGACATGACTGTTCCCAGTAGTTCAGCCCTGTTCAAGCTGAATTCTTTTCAACTCATTTTATTCTCCTTTTCCTGAAACTTTTGTACATATTGTTTTCCTGAGTAACGGTATCTGTAAGCTGGTTTGTTTTGATCGCACCTACTGAAAGGTACTTGCTTTCAATAAATTCTGGGGTTTTTGTTTTTAATCAGCGTGCAGCCTGCCTGTGGCCTCCGAGCTGTGCCACAGGGCTAGGGAGACCGTTGTGGAACTGAAGCTGTCGGAGCACGAGGTGTCCGGACAGCCGCTTTCCTCAGAAGACATGAAAGCTTCTGCTTCAGGCAGAATCTGATACCTAAAGGCTGGGCCTCACCCCAAGATCTGGTCACTAACCCCAGTACCCAGGATGTTACATCTGGAGGACAGTCTGGGGCGCCCACAGGTGCGTGGATCAGGCAGTCTCGGTGGCCAGGAACCAAGCAGGGGCCAGGGTGATTTGGGACCGGGCTTCTCACTCCCCCAAGTTCCTGGAGCTGCAGCAGCCCCGCCTTCCTAGAACCGTGCACACTGAGGAGCGGGGGAATGAGTGATGGGCGAGGGTTCTGCGAGAAGCCAGGTGAGGGGTGCCGACAGCCCACGGAGAGGGAGCCCTCAGTCAGCGGCAGCCTCGTAATGAAGGTTACTCCTTCCCAGTGAGTAGCCCAGTCTGCAGGTCGGCCAGCCTTCACCAGCCGGTGCAGCGTTAGGCCAAGCCCGAGGTCACTGCCTCCAGATCAGGCTCTCGGTTCCCGAACCTCTGCACCACGCCAGAACACGCCGGCTGGAGCTGTAACACGCAGCAGGTGCCGGTCAGTGCTGTGACCAGGATGGGGCAGGCCTTCAAGTGAGGCGCTGGCTTGGACGGTAAAATGATCCTCGTCCTAGGATTTTCTTTTTTAATTTTGTCAGAGGACTTGTGCACTCTCCACAGACAGAAGGAAAGGAAGAAAGCACCTCCCGTGGGCGTGGCCACAAACAGTCCCTCCTCCTCCACTTCTCCCCTCCCCTCGGGGTCAGGCATGCACACACACGTGTGTCTCTTGAGCCACCATATCTAGGACACACCGCATGGCTAGTCACGTGGGAACGAGCTCCCTCGACCATCGAGCCACAGGCTGGCTTTCATCCGGGACGCCACTGTGGCCTATAGATAACGTCCCCTCACCGAGGGTGGGCTGGCTTTCGTTACTTTTTCATTTGCAAGAGGGCAGTGTTCTTGCCAGAGAAACAAGAGGAGAACGCACCCCCTACTGGGGTGTGGTCAGGCCACAACCCCGTCTCCATTTCTTCACGCTGTCAGCATTTGAGGCACCCGGGAACACGTGCCTGGCATGTTTTTTAAGCCACGGGGGCTAGGATTTGAACGGCACAGTCAGCCATGTGGGATCTGGCTCCCTTAACCACAAGGCCACTGTCTGGCCTTTAATTTCAAATTAGTTGTTAGTAATTTTTAAATTGGGAGACTTTACAAAAATCGCTAATCTCCAAATACAAGATCTGGCAACACAGGCCACCATCAGCGGGAGCTGAGGGGTGGCTGTCCCTGTGGGGTTCTCCCGTCCTGGGAGGTACCCACCTCGCCTGTGGGGTGCCGTCTGTGCCGCCCTCTGCACCACAAGTCCAAGCCCAGCCGCTCGGGGCCGCTCCTCTCGGGCTCCTTCCTGCACCTCGGGGCCCTGCCCTCGATCCAGTCTCCTCTGATTCTCGGTGTTTCCCCGGGGCTCCCCCACATGCCCTGCCACCAGGGCGACCTGACTGCGGCTCCAACCCCACCTGCGTTGGAGGCGTAGTTTGCGTCCCCCCTTCATGTGGAAGACAGATGGCCACGAGCCAGGCCGACGCAAACCCACCGTCTGACCCGAGCTCCGCCTCGGCCTTCACCTGTGCCCCCAGTTCCAGTCCTGGCCTCCGGCCCCAGGTAGTACCCACCTCAGGGAAGTTCCTCCATACTACAGACACCTGGCTGCACCCTAGACATGTCCTCCACCGGGCAGGGGTGTCCCCCGTGGTGGGGACAGTGCCCGACTCACCAGCAAGCTCTCGGGCCTCCGCCCCGGGCCGGGGTGCAGGAACCCTCCCACACACGCTACACTGCGGTTAGGCATCTGCCGCTCCGATGCCTTATCACAGGTTTTATTACTTTGTCCTGCACGTGGGACCCGAGAAATACAAAACACCTCCAGAATGGGCCAAAGGAACCGCCTCCCCGGCTGGCCCCCTCCCTCCCCGGATGACTCCCACGCAGCTGAAGGGACCGCAGGCCGCCTCACTCTGTCCAGTGAACGAGTTCCGTATAAAAATAGATCTGTGGAGGGCCCGGAGCGCCAGCAGCCCACACCCCGCTGCGCCTGTGCAGGGCTGAGGCCTGGGCCCATCAGGATTCTGGGACCTCCCTCCTCAGTGGAGGGAAGTCTACCCTGGACACCGAAGTCGGGCCTACACAGCCAGGGGCCCCCGCAGAACAGCATGGGGAGGGGACACGTTGACCTTAAGAGAATGGCCAATGTGGCTGGAGAGGGGGACAGCCTCCAAGACAGACCTCGGGTCCCACATGCCTTAGAAGCTGGCCCAGGCTGCCCTGGAGGGGGTGGGGAAGGGGGACTGCCTAGAAGGGGACACCCCAACCCTGTCAAAGGTGGAAGATTATCTCAGTCCCCCAGTACCCCTAAGTCACTGGGGCTGGGGTAGGTGCTCAGGAGAGGGGTGGGGGAGACTCCAAGAAAGGGGCTGCTGCTGGCAGTGTGAGGCCAGAAACACTGCTGTGAAACACCAACCCCCATGGCAGCCCCAGGCCACGTCTCCCCTTGGCTGTCCTCCCATCTGCTGGCTGGTCTGCCGCAAGCTCCGCCCATCCCAGAGAAAGGGCCGCCCCTCTCACCCTGCTCCACACGCCTGGCTAGGGTGCTGTCCCGTATGTCGGTCAGTACACACCCCGCCAGTGTCCATCTGCCCCTCCAGCTTGCCCTCTGCCAGCCCCGAGGGCTCTCGAGGGCCCTGGGCACTGGTGGAAGGTGTCCACCTAGTCCAAGCCCTCCAGTGCCAGGCCCTTTTCCCTTTCCTCCACCCTCCCTAGTCCGTCCACCCCTACACATGCCCCGTCAGGGCCCCGTAGGGTGGCGTGGACATGCCCAGCTCCGGCTCCTTCCTGCTTCCTGGGAGATCCGGCCTCACTCACCACAGCTCCCAGGGCCCTTCTTAGAAGGACCTCGAGACCCCTTCTTCCAGGAGAGCTGAGCAGAGGCCGGTGGGAAGAGGAGCTAGCCAGAGGGCCCGGAGTGTGTTGGCGCCATGGGACAGACCGAGGGCTCTCCAGAGCCGGCCTCAGCCCGAGGCTCTGGATGCAGCTCTAGCCTGACTCCTCACAGGCTTCGGTCAGTGCGGTGCGGGTTAGACCAGCCTGTCTCAGGAGATCCGTTTCGAAGAGTCCTTTTGTCACCACCCCCCAATGCTGGACAGTAAAGCTCTGGGGTCCCCAAGGAGAAGACATGTCCCTTCATGCTCTTCCCAGATGTCCGAGCCAGTGGGTCCATAAAAGGAAAGTGAAACGGGGCCGAGGCCCAGGGGAGCACCAGGATTTTGAGCAACCCCGCTGGGCTGCTGCCCTCACCCCAAGCTGTCAGTGCAAGGGAGGGGACGCAGAAATGCACTCCTGAGATGGCCCTGGGCCAGGCCCTGAGTCAGCACTACCTGTACCTGTGGCCTTGGGGGCAGCGTGCACACAGACCCCACCAAGGCACGGGCACCACGGCCTACCCCACGGCCAGCCTCCCAGGCTGGGCTGTCAGGCAGGGTGAACGGGAGTCCCACAGGGATCTAGCTGACTGGCCAATGGGCCTGCGGGGAAAAGGGCCCCCACTGGGGTGGGGCCCAGCCCCTGGATGTGGAAGACAGACGGACGAGCTAGGGCAATACGAAGCCACTGTCTTTCCTCCCACTCCCTGCCCCAGCTCTGCCCCTGAGACCCTGAATTTCCTCCCACTGTTACCCCAGGGGTCCTTCCCAGGGATCTGAACCTCTTTCCCAGGAGTGCTGAGACCAGGGGACATGGGAGAGGCCAGTAGTGACACGGGGAGAAGGCCCAGACCAGAGCGCCCGCTCCGCACAGCTGCAGTGCAGCCCGCCAGTCCCGCCCCAGACTACCAGCGGCGCTCACACCTGCACCCCCTGGCCCTGCAGCTGGAGCACTCGGGCCCGCAGGGTGCTGATCCCGCTGAGGAGGGCTTCTCGATGTTCAGCCGAAGAGATGCCCAGGCTCACCAGGTCCCTGCAAGGAGAGCCGCTCAGCCCCGCCTCTGCTCTTCCCGTGGGCCCCTCCGCGCCCTTCCCTTCTCTGGACAGGGACAGGCGGGGGCTTCCCAGCAGACGGGGCAGCACCCGACCCTGGCTCCCCGGACTCACTGGGCAGTCATCTCGGCCACAGCCTCGAGGCTCCCGTAGCCACCCGCGGTGAAGCTGTCCTTGTAGCGACACAGGTCCAGCGCCTCCAGCCACGCACCCACGGAGCTGAAGGAGGGGAAGGTGGAGAAGGCACGGTCCGCCAGCGGGGTGGGAGGCCTGGGGACCAGAGGCGCTGTGGTCGGTGGACAGCTGGGACCCGGTGCCTCAGGAGGGGCCAGTGAGAGGACAGGAGAAGGGAGGGCAATCGGGCCCCAGCCTGCACCGGCTCGCATGGAGGACGCTCAGCAGAGGTGAGGGTTTTCAGATACTCTGGCGGGCGGAACGCTCGCTGTGCCGGCTGTGCTGTCCCCCACTGCCACTAGACCTGCAGTGGTCTAGGTAGGGCCGAGAGGTGACCCACATTTGGAACCACGTATTTATTCATCAGAACTACGGCTTTGCCCCGACAATAACCAAACACACTGATCTAGTCGCAGCCACACACTCAGGACCCACGGAGGAGAGCCCAGGACAGTGGAAGTGACTGAGACGGACATGGGGTGAGACGTGCCCCAGGCAGGGCGACTCTTAGGTCTACCAAGGCACCTGGGCAGGCGGTCACCTGCACAGGTGGGGGACGATGAGGGCAGCCGTTGGGACATGTAGGGAGGGGATTCATGGACAGGCCGGAGGTTGGCTGGGTCTGTGTGGCTGCAGACAGACGAAACGTACCTGGGACGGGGGGTCGTGGCACACTTCGCAGGTTCCGGGTCCTGCACCATCTTGCTCAGGACGCTGTGGATCTGGGAGAACCTGGGCCGCTCACCCGGGTCCTTCTGCCAGCAGTCCAGCATCAGTCGGTGCAGGAGGGAGGGACAGTTCCTGGGGGGTGGCAGCCGGAAGCCATCCTCCACGGCCTTGATCACCTGGGCCACAGGAGTGGGGGACACATGGAAGGCTACTTAGGGCTCTTGAATCCTTCCTCCCCACACACGCCCCATCCCAAGGAGGACCCAAATAGTGGCCGAACAGGGCCAGAAGCAAGCAGACAGAGAAGGGGAGCCTAGAGTTAGGAGGTCAAGGGTCAATGGGCAGAGGTCAAGGAGCTGGGGACTGAGGCCAGAGGGTAAGACCAGAAAACGAGGAGTAGGGACACAGGTCACTCACATCTTGGCCAGACATATCCCAGTAGGGCCGCTCCCCAAAGGCCATCACCTCCCACATGACGACACCAAAGCTCCACACGTCACTGGCAGAGCTGAAGTGGCCAAACTGGAGCGTCTCGGGGGCAGCCCACAGCGCCGGGCTCCGGCCACTCTGCAGGCGGGTGGGCAAGCCGGGCAGGTGGGAGCTGAGTCACTCGGGTTCCCCAGCCATGGAACCCCAGATCCAGCTTCCCACACCCTCCCAGGCACCTCCTCCCAGGGCCCCTCCTGGGGTGGGCGTGCACACTGACCACAGAGGGACACGCTGCATTTGCTCCTGGCCACCTGGGTGGAGTGCCAGGGTGGGAGAGACGTTGGCACGGCAGTGAAGGGGGGCACAGGCAGGAGTTGCTGGGGAAGGGAGCCCTCACCATGGTGGTGTAGACGGCCTCCGCTCGGTCCCGGGGGCCCCGCCCAAAGCCGGAGATCTTGCAGAGGGGGCCGCTGCTGACCAACACGCGGCGGGCCGCCAGCCCCCGGTGAACGTAGCCCATCTCCGACAGGTACTTCATGGCTGATGCCAGCCCGGGGAGCAGCCCCATCAGCTGCCCAGCCGCCAGCTGCCCCTCGTGACGCTGTGGGTGGGGAGACCGTGGCCGGGCTGCGCACTAAGCCCACGAGCCGCTTCGCCCTCTTGAGGCTGCAGGTTACCCTGTGGCCACCAGGGAAGCCAGGGCCAGCCCCCACAGAGAAGAAGGGGACCAAGAACGAGGACCCACCAAGGCCCAGGCCACTCACCCTGAGGAAGCCGTCCAGGGCCCCATGGCTCAGGTACTCTGTGACGATCATCAAAGTGCTTCCTGTGCAGGGACGGGGACACACGTGCACTAAGCTGCATGCTCCACTTCATGTGCACGCATGTGCAACCCCGAGCCAGAGCCCTGAGTGCCAAGCTGCCCTACCCCAGCCACCCTCCTCACAGCCTGGTCTCCCCAGTGCAGAGGGACAGAGGGCAGGCTGTGTCTGCAGGGCACAAGGCCACAGCCAGGCTGCAAGAAGTGGCTCGGAAAGTCCCTGCATGGTTAGAATGACTCCCCCACCCCCCAGACTGTCACCAAGCCAGGAAGAGCGTTCTGGGTCAGGTGGGTCAGAGTGGCCATGCTGAGGCAGAGCCAGCTGAGGTCCCCTGGGGAGCTACCTCCCATGGCTGAGGTACGGGCCTCAGTGGGCACAGCACCTACCCCACCCATCGCTCCCAGCCCTGTATTCACAGGCAGGGTGCAGGAAGGGAGCCTGGGCCTACCTCTGGTGACAACGCCCTCTAGCCGCACGATGTGGCTGTGGTCGAACTGACCCAGGGTGAGGGCCTCGGCCAGGAAGCTGAGCCTCTGAGAGTCCGAGCCACCGTCCCTCAGCATGTGCACGGCCACCAGAAGCTCCTGGCGGCCTGGAAGCCGCAGGCAGCCACAGCACAGCTCACCGAAGCGACCTGTGGGGACAGTACCTCAGACCTGACTCCGCCAGGCCACCGCGCCAGCCCACCCAGCTGAGTGAGGAACAGCGACTCAGGGCCATGGGCTGCTTCTGGCCTGGGACTCGGAGCTCCGGAGTTCCAGTCCTAGGAAACCATGCCCGGGCTTCATCCTTCCCTCTCCTGGTCTCAGGTTCCTGCTCTGTGAGACGGGGGTTCCCCATGCCTGCCTGAGTGGGTGCTGGGAGCCTCAGAGAGCACACCGCATGTGCCAGCGCTCCCAGCATGGCCAGGACGGGCGGAGAGGACATCTACTCTGCCTGCTGCCCCTTCCGACACAGCGTCAGGGGACAGTGCCGGGCCGGGGCAGCAGCAGCTGCCTCCTGTGAGCACAGGGTGCTGAGGGTTTTAAACAGAAAGAAAGGCGGGTGGAGATGGACCCTCAGAGTGAGCAGGCATGGACCAGAGCCAGGCCCTAGGAGAGCCAAGCCCTGCGCTGAGCGCCAGCAGGGGCTCCGCAAGGCAGACAGCGCGGCCACCTGACAGGTGGGAAGCAGCTCAGAGCAGGGGACGGAAGTGCCACTGCCCACGCAGCTGGTCAGTGGTGGAGACAGGACTAGAATCTGGTCTGCAGAGACCACCCCTGAGGGCCTGAATGGAGAGGTCTCAGAGTGACCTTGAGGGACCAGAGAGGGCAGGAAGGCAGAGCCACAGACAGTAGCGTCACTCCCTTCCAGGAAACGTGGTGGAAGACAGACTTTCCGAGATCTGGCTTGGTGAGGAGGCAGGGCTTCCAGACATAGGGTGGGACTTGGGTAGAGGTGGGCTTACAGAGCAGGGGGGTGGGGACAGCGTGGAGGCGGGGCTCCCAGGGCTCCCAGGTAGCAGGTGGATGGACTGGGTGGAGGTGGGCTTCCAGATGGAGAAGAGACCTCCAGGTGGCCAGCTTGCCTGTTCCGAGGCTTTTCTCCAGGGTGACACTTTTCGCATCCAGCTCCTTGGCAAACAGGTGCACGGCCTGCAGAGGGTCCCCGCAGCTCTGGGGGTCCAGGAACGTGCGACGTGTCGGGACTTTGACTGAGAACGCAGGGAGACAAAGACGAGCTTGAAGAAAGGGGCCTCCTCCGCTGGGTGGGAAAGGATAATGCAATGGCAGCGATGGCAGAGGGCTGAGGGGTGGGGACTGAGGGTGGAGCCCGCCTCTCCCAGCCAGGCCCCGACCAGACCACTCACAGTGGAAGTAGAGCTCCTCTTCGTCATGGGCGTCCCCACCTCCTTTGCCATAACTGCAGGGCCTGTGGGGAGAGGAGGAGAGAGTCATTTACTCCAGTGCTTCCCATGGACAACCGTGGCCTGGTGGTTAAGGAAGCCAGATCCCACCTGGCCCTCCGCGGTTCAAGTCCTGGCCCAGACAGCTTGAAAAACACGCTCTGTGTGTGTGTGTGTGTGTGTGTGAAAAACACGCTGTGTGTGTGTGTGTGTGTGTGTGTGCCTCAAATCCCCAGTGGATGGAGAAGTGAAGAGACTGAGGCTTGACCATCAAAGGGTGCTTGCTTTCTTTGTCTCTGTCTGGTGAGGACGCATGCCATCTGGCAACTTAGGGGACAAAAAAGACAGAGAAGCCTCCCAGTCAAGCGTCTCTGATTTGCCAGCTCCTGTCCATCACACAGACACAATCCTGGCCTCAGCCCTAACACCTCCCCCCACCATTTCTGGTTATTTTCACTTCAAGACACAGTGGAAAATTCTCGCAGTTCTAGAGGCAGCCATATCCCAGCCCTGACATTAAGCCCCAGTTACTCCCTGGCTACGGTTTGGCAGACGGCTGTGAGTGAGACGGCTGACCTCAGCCTCCAGTCTCAGGACAGAGCGGAGGAGCCCACTCCGTGGTCCAGCGAAGAAGGGCAGTTCACCCTGGGAACAACTGCAGACACCTGGCCTGTGCAGGGCCATGGGCGTCCTGAGACAGGTACAGCCGTGGACCACAGGATGCCTAGGGACCAAGGAAGGCACAGGCTGGCATTTGAACCCCCTGAGGCAGGGCCTGGCTGGCCCAGATAAAGGCATTGGCTTTCATTCTGGAGCAGAGGAGACCCCCTGGGGGGGTTTGAGCAGAGTGTGATTGGATTTGCATTTTAGAAAGACCATCCTAGCTGCTGAGTGGAGGCTGCTGCCCTGCTGTCCCCGGTAGTGGCAGTGGCTCAGGAATATGGGGTGACCATGACATGGGGAAAGGTGAGAGGACTTGAGTGACTTGTGGGAGGCAGGGGCCACAGAGCTTGCAGACTGCTGGATGGCAGAAAGGAAGAGGGAGAGGGCTGGCCCCATAGCCTAGTGGTTAGGGGAATTGGATCTCACATGGCTGACTATGGTTGGAATCCCAGCCCCACCAGCTTGAAAAACACGGAGTCCATGTGAGGGCCCGAAATCCCAACAGGATGGAAACATGGAGGAGAGGGGGCTATGGTGTAGCCACACTCCACTGGGGTTGCTCTCTTCCTCTCGCTCTCTCCTAGGCAAGCGCACACTCCTTCTGGTAATTTCAACAATAGACAGATGGTAGATTGACCAATGATAGGGGCCAGCAAATGGCATAATGGTTACGTCACTGGACTCCCACGAAGTCGAACACAGTTCGAGTTCCAGACCCGACGGCTTAAAACTCATGCTGGACAGGTGTGCATGTGTGCCCAAAATCCTGAGAGGAGACTGGAAGGGAAGGGATTGCGGTGTGACTACCCCCCGGGGGAGGTGATCTCTTGCTTTCTGTCTCTCTGTTGCTCTGTCTTTCCGGTGTGTGCACATGCCCTATAGCAAAAATCTATCTCAAAAAAAAAGTAGATAGATAGATAGATAGATAGATAGATAGATAGATAGATAGATGATAGATAGATAGATACATAGATATAGATAGATAGATAGATAGATAGATAGATAGATAGATAGATAGATAGATGATAGATAGGTATAGATAGATGATAGATAGAGATAGATAGATGATAGATAGATATAGATAGATGATAGAGATAGATAGATGATAGATAGATGATAGATAGATAGATAGATAGATGATAGATAGATATAGATAGATGATAGAGATAAATGATAGATAGATAGATAGATAGATAGATAGATGATAGATAGATGATTGATAGATAGATAGATAGATAGATAGATGATAGATAGATAGATAGATAGATGATAGATAGATAGATAGATATAGATAGATGATAGAGGTAGATGATAGATAGATAGATAGATGATAGATAGATGATTGATAGATAGATAGATAGATGATAGATATAGATATAGATAGATAGATAGATAGATAGATAGATAGATAGATAGATAGATAGATGATAGATAGAGATAGATAGATAGATAGATGATAGATAGATAGATAGATAGATAGATAGATAGATAGATAGACGATAGATAGATAGATAGATGGTAGAGGGTAGATGGATGACTCAAAGAAGCGGGAGAAGAGGCCCAGCAGAGTTTACGGCGGTGCTGTTTACCAAGGAGGGGAGGGGAAGGGTCACACTTATCCGCCGGCGTGTGCAGGAGTGTGCGCTGGCAGAGAGGAGCAGAGTAGGGAGTCAGACGTGTAGGTGTCTGGAGCTTGGAGAAGAGGTCTGCTTTTAAGATAGAGATTCTAGAACCATGAGCATTGTCCAGGGACAGGATGGAGCCTGAGAAGAGGGACAAGGAGCAAGTCTGAGGAACCCCAACATTTTGAGAGTGTGGGGAGAGATGGAAACCATGGAGAAGACCACAGAAGAATGCCAGAGAAGTAGAAGGAGAACAGAAGGACACTGGGGTGGCGCTGGCACAGGAAGGACACGGGTGGCGCTGGCACAGGAAGGGCACTGGGGTTGTGATGTCACAGGAAGGGCACTGGGGTGGCGATGTCACAGGAAGGACACTGGGGTGGCGATGTCACAGGAAGGACACTGGGGTGGCGATGTCACAGGAAGGGCACTGGGGTGGCGCTGGCACAGGAAGGACACTGGGGTGGCGATGTCACAGGAAGGACACTGGGGTGGCGCTGGCACAGGAAGGGCACTGGGGTGGCGATGTCACAGGAAGGACACTGGGGTGGCGATGTCACAGGAAGGACACTGGGGTGGCGGTGTCACAGGAAGGACACTGGGGTGGCGATGTCACAGGAAGGACACTGGGGTGGCGATGTCACAGGAAGGGCACTGGGGTGGCGCTGGCACAGGAAGGGCACTGGTGTGGCGATGTCACAGGAAGGACACTGGGGTGGTGATGTCACAGGAAGGACACTGGGGTGGTGATGTCACAGGAAGGACATTGGGGTGGTGATGTCACAGGAAGGACACTGGGGTGGTGATGTCACAGGAAGGACACTGGGGTGGCGCTGGCACAGGAAGGACACTGGGGTGGTGATGTCACAGGAAGGACACTGGGGTGGTGATGTCACAGGAAGGGCACTGGGGTGGTGATGTCACAGGAAGGACACTGGGGTGGCACTGGCACAGGAAGGACACTGGGGTGGCGATGTCACAGGAAGGACACTGGGGTGGCGATGTCACAGGAAGGACACTGGGGTGGCGGTGTCACAGGAAGGACACTGGGGTGGCGCTGGCACAGGAAGGACACTGGGGTGGCGATGTCACAGGAAGGACACTGGGGGTGGCGATGTCACAGGAAGGACACTGGGGTGGCGATGTCACAGGAAGGGCACTGGGGTGGCGCTGGCACAGGAAGGGCACTGGTGTGGCGATGTCACAGGAAGGACACTGGGGTGGTGATGTCACAGGAAGGACACTGGGGTGGTGATGTCACAGGAAGGACATTGGGGTGGTGATGTCACAGGAAGGACACTGGGGTGGTGATGTCACAGGAAGGACACTGGGGTGGTGATGTCACAGGAAGGACACTGGGGTGGTGATGTCACAGGAAGGACACTGGGGTGGTGATGTCACAGGAAGGACATTGGGGTGGTGATGTCACAGGAAGGACACTGGGGTGGTGATGTCACAGGAAGGACACTGGGGTGGCGCTGGCACAGGAAGGACACTGGGGTGGTGATGTCACAGGAAGGACACTGGGGTGGTGATGTCACAGGAAGGGCACTGGGGTGGTGATGTCACAGGAAGGACACTGGGGTGGCACTGGCACAGGAAGGACACTGGGGTGGCGATGTCACAGGAAGGACACTGGGGTGGCGATGTCACAGGAAGGACACTGGGGTGGCGGTGTCACAGGAAGGACACTGGGGTGGCGCTGGCACAGGAAGGACACTGGGGTGGCGCTGGCACAGGAAGGACACTGGGGTGGCGATGTCACAGGAAGGACACTGGGGTGGCGATGTCACAGGAAGGGCACTGGGGTGGCGCTGGCACAGGAAGGGCACTGGTGTGGCGATGTCACAGGAAGGACACTGGGGTGGTGATGTCACAGGAAGGACACTGGGGTGGTGATGTCACAGGAAGGACATTGGGGTGGTGATGTCACAGGAAGGACACTGGGGTGGTGATGTCACAGGAAGGACACTGGGGTGGCGCTGGCACAGGAAGGACACTGGGGTGGTGATGTCACAGGAAGGACACTGGGGTGGTGATGTCACAGGAAGGGCACTGGGGTGGTGATGTCACAGGAAGGACACTGGGGTGGCACTGGCACAGGAAGGACACTGGGGTGGTGATGTCACAGGAAGGACTCTGGGGTGGTGATGTCACAGGAAGGACACTGGGGTGGCGCTGGCACAGGAAGGACACTGGGGTGGTGATGTCACAGGAAGGACACTGGGGTGGTGATGTCACAGGAAGGACACTGGGGTGGTGATGTCACAGGAAGGGCACTGGGGTGGCGATGTCACAGGAAGGACACTGGGGTGGCGCTGGCACAGGAAGGACACTGGGGTGGTGATGTCACAGGAAGGACTCTGGGGTGGTGATGTCACAGGAAGGGCACTGGGGTGGCGATGTCACAGGAAGGGCACTGGGGTGGTGATGTTACAGGAAGGACACTGGGGTGGCGATGTCACAGGAAGGGCACTGGGGTGGTGATGTCACAGGAAGGGCACTGGGGTGGTGATGTCACAGGAAGGACACTGGGGTGGCGCTGGCACAGGAAGGACACTGGGGTGGTGATGTCACAGGAAGGACTCTGGGGTGGTGATGTCACAGGAAGGGCACTGGGGTCGTGATGTCACAGGAAGGGCACTGGGGTGGTGATGTCACAGGAAGGACACTGGGGTGGTGATGTTACAGGAAGGGCACTGGGGTGGCGCTGGCACAGGAAGGACTCGGGTGGCGCTGGCACAGGAAGGACACTGGGGTGGCGCTGGCACAGGAAGGACACTGGGGTGGCGATGTCACAGGAAGGACACTGGGGTGGTGATGTCACAGGAAGGACACTGGGGTGGTGATGTCACAGGAAGGACACGGGTGGCGATGTCACAGGAACCTAGAAAAGCAACGTGGAGGAGGGAAGTGGGGAGATCGCATGGAGGCTGGAGATGCAGGGAGAAGTTTTCTTTTTTTAAAAGAATTATTTGACTTTATTTATCCATTTATTTCTTTTCATTTGACCAGAGAGGGATATATACATAGAGAGAGAGAGCAAGAGAAAGTGCGAGAGCAAGCCACCAGGCCCAGGACTCGAACCATGGTGGGCCATGTAGGGTCCAGTGCCTTTAAGCACCATGCCACCTGGCGGCCCCAGGAGGTTTTCAAGATAGGTGTGATCACATTTAAATTTAGGGCAGAGAGAGAAGGGCTGTCACCTGGGATGGAGTGGGTGTGGAAGGGTGTTGACGGCAGGAGCTCTGACATCTGTGAGGACCTGCTTCTAGCTCACCCGCTCAGTAGCTATGGGACTGGGTGGTGTGGAGCAGCGCCTCTGTTTTCTCTTTAATACAATCAACTCCCCCATAGCACCTTTACAAAGAGCTTACTACACCTCGGTAAATGTGAGCAGCTCCGGGGGACGGCTGTGTAAGTAATAACGAGTCCCTGATGGTAGGAACATCCCAGCTAGGAGGAAGGCACCTGTGTGCAGCAGGAGAGGAGAGGGCGGGTGCAGGCAGGTATGTGGGCTCTGCGGGGGGAGTTAGGGGCAGGGAGGAGGTAAAAGCACAGGAGCGGCTGGGAGAGGAAGCGCTCAGAACGGGGCAGCTGCAGGCCAGAAGTAGAAGGAGAGCATTTATTTGGGAGCGGAGCAGTCTGGGGCATGGCCAGGTGTCGAGGGGGACAGAAGAGAAGATCCTTGGGGACTAGGAAGTCCAGGAACCACGAGGCCAGGTGGGACGGGCCCCCAGGAGCACACAGGATGACTTTGGGAATAAGGGGTGCACCCTGGAGAGAGGGGTGGAGATGAAGAGGGGCGGCTGAGTGGGTGGAGGTGTGACAGGGGTGCACAGCCGGGAGGAAAAGAGAAGCTTCCCCTGGACCACACTGCCGAGTGAGCCAGGCCGCACAGGAGGGAAAGGAGGGGCGGCCTGGCACCACGGCAAGGAGCGGCACTGCAGAGATGGGGAGGGCGGTGTGAGTCTGTAAAGTTGGCCCTGCATGCCGGAGAGGCCCCCCAGCACTAGACAGGCTGAGTCAACCCACTTGGCGCGTCCTGAGTTCGAACTAGTATGGGGACCCACCTGCTCCAGCTGCGGCTCTGGCTCTCCTGCACCGCCTCCCAGGCACTCGTCCTGCAGAGCCTCTGCCAGCAACGGGCTCCTCGCTCCCTCCGCTCCCTTTCCCGCTCTGCCCCAGCCCCAGAGCTCAAAGTCAGCTTCCATCCACCCCTGCTTTGCAGAAACCCAGCATGGCTGAGGAAGGAGCTCCCTCCTGGTGTCCTGCCCTCCCGAATCACCCAGCCCGGGCAGTGCGGGCTCCCTGGCTGGCAGGACAATGTCCTCCCCTCCTCAGTCACTTCCAGGGCCTCCATCAAGGCCAAGCGAATAGCCAGTGCCAGATGAACGCTCACTGTGCCCCAGCCCACCCAGGGGCAGGTCCAGGGTGCGACTATCCATCCTCCCCAGCTGCAGACCTCACCAGCCTGGCCCCACCTGGTGTGCACAGCCTGCTCCTGCCGCAGAGCGCACTGCTGGGGAGAAGGGTGTCACGGGCGAGAGGGCTGCACGCCTCTCACCGGCTGCGACCGCCTGTCCCTGCCCCACGCCTTTGCTGCCCACTCCTGCCAGCTTCCTGCTACTGGAGGTAGGGGTTCTGGCTTACGACGGCCCCTCCCTGTCTTCCTCATGCACACACACACACAGTTACTGCCTCTCTTCCTTTTGCCAGTGTTCAAGGGCTCTAGATCCCTGGGGCCTGGCCGGGGCCTCTGAGCGCCGCTGGGGAATCCTAATCGCATGGCAGCAGCTGGAGCCTGACTCCATCGTCAGTGCCGTCAGTGCCGCCTCCGACACAGAAGGAGTTAAGGAGCTAAATCCCCTTCATCCCAGGCCCAGCAGCTGCGCCCGCTGCTGCAGCACTGGCTGCCCTGAACAGCAAGCGGGTGGGGGAGGGCGGCCCCTGCCCGAGTCTGCATGGTGGTGGCGGTGGTGGCGGTGGTGGTGTGCTTGCGTGTGCAGACCTGTGTGGGCACAAAGCAGGTGCAAAGACCAGTGCCCGCCAGCACATGTTCGTGTGGGTCACCCAGCCTGGGCCCAGCTACCTACCTCCTCCAGACAGCCAGCACGCTCATCACGGAGCCCAGGACGAGCAGGGCAGAGATGGTCACCACGGTGACGACAACTGCAGGGCTCTGGTCCCTGGACCCTGAGGCAGCTGGGAGGAAAACCATGAGGTTGAAGGAGGAGACCGGGCTCCTGCCCTCACCCATAGCAGGACTCCTCAGCACCTCTGCACCGGGCACTGCCTCCCAGCAGCAGAGGGACCAGGGCAGCCCCGCCGGACACAGTGGCATCCCAAGGGCTTCCTCTGCCCCCAGAGCGAGGCACCTCCACTGCGGCTCAGCTCTGGGAGCACAGAGCGGGAGTCTGGACCGGCCAGGCCAGGCCTCCCTCTGTGCCTCTGTCGGGCACGAGAATCTGCAGGGGCGGCCTCTGCTCTGAGCTCCCGCTCTGGCGGTCTGGTGGTCCCAGGACGGGCAGTTAACATGCACCTGCTTCCATCAAGACACTAACTATCTTGTTTCAGGATCATGACAGTTCGGGGTGGGGGGGGGCTACTGTTTCCTTCTGAGCAAACTGAGCTTGATAAAATTAGGTAACATGTGCAAGGTCACACGGCTACGGGCAAACCCCGGATGTAGACCTGACTCCAAGTCGTGTGCCAGGCTCTAAAACTTCCTTGAACTGTTTTTCCAAGAGAGGGGCCCCGGGACCTAGGCTGTCAGTCCATCCGTCCACCCAGCACATGTACCCACGGGCATCAGTGCTGGGGACACAGTGATGAATGAGCCCGAGCCCCTGCCCTAGAGGATGCATGGACCAGTGGGAAAGACAGGAACAAAAATTGTAACTGGAATGAAAAAAGACATAGAGAAAGGAGCCGAGCTGAACAGAGGCACGACGACTTCTTCCCAGGGCCAGCGTGGACGGCTTTGCAGAGCATGGCTGAACAGAGCCAGGAGATCCAAAGGGGTTTGAGGATGCTCGCGGGCACATGCAGGATGTGGAAAACGGCAAGGCAGCCTGTGGCGGGAACACAGACTGCTCGGGGGCAGAGTGGCAAGACAAGAAGCCCAAGGGTATGAGGATGAAGGGGACCAGGGGCACAGAAGCAAAGGGCCTCGAATACGAAGCAGAGCGTGACTTTAATCCTGAGTGTCACAGGAGCCAGGGAACAGTGCATAGAGAGAATGTCCACCCAAGGAGGAAAGGGGTACAGGGACGCTGAGACAGAAGTCAGGATGGAGGGAGGGTGGAGGGAGCGTAGGCCGGCTCTGTGCTGCAGCTTGAAGAGGCTGCCACGTGGCATCTGCCGTTCCCATTCTGGCCGGTCGACCTGAGACATGCCAGGCACGCATGCAAGTGCCCCGGACCCAGCTGGCGGGAGGGTGGGAGGAAGGGGATGATGGCGGGACCCGACCCTGTGGAGTGCTCCTCTCTCTCCTTTCCTCACATGCACATACATGAACTCTATCGTGAACAAATAAAATAGGGAAAAAAATGGTGGGGAACGTGCCAAGGGTCCCCGAAGACCAAACTGAGATTGACAGAACACACCTCTGCAGAGGGGCCCAGGGGCAAGGCCCAGTGGGCCTCTGGCAACAGCAGGCGGGGACCTGGGTAGGGCAGGGGACTCTCTCCCAGTTGAGCCCAGAAGTGGCTGCAGTCCCCATGGCAGGACTCTGAGCTAGTGACACCCAGCTAAGCGTCTCCCACACTGCTGGCCCACAGGAAACGGGGCAGTACAGGCTGGTTATTTTCAGCTGCCACATTTGGGGAGGATTTGTTCCACAGCAACAGGTGACTGCAGCGGACGGTAGGAGCCTTCGTTGCAATCTGGAAACCGTGCTGTGCACACTGGAGCACAAGCCCCCCAAAGCCAGGCCACAGCGAAGGAGGCCGGGGAGCTGGCAGGTCTCCGAGAGGCACCAGATGAATGGAAATCATCAGCCCTCCTCGGTAACGGCCCCAGCTCCAGTTCCCCGACTCGCAGCCCGCACTCACTCCAGCCACTGCCTGGAGCCTCTGTTCCGACGGCTGCCTCCACCCCCAGCTGCACACATTCAGCTGCTGCCCGGCCTGGAGGAGGCAGCTCTAATCTCGTCTCTCCAGCTCCTGGCCGAGGTCTGGCACAGACAGGCAATCGAGCAAAAAGCACTGTCTGCCTTCCCAGAACCCAAACTCCCTCACATTTTATCTCTGCCTCCCTTTGGGCTCAGACCTCCTCCTATCTTGGATTAGAGTCATGCAGCAGGATAGAAGAATTATTATCTTGACAGCTGGTGCCAGAATGCCTCTTAGGGGGAACCGCCTTTGTTCAGGAGAACACTTTCCTGAGCTGCTCCGGGTAGAGAGAGGTGAGATCCTGGGGGCCGGGTGAGCAGCAGGCGGGACCAGAGGGCGCTACCCTGCTCTGCACCACCAGGACAGACGGATGGGAATTTGGGGGTGGCTGGGGAGAGCTGGACCCAGAGGAAGGCAGCGAAGCTGGGAGGGGCCGCACAGTCCCATGGAGAAGCCGGGACGGGTTGAGACCAGGTATCTGACGGCCAGCTCGTTTCGTGTTGTTACAGCGTCATCAAGAGAGAGTCCACAGACCTACGACACCCCCACAAGTGCGCAATCTCCGTTTTGTTTCGTTTACTGCAGGGTGCAACTGCCTCCATGTCCCTCACCTTCGGGACGTCTGCTTCATATTTAAAGGGGAAAGGAGCCATGTCCCAGCCTGGGTCTATGTCCCGGCAGGGTGGGAAGGAGCAGGAGCACTGAGCGGTCAGAGCAAGAGCCGACAAACTCCCGAGGAAGCGGCAGGAACCTTGCTTGGCGAGGGATGTTTCCCCCAGACACGGGATAGGTCCCGGGAGGCAAGAGACACCCGGTGAGACCCAGGGAGAGTTCTTCACGAACCCCTCTGTGAGCGAGTCCAGGACAGCTGTCCAGTCTAATCCGTGTTGGTAGCGAGGCGTTGGCTGGCGGATTCCAACTCGCTCACTAACTGGGCAGTAGCTGGACTGCTCTTCAGGCTCCTGCAGGTGCACGGCCATTCTCCCGTCTCTCCGGCCCCGCCTCAGCCCATGCGACCTCTCTCTGCCCAGGCCCTGTCCACTTGCACATGCTCCTTACCCTCCTCTGGGGTCTGCACTTCGATGCTGGGGTTGAAGCTCTGCACCTCCCAGGAGGGCCCGGGAGAAGCGGCCCGGATCTGAAAGACGTAGCGAGTAGCCGGCTTCAGGTTGGTGACGGTGACCGCAGGCACCTCTGACTTCACCGTGGAGTAAGTCTGCTCACTCTGACCCTGGGAGGGATGGAGAAGTGAGGCCGAGGCCCAGGACCAGACCCACTCCCCTGGGAGAACAATGGGGCTGGAATAGGGAGGCGGGAGAAGTACCCTTAGGTGGGCTGGGGGAAACCTGACTCTTACGGTCTTGGGGGCTTCCAGATGTTTCCTCCAGAGGCTCCTTCTCTCCACCACAAGTTCCCACCCACACTTAGCTAGGAACACCCTCCTCCATAAGCGAAAATTCTGCTGGGTCTCCCTTCTCAGGGTAAGACGAGGGTGCCGGGGCCTGGCAGTGCCGGGGTGAGTAAGCGGAGCCCCACAGCCTGAAGCCTCAGAGGAAGGAAGCAGGAGGTGAGCCCTGACACCTGCTGTCCCTGGACAGCTCCCAAGGTTTTCTTCCCCTGCTCATCTGATTCTCCATTTGCAGGAGGACAGGAGGGATTATCTTGGTTTGTTTCGCAGATAAGGAAGCCACCTCAGAGAGGTAAGGATTAACCCAAAGCCCCAGCTGGACAGGGCAGCCGCGGCGTCAGAGGGTGCCGGCCATTGCCAGCACTGTGCTCCCTCCTCCCACACGCACCACAGCCGGGGAGCCAGCACGGCTGCCTCCTGTGGGTGAGGCTCACAGTCAGGAAGGGTCGGGTGATGCCTCCCCGATTCCTCCAGGTCCTGCTTTCTGCTCTGCATCATGTCCCCCGCACCTTCCCCATTTTTTGTGGCCCCAGTTTTATAGCCATGACATTCAAGAATCAAGGCAGACTTTGACCCAAGATGGCTAAAATCAGAATCTCCCTTCCAGGCATTTGAACAACTCATTGAAGACAGAGAGGCAAGGGCTGTAGGATCTTTGCGATGAGGCAGGGGGAGGAAGGAGCAAGGCCAGCCACCACAGCAGCCATGTTGCGTGTCGAGGAGCCTGTCTGCAGAGTAGGTGGGGCAGGGGGGCGGAGAAGGCTAGGAGGTGGGCAGTTGAAGCAAGAAGCACTGGCACCTCAGAGGAGCCACCTGACACCTGTCCAGGCCCAGTGGCTGGATTCCATGAGATCACTCTGAAGCCTTTCAATACATCCCTTTGGGTGCTTGCTCCTCTTTTAGAGGGTTCTTGATTCCAGCCAATTTACACTCCCTGATTCGGGGGCCGGGAGCACCCGCCCAGCTCAGCCTCGGGGTTTGGCTGTGCTCTGACACCAAAAGTCAGCTCAGGGAGTCCTCTCTAAGCGCCTCTCTTCCCAGCGTCCTGTGCTGCTGTCAACTCCACCTCAGAGTCCTCGGGGCTCTGTTCTTGCCACTCTTCTCATGTGTTTCCCTCTGGAGTCCCCACAGCCCCCTGGCTTCAGCTACCATCCCAGCTCCAAAAGCCCCAGCGCACCCTCTCCTGCCAGCCCAGGCCTGCCACTTCGAACCTGCAAGTCCACCTGCATGTCCCACGGGCTCGTGAATGCTATGCAAACTAAACCAAGCTTGCCGTCTTATCCCCGTCCTGAGCCCCCCAGCTCATGCACCGGTGGACTCAGGAGTCCCTCCTCCTTCCCGTTCATCCCAGCAATCCCAGCCCTCGATCGACTCCTGGCACTCGGCAACTATGGTCTGACTCAGCGAGGAGTCCCTCGGGAGACTGAGGCGTGAAGCTGCGACACGGGTAGTGTGGAAGCTGAGGAGAGCGTCACTTTAATGAGTATAATCTGCACCACGGTGAGTAACGGCTCCATGGTAGATTACGAGCTCGTCAGATTTAAAGACGATACGTTTATGGAGAAAACAGCCAGCAAATTGGGATGTAATTCAATTTCTCAGATGACGGTGGAACTAAAACGCAGGTTGACAATGATACGAGAGGTTAGCAAAGAGCAGCGGAAGTGTCTGATGGGAGTAAGTCGGCCGTCTGGAGTTGGTAATAGAGAACTGCAGGTATTTTAGTAGTATTCTAAGTGACGTGCCACAGATAGACCCTTTATATCGGTCAAATGGCCACACTAAGTCGTGTCCTCAGGGCTAGGGCTGGACATTGGCCGCCCCTCAGTCCAGCCTCCCGCTGGGGGTCAGCCACTCTCAGAGCTGAAACCGAGTCTCTCTCATCCCTGTGCTTGTCTGTCAGGGCTCAGCACGCGGCATGTGTGAGATTTAGATACCCAGAGTCTGGACCAGTCCCCCAGAAGGCTCTCTGGCCACCGTGAACGCTAAACAAACGAGGTGAAAATGGAGACGATGATGAGTGATGAACGCAGACGTGGAGCAAAGGCGAAGGAGCACGGCGAACTCCCACCCTGGAGACCACTTGGGAGACTGGGGTAGTTTAGCAAGGTTGTAAGGAGGACTTTTGCTGGGAGGAGGGCGTGAAGAAGAGGGAGGCTGACAGGAGAGGGGCCTGGGGCCAGGTCCTGCCCAAGACCGACTCACCTTCTCGTAGTACCGGATCTCATACTCCGTGCCGTTGGCCCCAGGCGCTCCAGCAGCGATGGGCTCTCGCCACGACAGGGACACGCTCTGGGGATCCACTCGGTCCCTGCGGATCTCATCCTCCTCCCAGGGTGCTGAAAGTAAGGAACGTGGAATTCTGCACCAAAAACACTGCTGGGGGGGGGGGGGGGCATGCGGGGTGAGGGGCGGGGCCAGGAAAGCCCGAGGGGCGTGACCAAAGGGGCTGGGGCTGGGGCTGGGGCAGGGGCTGGGGCTGGGGCAGGGGCTGGGGCAGGGACTGGGGCAGGGGCAGGGGCTGGGGCAGGGGCTGGGGCAGGGGCTGGGGCAGGGGCTGGGGCTGGGGCAGGGGCAGGGGCTGGGGCAGGGGCTGGGGCAGGGGCAGGGGCAGGGGCTGGGGCAGGGGCTGGGGCAGGGGCAGGGGCAGGGGCTGGGGCAGGGGCTGGGGCAGGGGCTGGGGCAGGGGCAGGGGCAGGGGCTGGGGCTGGGGCTGGGGCTGGGGCAGGGGCAGGGGCTGGGGCAGGGGCTGGGGCAGGGGCTGGGGCTGGGGCAGGGGCAGGGCCTGGGGCAGGGCTTGGGGCAGGGCTTGGGGCAGGGGCAGGGGCTGGGGCAGGGGCAGGGGCAGGGGCTGGGGCTGGGGCAGGGGCTGGGGCAGGGGCAGGGGCTGGGGCAGGGGCAGGGGCTGGGGCAGGGGCAGGGGCAGGGCTTGGGACAGGGGCTGGGGCAGGGGCAGGGGCTGGGGCTGGGGCTGGGGCAGGGGCTGGGGCAGGGGCAGGGGCTGGGGCAGGGGCTGGGGCAGGGGCAGGGGTTGGGGCAGGGGCAGGGCTTGGGGCAGGGGCAGGGGCTGGGGCAGGGGCAGGGGCAGGGGCTGGGGCAGGGGCTTGGGGCAGGGCTTGGGGCAGGGCCTGGGGCAGGGCTTGGGGCAGGGGCAGGGGCTGGGGCAGGGGCAGGGGCTGGGGCAGGGGCAGGGGCAGGGGCTGGGGCAGGGGCAGGGGCAGGGGCTGGGGCTGGGGCAGGGGCTGGGGCAGGGGCTGGGGCTGGGGCAGGGGCAGGGCCTGGGGCAGGGGCAGGGGCAGGGGCTGGGGCAGGGGCAGGGGCAGGGGCTGGGGCAGGGGCTGGGGCTGGGGCTGGGGCTGGGGCAGGGGCAGGGCTTGGGGCAGGGGCAGGGGCAGGGGCTGGGGCAGGGGCTGGGGCTGGGGCTGGGGCAGGGGCAGGGGCTGGGGCAGGGGCTGGGGCTGGGGCTGGGGCAGGGGCAGGGGCTGGGGCAGGGGCTGGGGCTGGGGCAGGGGCAGGGGCTGGGGCTGGGGCTGGGGCAGGGGCTGGGGCTGGGGCAGGGGCAGGGGCTGGGGCTGGGGCTGGGGCTGGACCTCAGGAAGCCAAAGAGGCTGTGGGTGGGGTTGAGTCTTTGTGAGGCCAGAGAGACGTGAAGCTCCGTCGCCCACAGCCTTCTCACCCCTTCCACTCGGGGAAGCACAAGCCCTCCTGTGCTCTCCCGCCCCTACACTCCCGCTTCTCTCCTGGCGGGTGGTCCTAATCTCCCAGGCTCTTCTAACTTTCTGTGGTTTTGAGACCTGAGGGAGCATTTAGAGACAGGGAGCTCAGGTACCTAACTGTTCTACAGAAGAAAACGACCTCGCCGCAGCACAGGACGTGAGTGAAAAGCCCACGGCTAACGGTATAACACTCATAAACTACTGCAGACACAGAAGGAAGTGACCGCACTCCAATGCGGGCCACATGTGAAAAGCCCACGGTGACCACCACACTCGGCAGGGAAACAACACAAACCTGCCCGCTAAGGTCAGGAGGAGGCACGGTGCCCACGCTCCCCCCCGTCCAGAGCACGAGTGTGCTTCCAGAGCGTCCAGGCACGTAAAAGACTCAAAGCTACTCAATTTGGAAAGAGAAAGCAAATTTACCTGTTTGCAGATGACATAATCTTTTATGTACGAAAAACCTAGAGTCCACACACACACACATACACACACACACACACACACACGAACACACATACACAAACACACACACAAACACCCTTTAGAACTAATAAACAAATACAGCAAACTTGCAGGATACAAAACAATGCACCAAAAAAGTGGTGTTTCTCTGAATAATGAACAATTCAAAAGGGAAATTAAGGAAACAATCCCATTTACAATAGCATCAAAAAGAACAATACTTAGAAATAAACTTAACCAAGGAGGCCAAAGACTTGCCCACTGAAAACTATAAAATATCGCTAAAAGAAACTAAAGAAAACCCAAATAAATGAAAGCCATCCCCTGTACACAGAATAGAACACTTAATATAGTTTAAATGTCCACATTACTGAAAGTGATCTACAGATTCAATACAATCCCTATCAAAATTTGACTGGCATTTTTTGCCAGTGGAAATAGGAAAAAAAAAAAGCCCAATACTCCTACAGAATCTCAAAGGACTAAGAGTGGCCAGTACAACTGTGGAAAAGAAAACCAAAGCTGAAAACCTCATACTTCCTGACTTCAAAACATATTACAAAGCTACAATAATCAAATCACTTTGGTACAGTCTTAGAAGCCAGTGGAACTAAGAATCAAAAACCCAGAAATAAGCCCTCATGTTTATGGTCAAATGACTTTCCAAATGGGTGCCAAGGCTACATTACGGGGGAGAGTTGATCTTTTCACCAAATGATGCTGGGAAAAGTGAATACAAAACAGCGAAATTGAACCCTCTCTCACATCACACACAAAAATAAACTCAAAATGAATTAGAGACCTGAATGTAAGACCTGAAACTAGGGAACAGCAGTGGCATAATGGCTATGTCGCTGGACTCTCATGTAGTCGACCGTGGTTCGAGTCCCGAACCCGGTGGCTTAAATGCACACCAGGCGCATGTGCATTCGTGTCTAAGACCCAATAGGAGAATGGAGGAAAAGGGATTGTGGCATGGCCATCCCCCCTGGGGGGTGATTTCTCGCTTTCTGTCTCTCTGTCTCTCTTTTTCTGGTGAGTGCATGTGCCCTATAGCAAAAAAACAAAAACAAAACAAAACAAACAAAAAAACCACCTCTCCAAGACCTGAAACTGTAAAGGTCCTAGAAGACACAGGGCAAAAGCACTGTGACATTGGACCTGACAGTGATTTCTGGGATATGACGCCAAAGTGACTACAACAAAGACAAACTGGGAAGAGACGACATCGAGGTTTAGAACTGCACGGCAAAGGAAACAAGGCCACTGGACGATTCCTCTGGTCACCTCCGATGGCCCCTGGAGCTTCACCTCCCTCCCAGACGCCTTTTCTGAGCCCCAGGACCACTTACTCCGGGGTCTGACATCTCCTCTGGCAACCTCTTGGTCCAGTGGACCCAAAGCGAAGTCATGGTCTTTTCTTCTGTAATCCTGGGCATTATTACGTGTGTACGTGTGTGTGTGTGTGTGTGTGTGCGCGCGCGTGCATGCCTGCACACGGTACTATCCATCTGATGGTACTGTCTAGACCAGTAGTCCTCGAACTTGTCTGCAAATTGGAATCACTGAGACTCTTTTTTAAAAAATGCCGATGTTGGACAGTGGCACAACTGTAAAAGGTAACGCCCTGCAAGATCGATCCGCGTGGGAATTACAGTCTGAGTGCGCGGACTGTCTCCCTCCCTCCCTCCCTCTGTCATCTCAGGCAAGTGCATGCACCCTTTGGCAATTAATTCATTAATTTAAAAGAACTTTCCCTCCTGACTTTCCCGGGTACTAGCCCCATGAGCGACGGCTTTCTCAGTTTCCTCATGTCTCCCTACTGAGTGATAACCCCTGCCCACCCGGCTTGCTGCGGGGACTCCTGAAATGACACGGATGAAGGACTTAGGATTCCTGATGCAGGGCAAGCGTTCAGTACGAGGCACCAGCAGGGGGAGCCAGTGGCTGGCAGGGCCATATGCTGAGGGGCAGACGGCGGTCACCATGCCCGCTGGCCTCAACGTGGCGGTTCCCGGTGACTTCAGGGATTGAAGAAAGTAGACAGCAATGGGACAAGGACGAGGGGCAGGGCGTGCTGGCACATGCTTCGGAAAACACACGAATGGAGCGTCCAGTCTTCAATGGCGCCCATGGGGCAGCCCTAAGATCCTGACGAGGTGGAGGGTCAGGGACAGGGGACTGCGCCGTGCTGAGACCCTGTCAAGGGTGCATCTCTCTCTCTCTCTCTCTCTCTCTCTCTCTCTCTCTCTCTCTCACACACACACACACACACACACACACACACGTGCATGTTCTCTATCATGAATAAAATAAATAAACCCAGAAAAGAAAGGAAGAGTTGAAAGCCTGCGACATTGCCATAAACTAGTCTTGACAGCTGGCTGCCAGCGACGGGCGGCGGAGTGAGGTGGCTTCTACCTGGGAGAACGCCAGTAGAACTAGATCAAAAAGGCAATTGTAGTGAGCCCCCAGGCGATGCCGCCCACAGAGCCGCATGGCCTCCTGTTCTAAAAATAACTAAAAACCCTTTCTCCCTCTCCTCAGTGTCCGACCCTCTAAAAACAGTCTGTGACCACTGGGCAATGCCCAGCGGACACTCCACTGCACAGGTGCTTCTAGGACCCGTGTTCGTCCCTACCCCAGGGAGTGCCTCTCTGCCTCGTGCACTTTGAAATGGCAGCTCCCAGACCAGCCTGGGCACGAAGGTGAGAGAGGGAGGCCGCATCCCGGAGGTGCCACGGTGCCTTGTCAACCCCGATGGCAGAGACAGGGCGAGACTAGGAATGTCGTTTTCTGAGCTGCATGTGTTAAGAGCATCAGATGGCCAGAACACCGAGGAAGGAGATGGCTCCATTGCAGCCCCACAGAGACACATTAGAGGAAGCCTGATAAATCCTGAGAACAAAGCTAAAATCTGCGCCCAAGCACCTGCTCTCCAGCCGTGCATCTGTGCTGGGATTCAGCTAGCATCCAGGTGGGGCCCAGAGCCCAGAAGATACTACTGGGATCCTCTTCACCAGCCGTGCAGCCATGTCTCCTTCCTGCTGACCGCGCCCGCGTTTTGAATCAGGGTCTATCGTCTCCCTATAGATGACGTGGGTGAATTCTGGTGGTCCTAAGATATTTGTGTGCACTCATTCCCTTGGCCAATGATTTGTACAGGGTTGGTCTTGTAGTCAGACCAACAGAAACAGAAGATAATTACAGAGAAAAAGGAGTCTGGAGAAGGTTTCTTGTTTTTAGAAAGATACCTACAAGAAAATAAAGAAAAGGTTCTTTTTCTGCCTTTGGGAGTTAAGGATGTGATGTTTGGAGCTGCTGCAGCCAACTTGGCACCAAGAGGAAATCAGCTTATGTGATAATGATAGCCTCTGTGGCACAGTCAGTAACATACCGAACTCAGTGCTGGAAGCCACATGGCCAACCACAGTTTTGGATCTCTGGCCTACTCAAACTTAAGTATGCTGGGTGTGTGCATGTATGCCCAAGATCCTGACAAGCTGGAGGGCTGGGTTAAGGAGATCACAGTGTGACCAGATCCTGCTGAGGGTGCTTTTCTCCCTCCCTCTTGTGTACACACATGCTCTGTATCATGAATAAAATAAACAAACTTTTAAAAAGATAGCAGAGTGGAAAGACAGGGAATCTGGTCCTTAAAGACACTGTTAAACTGCTGAATTAACCAAACTCTAACTCGAGTCTTCTTGTGTGAGCTAAGGAATCATTTTAGTTAAAGTCATTTGGAGGAACCAGCAGATGATGTAATGGCTATGTTGCTGGACTCCCATGTAGTCAACCGCAGTTCAAGTCCCAGACCCAGTGGCTTAAACTCATGCAGAACATGTGTGCGTGTGTGCCCAAGACCCTGAGAGGAGAATGGAGGCGAAGGGATTGCAGTGTGACCATCTCCCCTGGGGTGATTTCTCGCTTTCTGTCTCTCCGTCTCTCTCTGTCTTTCTGGTGAGTGCATGCGCCCTATAGCAAAAACCTCTCAAAAAAAAAAAAAAAGCCATTCCAATTGAGATTTACTGTTACTTATAGCTAGAAGCCTCACAAGCAATACAAAGGCAATTCGCACTTTTTTGGGGGCAAACGCCAATTAGCTCCTTATTCAAGAACAAAATAACCAGGAAACACCAAGCTGGGTGTAGAAAAGTATTTTAGAATAAGAGAAGAGGGAGATTATGGAAGACTCAGAGGGGCAGGTCTGCAAAGTGATTTAGAATGATAGAGGAACATGTGAGATCGTCTGGCATGTTCAAGGAAAAAAAAGAATGTGGCTTCCACCAAAGAGCTGCAGGAGGCCATCCAGAGAAAACAGGTGGAGAAAAAGAAATGAGATAAAAACAAAGGTGAAAAGGTTTGCAGGGAAACGGAACATCTGTTAGCAAAACTGAATTAAATAGAAGAAAATGCATTGCATAGGCAAAGAATTTTTTTAAGAATTATTTTTATTGAACTTTATTTTATTTATTATTTTATTTTATCAGAGAAGGAGAGAGAGAGAGAGAAGGACAGAAAGTGAGAAAGAAAGCTGGCAGGTCCAGTACTCGAACCACAGTTGGCCATGTGGGAGTCCAACGCCCTTAACCACCATGCCACCTGCTGGTCCCCTAGGCAAAGAATTTTAACAAAACCCCAAGCAGAATGAGAAACTCTCAGTCTTTGGAATGTGAACTAGAAAATAAGAAAAAAATAGAATAGTTGAATAGTCTACTAATTCCATGTGTGTATGTGTAGAGAGAAAAAGTACACTATAAAATAATACGATTGTTTTAAAGTAGCCATGAAATAGTTAAAATGTTTACCATATCTTATATCACACAAACAAAAAAATCCTAATAGTTACAAAAATATAGCTACAAGGATACAAAACTCTTTATCTAGCCATGGAACAGTAAGATCAGAAACTTAATTCAAAAGCCAGTCACCTGGGAAAGAAAAACACAGCCTCTAAAATAATTTGAGTCAAAACTACCGTCATATGGTCCAGCCCTGCTGGCATGTGCTGCTAAAACACCGTGTCCCGCAGGCTCTGACAGCACAAGCCCTTATTCTGGGCTCGATTCTTAGTCCAACCTAAAGGCCAGATGCGGTGGACTCAGGGAGGCTGAAGCTGAGGCGGGTCTGGGCAACAAGGCAAGACCTGTCTAAAAGGAGCCAGGCAGGGTGGTGTACGCCCGTGGTTCCAGCGTAGAGGCTGAGGCAGGAAGATTGCAACACTGAGACTCTGTCTTAAAACATGAAAATAAACACACACACACTACTACATACTGGAAAAAAACACAGATGTAAGTTTTCATGGGGCCAGCAGGTGGCGTTGTGGTTTAGGACGCTGGACTCCCACATGGTCGACCAGATTCAAGTCCCCGGCTGGCAGCTTGCTTCCTCGCCTTCTTTCTCTCTCACTCTGTCCCTCTCTGGTCTAATTAAAAAATCAATCAATGGGGACCAGCAGTTAGCATAATAGCTATGTCGCTATACTCGCATGTAGTCGACCGCGGTTTGAGTCCCAGACCCAGTGACTTAAACTCACGCTGGGCGCGTGTGTGTGCATGCCCAAGATCCCAAGAGGAGAATGGTGGAGAAGGGATTGCAGCGTGGCCATCCCCCTTGGGGGGTGATTTCTCACTTTCTGTCTCTCTGTCTCTGTCTGTCTGGTGAGTGCATGCACCCTATAGCAAAAAACCTCTTCAAAAAAAAAAGAAAGAAAGAAAAACAAGCAGTTCGTCATTTGAAACATAGTAGAGGCCGCAGCCGTCAGGGACATCTCTGAAGCAAGTGTCCTCGATGCCTCTGTGCTCCCCAGGCTGTATGGGAGCGACATCACTGCATGAGTTGCGCCATTCATAGCAAGGGAGTCAGGAACCCATCTCGGGAAGCTTGCAAGTACCGGACACCTCCACCCCAATTTAGACCTGCGGGTGCTGCCCCTCGCCCTCCACCAAAGCCCATGTGAGGAGCCGAGTCCTTAAGGACTGAAGAACTGTCTGTCCTCTGGGAAAAAAATAAAACGCCGATTATAAAAAAAGAACAGATGGGACCAGCAGTTAGCGTAATGGCTATGTCGCTGGACTCCCACGTAGTCAACCGCGGTTTGCGTCCTGGACCCGGTGGCTTAAAACTCACGCCGGGCGCGTGTACATGCGTGCGTGCCCAAGATCCCGAGAGGAGAATGGAGGAGAAGGGATTGCGGCGTGACCATCCCCCCTGGGGGGTGATTTCTCGCTTTCTGTCTCTCTGTCTCTGTCTGGCGAGCGCACGCGCCCTGTATGTCATTAGTCACTGTGGATGTGCAAATCAAAACCTCAGCGAGGTCAGCCAGGTGCTGCAGTCCATGGACTCCAGTGCCGAAGTCACCGGGCCAGCCACAGGCTCAGATCCCAGGGTCAGCCCAACACACGCAGGCTGTGTGTGCACGTGCCCGGGGTCCTGAGGAGCTGGAGGGTTGGGGAAGGAGACCATGGGGCGGGAAAGATCCCTCCACCTCACAGATAGCCATAGTCAAAAACGAACAAACGTTGGGACCAGCAGATGGTGTAATGGTTACATCTGGGGACTCCCACGCAGTAGACCACAGTTTGAGTCCCAAACCCGGCGGCTTAAAACACACCAGGCGCGTGTGCATGTGCACCCAAAATCCAAGAGGAGAATGGAGGAGAAGGGACTGCGGTGTGGCCATCCCCTCTGGGGGTGGGAGGGGATGATTCCTCACTTTCTGTCTCTACGGCAAGCACATGTGCCCTATAGCAAAAACCTCTCTATAAAAAATAAATAAACAAAAAATTAAAGCAGCAGCCTTGGTGAGGATGTGGATAAAGTGGAACCCTGTACACACTGAAGCAGTATGAAATGGTACAGCTGCTCCGGAAAACAGCTGGCAATTCCTCGAAAAGTCAGGGAGTTGCTCAAGAAGCTACAACGTCACCATGTGTATTAGTCAGCTCAGGCTTTCCTCGCGGATGCTGCAGCCCGGCTGAGTCCACGGGAAACGTAGGTCCTCGGGCTGCGGTGGCCGGAAGGCCCAGAGCGGGGCCGGCGGCACACCCATGCTCTGGCGCAGACTCTCCCGAGTCGCAGACGGCCACCTTCATGCTGTGTGCTCACGTGGCCCGTGCACACGGCATGCCTTCTTTTTCTTACAAGGACACAAGTCCTATCGCATTAGGGCGCACCCTAAACGATCTCATTTAACCTTAAATAGCTCCTTAAAGCTCCTCCCTCCAGGGCTGGCTCTGTGGCCCAGTGGAAAGTCCTGCTCTGGGCACTTTGGATCCCACATAGGGATACCACAGTTTGAATCCTCAGCCTGGTCAGCATGAAACATGCCAGACACGTGGCAAGTGCCCAAGGTCCAGCAAGTGGGAGGACTGGAGGAAGAGGACTGCAGGGCGACAGACCGTGGGAGGTGCCTCTCTCACCCGCTGTCTTTTGCATGCACAAGTACATACACTCTGTCATGAATAAATAATAATAACAATAAATACTGTCTCAAAATACAACCGCATTGGGGGTTAGGGCTTCAACATGTGACTTTTAAGGTCAGAACTCCATATGACTTAGCAATATCATGTATGCAAAAGAACTGAGACGAGGGGCCAGCAGGTGGCATGGTGGTTATGGCGCTGGACTCCCACGTGGCCAATCATGGTTTGAGTCCCAGACATGGCAGCTTGAAACTCATGCTAGGCTTTTGTGCATGTGTGCCCAAAATCCCAGGAGGGGAGTGGAGGAGAAGGGACTGCAGCTTGGTCATGGCCATTCCCTCTGGGGGGTGATTTCTCACTTCCCCCTCACTGTCTTTCTCTGGTGAGTGCATGCACCCTACAGCAAACAACAACAAAACTTAACAGTTAAGGTGCTAGACTCCCAAGTAGTGGACTGTAATTCAAGTCCTGGACCCAGCAGCTTGAAACTCACACCAGGTGCATGTGCGTGTGCACCCAAAATCCCAAGAGGAGGATGGAAGGGAAGGGATTGCTGTGTGGCCATTCCCCCCGCCCCTGCAAGGGGGGTGATTTCTCACTTTCTGTCTCTGTCTCTCTGTCTCTCCAGTGAGAGCACACACCCTATAGAAAATAGTATCTCAATAAAAAAAAAACCTGCTTTCTGGGTTCGGACCTAGTTGGCGGCGATGCGGCTAAATTCACCAAGGTCAGCATCGCGGGTAAATATGGGACCTACTGTGGTGCCTCCCTCCAGAAAATGGAGAATAAAATTGAAATGAGCCAGCGCACCAAGCACCCTTGCTCCTTCTGTGGCAAAACCAAGATGAAGAGACGGACTGTGGGGATCCGGCACTGTGGTCCCTGCATGGGAACGGTAGCCGGCGGTGCCTGGACCTACACCGTCACTTTGGGTATCAGAGTACAGCCCGCCATCAGAGGGCTGGAGGAACTGGAAGACCAGTAGGAGCTCCATAGACATTTGGAACATCACTAGCCTACAATAAATGGGTTAATGTGTGACCAAAAAAAAAACCTGAAAATACATGTCCACACATAAACTTAGACCTGAAAGTTCACAGCAGCATTATTTGTAATTGTCAAAATTCAGAACCAGCCCAATGTCCATCAGCTAACGAGTGAGAGAAAAAATCATGGTATATCCACGCAATGAGCAGTATCCCGGTGAGCACAGGGCTGGCGTGCTGACACAGCCTCGGCAGCGGACGGACCTGAGAAACACTGCACTGAGCCAAAGAAGCCAGGCGAGAAGGTTCACCGCGAGCCTAACTCCGCGTGCTGAGACACCAGGCAGGCAGACCGCAGAGCCCTGGTTACCAGGGGCTCGAGGACGCAGAGCGAATGGAGAGTGACTGTGAGTGGGTTGCTGTTAGGGTGATGAAAATGTTCTAGAATTAGTGCTGGGGGCACGACCACCCAAGGATACAGAAGACCACTGACTTGTACATTTGAAAAGGATAAACTTGGGGCCAGCAGGTGGCACAGAGGTTACGGTGGCTGGCTCCCACACGGGCTGAGTGGCTGGAGTCCCAAACTTGGTGGCTTGAAAAATATGCCAGGCATATGTGTATGTGTGCCCCCCACCCCCCAAAAACAAGGTGAATTGTAAGGCCATCTGCTGGCGTGGTGCTTAAAGCAGTTGGATCTCACATGGCCACCTGTGCAGTTCAAGTCTCAGTCATGGGAGTTTGATGAACACACTCGGTGCATGTGCGTGCGTGCCCAAAATCCCCAGAGGAGAAATGAAGGGACTGCAGCGTGACCCTCCCCAGTGTGCGTGTGTGTGGGGGGGCATACTTTCTCTTTCTGTCTCTATCAGGTAAGTGCACACACCCTTTGGCAAATTACAAACAACAACAACAACAACAACAACAATAAAGGGTGAATTTTAGGGCACATAATTTCTCAAGAAAACCTATAATACTAACAATGTATTACTATTATGTATAAAATGTATTGGATGTGACCACAACGATACTCAGGAAAATTAAACAAAAAATAACCGCTCACTGAACACACTTAGAAAAAGACTTCAGGAAAGCAGGAAGAAGGTGTTAATAAAGATAAAAATCATAAATTAAATGACCAGAGTAAAGAGCGGCAGAATGTATAAGTTCAAGAACGGATTATTTGTCATAACCAATAAAATAAACTTCTGGCAAGAATATTAAGAAAAAAGAGAAAGCCACGAGTGTACACCTTGGAAAACGAGGAAGCAGAGTTACATTTCTTCCCTCCCCGGCCCCCTCTCTGGCAAGCACATGTGCCCTCTGGAAAAAAATAAAATAAATGAAATAAAACAAACTTCTTTTCATTGCCAAGGGTGCTTCCACTTACCAAAGAGAAAGAGAGAGAGGGAGAAAGCACCCTCTGGTGGAGGGCGGTCCTGCGCGATCCCTTCTCCTCCATTTCTCCATAGACATGCACATGTGCCAGGACCAGACTCCGAACCACAGTTAGCCACGTGGGATTGGCTCCCAGCACTTGGCACGTAACCATTACACTATGGGGTTGGCCCTTAGAATAGACATTTCTAATAATAATGTTTAAAAAGATCAGGGGCCAGCTGGTGGTGTGGTGGTTAAGGCACTGGATTTCCACATAGCCGACCACGGTTTGTGTTCCAGACCCAGCAGCTTGAAAATCACGTAGGGCTCATGTGCATGTGTGCCCAGAATCCCAAGAACAGAATGGAGGAGAAGGGATTGAGGCATGGCCATCCCCTGGAGGGGGTGGGGGTGCTTTCTCACTTTGCCTCTCTCTGTCTCTCTGTTTTTCTCTGGCCAGTGCACACACCCTGTGGGGGGGGAAAAATACATAAATAAATCATCAAAAGATTTTCTAAGGGACCAGCAGTTAGCGTAATGGCTATGTCGCTGGACTCCCATGCAGTCGACCACAGTTCACGTCCCGGACCCCATGGCTTAAAAGTCATGCTGGGTGCATGTACGTGTGTGCCAAGATCCCGAGAGGAGAATGGAGGAGAGGGGATTGCGGCGTGGCCATCCCCCCTGGGGTGTGATTTCTCACTTTCTGTCTCTCTGTCTCTCTCTGTCTGTCTGGCGAGCGCATGCACCCTATAGCAAAAACCTCTCAAAAAAAAAAAAAGATTTTCTAAGAAAGCACGCATTAACAAGACTGATTCAGGAAGAATTTATGGAAAAGATGGAGAGTATCATCAAATTTCACCCCCCACAAATAGGACAAGGCCCCCCAAATTTTCCAGGCAGTTTTTCCTGCCTTCAATGAACTATTGAAATTGTTCCAGAACAAAAAAAAAAAAAGAAGAAATTCTTTCTTACAGCTTTTCCAAAGCTAGCATTATTGTAGTGCCAAAACTTGACAAGGAACTGGGACCAGCAAGTGGCATGGTGGCTAAAGGCACTGGACCCTACATGGTCAACCATGGTTCAAGTCCTGGACCTGGTGGTTTCCTTTCTCACTTTCCCTCTCTCTCTGTCTCTCTCTGCTCAAATTGGAAAATAATAATAAATAAAGTCACAATAAAACAATTCTTTAAAAAAACCTTGGGGAGTCAGCAATTGGTGTGATGGTTAAGGATCTGGACACTCCCACATGGCCAACTATGGTTTGAATCCTGGACCTGGTGGCTTGCTTTCTCACTTTCCTTCTCTCTCTGTATATGTCTCTCTCTGGTCAAAATAAAATAAGTAAATAAATGAAATGAAATAAATAATTTTAAAAATACTTGAGAAGAAACACACAGAAAAAAACTCTAGGCTGATGTTGCTTCTAAATGCAGATGGGAAATATCTAAAAACATGAACAAATAAATTAAGCAAAATATTTTCATACTTTTTAATTTATTTCTTTCTTTTTCTTTTCTTTTCTTTTCTTTTTTTTTTGGGGGGGGGGGGCACCAGAGGGCATGCACAGGTGCATGAGAGAGACAAAGAAGGTGCAGTCCTCCACGGACACTAGTTACAAGACAATCTTTCCCCTGCAAGTCTCCAGTCCATCCTGGATTCTGAGATGCCTGGCACACAGGACTAGGATTCAAACTCTGATCAGCCATCTAGGATCCAGTTTCTTCTGCACAATGCCTAACTGCTCACTATGGGAGTGGTCCAAACTCAGCAAAATACTCAAAGAATAATAAACTCACATCCAGTAGGGTGGAGTCCAGAAATGCAGAGTTCACATTGAAAAATCCATGAATAGAATTCATCATACTGACAGGTGAAGGGGAAAAAAATGCAATCATCTTTAAAGATGCTTAAGAAGCATTTTATAAAATTAACATCAATTTCTGATTTTTTTAAAAAAAAGTTCAGTAAAAAGCAGAAGCATGATGTGGCTTCGAGGTTAAAAGCAAAAGGCTTTGGTGGCAGACGGACCTGGGCTCAAAGACTGGTCTCCCTAGGCTGCCCAGCCTCAGTTTCATCATTTGAAAGATGAATGACCTTCCACTTCAGTGAATTAACGTAGAAAATAACACGATAGAGTGCCAAACACACAGCAGCACTCAACCGGTGGGAGCACGGCATTTTTATTAATAAAATGGAAATAGAAGAGTATTTCCTTAACATAATTTAAGGGTTTCCCCCTCCCATAGGGTGCATGCACATGCCAGAGTGAGACAGAGAAAGGGAAAGTTAGAAATTGCCCCCAGGGGAGATGGCCACACCCCAAGCTCTTCTCCTCCATTCTCTTCTCAGGATTTTTGGCACACATGCACATGTGCCCGGAGTGATTTTCAAGTCACCGGGCTTGGGACTCGAACCATGGTCATCCATGTGGGAGTCCAGCGTCTTAACCACATGTTACTGCTGGCTCCCTCTTGAACAGGATTTTTAAATCCATTTATATTAAAATAACAGTTGAAATTGTCAACAACAAATGCCAGCTAAAAATCAATGTTATACAAAAGGGATTTCATAGGAGAAGGGGGTTATAGATATGAATGAATACAGAGATATAGAAGTCGCCTCCCCCCATCCGTGGGTATACATCCCAAGACCCAGTAAATGTCCGCACTGTGGCTATCATCAAACACTGTATATACCATGTTGGGTTTTGTGTGTGTGTGTGTGTGTGTGTGTGTGTGTGTGTGTTTGTTTTTTGTTTCTCTGTTTGTTTGCTATAGGGTACGTGCACTCACCAGAAAGACAAACAGAGACTTAGAAACAGAAAGCAAGAAATCACCCCCCTAGGGAGGATGGCCATGCCACAATCCCTTCTCCTCCATTCTCCTCTCAGGATCTCAGGCACGCACGCACATGCGCCCGGCGTGAGTTTAAGCCACCGGGTCCTGGACTCAAACCGCAGTCAACTACATGGGAGTCCAGCGACATAGCCATTATGCTAAGTGCTGGTCCCCCATGTTGTTTCTTGATTTGATAATCAAGACAATAAATGACTAACAGGTAGAGAATGTCTATGGTGGACAAAAGGATGATTCACATCCTGGGGGGGGGGGGGGGAGACAGAGAGAAATGGCACTAGATTTTATCATTCTACTTGGAAGGAGCATGCCTTTTAAAACTTATGAATGGTTTATTTCTAGAGTTTTCCATTTAACATTTTCAGACCACGGTTAACCACAGGTAACTGAAACCATGGAAAATAAAATCAGATAACAGAGGACTATAGGAGACAGAAAAAGCTTTAGACGTGTATACTTCGAAATAGTAATAGCTATTTATGTCTGGGTAATAGGATTATGGGGTACTTTTCTACACGGGGTGGTTTTTTTTTTTTTTTTTTTTTTTTTTTTTTTTGGAGAGGTTTTCGCTATAGGGCGTGTGCGCTCGCCAGACAGACAGAGACATAGAGACAGAAAGCGAGAAATCACCCCCCAGGGGGGATGGTCATGCCGCAATCCCTTCTCCTCCATTCTCCTCTCGGGATCTTGGGCACGCACGCACACGCGCCCGGCGTGAGTTTTAAGCCACCGGGTCCGGGACGCGAACCGCAGTCGACTACGTGGGAGTCCAGCGACATAGCCATTATGCTAACTGCTGGTTCCCTCCACTGGGTTTTAAAAACCTAAATGCAATACTGAATGTTAAATCATAATACAGATAGTAAAGAGCAGAACTATTGTTCCAGAAAATCAGACAAACGGGAAAATTTTCCCAAAAGGCAAAGGAAATGAATTAAGAACTGAACATGATAATGGAAGTGACAAGATTTGAGAATTATGAAGTGAATATACAACCTTAGGTTTGGAGATACTCTTTTTTTAAGAATTATTTACTTAATTTTATTTATTTGTTCATTGATTTTAATTTGACCAGAGAGAGACACGGAGAGAAAGAGGAAAAGTGAGAAAGGAAGCCACCAGGTCCAGAATTCAAACCGTGGTCAGCCATGTGGGAGTGTCCAGCGCCTTAACCACCATGCTACCTGCTGGTCCCCAGGTTTGGAGATATTCTTAAGAGATATATTAGAACTGTCAATCAAAAATTCTAATCAAAGCCATAACTGAAGGAAATTTTTCCAAGAACAACAACAAAAACATGTTGTGCAGGTCAAAAGATTTACTCTTTCAGCTAAACTCACTGAAAATAAATTCATATTGGTTAATTTTTTATTGTCATCAGTTGGTTAAGGAATTATTCAAGCATGTGTGTGTGTGTGTGTGTGTGTGTGTGTGTGTGTATACACAAAATCATTAACATAGCCCTAACGTCAGACTTCTCTGCAATACAGAAAACTGACCACACCCGTTCAGGGTGAAGAGTCAGAGGCCAGGCACTCACTTTATCTCACTTGCAAAGGACACTTGAAGGGTGACTTGAAGGGGTACCCCAGCACAGAGACAAACGGAAAAGACACGTCGAGAATGAGGAAGGTGCGATAGGAGAGGTCGTATGTAGTTCTTCCTTTTTCACCTCGATTCCAGGTTCAGAAACGGGGTCGGCGGTGGAGTCTACCACCTGACAGTCCGACCAAGCCCTGGACGGAGCCAGAGGGCAGACTGCGGAGGCGTGGGGAGGCAGCCCCAGGGAGGGAGGCAGGCCGAAACAGCACAGGCCCCCTCTCGCCTCGAAACATAAGAAAAGGAAGTATGATCCTGCTCCCTACTAGAACTTTTGAGAAGGAAAGGCAAAAGATCAAGGGACCGGCCACCCCTTTGGGCCGGGAAACCAGAGGTCAGGCGGACTGCCGGGCTGGGCGTTCGCCCAGGGCTTTCCTCCGGGCGGCCACTGGTCACCGCAGACTCCCCGAAATGCCCACATACTCTTTGGCCCAGAAGCAGAGTCACTACAACCCCAATTTCTCCCCTGGGACGTGGGGAAAGGCTGACCCCCCGCGGGGTGACATGGGTCACAGGGGTCCACGGACTCCAGGAGAGACGCAGGTGCTGGACAGCTCGGGGTTTATTTGGAGTGGCTGCCAGGGAGGTGGAGTTCCCTGGAGGACCGACCCGGGCGGCCCCGGGAAGATGCGGCGAAGGAGCGGGTGTCGCGGCGGCGGCGCGCGGGGCGGCCTTACCCCCAGGCCCGGTGGAGACGGTGACCTGCGCGTAGGTGGCTCCCGCGGCGGCCGCCGGGCCCGAGACGCCGTTGAGCGCGGCCACGCGCACGGTGTAGCGCGCGCCGGGCCGCAGGTGCAGCAGCGTGGCGGCGCGCTCCCGCAGGCCGGCCTGGCGCGGCACGAAGGCCACGCGCGGCCCGCACGGCTCGCAGGCGCCCGCCGGGCCGTCGCGGCCGCAGCGCAGGCACAGCAGGGAGTAGGTGACGTCCGAGCGGCCGCCCGAGTCGGCCGGCGGCAGCCAGCGCAGCCGCAGCGCCAGCGGGGAGCGGCTCAGGCTGTACTGCAGGTCCCCGCGGCGCCGACGGCGGCCCTGGGCGCACGGGGCGGTCAGCCGGGGGGCTGTGAGCCGGGGGCCGGGGCGGGGACCGGGCGGGGGCCCAGGCTGGACGGGGCGGGGCGGGGCCTGGCGGGGCGGGGGCCGGGCCGGGCGGGGCGGGGCCTGGCGGGGCGGGGCGGGGCCGGGCCGGGGCCTGGTGGGAGGGGCGGGGCGGGGCCGGGGCTGGACGGGGCCCGCGAGGAGGGAGGGACCGGCAGCCGGGAGCGGGAAGGACGGGATGTGGGGCTAGTGGTTGGCGCGATGTGGGCGTGGGGGAGTCAGCGATGAGCTGGAAGGAGCTGAGTGAGGACGAGATAGGGCCGTGGGGGCCGAGGGCGGAGGGTGTCAGGGGCGGCAGCCCCCTTCCGACTGGACAGCTGGGTGTGGTGGGGGCCCGGGCAGGGGCGCACTACTCAGGGATCTGCCCTGTGGCCTGGTTAGTCCAGTCCAAGGTCCCGGCCCCCATCCCCACCCCAAGTCCTCCCCCTCCCCCCGCCTTCCGGGTCGCTGGCCTGCACGCCCACCCGCGACCACTGGGATCTGGCCTCCGCTGACCGCCCCGCCCGTCTGCCCTCCCTGATGCAGCCCCAGGGAACTCACGCGTGCAGGAAGCCGAGGGCGGGTCGGTCGGCGAGCGCGCGTAGCTGTCCTGGCACACGCAGAACGTGGAGGCGTTTTCCAGGGCCCGGCTGTGCTCTGGGCACGGCGAGCAGAGAGGCCTCCGCGGGGACACCTTGTAAAACCCTGGGGGACAGGCTGCAGGGAGAGGCCAGTGAGGAGAGGCCCCACCCGTCCGGGGAGCCAGTCCCGGGAGACCTTAACTTTCTGAACACGAACCTGACCGTTTATTTCACTTCTCTACCTAAAGCCCCCAACAGCTCCCCCTGCCCACCCCCCTACTCACCCCGCACAGGGTCTTGCGCACAGGGTCTTGCGCTATAAAGTCTCACACCCCTTTGGTCCTGGCAAATTCTACACCTCCCCAAACCCCAGTTCAAATAGCACCTCCCTCGTGCAGCTTTCCCGCATCGTCCCCGCTCCCCGCAGGGCAGACGCCAGCACAGTGGCCCTGGTCTGGGCTCCAGGGTCTCTGCCCGCAGGTGCCTCCCTTTCCTGCCTGTGCCCTTGAGGGTGGAGTTTATCTCCGGAAATAGTGATGGAGAAGGGTCTAGCCCTCAGTCACCTGGCACTGCCCCATGGGGTGGCAGCCCCGGAACAGCCTGCGTCACCTACCCCTTAGTGACCACTCGGTGTGCACGGGAGCTCAGTATGCACGGGGAACCAGGAACCATTTTTTTTGCTTCTATTCGCTCCCGTAACCCTAACGACGGCCTGCAAGGTAAGTGCTTTCACCCTGTTTAAAATGAGGAATCTACAGCTCAGAGATTCAGTAAGACGTCCCACAGCGGGAAGGATCCCAGGGGACTGGTTCGGAGCCCACGCCATGCTGCCCTAATGCCCACTGGAAGAAAATTAGCCAAATTTTGCAGCCCTGCTGTGAGGAAGGGAACAGGAGGGAGGTGTCCCTAAGGGTTGTTACAGTCCTCAGGGACAGACAAGTGCACACACGCCCACCGCACAGAGATGGTATCTGTCTCTGTCTCTTTCTCTCTGTCTCTCACACATTGTTAAGGCTCACCCTCCCACCACCACCATTTCAGACCAGCGTGTGGCAAATCCCCAGCTCACACCCTTGGTTCCAGTTTGAAAGTGGAGCCAGCTAGGAGGGAGGGGGTGGAGAGAGCCGAGGGACAGTGAGGGTTCCCTGGACCCTGGGTGACACTTGGTTCTAGTCCTGACACCTGTTCAGTCACTCCTCTTGTCCTCCCACCCACCCAGAACACTTGAGGGCCACGAGCTTGCCCATCTGAACAGCCTAGGTTTGTAACTGGGAGCCACTTAATTGCTGCGTGGCCTTGGGCAAGTTGGTCCACCTCTCTGAGCCTTACTTAGAATACCTACCTCAAAAAGGTTTTTGGAGGATTAACTGAGATAAAGCATATAAATCACTTAGCCCTGGTAAGGACCACATTTACATGATAATAATAGTAATTACCGTTCCTCCCTCATAAACTTGAAGTCTAAATTGCCAAACACCCACTTTTAAAAATTTCCCACCAGCTGGGCCAGGGAGGGAGGCAGTGGCTCCCCGCCCCTCCTTCCAGAGCTTGGGGGGCCTCACCTAGTTCCCTGGCCTCCCCAGTAGTTTAAGTGTGGACTGAATGTTGGGCGGCCCAGCTCCGAGACCTAGCAGCCGCAGGACACAGACCAGCCTCCGGAAGGGCCTTGGTTCAGCCAGTCTGAGAGAAGAGGGGAGGGGCTGAGGACCCCCACTGCCGGGAGGCTGAGCTCAGCAGGGCCTCCTTGTCCAGAGTCCTGGTCAGCCCAGCGCTGCGGAGTCCGCGCAGCCCCGTGGCCTTTGGCACCCAAACACGGAGCCAGGTAACGGGTGGTCTGGTGGGCAGCAGTCACCGGGGTAGGAGCTCAAAGGCCCGGTTCCAATATTGGTGGGCCACCCCTTGGGAGGAACCACCAGTCAAATGAGGACCAGCACGGCCTGCCACCTCTGCTGTGAACAGGGAGGAGGTGAGCTGTGTGCAGACTCAGGACAGGAAAGGCCACGGCGGGCTCCTTCCCATCGGGGACCGCAGTGCTCAGCTCCACTCCAAGAGGCTCCACTGAGAAGAGACTGTGCTGGGGCCAGCAGACGGCGTGCTAGTTACATCGCCGGACACCCACAGTTCCAGTCCTGGACCGGGTGGCTTGGAACTCACACCGGGAGCATGTGTGTGCGTGCCCAGGATCCTGGGAGGAGAATGGAGGAGAAGGGATTGCGGCATGGCCGCCCCCTGAGGGGTGATTTCCCACTTTCCCTCTCACTGTCTCTGTCTCTGCTTTTGACATAGAGTGCATGGCAAAAACCTCTAAAGAGAGAGAAACAGAGAGATTGTATTAAAGAGCAGACTCAGAGAGGGATTCCTGGCTGCCCTCCCCTCCATCTCTTCCTGAAGGTCAGAGGTAGAAGGTCAGAGGTCATCTAGTTCACCCCCCCCCCCCCCCCCCCCCCGCCAGTCCTCTGCAGCTTTCCTGCCAGCAGCCGCAGTCCCTGCCCATCTGTTTCATAACGGGAGCGCCCCCCCTGAGCCACCCTGTCCGGACAAGGCCGGAGTCCCAGCGCCTCCCTCTCATCCCCTCTGTGCTGTCCCGGAACGCTCTCTGCCCTGTGGAGTCTCAGAGAACCTCTGCTGTGAACCTCACTCCCGGTCAGTCCTCTAGAGATCTGAAGATGCAGGTTAGATGCCCTGATTTTTCCCCCAAAGGAAACCCAGCTCTTCCACTGATTCCTCGTGACTGGGAGACAGGGGACATGAGTCAGGCTTGCCAAAGAGAAAAGGGAAAAGAACGTCTTAACTCCGGCATGCCTTCCACATCCATCTACTTTAAGAAAGAAGTCGGGCCAGCGGGTGGCATGGTGGTTAGGGCACTGGACTCACACGGCTGACCGCGGATTGAGGCCAGACCTGGTGACTTGCTTTCTCACTTTCTCTCTCTCTCTCTGGTGAGCACATGTACCCTATAGGAAATTTTTAAATAATAATAACAAATAAAATGAAATAATTCCTAAAAAGAGAAAAAAAGAGGAGTCTGTACTTAATTACAGAAGACACTTGGAACACCTTAACTTTATTTCTCCCTCCCTCTCTCTCTCCCTCTCTCTCTCTCTTTTTGCTAAAGGGCACATGTGCTCTTCAGAGAGAAACAAAGAGCAGGAGGGAAAGGAGAAAGCACCTTCCAATGGGGAATAGTCACGCCAAATCCCTTCTCTTGCTCCTTTCAAGATTTTGGGCACACGGGTGTACGCGCGCACACACACACATGCACGCACGCGCGCGCTGTGTTTCTCAAGCCACCAGGTCCAGGGTTCGATCCGCACAGTAGGCCATGTGAGATCCAGCTGCCCCAACCACTAGGCTGTGGAGCCAGCCCTGAAAGACCTTCACTTTCTGCTTCGAACCTGACCGTTTCACTTCTCTACCTGAAACCCTCCAACAGCTCCCCCTGCCCACCCCCTGCCCACACCGCACTGGGGCTTATGCTAGCTATACTGTCGCACACCCCTCTGGTCCTGGCAAGTCCCACACCTCTCCAAACCCCAGTTCACATAGCACCTCCCTCGTGCAGCTTTCCCGGCATCGTCCCAGCTACTCGCTCCTCAGGCAGAGCTGATGCCGTCACAGTGGACCCTGTGTGGTCTGAGCCCAAGAGGAGGGAGCTCTGCACAAGTTAAAAGTGGGACCGGGCCCGAGGGTCTCTGCCCCTCTAACCCCTGGTCCCCTCCATTCGGCAAGTATTTTTTAGCATCTCCTACAAGCCAGGTGCTGTTCTAGAGCCTAACAATGGACAACATTGATTAAATAGACAAGAGTCTCACTGTCCACTGGCTCAGAGGCCTGCCCACCCTCCTGCCTTGCAAGGAGAACAGAGGCCACCACTTGGGAATCCTCTCAACATCTGGCCATCAAAGTCCACCAACACCTCCATCCACACTCCCTCTCCTCCTTCCAGTCCTGGAGAAGGGGATAAGCCACCTCTTGTTGAAGGGCGGTCCCTCCATTTCCAGTCTTGCTTCCTCCCCTTCACCTTCAAAAAGATGCCATTCCATCAGTCTCCCCCATCCTGGTCCCCACACTGCTGCTCCTCCCCTGGGCCTTTCCAGGAACAAGGGGTGGAGCAGTAAAAATGGTCCCTTCTATTGCCACTGACTACAGAGTATTTCAGAACAGTGATGGGGCCAGCAGGTGGCATGGTGGTTAAGGGCGCTAGACTCCCACATGGCCGATTGATCGCGGTTTGAATCCCAGACATGGTGGTTTGCTTTCTCACTTTCTCTCTCTCTCTCTCTCTCTCTCTCTCTCTCTCTCTCTCTCTGCCCCTCTCTGGGCAAAGTAAAATAAATAAATAAATAAATAAAGTTAAATAAAATAATTATAAAAATAAAAAGTAAAATAAAACAGTGGCTGGGCCAGCAGACGGCGTAGCAGTTACATCACTGGACTCCCACATGGCTGACTACGGTTCCAGTCCGGACCCAGTGGCTTCAAACTCAAAATGGAGGAGGAGAGATTGTGGCAGGGCCATCCCCCATGGGGGGTAATTTCTCGCTTTCCCTCTCACTGTCTGATTCTACCTCTCTCTCTCTGGTGAGCACACATGCCCTAAGGCAAAAAAAAAAAAAAAAAAAAAAAAAACTCTTAAAAAAATAAATAAATAAAACCAGCGGGTAGCCCTGTGGCCTAGTCATTACGGGAACCGGATCCCACGTTCAGATCCCTGACCCGGCGGCTTAGAGAACACGCGGGCACGTGCGTGTGTGCGCAGGATCCTAACAGCACGGAGAAATGAGGAGAAAGGGTTGTGGCGTGGCCCCGTCCCATTGGAGGTGCTTTCTCCCTCTCCCTCTTCTTCGTCTCTCTGTCTCTCCCCGGTGAGTGCATGTGCCCTCTGGCAAATTATAATATGAACAAATAAAAACAATAATAAACTAGCTCAAAGTTGGTGTGCTTCTTATTAGCAACATGTGTCAGCAGTTCTACTCCACTGTCAGGGCCCAGCCTGGTGGCACAATCTGCAGTGTATTGAACTGCAGTGCTGGAAGCCACATGGCCAGCCATGGGTTCAAATCCCCAGTCTGGCCTGAAAAGACACAGGACACTCAGGATATCGAGGAGCAGTGTGGTCAGAGCCTGCTGAGCGTGTTCCTTCTCTGTGATGGTCTCATGACCTCTATCACAAAGATAGACAACCCACATCAGAAATAAAAACCCTTTCCCTGGGGCAGACTGCTCCCACTACCCCCACCCCCAGCGTGGGAGCCTTCTGGCTTTTTCTCTTCAGTGTACAAACAACTCTCTCCCACCTGCAATAAAATCTCCTCCCAACCCAATGTCTACCTCAAATACCCTCCCTCCGCCTGCCTCCTCCAGATCCAGGCTTCGGTCGGGCCATCAGGAAGTCATGGCTTATTTTTCTGCTTTTCTATGAAAATGCATCATGACTTCTCCGAAGACCCAAGAGATTCCCCAACTCTAGCTCCTCGGCTTCCTTCACCCCTTCGCCTACTGCAACCGGGTCCCCGTCCCCATCACCAGGCAGAAGCTGCTCTCATGAAAGCCACCAACTGGACACTTCCTGACCCTCCGCCTGACTGCTTACCGCCACTCCAGGCCATGCTGACCTGATACTGCCTCTCCCCGCCTGTCATGACCTCGCAGGATGGTCCTGGCCTTCCTCTGGCCTCTGACCACTCCCTCTCAGTCTTTCTGGTGGGCTGGTTCTTCTGCCTCTGAAATATGGCTGCTGGGTGAGTCTTCGTTGCTGGCCCGTTTTTTTCTTACCCCACACTTTCTCCCTGGCCTGTCCCAGCCACGCCCACAGCAACCAGTGGTGTCTCTGTGTTCCTGAGCGCCAGACCCACTTTTTCTTTTTCTTCCTTCCTTTCTTCCTTCCTTCCTTCCTTCCTTCCTTCCTTCCTTCCTTCTTTCCTTCCTTTCTTCTTTCTTTTATTTTTAAGTTTTGCTGTAGGGTGCATGTGCCTGCCAGTGAGCGACAGAGATAGAAAGAGAGAGGGAAAATGAGAAATCACCCCCCTCGCCCCAGGAGAGATGGCCACACCACAGTCCCTTCTGCTCCATTTTCTGTGGGGTTTTGGGCACGAAGGCACACATGCCTAACGTGATTTTCTCTCTTTCTTTTTTTAGAGAGACTTTTGCTATAGGGCTCATGTGCTTACTGGAGAGACAGAGAGACAGAAAGCAAAAAGTCACCCCCCAGGGGGGATGGCCACGCTGCAATTTCTTCTCCTCCATTCTCCTCTTGGGATCTTGGGCACGCACACACAGGCACCCGGCGTGAGTTTTAAGCCACCGTGTCCAGGACTCGAATCATGGTCAACTACATGGGAGTCCAGCAACATAACCATTACACCATCTGCTGGTCTCCCAATGTGACTTTCTTTCTTTTTTCTTTTTAAAAATAATTATTTATTTAATTTTATTTATTCATTCACTTATTTTAATTTGACCAGAGAGAGAAAGAAAGTGAGAAAGCAAGCCACCAGGTTCAGGGTTCAAAGTGTGGTCAGCCTTATGAAATGACCAGCACCTTAACCACCACGCCACCTGCTGGTCCCCACCGCAATGTGATTTTCAAACCACGGGGTCTGGGACTTGAACTGTGTGGTCAGCCATGTGGGATCTAGCACCTAACCACCACACCACCCGTTGGCCCTCCAGACCCACTTTCTGGCTCCCTTCATGTGCATGCGGACAGAGGTCATGCATGCAATGTGCCCCTCCATGTCTTATGTTCCGTACCTAGTGAACGGCCCCCTGGCCACTCAGCGCCCCGCAGTACGCGTCCTTTCTGCTCCCGTATCCTGTGATCACCCAGCACTGTGGATGCCAGCTCATGATCACACCGGCCCTTATTTCTCGCTGTCTCTGCCTAAGTTCGGACCTTCTGCACTCTCTCCTGGACCGCTGCGCTGACTTCAGTCCTCATGGAATCCTTCTCACGCCGATCCTTTGCAACAGTAGCTCGAGTGATGTCTTGAAAATACAATCTGGGCCAGCCAGTGGCCTGGTGGTTAAGGCGGCTGGATAGCATGTGGCTGACTATGTGGTTTGAGTCCTGAACCCGGTAGTTTGAAAATCATGCTGTGTGTGTGTTTGTGTGTGTGTGTTCAAAATCCCAAGAAGAGCAATGGAGAAGGGATTGCGGTGTGGCCATCTCCCACAGGGAGTGCTTTCTCACTCCCTCTCCACTCCATCTCTCTCTGGTGAGCACAAGTACCCTCTGGCAAATTGGAAAAAGAAGAAAATGCGAATCTGAACATGTGTGATCCCTGTCCCAAATCCTCCTCCTTGGTCTACAGCATGAAGTGGAGGCTCTTTAGCCTGACATTCGGGGCCCTTCCTGAGTCACCCCTGCCTGTCTCCAACCCCATCACTCCTCACAGCTCGCATGCCCTCTGCCCCAGCTGGCTGGCCTACCTAGCCCCAGCCATGCCATGCAGTCTCCATGCTTCTCACACCTCCCCTAAGCTCCGAGTGCTCTCCCCTGCCTAGGAAAAAGCCCTTCTTGCCATCTCTGGGGAGCTTCTCCCTCCTTAAAACTGGGCTCTTCCCTTTTCTCTCTCCCTCTCTCTTTTTGGCATAGGGTATGTGCACTTGTTGAGGAGAGACAGAGAGGAGAGAGAGAGAAAGAAAGCACCCTCCGGGGATGGAATGACTATGCTGCAATTCCTTCTCCTCCATTATCGTTCTCCTCGGGATTGGGGGCATGCACACACGTGCACCTGGAGAATATTTCAAGCCACCAGGGCCGGGTCTCGGACTGTGTAGTCAGCCACTTGGATCTATTAGAGCTGCCTCAGCCACCACGCCACCTGCTGGCCCAGTTCTCCCTTCTTCAGGCTTCCTCAGCTCCCTGGTGGTCTGCATGTGCCATGGTAACCACTCGTTCACTGGTGTGCTTCCACTGAGCACCCACCACATCCTGCCGTGGGCACTGGGGCTGCTGAGACTAAGACCCAGGGCCTGAGCAGAAGACGATTCTTTTTCTTTTTTTCTTTTCTTTTCTTTTTTTGGAGATGTTTTTGCCATAGGGCGCGTGCACTCGCCAGGCAGACAGAGAGAGACAGAGAGACAGAAAGCGAGAAATCACCCCCCAGGGGGGATGGCCACGCCACAATCCCTTCTCCTCCATTCTCCTCTCGGGATCTTGGGCACACACACACACGCGCCCGGCGTGAGTTTTAAGCCACCGGGTCTGGGACTCAAACCATGGTCGACTACATGGGAGTCCAGCGACATAGCCATTACGCTAACTGCTGGTCCCCAGAAGAGGATTCTGGTCTAGCGGTGGAAACTCACGTAGGTAGATCACTGCGTGTCCTGGGGTAAGCACAGAAATGCAGAGTGCAGTGAGTGCTACGAGCACACTGGTGAGTCCCAAGCAGAAGGAGAGCCCGGGAAGGCTCATGCCTGAGGCCCTCACTAAACCACCATTTCCCCAGGGAAGAGATCGCGGCAACCCTCCATCCATCTCTCTATAATATGCCGTCAGTACACGCAGTGGGTATGTCTTCAATCACGCTGAACGGAGGGCTGAACAAAGGAAGAACAGGTTTCGTCACCTCCTGCTCTGCCTCCCCGCCACTCTGCATCCCTCTCTGTCACAGCCTCGATCACCCTCTTGTGAGTTTTAAATGTCTGCATTCTTCTGACTAGGCTGTGGGCTTCTCAAGAGCTAGGACTATGTTTGATTCATCTCTGTTACCCTAGTACCCGGAAAAGAACCTGGTTTAGAAAAAGCATCACTGGGGGACCAGCAGAAAGTGTAATGTTTACATGGCTGGATGCTCACATGGCCAACCATGGTTCAAGTCCCAGACCAGGTGGCTTGAAAATCATGCCAAGTGTGTGTGCGTGCATGCCCAAGATCTCAGGAGGAGAAGGGATTGTGGCACGGTCATCCCCTGGGGGGTGATTTCTCACTTTCTGTCCCTGTCTCTGGCTAGCACACACGTCTTATAGCAAAAACCTCTCAAACAAATCAACAACAACAACAAAAATAAACAAAAAAGAGAAAGCATCCCTGGACCCTTGAATACTAAGTGCACACATCCAAGTCCCTCCTTATGGGAGTGGGAGAGAGGTCTGCTCCTAATGCTTCACAGACTGGAGGACCCCAAAACCCCAACTCAGAGGCTCTCCCCAGGGGCGCGGAGGTGAGAGCCGGGCGGAGGCTCTCCCTGAGGGGCGTGGAGGTGAGAGCCGGGCGGAGGCTCTCCCCAGGGGCGCGGAGGTGAGAGCCGGGCGGCATCCAGCACAGCCTCCCCGTCTCCCTAGAGCTCAGGAACCCCCTGCCAGCTTTACTGCTGGTCCGTGGCAGGAGCTCGCACCCTCCAGACCAGTCCCATTGGCCTAAGCTGGGCTTTGCAGGGTTCCTGCTAGGCAGGAGAAGGCAGCATGGCTCTGGAACTTGGGAATTGGGCAAAGCAAGTGAGTTATACATGTCTCTGAGACTCTGCTTCCTCATCTGTGAAACGGGTAATAATGACTCGCTTCGCTGTGAAAATACACGAGAAGGCCCGTGTGAGATCCCCACCAGTGTCGGAAATACGGAGTCCCCAGTGGACCCTTAAATCGAGTCAAATTCAGCTCCTAGAAACTTCGCTCATTGGTACCGACCGGCCCACTGGACGGGCTTCCTCAGTTCCCCTCCTGCCTCTCTCTTCACGGGCACACTTTCTCTGTGCCACCTGCGTGCCATCCTCCCACCCCACACGCCTCCGGACTGCTGGATACCTTCACAGATGTCGCCACGCTCCTGGAAACCTGCACTGCAGCTGCAGCGGCCCACGGGCACCAGCCACTCGCCATCTGCGCCACAGTGCATGCGCGGGGGGCTGCCTGGCTCCCCTTCCGAGTGCGCCACGCATGTCCCGGCCACTTCCACCAGCGTGGAGAAGGCGCTCTCGGCCGCGGTGGCTGGAAATGCCGCCAGGCCCCGCACCGTGGCACGACACTGCTTGTAGTAGACGCGCACGGAGACCAGCGCCACGCAGGCGCCCACGTCCTGGAAGGCCAGGTGGAAACCCCGCCGGCTGAGCGGGCCGATCTCGCGCACCTCAGTGTTGAGCTTCATCTTGCGCTCGCCCAGGTCGCCCTGCGTGAAGCTCTCGTCCGCAGCGATGGTGTCAATCTTGCGGGGCCGGCTGCCACCGAGGCGGGGGAGACCGCGGCCCAGGTCGGCTTCGGTCTCCAGGTAGTAGACGTTGAAGGTCTCCTTGCAGGTGCCGGCGGCGCCAGGGATGCTGCTGCAGTCGCGCAGCGTGAACTGCAGCTCCACGAAGATGCGCTGCCCGCGGCCGCGGCCAATCCAGCCGGTCTGCAGCCAGTTGTCCTGGTTGGGCTCCAGCACGTTACACACCTGGTAGGTGCGGATGGGCCGGTCGTGCTCGTCCACGCCGCTGATCTCCTCCCACTGGGGGCAAGAGTAGAGAGGTGGACCGCTGGGCGTCAGGGGCTCCCTGGAGGCAGGGTCCCGGCAGTGACCCTTACACATTACTGCCTGCCTCCCCTCTCACTATCATACACACCCCTGAAAGCATGAAATGCAGAACTAGAGAAACGTTAGAAACACACAAGTCCAATTCTTTCTTTTCTCTTGCTAGATGATATGTACGCTTGCCAGAGAGAGAGAGACAGAGAGAAGGAGAGAGAGAGGGTACCCCCTATGGGGCATGGTCAGACCACCATCCCTTCTCTTCTTTCTTGTTTTGGGACTTTGGGCATGCATGCACAGGAGCCCGGCATGTTTCTCAAGCCAGTGGGTCTAGGACTCACACCATGAGGTGGGCCTTGTGTGATCCTGCTGCGTTAACCACCAGGCTACAGAGCCAGCCTGGGTCCTTATTTTTATAGGGGAGGAAAATGCATTCCAGAGAGAGAGGGAGAGTGACTTGACTGGGTGTGCACACTGAGCTAGTGGCAGGGTAAGGACCGCTGCCTGGCCTCCTGGCTCTCCACCCAGTGCCCTCTCCACCATCCATCTCACCTCATCCTCACCCCAAGTTCTCAGGCCTCATTTAGAGTTCCACGTCTTGCTCTCTGTCAATCAATAACACTGCGTGGAGGATCTACGATGTGCAAGCCGCTGCCCAGCTTCAGCTAGATATTTCTTTTCTTCTTTTCTTTTTTAGTTTGCCGAGGGCACATGTACTCGCAGAGTGTGTGGGGGGGGGAGCACACCCCCATGGGGCATGGTCATGCTGCCATCCAATCTCCTCCATTTCTCCCTCCTTCTGGGATTTTAAGCACGCATGCACATGTGCCCAACATGTTTTTCAAGCTGCTAGATCAGGGACTCAAACCATGCAGTTGGCCACTTAGGATCTGGCTGTCCTAACCACCACAGCACTGGTTGGTCCCTTCAGTGTTTTGTTTTGTCTCTAAAGAGAGATTTTTGCTATAGGGCTCATGCACTTGCTGGAGAGACAGAGAGGTAGAAAGTGAGGAATCACCCCCAGGGGGGATGGCCACACTGCAATCCCTTCTCCTCCATTCTCTTTTCAGGATTTTGGGCACACATGCATTCATGCCTGGCATGAGTTTTAAGCTACCAGTCCAAGACTGGAAACATGGTTGACTACATAGAAGTCCATCAAGGTAACCATTACACCATCTGCTGGTTCCCCCTTTGTTCTTTTTTTTTTTTTTTTTAAAGTTTCTTTTTATTGTCATTTTTTCCATGAGAAGGAGAAAGATTTCCTCAGCAGGGCCTTCACACCCTCATGGCCGCAGCCTCGGCTGGCCAGGGTCACAGGCCTCCGGGTGTACCCAGCACACACAGGGAGACTTCCCAGTGGCCTCACTCGGCAGGGCTCTGTGTGCTGCTGTGCCACCGCAGCGGCCTCGGCGGCCACGTCTCTATTCCTAGACAGCTAGCGGCTCCTCCCTCACCCTCTTGTTCTGACCATCTGACTAACTGAAACCCCAATGTCTTCTAATCAGCCTCCCTGGCGAAGTCTGGGCTGCCAGGCTGCCGGAGACCACGCCCTCTGAGGGGTATTTTGAGTTGGTGTAAACATGGGAGCTAAAGGGACGGGGTCCTGAACTACCAGAGGATCCCTGGGACGGGGAGGGGCAAGTCCACACTTACCCCGTTACTTGGCAGTGCAGTCCAGCCCAGCTCAGCCTGGGAGGCTTTAGAATCCAGCAGGGTGACTAAAGAGAGATGAGAACAGAGAGGGCAGAATGCCAGAGGTCACGTTAGCAGGAGAGTGCGATCCTTTGGTGAATTCACCCTAAATTTGCTAACTGAGGGGAGGGAGAATGAAGCAAAGGATACAGACATGTTTTTTCCACTCTGTAAATCCCAGGAAGGGTTATGAGTAGCTCAGGTCTAGAGGAAGGTGGCCACAGTGATTAGAAAAAGAGCTTGTTTGAGTTTTCTAGGCAGCTGTAAAAATTACCATAGATTTGGTGGCTTAAAACAACCGAAGTGGGGCCAGCAGGTGGTGTGGCAGTTAAGGGCGCTGGACTCCCACATGGCCGACTGTGAATCAAGCCCCAGAACTGGTGGCTTGCTTTCTCACTTTTCCTCTCTCTTGCTCTGTCCCTCTCTGGTCAAAATTTAAAATAAATGAATAAAGTTAAATAAAATAATAATTTTTTGGAGAGGTTTTTGCTATAGGGCACGTGCACTAGTCAGAAAGACAGAGAGAGACAGAAAAACAGAAAGTGAGAAATTCCCCCCCCAGGGGAATGGCCACGCCGCAATCCCTTCTCCTCCATTCTCCTCTCGGGATCTTAGGCCATGCACACACATGTGCCTGGTGTGAGTTTAAGCCACTGAGCCCGGGACTCAAACCGTGGTCGACTACATGGGAATTCAGCAACATAGCCATTATGCCAACTGCTGGTCCCAAATAAAATAATTATTTTAAAAAACAACAGAAGTAGGGGTCAGCAGATGGCATAGTGGTTACGTGGCTGGACTCCCACATGGCCGACTGCGGTTCGAGTGCCCAACCTAGTAGCTTGAAAATCATGCCAGACACGTGTGCATGCATGCCCGAAGTCCCAGGAGGAGAATGAGGGTGACGGAAGAATGGGGCAGGGAGAGAGAAGGATGGGATTGAGGACTGAGCCATGAGACACCAGGAGCTGCCACCCAGGACGGTGCCAAGGTCTGTGAGCTAGGAGAGCTCCCCAGAGTCACCCTTGGGGGGTGATTTCTCACTTTCCCTCTCACTGTCTCTGTCTCTCTCTGGCAAGCACATGCAAAAACCTCTAAAAAAAAAATAAGTTTTTTCTCTTACAGTCTGGAGATCTGAAACCTGAAATCAGCCTTCATATCTTCACTGTTTTTTTTTTTTTTTTTTTTTTTTTTTTTTTTTTTTTTTTTTTTTTTGCTATAGAATGCATACACTTGCTGGAGAGACAGAGAGAGACAGAAAGCATGAAATCACCCTCCCCCCCGGGGGGGATGGGTATGCTGCAATCCCTTCTCCTCCTCTATTCTCCTGGGATCTTAGGCAAGCACACACATGTGCCCAGCGTGATTTTCAAGCCTGAAGCTCTGGGACTCGAACCACAGTCGGCCATGAGAGAGTCCAGTGTTGTAACCATTACACCATCTACTGGTCCCTGGATCTTTGCTGGGAAAGTCAAGGTGTCAACACGGCTGGTTCCTTCTGGAGGGTGTGAGGGGGAATCTATTTCCTTGCTTCCTTCAGCTGAAATCCTTGGCCCAGGGCTCCCTCCTCCAGCTCCAAAGTGTGTCACTCCCGTCTCCACCTCTGTCCTCAGTCGCCTCCCTCACATAAGGACCACTGTGATGTGCCACCAAACCTATGGGCACGTTGGCCCATCCAAATAATCCAGGGTAATCCTTCCATCTCAAGATCCTTAATCACATCAGCAAAGTCCTTTATCCACTTATGGTAATTACAAATAGGTTCTGGGGATTAGGGCATGGATATATTTGGAGAGGTATCGTTATTCAGCTTTTACAGAGTTTAAGGCAAATACTGTAAGACTGGCTCTCAAGGTGGGGGCTGGGGTGGTCAGTGACCCTCCTTAGCCTTCCTATGTCCCCCAAGTTTTAGCAGACTGTAAATTCGTGGTAGGCGTGGGTGTATCCGGGGTTCTGGTATACGCCCCCAAATCCACCCAGCAGAGCTCTTCTGAGGTCTGGGTTACCAGGCACAGAGCAGACTTGGATCGTTTTACTTTGACTCCCAGGGCCTCGGGAAAGTGAAGTGCAGAGACACTACCAGCAACAGGAGAAATGAAAACCTGCCATCAGCCAGCCCTTTCCCAGGGCTGTCACCTCCACAGCCTTTGAGAGAATGTTGTCAGGGGCCTTTAATATATACATCATGGCCCCTCCTACCCCAGAGAAGCTTGGAGTCACCCTCCCAGGCGACACCTGATCAGCAGTCGGCAGCCTGTCAGTGTGGATCACAGGGACTGGGCTGCCCAGCAGAGCCAACAGAGAACGGAGGCCAGGCCATCCTGAAATCTTGGACAATTTTTCATCTGGAGCTGAAGCAAGAGGTGGGCTCCCAAGGTGAGGGCCCGGAAGAGGGATTGGCTCTAAAGGCGTCCCCGACAGCGGGCAGCACCGCCGACAGCACCTCGGAATTGCATATGGAAAGGCATCGGCGCTCCAGCGCCCCGATCAGCCCCCCGGCCAGCGCTCCAGATGCCGGCTCCGCGGGCTTCTGCAGCTGGACGTGATGCCTTTGGGTCTAACTGAGCTCTCCCAGATGCAGAATCAGAGGCCAGACGTGGGCTGTGCTAACGCGGACCGCGCCGTGTGGACGACGCTCAGAATTCAGCACTGCGGACAGTTCCCCGGTCAGCACTTCGGGCAGCGCCCAGCCCCAGCCTCTCGACCCGCATTCCGCCTCCGGTCGGCCACGTAGTGCTCCCCTGGCCGCCGCTCCATGGGCTTCACCCTGTCCCCGCACACTCCGATCTCACCTCCGCATCTCCTCCCCGCCCCCACATCTCCCACCTCCAATCACTCAGCCTGTCCGTCTCACCGGCCCCCGAACTGCCGCCTCTGGCTCCCGCGGCGGCTGGTCTCTTCCCCAGCCTCCTAGGTCTCCAGCCCCGAAGCTCCGCAACGCCCCTTTCTTCCTCATTGCTCAGACACCTTTTTCTGTCTCTCCGGCTCCTTGCCGCCTGCTGCCTGTTTGCTTCAAATACCGACACAGACTCCAGTCTCTCCAGCGACTTCTCCCGGCACTCCAGGCCCCCAGAAGCCCCAGAACACTATCTTTTGGCAACCCAGGCTCTGAGCTTGGCCACCAGTCCCCTCACCTTCCTCGGCAGTCCCGGGCCGCCCAGGTCCCAAGAGCAGCGCGAAGCACAGGGGCATCAGGCAGACAAACAGGCGCAGCGGGTGTGGACCGGCGCGGGTCTCCATGGTCCGCGGCGGAGCTGTCAGTGCGGCGGCGGCTCAAGCCGCGCCAGCCCAGCACGGCGGAGCAGAACCCCCAGACCCCAGCGCCGGCTGGGGGCGGGCCTCGGTGGTCACCATCATCCATGGGGACCAATCACTAGGCACCGCCGTGGGAGGTCCACCAATCCCCGCCAGCAGACGGTGGGGAGGTGGGGTTTCATGGGCCGGGGGCGGAACCCCCAGCTGGAGGGGGAAAGGAAGGGGTCCCCAGATCTCCAGACCGTGGGGGTGGGGCAGCGCTGGAGCTGGCGGGGGTTCTGGGGAGCTGGACGAGCTGGCGGGGGTGCCCTGAGCCCTAAACCTTAGCCCCCGCCGTCCCGGGAAGTAGGCAGTGTGGGCGTGGCTTCCGGAGAGGCGACCCTCGGGGAGGCCGCGACACGGGCAGCCTGGGAGCTAGCCTGGACGCTCTCTGGAAGTCCTCTCTGGGAGGACTTGCTGGGGTTCGGAGCCTGATGTCCTGACCCCGAGCTCGGGCGCTCTCCTAACTCCCAGCCCTTACCGCCTTCCTGGGTTGCGGCTCCTGGCGTCTCAAGGCTCGATCCCCGATCCCTCCCCTTTCTCTCCTCGCCCTCATCACACACACACACACACACACACACACACACACACACGCACGGCGGCAGGCGGGAGGGGCTGAGCCCGACCCCGGGGGCTGCTCGAGCAGAGAGCAAAGCCGGAGGCAGGTCCCGCTTAGCGGGAAACCGTGCGGACGCCGGGTGGGGGGGGGGCGCAGGTTTTGCAGGAACGATGGTTCCTTAATCTTGGTCTTGCTGTGGAGACACACGCAGCACACCCCACAGACACAGCGCCTGGAGTCCCCTCTTTGATCACCCCACTCCACCCACCCCAGGACGACTGGTGAGATGCCGCAGCCGGGAATCCAGGCATCCGAGGGAGGCGGGGCAAACCTCGCGGAGTTCAGCCGGCGCGGAAGAAGCCGCAAGAAAACGTGGAACACGACCTCTACCTAGTGAAGGTCATTTCTGTGCACGCCGAGGCTTTAACACGGTGGTGGTGGGAAGGGCCGGGCCCTCCAGGACGAGGGAGGCGGCTGTGGAGCGCCACCGTCTGGGCTGCACTTGAGGGGAGAACGCTCCGCCCACCTTGTGGTGTTTACAGAGCTTTTCTTGGGGACCCACCCCCTCTCCCTTTGGAGGCTCTATTCGAGAATGGGGGTGAGGTCTGCGTCTGTCTGGCCCGTGTGGTCTGAGCGTCTGCACCTTGCATATATACGTCTGCTTTATGGCTCCGGCCCACAACTACTGGCACCAGTCCAGTGCTTAGGGTGCCGGGGTGAAGGGCCCATCCCTGCCCCAGTCCACACCTCACTGAGCACGAGTGTAATGAGAATCCATAGCCTCATACACCCCTGGCTATTTACAAGCCACTCCCGTGTGTGTGTGGTGGCGATAGTGAGTAGAATGAGCATGCACACACTTGCTCACTTGCAGACATACTTGGTGGACAGTAGCGAGTAGGTGGGAGGGTTGGTCTCCTCTGCCTATAGAAAGGAAGGTCACCAGGAGGGGCGGGGCGGTGTGACGGCTGTCAGGTCCCGGGCTGTGGGCGGGGCCTCGAAATCACATCTACCTGAAGGGGGGTTCTCACACCCCCCTCTTTCCCATCTTCATTCTCCTCACGCTAGACCTCCCCTCCCCCTTCCCCTAGCGCTGTGAGTTGGTATTTTTAGAAGCTGCTTAGAGACCCAGGACTCCTTTTATTTCGAAATGAGTCCTCACTCCACCACCCCTCACCCCTTTCTTTAAAACCCAGGCTCCATCCCCTTGCCATCTCTAAGGCACTGGTCACGGCTTCTCTCTCAAGCTCCAGGGACTTCAGCCCAGAGGTTCTGACCCTAGGTGCTAAAGCAAAATGCAGGCTCCCTCTGAGCCTTGCAAGAATCTTTCCAAAGCCAAACAGATGGAGGGAATTACCTAGGGAGAGCCACAGAGGATGCCCCAATAACCCAGGGCATTGGGCGTCATTCTCGTCCTCTCCCAGCACACACCCGCAAACACCTGGAGGAAACCGCCAGACTGCGACCCCAGGAATGGGGGAAAGAGGGGGAAGAGCGAACAACTTTCTCTTTCTTCGCCTGAGCAATTTATTTACAATAAAGCCGGAGCGGATGCCACAGTGTATGCAGATACATGCAAATCAACCGGCTTTTAATAAGAGTTGCTCCAAGGCAGGCCCCGCTGTCCCAGAGGCTGTGCCACAGTGAGGGAATTCTGCAGGGGCTTGGAAGGAAACCAAACCATTGCTTATTGTGACCTTTACGTGTTAGGTGTCACTCCATACCTATGTCTGGGTCAGGTCGCGCCTGACTTGTGAGGGTGTTGGATGTGAGACCAGGAGGGGGCCTCTGGCCATGGTGCTGAATCCTCAGCTCGCGAACCAGCCAGGCCTGCTTCCTTCCTTCCTTCCTTCCTTCCTTCCTTCCTTCCTTCCTTCCTTCCTTCCTTCCTTCCTTCCTTCCTTCCTTCTTTCTTCTTTCTTTTTAAGAGAGATTTTTGTTATAGGGTACGGACGCTCACCAGAGAGAAGCAGAGAGACAGAAAGCAAGGAATCACACCCCGGGAGGGGGGGATGGCCAGGCCGCAATCCCTTTTCCATTCTTTTCTCGGGACCTTGGGCACGCACACACATACACTCAGTGCGAGGTTTTTTTTTTTTTTTTTTTTTTTTTTTTTTTGTTATAGGGCACTTGCACTCGCCAGAAAGACAGAGAGAGAGAAAGAGAGAGAGAAGGAGAGAAATCACCCCCCAGGGGGAATGGCCACGCTGCAATCCCTTCTCCTCCATTCTCTTCTCAGGATCTTGGGCACACATGCACACGCGCCTGGTGTGAGTTTAAGCCACCAGGTCCGGGACTTGAACTGCGGTCGACTACATGGGAGTTCAACATCATAGTCATTTCGCTAACTGCTGGTCTCCCCAGTGTGAATTTTAAGCCAGCAGGTCTGGAACTCAAACCACGGCTGACTACATGGGAGTCCAGCGAGATAGCCATTACTGGTTTGCTGGTCTCATCCGGCCTGGTTTCTGTCCGTGGTTCTGAACCCAGGAGATCTGGACCTTCCACTTTCTGCAGGACCTGGGACTTCTCTGCATCCTTGCTCTGACCCTCGGCCCAGGGCTTGCTGCCTTCCCCTCTTGCCTGGAACCAAGATCCTGCAAGTCAAGTCTCCGGAGTGAAGCAGCCTTCAGTCCTCAAAGTAAGAACTGAAACCTCGATGCTCCCAGAAACATCCTGTCTTCCTTCTGCTCCGCCCAGACCCCTACTGAGGCAGGAGGAGAGGGGTACTTCGTTCTACTCCTACCTACTGTCTTCCAGGGCTGTTGGGTGGGCAGCTTAAGGTGACACCCGGCATTATGAGAAGGGGTCTTCCTGGGAGCAGATCTACCATTACAACCTCCATCTCCAAGTTACTGAAAGTTCCCAATATAGGTGCTGAAATTTTGAACGCTTCTTTCTTTCTTTCTTTCTTTTTTTTTTTTTTTTTTTTTTTGGAGAGATTTTCGCTATAGGGCGTGTGCACTCGCCAGACAGACAGAGAGAGACATAGAGACAGAAAGCGAGAAATCACCCCCCAGGGGGGATGGTCACGCCGCAATCCCTTCTCCTCCATTCTCCTCTCGGGATCTTGGGCATGCACGCACACGCGCCCGGCGTGAGTTTTAAGCCACCGGGTCCAGGACGTGAACCGTGGTCGACTATGTGGGAGTCCAGCGACATAGCCATTACACTACCTGCTGGTTCCCAAACTCTTCTTTTGAACAGATGCAGAAAGTCCACTTGGCTGGGCTGGACAGAGCCATCATCTCCTCTGTGGGAAGACTAAGATGGTTCCAGAAAAATCAGGATTAAGTCCTGTTGGTGGGGAAGAGGTCAGAAGGGGCAAGGAGCCACGAGGAGCTTTACTGATCAAAGGAACAGTTTCGATTTGTCTCTTTGCTCATGTATTTTATCTCCTGCAGCCTACAAAAGAAAGAAATATATGCAGAGCGGATTCTTTTCTGGGACAATAAGCTCACTGGATAAATAAGTGTCTAGGTTTTTTTAGTTTGTGTTGTGTTGTCTTGTTTTGTTGTTTTCTACAGGGTGTGTTTGCTCACCAGAGACAGAGAGACAGGGAAAGTGAACAAGCACCCCCAAGGGGGGATAGGTATGCCACAACCTTTTCTCCTCCACTTCTTTGGGATTTGGGGCACACATGCATATGTGCCCCAGTGTGTCTTTCAAGCCGCTGGGTCCAGGATTCGAACCATGCCATCAGCCTTGTGGGATCCATCCACTTTAATTTCCATACCATCTGCTAGCCCCCAAAATAAGATTTTCTAACTGCATCTTATTTTGATAGACAAACATAAACCATTTCATTCATTAACTTTAAAAATTAAGCAGATCGGGCTGGCAAGTGGCGTGGTGGTTAGGGGCGCTGGACTCCCACATGGCTGACCATGGTTGGAGTCCCAGATCTGGAGACTTGCTTTCTCACTTTATCTCTCTCTTTTTCTGCCTCTCTCTGGAAATATTAAAATAGTAATAATAAAGTTAAATAAAATAATTCTTTATTTTTGGAGAGGTTTTTTGCTATAGGGCACACACACTCACCAGAAAGACAGAGAGAGATTGAGGGACAGAAAACAAGAAATCACCCCCTAGGAGGGATGACCATGCCACAATCCCTTCTCCTCCATTCTCTTCTCGGGATCTTGGGCACGCACGCACACGTGCCCGGCATGAGTTTAAGCCGCCAGGTCCGGGACTCAAACCATGGCCGACTACATGGGAGTTCAGCAACATAGCCATTATGCTAACTGCTGGTCCCAAAATAATTATTTAAAAAAAAAGAAAATTAAGCATAGAAAACCTTTCAGAGTATGAAACACAACTACTTAGCCTTTATGAATCTCCACTTCTTCCGTAAAGTGGGAATTAAACACTCTTCAGAGTCAGCGTGAAGTCAGAATGTGATTTTTTAAAAAGAGTTATTTATTTATTTATTTATTTAATTTGTTACTACTCTTTTTTTTTATTATTATTATTATTTTTCATTTGACCAGAGAGAGACAGAGAAAGAGAAAGGGAAAGTGAGAAAGCAAACCTCCAGGTCCGGGACGGCCGCGTGGGAATCCAGCACCTTTAACCACCACGCCTCCTGCCGGCCCCCGGAGTGTGACTATACGTGATCCAGCAGAGCTTCGCACGTGGTTTGGTATATATGAACATGCGACTCCACAGGTAAAGTGAAAAACAGGAGAGAAAAAGGGAAAGAAGTAAAGGAAGTCTAAGTGGTAAGATAAGAAGAGAAAGAGACAGAAACAGAGAGTCATGGGGAAAGACAGGGTGAGGAATGAAGAAAGAGACCGCCGGCCAAGATGACTGTGCTAGAAAGCACAGGCGTCTGAAAGAAACGTGCCTGAGGAGATGGCAGTGTCCTCAGGACAGACTGGCGCCAGCTGCCAAGTGGCGTCAGAGGTGACATTTACCTGGGTGAATCTCATAGTCCAGGCTTAGAAACTGGATGTTAACGACACGAAGAGAATCTCTCTCTGTGGTTGGGAAGTGCGTCCTAACTAAGCGCCCACACTGCTTTGTGGGCTGAAGGACCAGCGGATTCCTTTAGGCAGAGAAAGGAAAGTGCCACAGGACAGGATGCTGAGTCCATGTCCAGCCATTCTTCCCTGTAGGAGCAGGTGCACAGGAAGCCAATCTGTGATGTGAGGGCAGCCCCCAGAGTCTATGGGGAGTGGGGACCTGGGGGACGGGGAGCTGGTGGTTTAAATATCTGATAGAACCAGGTTCTGATAGCTGTGCCCCTCCAAATCCCCATCAGGGACAAACCTGCCACACAAGCACCAGGGTGACCGTACTAGCGGCCTGGGGCTGGGAGTGGGGTCCACCAACAGATCCTTCTCTGGTTCTATTTTTTAAAAATCCTAATCCTAGCTCTTTCTGAGCAACCCATTTTCAGACTGAAGCAGTCCTTTTAAATTTAATTTTACAAAGTCATATAAACTAATATAGATTTTGTAAGTAAAAAATGAAAATATCGGGGACCAGCAGATGGGGTAATGGTCACATCACTGGACTCCCACGTAGTTGACCACAGTTTGAGTACCAGACTTGGAGGCTTAAAACTCATGCTGGGCACATGTGTGTGTGTGCATGCACAAAATCCTGAGAGGAGAATGGAGGAGAAGGGATTGCGGTGTGGTCATCCTCCTGCGGGGTGATTTCTCACTTTCTTTCTCTCTGTCTCTCTGGCGAGGACATATGCTCTATAGCAAAAATCTCTCTTAAAAAAAAAAAAGGTGAAAATATCTATTCATTCCATCCCAGATAGTCTCATCCCAACATTTAATCCTGTTAACAGGTTGAAATATACTTTTCCTGGTATTTTCTGCAGGCACACACATACACATATACTGCGTATGCATTCATGAACACACAAAGCTTTACAGAAAATAACAAATATATCTGCTAGTGAAGTGTTCTAGTTCACTTTTTGTTGCTCAATCACTGACTACCTCCAACTGGGTGATTTATAAGAATGAGGTTTATGGGATCAGCAGTTGGCATGTAGTCGATCGCGACTCGAGTCCCAGACCCGGAGGCTTAAACTCACACCGGGTGCATGTACGTGCATGCCCAAGATCCCGAGAGGAGAATGGAGGAGAAGGGACTGCGGCGTGGCCATCCCCCCAGGGGGGTGATTTCTCGCTTTCTCTCTCTCTGTCTCTCTCTGTCTGTCTAGCGAGTGCATGCGCCCTATAGCAAAAACCCCTCCAAAAAAAATATTAATTTGAGTCAAAACAGTGGGTCATGGATTATAGGGTTTCTTTCTTTTAAAATTAGTTATAGATTTTATTTATTATTATTATTATTATTATTATCATTTTAAGTTTGATGTAAGGCACGTGTGCTCACCAGAGGGAGACAGAGGTAGGGAAAGTGGGCAATCACCACCCGGGGGGACGGCCACGCCACAACCCATTCTCCTTCATTCTCCTCTTGGGGTGCTGGGCACACGTGCACAGGTGCCCACTGTGACTTTCAAGCTGCTGAATTCAGGTCTCTAACCACAGTTAGCCATGTGGGAGTCCAGTGCCTTAGCCACCACACCTCCTGGCCCCCATTTCTATTTATTTATTTATTTTAATTATTTTATTTAACTTTATTTATTTATTTTAATTTGGCCAGAGAGGGACAGAGAGAGAAAGAGACAGAAAGAGAGAGAAAAAGTAAGAAAGCAAGCCACCGGATCTGGGACGTGAATCCCAGTCAGACATGTGGGAGTCCAGCACCCTTAACCACCATGCCACCTGCTGGCCCCTATTTATTTATTTATTTATTTATTTATTTTATTTTATTTTATTTTTGAGAGGTTTTCGCTATAGGGCGTGTGCGCTCGCCAGACAGACAGAGAGAGACAGAGAGATAGAAAGCGAGAAATCACCCCCCAGGGGGGATGGTCACGCCGCAATCCCTTCTCCTCCATTCTCCTCTCGGGATCTTGGGCACGTACGCACACGCGCCCGGCGTGAGTTCTAAGCCACCGGGTCCGGGACGCGAACCGCGGTCGACTACGTGGGAGTCCAGCGACATAGCCATTATGCTAACTGCTGGTTCCCCCTATTTATTTATTTTTAAAAAATTATTTATTATTCTGGGAAAGCAGCAGCTCCACATCCAAGATGGCGGCCAGCAGGATGCTGATGAAGGAGCTTAAAGAAATCTGCAAGTGAGGAATGAGAAACTTCTGTATTGTCCAGGTTGAAGAAGCTAATTTATCAACTTGGCAAGGGCTTATTGGTCCTCACGACCCTCCATATGACAAGGGGCCTTCAGAATCGAAATCACCTTTCCAGCAGAGTACCCATTCAGACCACCGGAGAGCACTAATTTTTTTCTAGGGGGAGTGGGGAGACATGTTTGCTATAGGGTGTGCTCACTGGAGAGACAAGGAGGGACGGAGACAGAAAGTGAGAAATCGCTGCCCAGTGGAGATGGCCACAGCACAATCCTTTCCCCTCCATTCTCCTCATGGACCCTAGGCACAAATGCACACACACCCGGCCTGAGTCTCAAGCCACCAGGTCCAGGACTCAACCACAGCCGACCATGTGGGAGTCCAGCGCCTTAACCACTATGCCACCTGATGACCCCCTGAAGATCGCATCTAAAACAAAGATCTATACCTGAACATGGATGAAGAGGGGCAGGTCTATCTCCAGTAATTAGTGCTGAAAGCGAGCCCAACAGCTGAACTCGAGTAATCCAGTCCCTCCGAGCACTGGGGAACGATCCCCAGCCCGAGCACCCCCTCTGGGCTGACCTAGCTGAAGATGACTCTAAGGACTGTAAAACATTCTGTAAGAACTCTGAAGAGTTCACAAAGAATATGGGGAAAAGTGGCCTGTGGATTAAAATATAGCACAGTTGATTGCTGCCTGTGTGAGCAGAGAACGCGAGCAGTGCGTTTAGACACCACGCAAAACAGGGCTCTGGAAAATGACGCACACCACTGTCTGGCGTTTGCTTGTGGAGTTACTAACTTTCTACAGTTTTCTTTCTTTCTTACAGAGATTTGTGCTACAGGGTCCATGCACTCACAATAGAAAGAGACAGAAAGTGAGAAATCACCCCCTGGAGGGATGGCCAGGTCGCAATCCCTTCTCTTCCATTCTCCTCTTGGGATTTTGGGCACGCACGCACATGTACTTGGCATGAGTTTGGGACTCGAACTGCAGTCGACCACATGGGAGTCCAGCGATGTAACCATTACACCAGATACATTCCCACTATGGTTTTTTTCTTTTTCTTTTCTTTTTGAAAGAGAGATTTTTGCTATAGGGTGTGTGCACTTGCCAGAGAGACAGAAAGTGGGAAATCACTCCCCGGGGGGATGGCCAAGCTGCAGTCACTGCGCTTCCACTCTCCTCTTGAGATTTTGGGCACACACGCATACACACTCGGTATGAGCTTTTGTTTTGTTCTGAAATTTTATTTGCTATTATTATTATTATTATTTTTTTTAATTTGACCAGACAGAGAGAGAGAAAGGGAAAGTGAGAAAGACAAGTCCAGGACTCGAGCCAAGGTTAGCCATGTGGGAGTCCAGCACTCTAACCACCACACCACCTGCTGGCCCCCTGGCATGAGTTTAAGCCACCGGGTCCAGGACTCAAACTGCAGTCGACTACATGGGAGTCCAGCGATGTAACCACTACACCATCTGCTACATCTACAGTTTTCTTAACCAAAAATGGTCTAGGTAACCTGTACAGAAAGGATTAAACATTTAAGATGAAAACATATATTTCATTTAATTTCTTCTTCTTCTTCAATTTGATAAAGGGTAGGGGGAGAGTGAGAAAGCAAGCCACCTGATCCAGGACCCAAACTGCAGCTGGCCATTTGAGAGTCCAGTGCTTCAACCACCACGCACCAGCCAGACCCTCCTTTTTATTTTTAAGAAAAAAGACTAAATCTAAAATTGTCTATGGGTCAGCTCTGTGACCTAGTGGTTGAAAAAGCTGGTTCCTACATAGCTGACTGCGTAGTTCAAATCCCAGGCCAGGCAGCTTGAGGAATACACTGGCTGCATGCGCTTGCACGAACTCCTGACAGGATGGAGAAATGGAGAACGGACTGAGGCACAATCACGGCCCACTAGGGGGTGCTCTAAGGGATGCTTCCTCCCTTTGTCTCTCTCTCTCTGGCAAGCACACATACCCTCTGGTAGAAATATTTTTAACTGTTTAATAAGAAGAAAACAGCAATTTCTTTCTCCTTCCTCCTCCTCCTCCTCCTCCTCCTCCTCCTCCTCCTCCTCCTCTTCTTCTTCTCCTCTTCTTCTTCTTCTTCTTTGTTGTTGTTTTTGTTTTTGTTTTGTTTGTTTGCTTTAGGGCATGTATGCTCACCAAAAAGAAAGAAGGAAAGTGAAAAATCACCCCTAGGAGGGATGGCCACACTGCAATCCCTTCTCCTCCATTCTCCTCTCAGAATGGTGGCTTGTGAGAGTATAGGACAAGTTTTGGCAGAACACTGCTTAGAGGCTGGGATCCACGTCATGGTCTACCAACCAACCCCTTGGGAGGCAACCTCAGACTCAATAAAATGACTACCATGTGCCCTGATGGAAGGTGGTGTGGTGCTACAGGAACCTCGGAGAATCTATCAATAAAATAGAAGCACTAACTATTGGGAACCAGCAGTTAGCGTAATGGCTATGTCGCTGGACTCCCACGTAGTCGATTGCGGTTCGCGTCCCGGACCCGGTGGCTTAAACTCACGCCGGGCGCGTGTGCGTGTGTGCCCAAGATCCTGAGAGGAGAATGGAGGAGAAGGGATTGCGGCGTGACCATCCCCCCTGGGGGGTGATTTCTCGCTTTCTGTCTCTATGTCTCCGTCTGGCGAGCGCACGCGCCCTATAGCGAAAACCTCTCCAAAAAAAAAAAAAAAAAAAAAAATGCACTAACTATTGAATGTATAAAATAAAACTGTCAGCTACTACAGCCATCAAAAGAAAGCGTCTGCAAGAGCAGCAGCTGGGAAGTGTTGTCGCAATAATGTAACAGAGAGAAATATTATGAAACTAATGGTCATCCCCTGTTCATTCCCCTATGCCTTGTGTTTGTATTAAAATCAAGGGCTTAATTTCCCTTCCTCTTGGACCTGAGAAAAGTATGGAAGAATTGTTGTTTGAAAGTTATAAAGTAAAAGTCTATCATAAACTCAAAAAAGAAAAAAAAAAAAACATGAAGGAAAAAATTAATGTTTTCGGAAATCAAAGCCTGAGAAAATTTTCATCTACTCAAGAACACCACTATGGAGAACTTTTTTTTTTTTTAAAAAAAAAGAATTATTTATTTAATTTTATTTATTCATTCATTTATTTTAATTTGACCAGAGAGAGAGAGAGAGAGAGAGAAAGCAAGAAACCAAGCCGCCAGGTTCAGGACTTGAACCAGGTCGGTCATGTGGGAGTGTCCAGCACCTTAACCATCACGCCACATGCTGGTCCCACTATGGAGAACATTGTTTTTTGTTTTTTTTTCTTTTTTTGGAGAGGTTTTTGCTATAGGGCGCGTGCGATCGCCAGACAGACAGAGAGAGACAGAGAGACAGAAAGCAGGAAATCACCTCCCAGGGGGGATGGCCACGCCGCAATCCCTTCTCCTCCATTCTCCTCTCGGGATCTTGGGCACGCACGCAGACGCGCCCGGCGTGAGTTTAAGCCACCGGGTCCGGCACTCGAACCGCAGTCGACTACGTGGGAGTCCAGCGACATAGCCATTACGCTAACTGCTGGTCCCACTATGGAGAATTTTTAAGTGAAAAAATTTTTGAAAATTTTTCCAAAGGAAGAGAGAGCAATATAAATCATAACTATATGGGCAAAATAAAGGAATGATGACTGTATAAAGCAAAAATGTCACGTCTTTTGAAATCTATACAAAATTAAAACACTTCACAAGGCTAGCCAGGTGTTGTGGAGGTTAGGGCGGATGGATCCCACAGGGCTGACCGAGTGGTTTGAATTCTGGGCCCAGTGGCTTGAAAAACACATAGGTGAGTACATGTGTGTCCCAAATCCCAAGAGACTGGAGGAGAAGGTATTGTGTGGCTATCCCCCCGGGAGGTATTTTCTCTCTCTCTCTTTTTCTCCTTTCTTTCACTTCTCTCTGGCCAGCTCTCTATAGTAAATTTTTTTTGGAGGAAAAGAAAATAGCCCTTCACAAAAAAAGAAAAAAAAAAAAATAGCACTCACTGTTAGAGCAACGTTCAGGTCCTTGCGTTGCCTCAGAGGTGGTAAAAGAATTCGTTTGTTGGGAACCAGCAGTTAGCGTAGTGGCTATGTCGCTGGACTCCCATGTAGTTGACCGCAGTTAGCGTGCTGAACCTGGTGGCTTAAAACTCACGCCGGGCGCGTGTGCGTGCGTGCCCAAGATCCCGAGAGGAGAATGGAGGAGAAGGGATTGCGGCGTGACCATCCCCCCTGGGGGGTGATTTCTCGCTTTCTGTCTTTGTCTCTCTCTGTCTGGCGAGCGCACACGCCCTATAGCGAAAACCTCTCCAAAAAAAAAAAAAAAAAAAGAATTCGTTTGTGTCCATCCCTGGTGGGCACACACTGCTGAGACGCAGCGCCCTCCAGGCAGAGGCAGCACCAGAGGCCTGATTCAGCTCTTGATCTAACCTGGAGGCCGGGCACGGTGGCACAGTGGTAATTCCAGGGACTGAGGTTGAGGTAGGAGGATCTGAGCTCAAGGCTGGTCTGGACAACAAAGAAAGACTGTCTGCAAAGGTGGCTCATGCCTGCAGTCCCAGCTGGAAGACTGAGGAAGGAGGACCGCAGCACACAGAGACCCTCTCAGAAAGAAAGGGGCCAGCAGGTGGTACGGGGAGAGTAAAGAACTGGCTTCCACAGAGCCGAGTGCATGGTTCGAGTCCTGGACCTGGTGGCTTGCAAATCATGCTAGACTCATGTGCGTGGGTGCCCAAGATCTTGAGGAGCCTGGAGAAGGGACTGCAGCATGGCCATTCCCCCTAAGGGGTGAGTGCTCACTTCCTTCGCCCTCTGGGAGGTGCGTTCTCACTCCTTCCCCTCTCTCTGTCTCTCTCTGGTGCTGGCATGCTCCCTGTAGCAAATTTAAAAGAGAGAGAGAGGAGAGAGAGAGGAACATAGAACATGTAAAAGGAATAGAAAACAAATACTGTGATATCTTGAAACTCAACTGTATAGACAACTATTTTAAATATAAATGGACTAAATACTCTTATTTAAAAACAAAGCTCAGGACCAGCAGATAGCATAATGGTTACATTGTTGGACTCCCAAGTAGTTGACTGAGGTTCAAGCCCCAGACCTGGTGGCTTCAAACTCACACCGGGCACATGTGCATGCATGCCCAAAGTCCTGAGAGGAGAATGCAGGAGAAAGGATTGCAGTGTGGCTATTCCCTCTGGGGGGGATGGTTTCTTGCTTTCTGTCTCCCTGTCTCTCTTTCTCTCTCCCACGAGCGCATGCATCCTATAGCAAAAATCTCTCTAAAATAATAATAATAAAATAAATAAAAACAAAAATTGTCTGGGACCAGCAATTAGCATAACGGCTATGTCGCTGGACTCCCACGTGGTTGACCATGGTTCAAGTCCTGGACCCAGTGGCTTGAACTCACGCTGGGTGCATGTGCATGTGTGCCCAAGATCCTGAGAGAAGGATGGAAGAGAAGGGACTGTAGCGTGGCCATCCCCCCTGGGGGGTGATTTCTCACTTTCTGTCTCTCTTTGCCTTTCTGGCGAGTGCACACACCCTATATCAAAAACCTCCCCCCAAAAAGATTGTCGGATTTTTAAAAATGCTTACTCATTATTTCTTCCATGAGCATGAGAGAGAGAGAGAGAGAGAGAGAGAGAGGGAGAGAGAGAGGGAGAGAGAGAGCCCCCAACAGAGTTCTGACCCTGTGATTCAACCCGAGGCTTCAGCCAGCCCTGGACCAGACCAGGTGTGAGCCCAGCGCACTCAGGCACCCTGCACCTGTCTACAGGGGATGCTTCTCACAGCACTGCATTTATAACTAGGCCACTGTCTGGCACCCAGACTGTTTCATGTTGTTTGAATTTTGCTATAGGGCATGTGTGCTCACCAGAGACTGACAGAGAGAAAGAGGGGAAGTGAGAAAGTACCCCCCGGGGTGATGGCCATGCTGCAATACTTTCTCATTTCCCAATTTTTCAGCATGTACAGGTGTTTTTCGAGCTGCTACGTCTGGGATTTGAACCATGTAGTCAGCCATGTGGAATCTAGCCGCCTCAACCACCAAGCCACTAGCTGGCCCCAGAGTGGTTTTTCGAAAATTTATTTCATTTCATTTATTATCATCATTATTATTTGTTTAATTGACCAGAGAGAGACAGAAAGAGAGAGAGAGAAGAGAGAGAGAAAGCAAGCTGCCAGGTCCAGGACTCAAACCATGGTCCACCATGCAGGAGTGCAGTGCCATAAGCACCACGCCACCTGCTGCCCACCCCCACTCCAGAGTGGTTTTTAAAAAGCAACTTAATCAGACCAAGAGGTGGTGTGGTGGTTAAGGTAGTGGACTCACACATAGTCGACCATGTTCAAGTCTTAGACCCGGTGGCTTGAAATTCACGCTGGGCATGTGTGCATCCTTGCCCAAAATCCCAGGAGGAGAATGGAGAAGACTGAAGGAGAAGGACTTGTGGTGTGGTCATCCCCCCTGGGGAGTAATTTCTCACTTTCAATCTCACTGTCTCTCTGCAAATGCACACACTATATGGCAAAAACCTTAAAAAAAAAAAACAAAAAAAGCCTGCAACTTAATAATGCTAAAAAAGGGACCAGCAGTTAGCGTAATGGCTATGTGACTGGACTCCCACGTAGTCGACTGCGGTTCTCGTCCTGGACCCGGTGGCTTAAAACTCACGCAGGGCATGTGTGCATGTGTGCCTAAGATCCTGAGAGGAGAATGAAGGAGAAGGGATTGCGGCGTGGCCATCCCCCCGGGGGGTGATCAAAAAAAACCTCTTTTTGGAGCACGTGCTCCAAAAAAAACCTCTCCAAAAAAAAAAGATTAGTAATAATAATGCTAAAAAAAATCTTACATGTTAGGACCAGCAGATAGTGTAATGGTTACGTCGCTAGACTCTCACATAATCAACTGTGGTTCAAGTCCTGGCCCCAGTGACTTAAACTCACACCCGACATGTGTGCATGCATGCCCAAAATCCCAAGAGGAGCATAGAGGAGAAGGGATTGTGGCATGGCCATTCCCCCTGGGGGGTGATTTCTCACTTTCTGTCCCTCTGTCTCTCCAGCAAGTCCATGTGCCCTATAGCAAAAATCTCTCTAAAAAAAAAAGAAGTATAGATATGTTGAAGCAAAAGGTTGTAGAAAATGCATACTATATAGATTGACTTCAAAGAGTTCATAAAAAATGGAACTGAAGTATGAGTTTATTTCAGTGTAAACAATTTTTTTTTGAGAGGTTTTTCGCTATAGGGCGCGTGCGCTCGCCAGACAGACAGAGAGAGACATAGAGACAGAAAGCGAGAAATCACCCCCCGGGGGGATGGTCACGCCGCAATCCCTTCTCCTCCATTCTCCTCTCGGGATCTTGGGCACGCACACACACGTGCCCGGCGTGAGTTTTAAGCCACCGGGTCCGGGACACGAACCGTGGTCGACTACGTGGGAGTCCAGCGACATAGCCATTACGCTAACTGCTGGTTCCCAGTGCAAACAATTTTTGAAATCCATGCATAATACATCTTTCCTTGAACTTTTTGAATACCCTGTCAGACAAGCAGTAACTAAAAGAAAATCATTGTAACTGAACTCAGATTATATAAATGCATCTTTAAGCCAAGAAGTATTATTAGATAATGTGATTAATAAAATGTCAATAAATGAGAAAGATATAATGATTCTAAATTTGTATGCACCTAATAACATGGCATGAAAATGTAGAAAAGCACACGTACCATATCACACTTCCAGGTCTGCAGCATGAGACAATGAAATATGGCAATGAACTTAAGGCCTTTGGGCATTGAGAAAAAGACATTTTTGAAAAGGAAAAAGGGATGGCAAAGGGAACCAGGGTATATTAGCATCACATAAGTCTATTAGTCAGTGTCAGTAACTGCTAGCTGCTGCAGCAGGCAAACCCCCACATTTAATGACCAATTTACAAATGTGTTTCTAGCTCTCATGACCTGTCCAGTGTGAATTGGCGGGAACTCTCCTCACAGTTCTCAGGCAGGGAGACCCACTGTTAAGAGACTTAGCCATCTCTGGGACCAGCAGATGGCGTGGTGGTTAAGGTGCTGGATATTCCCACATGGCTGACCATGGTTCAAGTCCTGGACCTGGTGGCTTGCTTTCTCACTTTCCCTCTCTCTCTTTCTCGGTCTCTCTCTGGTCAGATTAAAATAAATGAATGAATAAATAAAATAAAGTAATTATTTGAAAAAAAAAAGAGAGAGACTTAGCCATCTCAAGCCTGTATCATTAGAAATATGTGAAGGGAAGGGAGGGGATGGACAAGATGCACAAATTCTTTAAAATAATTTTATAGGGGCCAGCAGGTGGCGTGGTGGTTAAGGGCACTGGACTCCCACCTGGCCGACTGTGGTTCAAGTCCTGGACCTGGAGGCATACTTTCTCACTTTCCCTCTATTTCTCTCACTCTGTCTCTGGTCAAATAAAAATAAATAAATAAATAAATAAAAATACAGTTAAATAAAGTAATTCTAATTTTTTTATATTATTATTTTTAAATTGTGCTTGAAAGAGAGAGAAAGGAAATGAGAAAGCAAGCTGCCAGGTCTAGGACTTGAATTGCAGTTGGCCATGTGGGAGTCCAGTGGTTTAACTACCAAGACAAGACCCCTGCTGGCTCAAGATGCACAAATTCTTAACTTTCCTCAACCCAGAAATAACCCAGGTCACTTCTGCTCAGAGATCAAAGGCTAGATGCAGTCACATGGCCCCACCCTAACTGCAGAAAGAATGGGAACTGTAAGGGAGCCCATGGAATATTTGTTGGGTGTTCTCACGACCACAGAATTACCTAAATCCATGGAGGAAAATATATTCTTTCTTGGTTTATGAGGTTATTTAAAAATTGTGTTTAGAACCAGCAAATGGTGTAATGGTTACGTCACTGGACTGACACATGGCCAACTATGGTTCAAGTCCAAGACCCAGAGGCTTGAAACTCATGCCAGGCGTATGTGCGTGTGTGCCCAAAATGCCAAGAGGGGGATGGAGGAGAAGGGATTGTGGCATGGCCAGACCCCCTGGGGGTGGTGATTTCTCACTTTCTGTCTCTGGTGAACACATATGCCCTATAGCAAAAATCTCTTTCTTAAAAAAAAAAAAAAAAACTGTGTTGGGACCAGCAGTTAGCATAATAGCTATGTCACTGGACTCCCATGTAGCTAACCGTGGTTCAAGTCCCGGACCCAGTGGCTTAAACTAATGCCAGGCACGTGTGTGTGCATGCCCAAAATCCTGAGAGGAGAATGGAGGAGAAGAGATTGTGGTGTGGCCATCTCTCCTGGGGGGTGATTTCTCACTTTCTGTCTCTCTGTCTCAGTCTTTCTGGCAAGTGCTCACACCCTATAGCAAAAACCTCTCCAAAAAAGAAAAAAAGAAATTGTGTTTAAAAATTGTTTTCTACCTTCCTAGTAGTTGCTCTGCCTTTAAACCAGTCAATCTCTCTGTCTCTCTCTTTTTTTACCTATCTCTCTCTCTCTCTCTCTCTCTCTCTCTCTCTCTATATATATATATATATATATATATATATATATATATCCTTCATCCCCTTCTTCTTTCCCTTCGTTCCCACCACATACTGCCTTGGCTGGTTTGGAACCCACTACCCCAGGAGAGCTTCCATTGTGCTCAGGGTTAAGAGAGACAACTGTATCCTTTCATACAAGGTGGTTCTGATCCGAGATCATAGACAAATGTTCAGACACCACCTCTCCTCAGCTCACTCAAGTGTTTGGATCCACGCTAACAAGGTCAGGGAAGGGGAGAAGCTCCATGGCTTCATGGAAGACGGACCATGGCAAGATTGGAAGACCAAACAGTGGGTCAGACCTCATACCCTCAGGGCCTTTAATTCGGTTCAGAGCCCTCTGAGAAGAAAAACAGAATTATATACATCCCCCACAACTGAACAGTGGGTTCTGGTCAGGGACCGTATCCAGAACATGACTCCTGAACGGGCCTCGGCCCTCCACTGCTCCAACCACCGATTGCACAGATGAAGAAACTGAGGCCCAGACAGGGAAAGGGACTTGGCTGGGTCTGAGAAAACGTGCATAGCAGAGACTGGAACCTAGGCCTCCTTTTTCATGGACTCAGACTCCACCCACTTGGGATCTTAGTTACAATTACAGAATCCCTCACCTTTGCCAGACTGGATTAGCTAGAAGCTAAGCTCTGTCAGGAGAGGAGACTGTGGAAGGGCATGGAATGCAAAGAACAGGATTCACGGGGACCACTCCAGGGTCTGTCTGCCACAGACAGAAACAGACATTCAAACCCACTCAGGAGGAGACGGGAACGGCGGGGCCAGGTCAGAGGAGACAGGACTTGTGTGGTTGTAACTCCCAGAACAGACAACCTCAGCCAAGGGAGCTGGGTCTGGAAACTGCCCGTTCCTGAAGCAGCTGCCACCTCCTTTTGTAAAAGGTCGTTTGATTGTTTACTCTTTCTCTTTCCTCCCGGGGCCAAATGAGCTGCTGGTAGCAGAGTGACCAAATATTTCTCTGTAGACAGGCTGCCGCCACTGCCCACCCACAGAACTAGCCCTTCTAACTCTGGTCTGCCTGTTTTGGGTAGACTAAGCCCGCTCCTTCTAATTGTGGTCAACGAAACAAGAGACAGAGGCTAAAGAAGAAGAGTTTATTTCTGCAACCAGGCTGCAGGGAGACAGCAGCACCATCCTCTGTAAAAGCTGGCATGTGCTCGGTATTTTTAGATACAAGCAGGTGCAAATATTCCTCGCCACAATCAATCAGAGCCAATCGTTTTCCTCTGAGCAATTATTCTGATTCCCTTTTGTCTTTAAATACCCATTCCTGGTTTCTCATCTGATCATTCCTCAAACAGGCCTCCCCGTAACTCGGCACTTGGTCCATTTGTCCTCGTTAGAGGCCTGAGAGTTCTCAGAGAAGCAACTTCATCTGAGATTCAGTAAGATGGCATGATGAGGTCCTTAAGAGTGCTGATAGTCCTAGTGTTCTATACCTTTCCTTTTCTTAAAAGAATTATTGGGACCAGCAGTTAGCGCAATGGCTATGTCGCTGGACGCCCATGTAGTCAACCGCGGTTTGAGTCCCAGACCTGGTGGCTTAAACTCACGCCTTATCCTTCTGTGGCTTCTTGAGAAAGAGGGCGGAGGAGAAACAAGTTGAGCACTTTAATACCTAAAGATGTCATTATTCTATCCTCACACTTTCAAAACTGGTTATAGAATTCTAGGCTCAAAGGCCAGAAGGCGGCATGATGGTTAAGGGCGCTGGATTCCCACATGGCTGACTGTGGTTCAAGTCCTGGACCTGGCGATTTGCTTTCTAACTTTCTCACTCTGTGTCTCTCTCTCTGGTCAGAGTAAAATAATAATAATCATCATAATAACAAATGGATATAAATAAATAATTCTCTAAAAATAAAGAATTCTAGGGGACCAGCAGGTGGCATGGTGGTTAAGGTGCTGGACACTTCCACATGGCCGATCACGGTTCAAGTCCTGGACCTGGTGGCTTGCTGTCTCACTTTCCCTCTCTCTCTCTGTGTGTGTCTGTTTCTGGTCAAAATAAAAAAATGAATGAATAAATAAAAAATTAAATAAATATTTTTTAAAAGACTTTTAAAAAATAAAAATAAAGAATTCTAGGTTAAAAATTATTTTCCCCAAGTATTTTGAAGGCAGTTTTCTTCCACCTCTGATTTCCAGGGCCATTCTAATTCCCAATGTTTAGTTTACGACTTCTTTTTCTCCAAAAGCTATTGGATCTTTTCTTTGTTCTAAAATTTCGTGATGGTAAGTCCTGCAGACTATTTTTTTTTCCCCATTCATTGCTCACTTGGGGGCTATTGCAATCCAGAAAGTATGTTCTTGGCTGAGAGCTCTGATCATTTCTCCTTTCAGTGTTACCTGTTCTTTGTGGAATTTATGCTAGCTGCACATTGGACTCCAGGGCTGATCTTACAATATTCTGATTTTTCTTCCAAATTCCATCCCCAAGTTTTTCTTTTTCCTACTTCCTGCTAAATTCCTTGGCTTTCTATTTCAAACTTTCTATTAGTATTTTAAATTCAGGCCAGCAAGTGGAATGGTGGTTAAGATGCTGGACTTCCATGTGGCTGATTCTGGTTCCAGTCCCAGACCTGGTGGCTTGAAATTCATGCCAGGCACATGTGTGTGCATACCCAAAATCCCAGAATGAGAATGGAGGAGAAGGTATTGTGGTGTGGCCAACCCCCTGAGAAAAATATTTTAAATTCATGGGGCCAGCAGGTTTCATGGTAGTTAAGGTGCTGGACTCCCACATGACTAACTGCATGACTTGGGTCCTGGATCCGGCAACTTGAAAATTTCACCAGGCATATATGTGTGCGTTTCCAAAATCCCAAGAGGAGAATGGAGGAGAAGGAACTGCTGCATGGCCATCTCCATGGAGTGTGATTTCTCATTTCTCTGTCTCTTTCTGTTTCTCTCTGGTAAGTGCACACACACCCTAGGGTACGAACCAAAAAGAAAAGAAAAAAAGAAAAGAAAAGAAAAGAAAAGAAAAGAAAAGAAAAGAAAAGAAAAGAAAATAATAATTTAGGCTTTATTTTTTGCCATAGGGCAATGTGCTCACCAGAGAGACAGAGAGAGGCAGAGAGACAGAAAGCGAGAAATCACCCCCTAGGGAGGATGACCACGCTGCGATGCCTTCTCCTCTATTCTCCTCCCTGGATCTTGGGCACACACGCACACATGTGTGAGTTTTAAGCTGCTGGGTCATCAACTACATGGAAATCCAGCGATGTAACCATTACAACATCTGCTGGTCCTTGGGCTTTATTGGTTTTAGTTTCCAAGAACTCTTTCTTGTTGCATGATCAACTCTTCCCGCATTTACTTATATACCCTGTTCTTGTTTCATGATTAAAAAGTCTCTGGGGTACTAGATGATTATACTTTATTTGGCTAGCTGCACTATTTCTGTATTCTCTGGTCCGTTTTTTTTTTTTTTTTTTTTTTTTTTTTTTGAGAGGTTTTTACTATAGGGTGCATGTGCTCACCAGAAAGACAGAGAGAGATAGAGAGACAGAAAGCAAAAAAATCACTCCCTAGGCGGGATGGCCACACTGCAATACCTTCTTCTCCATTCTCCTCTCAGGATCTTGGGCACACACACACACACACACCCAGCGTGAGTTTAAGCCACCAGGTTCAGGACTCGAACCATGGTAGACTACATTGGAGCCCAGCAACATAGCCATTACACTAACTGCTGGTCTCTCTGGTCGGTTCTTGTTCTCGCTTTTTTCCCCCACTTGTTTTCTTCCTTTCTTTCTTTTATTTTATCTCTGCCTTTCATTCAGGAACCTTTCACTAAACTTCTGGGGTTCATGGGCGGGTACTCATATTTGGAGTAAGGCACTAGAAGCTGGTTAAAGGACGTGAATGCTAAGGCAGATTTAACTCGTGTGTTTCACTCTGGCTGATCAGGCAGCGAGCTGGCTTTCCAATATGTGCAAGATTTTCCCAAAGACCTCAATGTCAGTATGTGCAGGACTTTCTCAAGGGTCTTCTCCAGAGAAGTTGCTAGGACGTTGCTTAGAAAGTTGACTAGTGACTGTCAGCTTTCTTGGGGCTGAGTGATGTAAAGAACTGAACTTCTTGCCACTCGTTTATCCTGACCCCCTGGATTCCAACATGGCAGCCCACCTCTCCCTCCCCATCACCTGGTGGTGCTATCGGAAGGCTCTTCTGTTCTGGTCTTCCACGAATAAACCTGCCATCTCTGGCCAGAGCGGGGAAGGGTGCTTCTCTAATGTAGTCTTGGCTCTGTAAGGAAGAAAGGGAGAAGAGACTGTAGACGTGGGGGACTGGACTGTGTACCCAACCCCCATTTCCTCCTTTCTGATTTCGTTCACTTTCTCTAAATGGCCTTGGCAAGGGATTGGCTTAGGTTCGAACACCTGACATAATTCTGCCAATGAGAAGTGTTGGGAAATCCGCTAGGAACTTTCAGAAGAGTTTGTCATATTCTTCAAAGGGATTATAAACAGAGTCATTCCCATTCTGCATCCAGATAGTGTCACGTGGGAGCGAGATGCTTGGAATTTCAACCATGAAGGTAAGGAAGGCCAAAAATGTCACAGAAGGGGCTGGCAGGTGGCGTGGTGGTTAAGGTGCTGGATTCCCACATTGCTGACTGCAGTTTGAGTCCCTGACCTGGTAGCTTGCTTTCTCCCTTTCCCTTTTTCTCTCTCTGGTCAAGTTAAAAATTAATAATAGCAAATGGAATTAAATACATAAATAATTCTTTAAAAAAAGTCACAGAAAAGATCTGATATGACAAAATCTTGGAACCAGTGACTTAACCACCCCCAGAACGAGCTTATCTGAAGATTGCCTAATATAGGGGTAATAGTACACTACACAGAAGCCCTGAAATGGCATCTGAGGACCCATAGGACCAGCACCATCTGCCCCGTTAGAACTGCGCGATCTCTGGTCTCGTCCCAGGCCTACTGGATCCATTTTAGCAAAATCCCCGAAGGGATGATATGCTCATTAAATTTGAAAAGCACTTTTATCTTTTTTCTATTATTATTTTTTAGTTTTGCTATAGGGCATGTGCACTTGCTAGGGAGAGAAAGAGAGAGGGAAAGTAAAATCATCCCCTCGGGGGGATGGCCACATGCAGCCCCTTCTCCTCCATTCTCCTCTCGAGATTTTAAGCAGGCACACATATGCCCCGTGTGATTTTCAAGCTGCTGGCTCCAGGACTCAAACCACAGAGTTGGCCATGTGGGATCCAGTGCCTTAACCTCCACGGCACCCGCTGGCCTGAGAAGCACTATTATCTTTTTTTTTTTTTTTTGGAGGGGTTTTCGCTATAGGGCGCGTGCGCTCGCCAGACAGAGAGAGAGACATAGAGATAGAAAGCAAGAAATCACCCCCCAGGGGGGATGGTCACGCCGCAATCCCTTCTCCTCCATTCTCCTCTTGAGATCTTGGGCATGCATGCACACCCGCGCCCGGCGTGAGTTTTAAGCCACCGGGTCCGGGACGTGAACTGCGGTCGACTACGTGGGAGTCCAACGACATAGCCATTACGCTAACTGCTGGTTCCCAGAAGCACTATTATCTTAATCCAGTTTGTGCTACTGTAACAGAATACCACTGATTTGGAAAATTTTTTTAGAGCTTTTGCCATAGGGTGCATGTGCTCACCAGACAGATAGTGACAGTGAGAGGGAAAGCGAGAAATCACCCCCCAGGAGGGATGGCCATGCCAAACTCCCTTCCCTTCAATTCTCCTCCTGGTTTCTTGGGCATGCGCACACACAGCCTGGCGTGATTTTCAGGCCACTGGGGCCAGGACTCCAACTGCAGTCAGCTATGTGAGAGACTGGCAACGTACCCACTACGCCATCTGCTGGCCGCACAGATTTGGAAATTTATAAAGAAATTTCTTTTTCACAGTACTAGCATCTGGGAAGTCCACGAGCATGATGCCCACTTTTGAACAGGGCCATGACGGAAGGTGTCACATAGTGAGAAAGCACTGGAGAGAGAGAACAAGATAGGGCCGCTTTTATAGCAAGGCTCCTCTCCCACCCACTCCCAGCCTTCATCTATCCAGGTGGGCAGACCCTCAAGAGCTAATCACCTTCTTCTTCTTTTTTTTTTGACAGGTTTTTGCTATAGGGTGCGTTTGCTCGCCAGACAGAGAGAGACAGAGAGACAGAAAGTGAGAAATCACCCCCCAGGGGGGATGTCCACACCGCAGTCCCTTCTCTTCTGTTCTCCTCTCGGGATCTTGGGCACGCACGCACACACGCCCGGAATTTTAAGCCACCGGGTCCGGGATGAGAACCGCGGTCGACTACATGGGAGTCCAGTGACATAGCCATTACGCTAACTGCTGGTCCCTTTTTTAAAAGAATTTTATTTATCACTTATTATTTTAAATATGCTACAGGGCACATATGCTCACCAGTGAGAGACAGCGACAGAAAGAGGGAAAGTGAGAAAGCAAGCTGCACGGTCTGGGACTCAAACTGTGGTCAGCCATGTGGGAGTCCAGAACCTCAACTACAATGCCACCTGTCCTCGGTAAGTAGAATTCTAGAGATGCCCCTCTCCCAACATTCCTGCCCTCTGGCTGTTACATGAGTTTAGTTACTGACTGCTGATGGAATTAAGGTGGGGACATTATCCTAGATTACCCGGCTGTGTCTAATGTGTGGTGAGAATGGTGCGGTGATTAAGGGAACTGGATCTCACATGGCCGACTGCCGGGTTTGAGTCCCAGACCCTGGCAACTTGAAAAACTACCAGGTCACACCGACCAGGCCTAAACCCAAGGGTCAGGACTGCCTCTCCAGAGCTCTGTGCGCTGCCCAGGCTACCTGACTCAGGCCTCTGGTCGCCGCGCCATCTCTCTTGAAGACCTCCTAGAGTTGATGAGGATTAAGCAGCCGGGTCCCATAACGCGTTTGGTACAGGGCTGACAAAACAGGCGCTGAACGCGCTCGCCTTTATTCCTGGACTCAGCTCCAAAGGGCAAGCCCAGGTCTTCTCTACCTTTCTAGACATGCAGGGCGAAAAACAGGGCCTGCCACCCAGTTCCTAGGGCCCTCTGCTGAGGGGACAGCAGCTCTGGTGTGACTGTGACAGTTTGCAGGCGGTGGTACGTTTCCCGCCAGTACCACGGCGTTCCTGCGCCGCATTTATGAGTTCCTGGTTGTGGTGCCCGCCCGCTGCAGGGCCCTAGCCAGTGTCTGAGGGTCTGACTCCTCGGAGGTTCCAAGGCCTCTTCCTCCAGGCGTCAGGGGCGGCCCGAGTGTGGAGGGGGTGCAGGTATGCGGGGCCTGGCTCCAGCACCGCGCCCCCACGGAGGCCCACGATCCCTCTCCGTCCGTGCGCCTCCACGCCGCAGCGCTCCTCGGAAACGCGGTGGCCACCGCCTGGCTCAGGCCCTGCTCCTGGCGCCCAGAACCCGTAGCTGGGCGGGGCCTCATCTCTCCTCCGGTGCAGTCCCCCCTCGGCTCGCGACCGTTTGGTCTGCGCCGCCTGCATTCTCTGTGTGCCGGGCCCGCCCGCACTGCGGGGGAGAGGCCGGGAGCCGCCCACGCCGCCCTCGCAGCTCGGCGCGCCGTCTCCCTGGGACGCACGCGGGCTGCGCGGCGCGCGGGAGCCGGGCGGGCGCCATGGCGGGGCGCGCGGGGAGCTAGCCCGGCTGGACCAGCGGAGCCCAGGGGCCGCCATGGCCCGGCGGCGGCGCCGAGCCTGCATCGCGCTGTTCCTGGTGCTGCTCTTCGCCTTCGGCACCCTAATGGGCCTGCGCACGCTCAAGGTTCCGGATGGACTCCCCGCGCTGGGCCCGGGCCTGGAGCTGGCGCCCTTTGAGCGACGCCCGGAGGGGGCGCCTGCGCCCGCCGCCCGGGCCCCCGCCGCCCCCGCCGCGCCGCCGCCGCCGCCGCCGCCGCCCCGCACTGCTGACCCCGGCAGCTCTCCCGGGCCGGCCCCTGCGGAGGCCGAGCCCGCCCCCGGGCAGAGTCTGCGCGTCTTCTCGGACCTGCATGCCTTCTACTACTCGTGGTACGGGAGCCCGCGGCGCGAGGGCCACTACATTCACTGGGACCACGTCATGGTCCCGCACTGGGACCCCAAGATCTCGGCCAGCTACCCCCGAGGCCGCCACAGCCCCCCAGACGACTTGGGCTCCAGCTTCTACCCGGAGCTGGGGCCCTACAGCTCCCGAGACCCCGACGTGCTGCGGGAGCACATGACCCAGCTGAAGGAAGCCGCCATCGGTGAGCGCCCCGCACCCCGCGGCCCTGTGCCGCCTCGCCCTGGCTGGTCCTGCCACTGGGCCTAGGTTCCACTCGCAGGCCTGCCTGGTTCTTAGCCCTTCCCGCCCACTCTCATCCTGGGCCCGGGACGCGGCTCCGCCGCCTCCTCCTCATGTTCGGACCCCTTTCTGAACCCCGACTAGGGTGGCCCAGGCCCCCTCCCCGGGCGGGCTGCCCGGAGTGCGTCAGCGCTGTCCCAGGTGGAGAAGGCTTTCCGGGCCGGCCCGCGGTAGTCGGAGTTCGGGGCAGAGCTGGATGACCTCTGCTTTCCCGCAGGTAAGGGTGAGCAGCAGCCATTCCCCTTCTGCTGACTGCAGAGAGGAACGTTTGCCCGGGTCAGGACGGACCCTGCTGTTTGCAGGGGGAGGGTCCCAGGAGCTTCTCATCAAGGAAGCGGCCGGAAGAGAGGTCCCGGGAGCCTCCTGTGCAGGCCGGTGGGGCGAGGGGAGCCCACTTGTTTCAGGTGTTGTCTGAATTCTGCCGGATTTCACAGTACACCGGAATGCACCTGGAGATGGTTTGTGAGGGGGTCTGAAATGGCAGAGGTGGGACGTACACAAAGACCGCCAAGACAGGCCGTCCTTCGGGACTTTGCAGTCCATGGTTTTCCCCTCCGGGAAGCACGGACGACCTCTGCTCAGGGCTCTTTTCCGTGTGGGATCTCCCAGGTCTCTCTTCAGAGCGAGGACTGTGGCTTAGGTGGGTGTGGCACCGCCCACCCCCTTCCCTTTGTTCTGCTCGCTGATGCAAGTCCCCAAGCTCGGCGCCTCGGCCGGCGCGGCTCCCGCAGCGGCGCTTCAGCACCGCGGGCGTGGACAGCTCCAGGGCGCCGGCTCGGCGTCGGCGCTGCGGCGTGAACCTGGCTGGAGGCGTGCTCCAAGTTCTCAGAAATCGTTTTGCAGTTGGAGATGGCTTGTGAGAAAAATATTTCTGCTGGGAGGGACACTGTGTCTCTGAAGTGGCCTCTGTGCTGTGTCTCAGGTGTCCTGGTCCTGTCCTGGTACCCGCCTGGTATGGCTGATGATAACGGGGAGCCCTCAGACGACTTGGTGCCTGCCATTCTGGACACCGCCCATCAGTACAACATTCAGGTGAGTGGCCTAGAAGTGGTCACATGCTTTCTGCCCCGTTCTGGAAAGCTCTGTTCCTCTGCCTACAGAGTTATTGCCATAAGTTCTTTTTAAAATTTGTCAGGAAGGGCCTGCAGGTGGCATAGTGGTTGGGGTGCTGGACTCCCACATGGCCAACCACGGTTTGAGTCCTGGACCTGGAAGCTTGCTTTCTTACTTTCCCTTCCTTTCTCTCTGGTCAAATTCAAAATTAATGAAAATTACAAATAAAATTAAAGTAATAATTATTTTAAAAAATAGGAACCAGCAGATGGTGTAGTGGTTATGTCGCTGGACTCCCACATACTCGACCACAGTTCAAGTCCTGTACCTGATGGCTTGAAACTCAGGCCAGGCACGTGAGTGTGCATGCCCAGAATCATGAGAGGAGAATGGAGAAGGGATTGTGGCGTGGCCATCCCCCTGGGAAGTAATTTCTCACTTTGTGTCTCTCTTTCTCTGTCTCCCTTTTTCTCTCTCTCTGGAGAGTGCACATGCCCTATAGCAAAAATATCTCTTTAAAAAATAAATGAAATAAAATAAAATAAAATTTGTCAGGCGCATGTGCTTACCAGAGAGATGGAGTGGGAGAGGGAGACAGAGCACCTATTGTGGGGCATGGGGTGTGGGGCGTGGGGCATGGTCACACCACAATCTCTTCTCCATCTCTTCCTTCCTTTAGGATTGTAGGCATGCATGTGTGTGCATATTCTTAAAGCCAGAGGAGCCAGGACCTGAACCCAGAGGTGGGCCATGTGAGATCCAGCTTCCTTAACCACCAGGCCATGGCTAACCCTCTGCATAAATTGTAGACAGTAGTCCCGGGCCGGTAAATATGTAGCAAATGTGTAGGGGAGGGTTCTAATAAACACTCTCTATGTCACTTTTTTTTTTTTTTTTTAAAGGTTTTTGCCATAGGGTGCTGTGCACTTACCTGGCGAGGGCAAGACAGTGAGAGGAAAAATGAATAATTACACCCCCAGCCCCAGGAGGGTGGCCAGGCTGCAATCTCTCCTCCATCCCCCTCCTGGGATGCACACACACCTGGCACTGAGTTTCAAGCCTCCAGGTCTGGGACTCAAACCGCAGTCAGCCATGTGGAAGTCCAGCACCCCAACCACTATGCCACCTGCTGGCCCTACCGAAGTCACTCTTTATTTTAATTCTGAGAAAAATTGAGAAAACTAACTATAGGACAAATGAAAGACTAAATAAATATCACTTTTATTAAATAATAGAAGTTAGGTTGGAAACCCTGACCCTGGATAAAGAATAGGCAGGAGCCAGGTGGCGTGCAGACCGAACTCCAGGCTCTTCCCTAGTGGAGGCCGAGCTGGGCCTTCCAGAGTGGAGCACACCCCAGGCTCTTGGCAGGCAGGCTCACTTTCAGCAGGAAGGATGGAGCTAAGTGTGATGGTATTTTCTCCAAATGTACCGATCAAGTAAGTCAGTCCTTGCCTCTGTGACAGAAACGTCGAAGCCCCCTCACACCCACTCCCCAGGCCGTCACAGACACAGCGATTACTCAGAGCATTGGTCCCGTGGACACGGCTTTAGCAGAGTCCTTCCCACAGAGGCTGAGCTCTGTTGACCACCCTGCCACAGCCCAGAGGGATTCCCAGGAGCCAGGCCCTGGCAGGTGGGCGGCTTCCCACCCTCCTCTCCAGCTTGGAAGAGCAGGGGCTGCCTTTATTTCTGTTGTGCCCACACTGCCAGCCCCTCTCCTGAACTTGGCCTCTCCTTCAGGCCACCACTTCACAGGTTGTGGGCCCAGGACGGAGACTCACCTGACTGGTAACCTCTCCGTTTGTGGCAGGTGGCCTTCCATATCCAACCCTACAAGGGCCGGGATGACATCACTGTACACGACAACGTCAAGTACATCATCGACACGTAAGGCTGCTGTGGGGCTGTGGGGGTGGGGACCAAACCAGGGGCAGGGACAGGAGTGGCGAGCAGGTCACGGCAGAACGCCTGTTCTCCCAGCAGCCGTTTGGCAGGAAGAGTGTGAGCTTCGGGTAAGACAGCCTGGGTTTCAGTTCCCGTGGCCTCTAACCTGCGATCAGAAGGAAGCCTCTTACCCTTTGGGTCTCATGGGAGCCACGTGAGCTGGCGTGTGTGGAAGGGGCCATTCCTTCTCACTGAACGGCCAGGCACTGTGAGCCCGTTGTGTGGTAATGGGTAGAACTAGGAATGTTTCTGACTTCGTGCTTACATTTTCGTGTGTGCTGGGCATACAGGGGAACAGATGGCAATTAAACAGGAAAAATCAAATAGTGATCCTCACTTTGAAGAATGAGGCAGGATTTTGTGTTACAGTGTGCCCGAGAAACTACTTTAGAATGGCTGGTAGGCGAGCCTCTCTGAGGAGACAAATGAAGAGCCAGTTCTGCAAAGGTGTGGGGGCAGGCAGAAATCCTAAGCAGAGGGCTGGCAGATGCCACAGCCATTAAGATGGAACCAGCTTGGTGTGACGGCAGAATAGAAAGGCGAGGTGCGGAGTGGTGACGGACGAGGTCACAGCAGGAATGAAGGTGGAGAGGAGCAGGTCAAGTGTGTGGATAATGAACAGATGACAGGGAGCAGGGACAGAAGCCCGGAGAACAGTCAGGTGGCTGTCTGCTGCTGTCCAGATGGAAGATGGCAGTGGCTTGGCCCACGGTAGGGAAGTGAGGCTTGGGAAGAGTGGTGCTGGAGAGGCGAGGGGCGCGGGCTCTGGCTGAGAGGCACAATGCGTCCAGCCGTGCAGACTGGCGGATCTGAAGTTGTGCTGGGGCCTCCAGGGCTTCCTATGGCTGTGCTGACTCGGGCTTTCCTCCTGCTCCCCAGGTATGGCTCCCACGGCGCATTTTACCGCTACCAGAACAGCATGGGCAAGAGCCTCCCACTCTTTTATGTCTACGACTCATACCTGACATCCCCCGAGGCCTGGGCTCACCTCCTGACGCCGAGCGGGCCCCACTCCATCCGCAACACCCCCTACGATGGGGTCTTCATCGCGCTGCTGGTGGAGGAGGGCCACACCCACGACATCCTGGCTGCGGGGTTTGATGGCATGTACACCTACTTTGCCTCCAACGGCTTCTCCTTCGGCTCCTCCCACCAGAACTGGAAAGCTGTGAAGAACTTTTGTGATGCCAACAACCTCATGTTCATCCCCAGCGTGGGGCCTGGCTACATTGACACCAGCATCCGGCCCTGGAACAACCACAATACGCGGAACAGGGTCAACGGCAAATACTATGAGACGGCCCTGCAAGCGGCCCTGACGGTGAGGCCCGAGATCGTCTCCATCACCTCTTTCAACGAGTGGCACGAGGGCACCCAGATTGAGAAGGCCATCCCCAAGAAGACGCCGACTCGCCTGTATTTGGACTACCTGCCTCATCAGCCCAGCCTATACCTGGAGCTGACCCGCCGCTGGGCGGAGCACTTCATCAAAGAGAAGGAGCAGTGGCTGATGTGAGGGCCTCGGTGGGGCAGGAGGTGCTGATGTCCCAGCTTCTCGGGGAGATGTTGCCATGAGGGGCTCAGCTGCAGCCACAGGCACGAGCTTGTCCCCAACTCCCCAACTGGGTGCTTCTGGGTGGACCGTCGGCCTGTTCCTCAGGCCAGTGGTGCAGGGAGCTCTGTAGCCATGAGAAGAGAGGTGGGGTTCTAGAGGGGACTCAAGAGGCCGGCAGGTACCTGGACTCAGCCAGGGCCACTCCACGTCCTCAGCACTTAGAACCCCCTCCGGCTTTGAACTACGAGGCAGGCTGGTGCTGGGGGATGGAACCCGTCAATGCTCTTGGAAGGGCGTCGGGGTTCAGGGCTGGCATGCAACCCTGCTCCCTCCTGTCAGCCTGCGTCCTCTTCAGGCTTCCTTCCCACGTCGTCGTTCGTCTTCTGAGCTAGGAAACTATTATTTGATGCTTTCCAAAAGGGAATTTCTAGGTGTAAGCTCCTCCCAGTAGATTCCTAACCTCAATCACCAGGAACTAACCCTGAGCGCTCCCACATTCACGCTCCACCCACTAATGAAGCACCTCATTGTGTGCTGCGTGCTGGGAAAACCTGACCGAGGAACTGAGACAGGTCCTGTCTTCCTGCAGCTTCCAGGATGCAGCTTTCCTTCTTTGGTGTGGCCTTGTAGCGAGTGCCTGGGCAGTTATACGTTCTTCCCTTGGTTTTACCCAGTGCCAGGAGTTCAGTTTTTTCCTCGAATACCTCTGTGCTCCAGGTCCCACTTTCCCCAGATGAACACCTAGCTCCAGGGAAGACTAGGATGCTCCCTCATTAGCAGAATGAATGGAATACGGCCCACTTGCTAGAGCCATTTTCAGTGCTGTGATTTGTATTAAATATGAAGTGGTAATTCTTAAGCAAGCATTCCTTTTGCTCTTCAAGACCTCACAACACACTGACACATGGGCTGGGCAGGCTACACTTGGAGCACAATGAAGAGTGGGTTTAAGAAGTCACTAGTTTAAACCAGACTTCTAGAGGGGATAGTTAACAAACCAGTGCTTATTTACAAATAAACTAATATGCTAATTTGCAGGGACTGTCACTGAAGCAGGCCCCTGGAACAGCTTCTTGGCGAAATTCTTCCTATATACTTGAAAATATGTACACTGGAACTACTGCACCGAGTTTATGAGCTCAAGGCTGACTGTAATTCTGGAAACCGGGGTGGGGGGGAGAGGAAGTGGCCCAGTGGTCACCTCAAGGACACCGAGCTTGTTAGGTAACATGCCAAGCCTACTAGGCAGGTGAGCATGCCTGGCCTCCTGGCTTGTGCTGCCAACCAGGTAGGCAGGAACTGACGAGAGGGCTAGACGTCGACATGTCGCAACTCACAGAGGACGGTTAACACTGAGGCTCCATTTCACACACAGAATTTGAAAAAATACTTAAACTATGGCCAGGCCAGGGGGCAAGGTCAGTCACTCTCACAGACTGCTGATGGCAACGTAATGTGATTCGGGTTTTTGGAAGGCTAATAATCTGTTTCGAGCCATAAACACACCATACACTTCGACTTAGTGATCTTACTCTAAAGAAATAATCCAATAGAAAAATAAACCACTTACAAATATGTTTAATGACAGCAGTTTTTCATAATAATAATAAAAAAAAGTTGAAATGCCCAACAATTATGTTTAACACTTGGTATGCATATAGATAAAAGGCTGTGCTGAGTAAACACTGGACTTAAAGATGTTACAGGTGTACTTAAGTGGATTTTATGCAAAAATAAGGAAGAAGTCACTCTATAAAGGACAATACTTATTTTCTAATACTCTTTAATTATCAGAGGGTGTATGTGCTTGCAGGAGAGAGAGAGGCTCCCGCTCACCTACCCACCGCCACGGGGCACAGTTACACCATGATCCTTTGTTCTTTTCTTTCTCCTTCCTGCCAAGATTTTAGGCAAGTGCATACAAATGCCTGGCATCCTTTTCAGGCCATAGGTTGCAGCGGGTCATGGGGGACTGTGATCCCAATGCACAACGCCTAACTGCTGCGCTTTGGGGCCAGCCCTATTTTCCAGTATTCTTTATCTGGATCCCCACTTCCACCACATCCTGCCCACTGAACATACCTCTACTGTCACTGCCTGACCTGCTTTCCTGCCAGACAGCTGCACCGCACCACTACCCCCACTGGTCCAGAGGAAAAGGCGTTTGGTCTGTGGCTCTCCAGTCTTTCCCTTAACCTGGCTGCAGTGTCAGGAGCCCAGACCCACACCTTTAGTCACCTGAGACTGTTGAACAGCACCAGCACCTCTAGCTGGTTTGGACCTGAAATGCCACCACCCGCCAGAGAGGTCTCTCTCCCTAAATTCTAAATCTGTTACTTTTCGACAAAAAGAGAAAGAAAGCAGAAATTTATCAGAATAAGGCCACTCTGGGAATGTTCTTAACCTCTCCTCTCAGCATGTGGCTGATAAACGAACTATGAGGAATACACATAACCTCCCCCAGCTGCGAGGCTCCACCGGCAGCCTTGGGACCTGGTCTACAGTGCTCAGGAAGACATGCTGCCTTAAGGCCCAGGCTGGTGATGTCGCTCCAGTGGCCTCTGTGAAGGAGGCCTTGCCAACACCCACAGACTCGCAGTATCCAGCCGCGCCTGGCACCTGCCCTGGCCCAGATGTCACTAGCAGGGTTCGGGAGAGGGGAGCAGCCCGTATTTCTGTTGGAGGATGGCTGTGGTGTTTTCCAGGGCACTGCAGGAGAGAGAGAGGACAGGCACAGTCTGTTTTCTCAACCGTGAGCCCACCGACCTGGTGATCGGGGCCTGCTATGCTCATGGGTAATATGTGCTGTTTCTCAAGCCCTTGAAGAATCTCTGAATCCTAAAAAAGCCAGCAAACTTAAACCCACCGCACCCACCAATTCTCCAATCCTGCCTATACCTGCCAGGACAAGACAGACGTTAACAACCTTCGTTGTCTGCATTTCCCCTTTCCGTGTTTCTCCACCTCCCTCAAATCCCACCCTCCACGCTACAGGAAAGACGCTTACCAGCCTGCACGAATGATACCAAACTTTCCAGGCACAGATAAATCAACCACAGTTGAGCCGAGGCGACACACAGGATTCTGGCTATCCCCAATTGGCCCTCCATCAATGACCAGAGACAACTGAGGCCAGAGGTCTCGGAACTCCTGAGAAGAGGGAGAGGAATAGCATGAATATGTTCCCTGGCCTCTGTGATGAGGTCATACTATACGCAGGGTTAGTAAGGAAGACAAAGACCTCACATATATTTTTTTTTTTTGAGAGGTTTTTGCTATAGGGTGCATGTGCTAGCCAGAAAGACAGAGAGAGAGAGATAGAGAGACAGAAAGTGAGAAATCACCCCCCGGGGGGACCGCCACGCCGCAATCCCTTCTCCTCCATTCTCTTCTCAGGATCTTGGGCACGCATGCACATGCGCCCGGCGTGAGTTTAAGCCACCAGGTCTGGGACTTGAACCGTGGTGGACTACATGGGAGTCCAGTGACATAGCCATTATGCCAAGTGTTGGTCCCAAGACTTCACACTTTTGAAAAAGGTGGTCCTTCCTATAAGCAGGGAGAGGACCCTTAGTTTAGGTCAGCTGTGCCAAGGTCACTGCATTCAGAGGTTTGAGATACTCCAGGGTCAGTGCCCCAGGCAACACTTGTCCAGAGCTTAAATGAGATTTTGCTGTGCCAAAAGGAAATTCCACACATTGTTTCAGCTAGAAAGTAGGGAAGTGTGATGACTGGGGCTCTGGCTGTGAGTCTAGAAATGTAGGCTCTAACCTTGAACTTCCCATCCTGTGTGCTGAATGCCAAGTTCTTTACCCAGGCCTGTAAAACTAGGGGGTGGGGCTAGACGATCACTAAGGGATCTTCCAGTCCCAGCACTCTGGTCCTGCATCTCAGGGGAATGCTGGATCAAGGCAGAAGAAAACAGTCTGGACTCTACAAGTATGTGCCAGCAGCAAGCAGTTCTCTGGCTTTGGCAAGGGCCACTTCCACCAGAACCACAGGAAGACATGGTGGTGGCAGTTAGTCCTAGGAGTTTGGGGTAGGGGATCATAAATACTGGCTCCCATGCTGGATAGGTCAACTGACTGCAGACAAGGAAAGACCCGCCCCCCTCCCAGAGAGTTTCTAGGACCAGGAAAGGTCTGTGGTCTGAGAACGAGAACGCGGACAGATGCTGATCTCTTACTTTCCAAGGCCCCTGAGCCCACTTTCTAGGTCAGGACAAGGAGAACTCCGCCAACTCCCACGCTCGACATTTAAATTAGTAGTTTCTTTTTTTTTTAATTTTATTCATTTATTTTTTTTTTATTTTACTTTATTTTATTTTGAATTTGACCAGAGAGAGACAGAGAGAGAGAAGGAAAGTGAGAAAGCAAGTTGCCAGGTCCAGGACTCAAACCGTGGCCAGCCATGTGGGATTCCAGCCGCCTTAACCACCATGCCACCTGCTGGCCCAGTAAAGTTTCTTTATTCTAGTCACAAAACTGCATGAGAGACAGAAAGAGAAAGTCCTACTGACAGTGTCTTATCATGTCACGATCCCCTTTCCTCACTGCTCCTGGGCACACCTGTGCACATGCATCCAGCCATGAGTTCATCAACCTGGGGATCAGAACCCACAGTCAGCTAGCTATGTGACCCTCAGCACTGTGGTTCAATTTGCTACCGACTGTGCCTACAGGCGGGGCCTACATGTAAGTCTGGTAAGAAGAAAGGTAAAATTTGTGCCATCATTTTTTTTTAAGAGAGATTTTTGCTACAGGGCGCATGTGCTTGCCAGAGAGACAGAAAGCCAGAAATCACCCCCTCCCCCGGGGGGATGGCCACGCTGCAGTCCCTTCTCCTCCATTCTCCTCTTGGGACCTTGGCAGGCTCACATGCCCAGTGTGAGTTTGAAGCCGCTGGGTCCTGTGGGAGTCCAGTGATGTAACCATTACACCATCTGCTGGTCCCTCATTTGTTTTAAGCTATACAGCCAAGACAATCAGAATGATACTCCTTTAGACCTGGCTTGTGGCAGAGCTAAGTAAAAATTAGGTAAAAACCTGGGTCAGTCATTTAATGGCGGCAGAACAGGAAAGTGACTTAACACTCCCGAGCCTTAGGCTGTTCGCCTTCCTTTATGACACTGTTGACATCCCAGACTAACTAGTGCTCTCCAACAACTGCTACTCCCACAGAAAAGGAAGACAGTGACTCTACTCATCACAATCTTTGCTCATAAAAGCAGACGAAAAAAAACAACACTTCGTCCAGCCTCTCAAACTTTTGAAATTAAAACCTTTCGAAGCTCCTTTAGTTTGGATCCTTCTCCCATCCCCTCCCCCTTGCCAAGCGGGCAGTCTTCCTGCCGCAGGACCCACAGGGTTACTTTCCTGCCGGAGCACTATCTACCTGATGGCTCAGAGCCAACAGTGTTTGGCCTGGTGACATTTCTGGAGAGTAGAGGGTTATTTCTTACCTCCACATTCAGAGAACTGGCCTGGGAGCTGAGGTTGGCACTGGTGAGAGCCAGCGGGCCACCGAACATCTGGGCCAATTCCTGCATGAAGGCGTGGTCCGGAATCCGGATGCCAACGAGCTAGGAGAGGGGAAAAGGGATCCACAGACAGTTAGAAGGGGCAATTCTGGTCTGGTCCTTGGTGCAACCCAAGTGGCCAGAAGTCGTCTGGGGATGCAAGGAAAACGTGACTCACAGGAGTGAACGGGTTCAGGTCCTGGTTGAGCTCCTTTGTGCGTTCCATCACCAGAGTCACAGGTCCTGGCAACAGATCTTTCAGGAGCCCCTCGGGTACTCTCACATGGCAGTACCTGGAGACCAAGCAGCACAGAACCCAAGAATCTTAAGGGCAACCCTTTCCTAGACTCTAGGCAGATCCAGGAAAAGGGTCCTTGGGGCCTACCATGGGATGTGTTTCTGTCGCTGCTTCACCCCACTAACAGTTTGACCCCACGAAGGTAGGATCCAGAGGAGCACCCCAGGCCCGGAGCCCCCAGGCCTGCGGTCTCAAGGACTACAAGGCACCGCCAGGATACCGCGACCCTGGCACCAAGCTCGCGTTTCATCCTCTCCAAGGCGGTCGCTAACGAATTACACTGCCGGGTTTGGTTCCTCTTTTCTGTGGGGCTCCCTTGGTGAGCACAAGAGCGCCAAGAGAGGGGCCCTGCCTGTCTTTTCGCTGCGGCGTCCCAGCCTCCGGCTCAGGGCTTGGCAGACGTTAAGTGCTGGGTACATATTTCCAGTTCCGGATTCCTTGGTGAGCTTGGACAAGCCCCTCCCGCTCTCTGCGCCTCAGTCTCCCAAGCCTGTCACCGGAAACCCCTCCCGCGGTGCCGCCTCCAGCGGGGCCGGGTCGGGGCGGCCTCACCTGTAGACGTCGGCCACGCGGCCCAGGCATACGGCCAGCGGCTTGGCCTCGCTGCGGCCCTTGAGGCGGTACACAGCGCCCAGTGCCGCCGAGCAGCTCGCCGAGCAGGCCAGGCCGTACAGCGTGTCGGTGGGGACAGCCACCACGGCGCCGGCGCGCAGCTCGGCCACGGCGGCCCGCAGCGCGTCGGTCCAGCCGGCGCGCTCGGGGCTTGCAGCCCGTACGGCCCCGCTCCCCGGGAGCCGCAGCAGCCGGGCTCCCGGAGCCGCGGCGGGGCTCGGCGGGCGCAGGAGGCGGGCATTCCGGGCGGAGCCCGGCGGCCCCTCGCTCAACCCTACGCTGGCAGCCACCGCGGCTCTCAGCCCCCTGCACGGACGCGCCGGAGACATCCGCCCAGGCCCGCTTCCGGGAGGAAGTGACGCGCCTAGTCAGCTTCCGGCCCGGGAGGCTCAGCCCCACCTCCGCGCCGGGCCGCTTAAAGGGACCACGACCCCCAGGAGGATTGAAGGAGACCGGTGGGGACGGGGCGGGGCGCAGCTTTGCGGAGCCCTAGCGCAGCGCTGGGGAGGGGGCGGCCGAAAGGGGGGCGGTGGTCGGGCCGCGCGGGCGGAGATGGAATGGGGCCCTGGCTCAGACTGGTCACGGGGGTGAGAGGGGGCCCGTCGGGGCGGGGGGGAAGGGGCTCGGACCCCGCGCAAGCGCCGGCCCTGACGGTCTGTCTCGCTCTTCCCCGGGCAGGGAGGCTGCCGGCGTGGACCGCGGGAAGGCGGGGCTGGGGCTCGGCGGGAGGCCACCCCCGCAGCCGCCCCGGGATGAGCGCGCCCAGCAGCTGCTGGACGCTGTGGAGCAGCGGCAGCGGCAGCTCCTGGACACCATCGCCGCCTGCGAGGAGATGCTGCGGCAGCTGGGCCGCCGGCGCCCGGACCCGGCCGGTGGCGGGGTCAGTGCCCACCCTGGGCTGGGCCTGGGGGGTGGGGTCTACCCCCTGGCTGGACCGGCCAAGCCCTGGCTTCTCCTGGAAGGTAGAAAACTGTCCCCACCGCTTTACCCCTAACCTCCTTCGATCTGGGCGAGAGGTTTTGGAAAAGTTAAGTACTATCCAGATGCCAAGTGGCCATATCCTTGCGGGGCCTAATGCAAGGCCTTTCCTCCCAGCCTCATTTCTGGTCCCTTCTGGTCCCTTCTATTCCAACTAGAACGTCTCAACCAAACCGGGAGCGGCCCCCCAGCCAGCTGTCTCCTCCAGAGGTGGCTTTCCAAAGGATGCTGGCGATGGAGCTGCGGAGCCCTGACCATCTCCAAGCTGGGCGCCCTGACTTCTCTCCCTCCCCAGAGCTGGTGGCTGGACTCTGAACAACTCCCTTCAATAAAGGGGCCAGTCTTCACTGGCGGTGGCTGGTACTTGGCTCTCAGCCTGGGGTGGCAGCTCTGCTAGCAGCTGGGTTCACTCCCACTTCATCCTGGCTGAAGGCAGTGTTGCGCTTTGAAATGCAGCCAACGAATATCCAGTCGTGATTACCAGGATTTGGGCAGAACAGCAGTGCTAGCCAAGTGGCCTGGGCTGCTTTGGGGGATCCAGGTGGTGTTACATGTCCATTTCATGCTTTGGGGGCTCTTAGTCCCACAAACACCTTTGGCAGAGCCTTGATTAAAAGGAAACCTGCAGACCCTCCTGGTGACCGTCCTTTCCTTTCTAACCCCCTCCCCCAAGACTGATGGCTGGGTGGGTAGAGTGGTGGGTAATCAATCATGGGCAGGCTCGGGAAGAAATGCCACAGATACAACCAGATTTAAATAAGCATTTAATTAGGATTTCATTAGTATTTAATATTGCTTTTTCAATTCCAAAAAGTTAAATTTTCACTTCTTAGCAGATATTTTTAAAGTACAATATTAAGTTTATACAAAATGAGCAATTAAGCAAACACCATTATTTCACATTCTTCAAAAATACAAATTCATATTTATTCTTTTTGGGTATGGAGGTTTCTTCCTTTGGAAGTACTGAACCTGTAACGTTTTCATATCGCTCAGTGGAAGTCCGTTGTTCCCATGTTTCACACTTAGATAAATTTGATAGACTTTTACATAATCCAAATAAAACGATTTGAGATTTAAAAAACTGTCACCAAGACCATCACCATCACATTAGTGTGTGTCAAAAAGAAGGCTCTCGGGGCTCTTGCCTCTCCTGGCTAGAAGCGCTAAGCCAGAGACTGAGCAAAAACCTGTTTCCAGCCGCCTTCCCCAGACAGGGACTAGTTCACAGGACAAGGAAGAGCCACCTTGAACTCCGACCCCCACCCTACATTCTCCAAAACACAACAAAGGGTATACAGACAACGAGTCAAACAGCCCTTGGAAGGCCTGAACACGGAAAAGGGCAAGAGAAGCCTCTGACTTGGCACCACTACAAGGACAGGATATTGCAAAAAAACACCCCTGGGTTTTGGTGAAAAAAGGTTTTATGAAAAGTTTTCCCATAAGAAAAAGTAGAAACTGCATTGAGCTGAGAAGGTGACACGACATCATCACTCAGTTTTTGGCCCAGCAGGCACACTACCAAAAGGGCAGTGCGTGCTTTTAAACCTCACTTCCAGTAAAAAAGCTTGTACTATGTACATGTTGCCATAAAGATCCAGTTTAATTTGCATTTTTCAGTGCAGACTGAGAAGCCCTCTGGCACAGGAGTTACAGTGAGAAATGCCCAGATTGAGCAGCGGCTTCCCCAGAGCGCACGAGGAGAGACGCAGGACCCTCTCCCTCTCCCCCAGAACACCCGAGAGGAGCAGGCTAAACTGACTGACCAATCAGAAATATGCGTAGTCCTTTTGTCCCTCCTCCTGCCCCTCCACAAGTATTAAGGGATGGACAATTTTCAATCTATGTCATAGCAGAACCATTTGCATATTGGATCTAAGAAATTCTTTCTGCTTTGGCTGAAAGGTATTTTTAAACTTCTCTGCTCCATAGCCTGAGACCTGAAGATAAGATGTGGGGAGGTGAAGGAGAAGGAAGAACGTTGGTAAAGCGGATTATTGATGGTTTTTGTTTGCTGGATCTAATGAAGGCCGGAGGCCTTTTTGTTTAAAGAACCAGTACAGGTGGTACCAGAAGCAATAAGGAAACGGCTCACGTGTGCCCCCAACACCTCCCCCAAACATAGTTCTGATTGGTGGTGTTAAGAAAATTGTAAACTCTTGAGCAATATTGTTGCATTTCCACAGATCAATGGTTTCTGACCCTGGAGAAATCTTTTAAGATTAAGGACAATCGACATGATTACAAATACAAAAGTCTAGCAGGTGCCAGGTTTTCACCTAGGAACAACCTGTTCCTTCGTTCAGGGAAAGATGCCAAGGGACCAAGAAGTGATGGAGAAGGGCCTCCATGGTCAGCAGACGCAGACGGGACCCACAGCAGTTCTGCAGAGAGCCTGAGGGGGCGCCCGGGAGCACACAGGCAAGGCTTGCATAGATTGAGCGGTTGCTGAGGATGCATAATAGTGTTTCCCTCTGGACAGCCTCAGCACAGGGCCGCTGGAGCGGAAGGACGGCCAGGCCAGGCCAGGCCAGGGCCACATGGGACAACGGCCATCAAGCACACATATTGCACCAAGGTAAGTGCTTTTCTTTTCACACCTCAATTTAACTTTTATTCTGAGCAAAAAATAAAACTTTGTGGAAAGTATATATATATTTATATATATATGTATGCATGTATATATACACACAAAAGAAATTGCAGCAATTGAGTTAACGATAAAATAACCTAAAGTGCTTTTTTATTATTTCTTTAATATACCAATATGAGGTTCTGCAAACTTGTCCCTCTGGACACATTCAGCGTTACACAAAGTCTCTCAGGAAAACCCCCACCCTGCATGATCCCCCTGCCTTGACCCTGAAAACAGATCACAGCTCTCCAGTCTACTGACTTCCCCAGAGGTGGTGAAAGGAAGTCCCATGCCGATGACCCAGAGAGGTCTTGATATCTTAAGGCCTCTCCTGGGCATTGTACCATGATCTCCTCCTAAAGGGAGGTGGAATTCAACAAATGACACCACTCCTGACACCAAAATCGTGGTACGCCCAGGAGATTGGCCAGACCCTGCCAGGAAAGACGGGCCACTTTCCTTCAATGCCCCCGCCCGCCTGCCTGGGAGGGGCCAAATTCACTCAGGTTGGTTTGATGGTGCCAGACAAAACTAAGCCCATGAACTCCGGTCCCTCGTGCTGATGAGCACTCCGAAGGGCAGCACAGCTGGAGATGCTGTGGGAGCCCAAAGTACCAGTCTTCAGGGCGACAGTGGTTAAGGTCACGTGGGAAGAAGCGGGTCTGATTTCATTCTGCAGGTTCTCTCTAACCTCACGCTAGGCTCACGCAAGGTTTGGGAAACCAGCCACCATGAAGGTCCCTTCTAGCTCCAAGTCAGTCAGAGGCCCTCTCTTCTCTGAGGTCCTTGGCACTAGAGATCAGGCTTACAGGAGGATGGGGGGAGAGTGCTAGAGGAAAGGAGGAAGGAAAGACTGCCTACCCTGTGGAATAACCCTGATTTTCACCACTCATGAGCATTTTAAGCATATTCCTGACTTTTTAATGGCTGACTGGATCCGAGCGTCTCTCTCGTAATCTAAAATCACCCCCCCCCCAAAAGGCAGATGCTTCAACCTCAACTAGAAGATTCTGTCGGCTTAAACACTATTTAAGATGCTTCCTCATCACCCCCAAACCGTGGAGCAGAAAAGTCACTGACCTGGATAGGATCCAACTTGGACACAGCCCTGGCTAACCAGGAAGAAGCACTATTTAAACCACAGAAGCTTCAGATGTTCTTCCCTGGGGTTCCGTTTCCCACCACAGCTCCCAGGGAGCCGGCACCCAAGGTATCGTAGGGTGGGCATGTGGAAAGGTCACTGGCTACCCTCTGAGACAAGCAAACTTCGGGGTCCCACCTGCTGCTCTCTTCGAAGTTGTAAACAGCGAGGCCCCTACCTCAGAGCTTCCCGTGGGTGCAAGGTTCAGGCGAGCCAAGGTCAACCCGCGCTCAGCAGTGGTTTTCCGAGAGGACAGATCCACTGTGGTAACAGAAGATTTCTCCTACCTTGTCAACGTCTGCTGAGGTCCATGGTCGTCAGAACCCACCAGCCTCTTGGGGAAGGGAGTGCAGAAGGTTGAGAGGGAGTCAGCTCTCCTGGCTAGCCTCCCGGGGTGAGAAATCAGCTGCTTGTAGTTGAGCCCACTGCTCCCTGGCAGTAGCAGCCTGAACCACCACTGCCCTCGTCCAAATCTGTGCCTGAGCATCCTCGTAAAGGCTCCAAGGTCATGATCTGATCTGGAGACTGTCTTGACTGGCCTTGAGTAATGGCTCAGAGAACAAGGGAGTGATCAGTGCAGACTTCTTACGTCAGGGAGTGGAAATGCAAGGCAGAATCATGGCTGCTTGCTGCCTGACCTCAATGATTTGGAAAAGCAGCCATGCCTGTGGAGAGCTGCTCCTTGGTCAAGACAAGAAAAGGGCTCTTGAGACGCAGAGGCCTAGTCCACCCTGGGCCGTGCCTCGCGAGCTTCTGGAGCACTCACGACCACGTTCATCTAGCCAGTGGAGAGAGACTTTCCATTGTAGCGTGGATTGTATTTTATAGTTTATTTTAAGAGGCAATGACTTGGAGCCAAAGGCAGACAGATGGATATAATTCTATACGTAAATCAAAAAAAGGTTTTTTTCTTATAACACGACTTAATGAAACATTCCAAATGAGATAACTTATTGCAACATTTCAGGCTTTTTGGTGGAAGGGGATTTTTTTTGTTTTGTTTTACCCTGAGTAGAAGATCACCATTTTTTGTTTTTGTTTTTTTTTTCTTTAGAAATCACACGACTAAGCTGAGCAAGTCACGACCTGGTTTGCACTGTACTAGGCTGTATGCAAACTCCAGAGGGGTGGGAGGGAGGAGGGAGGGAGCAAGCAAAGGCCTGGCTAGAATCTGGAACCAGGACACCTGGCCTGCCAAGTACATGCCACCCCACATGAGCTCCCTGGAATCCGCACCTTCTCCTGACAAGCAAAATGTAGCCCTGCTGCTCTGCAGGAGAAAATACCGTTAACAGGAAGGCAGACCACTGACCAGCCACTGGCCATAAGCCACATGTTCACTCTAGGACAAAATAGGGGTGTTGCCCAAGGAAAATTCACTGTGATTGGCAAGCCCTGGCAACCCACGGAGGGAAAGGAAGAACCAGGAAGGCAAAGGCTGTGATCATGTTGCTCGAGCCTGATCTGCCCACGTGTCATCGTCGGACAGCAGTCCACAACTTGCCTGGGGCCCCTGCAAACCAGATACTCCCCACGGCCTGTGGGCCAGGCCTCAAGCTGTCCGTTTGTGCTGAAGGGGGCTGCCACGACCCTGCATTACCCACTGAGCTCCACCGACAGCAAGCGCACACAGCAGAGGCATCTCCCTGAACCCTGCCCAACTACAGCTCTGCCAGGCCTCGGCACTGCCCTCTCCGATGGAGCAAGGGTCTGGCCTTCCCAGCAAGCGTCAGCCTCAGAATCAAAAGACACACAGAGAGGAGCAACACTCAGCACACTGAACTCTCCTGCCGATTCACAAAGACCCCAGTGCAAGTGGTGGGCAGTATCAGAGTGATGGAAACCACGCCCTTTCATTTAGAATTTTTATGCATACAAGTAACCTTAATTTCCAAGTTCACATGACAATAAGCAAAAGTGACATACAGTGCAGCCAAACAGTTCATTTATAACTTAGCTTTTTTTTTGTTGATTTTTTTTTTTCCCAAAGATCAGTTCCTTAAAATGGATGCTCCTGGGCTGTGAATAAAGAAAATACGTCTGAAAGGTGAGGGTTTCAAACAGTAGATTTCTTCATCCTTCCAACTTCTGACCCCAGGACGGCAGGCATCACACCTGTGCTCCACTCACCCCCCTTCCCTGCAGGTGAGCGCACAGCCTCTCACTTGGAGAAGCTGCTGGTCAGGCCCATCTCCTCCTCCCCCTGCAGTAGTGCTTCAATGGGAATCAGATTGGACGGGGTGTCCAGGCTCTGGAGGGACAGAAACTGTGACACATCCATGGCACTTAGTGTTTCTGTCGGAGGGTCTGAAGGAGTCTCTGCTTGTCTGTTTTGTTCACAGGAGGAGGGTATGGTGGAGGACGACGAGAGGGGGACAGGAGGTGAGGACAAAGTCTGTGGTGGCCGCTGCAGACCAGGCCCATCGGGAGGCTGGGGGCTTGGCTCTGGGGGAGGTGGGGAAGAACAGCCCTTTCTCCTGCCAGAGGCCCGATCCTTCGCAGAGTCCCGGCACGCACACTGGCACTGACAGGCCTCCTCCTGTTTGATGATGATCACGGGAACACTGAGGCCAATCTGCTGTACAGAGCTCCCTGCGAGAGAGGCGAGAGAGGGCACTCCTCAAGCAGCCGCTGGGCAGGGGCAGGAGGGGCCAGGGGTGTGGAGCAGGGGAGGAATGGTGGGGGTGGGGGTGGGTGCCACGCCCCAGGCTGTGCTCTGCTTTAAGCTGGACCACGTTCCTTCTCAGACAAAAAGCCGACACTCCCTCCCCTCAGAACTAGGCCCCCTCCTTGGATATCCACGCGCCCTGTATTCCCAGCTTCACTTCTGGCCATTCTCCACGGCGCACTCCATGTCACCACAAGCAGGCACCTCCCTTCTCCTGACACGTTCTTTAGACACCCGGGCCTGTGGGTGCTTCCTCTCTTCTAACCCACCTGGACACCCTGGACCTGGAGCACTTAGGCTCATCTTTCGGGACCAGCTCACCCACCCCCGAGGCCTGTGTGGAAGCTCCCCTGGCCCAGGGGCGCCTGCACGGGCCTCCTGGTGTGCTTGCACACTACAGCACTCTCCCATCCACACCGCTCTCTGCACCACCCAGGATCTGCTCGCTTCTGCCTGCCTGGGATGCTCTGAACACTCTTCAGACATCTCACTCATCTGTGTGGCCCAGAGTCTGGCACACAGTAGGCGACAGCTCCGTCCCTCAGCCGGCTGGGGTGCCCGCCCACTCCTCAGGTGCACGCGTGTTGTGTGCACACATGCCCTGATGTCAGCCAGGCTCTGCAAGTATCAAAAGAGCTAAAGACCAACGGGCTGGAGAACAGGGTGGACCTGGGGGGCCTGAGAACCACGCTGCGGCTATGCCACAGGGTCGCTCACCACCTGAGGGAGCCATTTAATCTTTCTGGGTCCCAGTTTCCTAATCTAGAAAAGACAGAGTTTGAATAAAAGGACCTTTCAGCTCTATATGAGTCTCTGACCCAGATGCTATTTCTTCATTACTGTAATTAGAAAAGAGCCCAGCGAATTAACAACTGCCCTGTTTAGCATTAACTGGGATTTGAACATTTTTTTCTGGCGTCATTAGAAGCTGTATCTGGGGGCCGGCAGGTGGCATGGTGGTTACAGGTGCTGGACTCCCATATGGCCGACCGCGGTTCGAGTCCTGGACCTGATGGCTTGCTCTCTCTCTTTCTCTCTCTTTCTTTCTCTCTCTCTTTGTCCCTCTCTGGTCAAATCAAAATAAATAAAAGTTAAATAAAATAATTCTTAAAAAAATAGCTGTATCTGGAAGGGAAAGAACCACTACTAGCTAAAACATGGTAAGCCTGCTATTCCCCCGAAAGCTCACTAGCTGCCAGTTGCTGGGAGACTACGAACTACTATGGCGGAGCTAACTGAAGCTGTTTAAAGATGTCAGCGTTTAACAACGGGGCAAAGCAATAACGAACCTGCCTCCAGGGCCGAGACAGCTAAGGTTCTCTGAGGGCTACCGCAGGAGTACGTACCTGTGCTGCTGGCTACTGGTACTGCAGTGGTAAAAAACACCTTCTCGACTTTAGATGCTTGCTGCTGGGGGAAAAAAATCACATTTATGACCACTGTGACATGGCAGCTCTCCAAGGACCTGAAGCCTCCCCGGCTGTAACAGCCTTCCGGGAAGACAAAAGCCCTCAGTGCTCAGGGCTTTGGCGCCTAGCGACCTTCTGTCTGTGCTGACATGAGGTCACTGGACGGTGCGACACGCAGCTCTGACGTGCAGCCAGCTGTGAGCCCCCAACCCAGAGCTCTGACGTGCAGCCCAGCTGTGAGCCCCCAACCCAGAGTGTGCCCCCGCCTAACCCAGAGTGTGCCCAGCTGTGAGCCCCCAACAGAGAGTGTGCCCCCGCCTAACCCAGAGTGTGCCCAGCTGTGAGCCCCCAACAGAGTGTGCCCAGCTGTGAGCCCCCCAACCCAGAGTGTGCCCCCGCCTAACCCAGAGTGTGCCCAGCTGTGAGCCCCCGCCTAACCCAGAGTGTGCCCAGCCTCCTCCAAGCTGCTTTTCTCAAGCTGATAGTCTTCTCAGAGGGAGCCCCAGGACCAGCTACTTCCAGCTCTCCCATCTCCTCCTCTGCCCCAATACTTCTTCCAAAGGTAGAAAGTTCTTTGTTTCCCCTCAGGAATTAAGCTCCATGCTAAAGAGAGGCTAAGGTTGCTTCTAGCTGGCTGGCAGCCCCCCCGGAGGCCCTGGCAGTGTGCTCTAGGCTGGGCAGAAGGGTGGGCCCTGGACTCGGCCACACCTGGAATCAAGTACGAACTCTGCCACTTAATAGCTGTTGACATCAGGCAAGTGATTTCATTTCTTGAAAGCTGAGTGTCCTCAACTGTAACAATGGGGACAATAGCCAAAGGCTGTCAGAGGACGCCGAGGTTCAGTGAGATGAGGCATGGAGAGCACTGGCACTGGGTGAACCTCAGTAATCAGGAGCCATTTCTGTTTCTCCTAAGTGAGACTGCACAATCGCGCCCAGAAAACCACCCTTATCACTCAGATACACTTCCTGGTAAGCTGGCTAAAGGGTCTTTGCTTTTGGCAAGTCTCATCTTAAAGGGACTTTGTCTTTTTATCCCTGTAAGGAAAAATCAAAGTCTCTAAACTGCGTCTGGGAGGACAGTAAAAGCCTCTAAGTTACAGAAGATGACACCATAAAACAATGGTGGGGAGGGCTGGCTCTGTGGCACAGTGGAATGGTCTGCTCAGGAGAAGCCGGACCACATGGCAACTGGCTCACATCCCTGACCCAGTCAGCCTGAATCACACACGAGTGCCTGAGTCTGACGGGCTCAAGGACTGAAGGAAAGAATCGTGGTACGATGAGACCCTCTGGAAGGTGCTCAATCCTCTTAATATGAATGCACGTGCTCTATCATGAATAAAGAAGAAATAAATTTTTAAATGGTAGAGACATGAGACCCATATTTAAATATATGCAACTGAATGAAGTAGAAAAGGGATGGCACTAGTTTCATGCAGCTCCTCAGGGCAGGTCCATAGGAAACGACAAAAGCTGCTGAGAGGCAAGGAGAGAGCCGAAGCCCTTTCAGATGACTCCAGCCATCTGAACATGGGAGCAGGCTGCCTCCAGAGGTGGCTGGCACTCATTTCTGAAACCTGACTGCTCTCATGTTTAGCCCTGAACTAACTGCCTTTTCCATTTGTCTGACAGTGGCATTTACCCCCCCGGCAGAATCTCTGACCTAGTACACCTTTTCTCCATCCAGTTCCTACCCACGCCTATCCCACACTGGGCCTGTGAGGCACCCAACAAGCCCTGCTCTGGCAGCACCATGTGGCACCCACAGCACAGGCTCTGCGGCCAGTCTGCCCCTGCTCAAATTCTGGCTTTGCCATTCGGGAGCTAAGTGACCTTTGGTTGGTCACTTAACCTTTCTGGACCTCAGCTCTCCATTGGTAAAGTTATGCCTGCCTCTCAGAATGCTGTGATGTGTTAGAAAGTGCTAGGTTAGCACAGTATGTGACATATTAAGTACAGACGTCGAAGGGATCAGTGGTGGCTAGGGGGAGAGGGAAAAGGGCTGAGTATGTGAAGCACAGGGAATACTTAGGAGGTGAATCTGTCCTGGATATGGTAATGGTGGGTACGTGACATTTATCAAAACCAATACAAAATAATGAGCCCTAATATAAACTATGGATTTAGTTACAAATTATGTATCAACACTGGTTCATAAACTGTAACAAATACATTACACTGAGAAGATGTTAATGATAGGGGAAACTGGTGGAAGCAGGGAGGGTGTATGGGACTGCTCCATACTGTCTGTTCCATAAAATCTCGTAAAAAACTAACCTACAAATAATGTACACGCATGATGGCTGACTGGTGTTAGATCTTTAATTGTAAGGCTTAAGCTACCGCAGTAGTCCTTACGCATAGTAGGGCTCGACAGAGGACAGCTGGCACTATTCTCTGGCCGTTACTATCATCAGAACTTACTGCTCTTCATGTTAACTTTTAGGAGGTTTTTTCTTTCTCTTGTTTTTCTTTTTTTTTTTTGAGAGATTTTCGCTATAGGGTGCATGCGCTCGCCAGACAGAGAGAGACATTAGAAACAGAAAGCGAGAAATCACCCCCCAGGGGGGATGGCCACGCCGCAATCCCTTCTCCTCCATTCTCCTCTCAGGATCTTGAGCACGCACGCACACGCGCCCGGTGTGAGTTTTAAGCCACCGGGTCCGGGACGCGAACCGCGGTCGACTACGTGGGAGTCCAGCGACATAGCCATTACGCTAACTGCTGGTTCCCACTTTTAGGAGGTTTTGACCTCTTAACTAGAATGTAAGTTTTTACGGAAAAGAGATCCTGTTTTACTCTTCGATAGCCTCCAGAAGATACGGCGTGGGTGTGGCAGTTACCAGCTCTCCCAGTGTTAACTGAATGGCTGGTCGTGTCATTTGTGCTGTCCTTGAAACTGAGCACTGTCTTAGGGGATGGTTCAGATGGGGCTCTGGGAGCACAGCGTGTTTCACACTGGGCCTCTGCTCTCTGTCCCAGGTGACTGGGTCACATCAGTCCCTCTCCTCAGACTGGCTCTGCTTTAGACTCTCTGAAGCATTTGAGGGCCTCTGGACCTTACTGACTACTCTCTGGTACTAGAAGTTGTGAAGCTGTGGTTAGCTTGGATTGAGCATCCCCAATCTAGAAATTCAAAACTTAAGATGCTCCAAAATCCAAAACCTCATCAGTGCTGACATAATGCCACAAGTGGGACATTCTACACCTGCCCACAGGTGACACACTGTGATCAGAATGTTGCAATACAAAAATATAGTTTACAATTACCTTCAGGTTATGTGTACAAGATGTATATAAAACATTCCAAAATCCAGAGAAAAATATCTGAAACACTTCTGTCCCAAGCACTGTGGGTCGGGGTGCCCAACTGCTAGTAGGAGTACTTGTTCAAGTGCCTCCTGCTGGTCAACCTAAAGGCCGCCTGTCCACCCCGTTACAGCGCTAACCACATGCTCCTGGTGCACGCCACTCAGTCACGGGAGATGACTAAGAGGTGGAACTACATGGTTCAGCAGAGGTATGACAGCCATTTTCCTTTCAGAAAGCAAAACCCTCTGAACACATGACCCCTGTAAACACATCTCACCCACTGGGCACGTTCGTACGTAATACTTACAATTTGTTCTTGGTTTTGTGGTGAACCGGTGGCACCATTTAGTATCCATTGTAATTTCTGCTCTCCCATGACTAGGCTGGGCTGCAGGATAGCCGTGCTGGGAGTTGGGGTGATGGTTATGGTGGGGTTACTAGTTAGGACAGGGTTGGCCCCCAGGGGCAGAGTCTGGACCATGGCCGGCAGGGGCTCAGTAGTACTTGGTGGTGGGGCTGGTGCTGCCACGGGTGCTGCCCCCGCCGCCGACGCAGAAGCCCCGGCCACAACGGACAGTCCTGGCACGATGGGCTGCGGGGCCTGAGGGTGCAGGAGGAACTCTTGATGATTAGCAGCAAACTGTGTGCTGTGGGGAACAGGCACTTCCGGAGGTTGTGAGAGAGCAGGGGGGTTGCCAAATGCAGCTTGCTGGGAGCCAGTTCCTAGGGAGGGAGCAGGCGGAGGAGCAGACGAAGCTGAGGCTGGTAGTAGAGGCTGGGGTGGCTCGGAGATGCCGGGCTGCAGTACAAGTGGAAGAGATAAAGATGCTGAATTTCCTGTGGGTGGCGGAACATCACTGACTGACTCTGCATCACCATTAAAACTTTCAATCAAGGCAGCTGGCAAGAAAAAGAAATAGAAACATATATACAAATCCCACGCCTTTGATGAGCCACAGATACACAGCATTGGGGCTAAGGAAAGGCAGCGAACGTCCGTCGGGGCCAAATCCCTCAGTGGGGGAGGCTGGCTTTTTGCTTTTTCATCCGATGACACCTGTGGTCAAAGTACCAGGTGTCAGGACCAACCTCACTTTCAAACCATCAGAAAAATGTCCTAGGGCTTTTCTGGAAGAGACTAGATGTACCTTTTTTAGGGCACGGCCAGTGAGTACACTTTCTGCATCGTGAAACTATGGACAGATCTCCACTCGAAGCTGGTGTACGAACCCGTCCACCGTGCACGGGGAGGCACATCAGAAGGCCCCAGCCCCAACCGTTCTTCTAAAAGCCAACAAGAGATTCTGGAAAAGGAAACCCTCGTCTTCTGGAGCTGAGTAAGTAGGGGAAAGATGGAAGGGAACTGAAAGGCCCATACTTTCCCGACCTTTGACAGAAAGCCCTCCTCATTTAAGCCAACGGAAACATTCCTTGATGCCTCTCGGTCCACACCAGTGAGCAGGAGCTCTCCCCAAAGCTGAGTTGAGAGCAGGAGGAGGGGCGGGATGACAAACCTGTCTGTTGAGGATCTTCCTGAATTGCTGTGTCATCTGAATTCTGGAACATTAATTCAAAAATGATTGCTGGTGAAATTGTGCTGAGGTCCTGGCCCTGTGTCTGATGGAGAAAGACAAAGACGGGGCACTTACTATCCTGAGACAATCCTTCACCATGAGAGAGTATGTTCAAAGCAGCCAGACAACACTTTTGCTATACTTCTTGTTTCTTTCCTTTTTCTTTTCTTTTCTTTTTTTCTTTTTTTAATTTGTTATAGGTGGCGTGCACTCACCAGAGAGGGAAGGAGATGGAAGGAGAGACAGAGAGAGGGAAGTGAGAAATTGCCCCCTCAGTGGGCATGGCCATGCCGCAGTCCTTATCTCCAACTCTCCGCTCCAGATTTGGGGCACACACACACATATATGCCTGCCATGTTTTCAAAGTGACCGGGTCCACAACTGGAACTGTGCAGGTGGCCGTGTGAGATTCAACAGCCTTAACTACCACACCCCTGGCTGACTCTATGCTTCCTGTTTCTATGTTTTCCTATTTCCAACCTCAGACACTGAAGATTTGGGTCCTCGAACACTCTAAAATAGGAGCTGGCCAACTGGGACTTGCAAGTTGGTTTTGTAAATACAGTTTTTGTGAATAAAATTTTATTGAAACAGGGCCCAAGAAGTGGGTGGAGGGTAAGGTGCTGGATTTCCACGCGGCCGGCTGTGCAGTCTGAGTCCTGGGCCTAGCAGCCTGAAACACACACTGGGCACATGAGCGCGTGTCCAAATTCCAAGAGAACGCAGAAGGAACCGTGGTGGGGTCATCCCCCAGAGGATGGCTCCTCTCGCTCTCTCTGGTGAGCACGTGTTCTATAGCAAAAACTTAGGGGGAAAAAAGTGGTGAGCAGAGGTACACTCATTTGTACATGTTGTCTATGCCACTCCATGACACAACGGCAGTTCTGAGGAGTTGTGACAGAGACCACATTGTCCACAAAGCCTAAAATATTTACTATCTGGCCTTTTACCAGAAAGAGCTTGCTGACGCCTGCTCTAAAAGAACAAACTCTACAGAAAATAGGATTGTATAGTATCTGTTATGCTGGGACTTGCTTCTCGCGTGTTTAACTACCGTGCTTATCTACCAAGGTCAGTACAGAGTGTATCTATGACTTTCTAGCTTGTACACATGGTAATAAACAACACAAAGCAACATATGATGACAAACAACAATGACAGCCTTAAAGGCCAAAGGCATGAGAAAAAGATAAAATGTGAAGGGAAAAAACCAACATCATGCCCTGAGGCCCTGACAGCTGATAGGCACTAACTAAAAGGCCCACTCTTCAGTTCAGGGAGGGGAAAACTACTATATGGTCCTTTTTCAGCAGTCTGCCTGCTGTCCACCTCCACCCCTGCTTTCTGCAGGGCAGGAGTGACAAAAGTGACTGTCTACAGAAGTCCGGGTAAGCAGCCAAGCTAGGGGAAGGGGCAGGGAGGGAGAGGGAGCCCTGGGCATCCAAAGGGCTTCAGCTGATGGCTGCCACGTGGCTGCAGGCCAGGAGTTAGTGGAGCTCAAGGGCCACAGCGCAGGGCCAGCCAGTGGTATGGTGGTTAAGGCAGCTGGATCCTACATGGTGGACTGAGCAGTTCAAGTCCCAGACCCAGTGGCTTGAAAAACACACCAGGCATAGACACATGTGTGCCCCAAATCCCGAGAGGGGGATGGAAGAGAACCATGGCCATTCCCCCCTCTAGGGGGTGGTTTCTCTGTCCCCTTCTTTTGCTCTCTCTACTGAGTATGCATGCCCAACACAAAATGTAAAAATTTTAAAAAGTGCCAAAATATGGACTTTAATGTAAATCCAACTGGCAAGAAACTGAAAATAATTTAAAAGCACTGTATAGGCCAAAGTAACACCTCTGTTCAGACCAGATTTGTCCCAACGCCGGTATGTGTTTTAAGGTTCTTTGGCAACAACTCTGCTCTGGGAGGGAGGACTCCCAGGATTGCGTTGGGGCTGGCCAGGATCGTGGAGAACGGGGCTGTTCACCAAGCTGGAGCGCCTTGGCTGTGAAACTGCCCACTGATGCCAAGAGCAGCCAGCTATTCTGTCACGATTCCATTAGCTGAGACAACGAGAAAGGCAAGCTCCGTGATTCTGGCTGCCAAGGTGGCAGAAGCTGAGGCAGGCACCCGTGGGGTTTCCAGCTTCCAGCCCAGAGGGAGTGAGGACTCACGGGTTGTGAGTGTGGCCTCCAAACTTCTCGTTGTGAAGCCAAGCAGGAAGTGCACTGCACAAGAAATATAGACACACCTAGGTTCTTCATGTGTGTGTACATATGTATAACATACGTACCGCACACGAGCGCCTGTCTGTATACAGCACATATGGGTATTGCACACTCACCCACATGCACAACTCAAACACGACTGAAACAGCTTACCCTACTGCGTGCTATGTCTGATAGTCTCTATTGGGTTGATGTCTCTGAAGTGCTGACTCTAAACCACTCTTACAAATAGAAGGCTAACAACTACCAAACTAAGTTTGCAACTTCTTCATGATTATTGTTTTTGCTCTATTTGTTTATAAGTCATTATCAGTAGTAACATCATTAAAAGGAACAGGCTTGGGGCTAGCTCTATAGCCTAATTAAAGGAGCCAGAGCCTAAGTGGCCAACTGTGTAGTCTGGGTTTCAGACCCAGCAGCTTGAAAAACATCTTGGGTGCATGTATGCACATGCCCCAAGTCCAAAGAGAAGGAGAAGATGGAGTAGGAGGGATTGTGGCGTGACCACCACTCCCCATGGGGCGGCTTTTTCCTCTCCCTCTTTCTGGCAAGCACATGCACCTTTAGCAAAAAGAAGGAAAAAAAAAAAAAAAAAAAAGGAACAGGCTATATTTGTCAATGATACCTCACTAATGCTGGAAGAAAAAAGGAACGGGTCTGGGTACCCTAAAAGATCTCTACAAAAGTGCTGACAACCACACTATTCATCATAGTTCTAAACTAGGAACTATCTGAACACCCAAGAGAAAGAATGAATTGTGGCGTCTTCATCTGGTGTAATATGATACTATTCAATAACAGAATGGATGATCTATAACTAAATGTAACAACGTAAATTAATTTCTTACACACAGTGTGAGAAGAAAGCCAAACACAAACAAGTATGAGATTCCAGTCACAAAAGCACAGAACAGGGAACCACCATCTTCCAGTAATGAACCAAACTGACGAACACAGAGGGAAAGAGAGGCACCCGATACATGTTCTCCAGGCCTTTTAGAAAACATGGAGTGGTTCCTCTGGGAACATACATGTGAATCTACAAGAAAGGTGATAATGTAGACATCAAGGGAAGGGGTACTGCTCAAAAAGGAATGCCCCACAAATGTCACCAGGCGAAACTGGAGGAGTCTTCAATGGTACCCAGCATGCTGCTGGCATTATCGTAAACAAGGGCAAGATTCTTGCCAAGAGAATTCATGTGGGTATTGAGCATATTAAGCATTCTAAGAGCAGAGACAGCTCCCTAAAACGTGTGAAGGAAAATGACCAGAAATAGGAGGAAGCCAAAGAGAAAGGGACCTGGGTTCCACTGACGCGCCAGCCTGCTCCACCCAGAGAAGCCACTGTGTGAGAACCAATGGAAAGGAGCCTGAGCTACTGGAACTTATTCCCTATGAATTCATGGCATGATGCGTGTTAAAAATAAACTAATCTGTGGTCGATAAACATGTTTGCCTTAATTGAGTAGAATTATGTTCCCTCCCCAAAGTTAATTTTTATTGGGCTCTAATTCATTTTGTAGTATCTTTATTTAAATTTAGTATTTTTTCACCTGAAAGATGTTAGGTGGTTTGGTTTATACAACAAATAAAACTTAGTTGGTTAGAAAAAAAAACAACAAACAGACAAACAAACAAACAAAAAAACAAAAGCACAGAACATGGCCGGTCCCAGGGCCAAGTAATTACAGGGGCAGGATCCACATGGCAGGTCACATGGTTTGAATTCCAGCCAAAGGAGCTTGAGAAACATGTCAGGTGCTTGTGCATGTGTGCCCAAAATCCCAACAGGATAAAGAAGTGGAAGAGAAAGAGTTACAGCAAGACTGCAGCCCACTGGAGGTTCCTTTGTTCTTCTCTCTCTTTGTCGCCCTGCCTCTGTCTGGCAAGCTCATGTACCCTCTGGCAAAATATTTAGAAATTAAATTAAAATTAAAATAAAGCACACACACAGGACAAATTAATCTTCATTGTTAGAAGGATAGCGGTCACTGCCAGGGGCATGGCAGGGGCTGTGGGGTACGAGGAACTTCCTTGATCTGGTGCTGGGTCCACAATGTTGCACTGTAATGACTCACCAAGCCATTCACCTGGGTTGAATGATACATATGTATACGTGTGTATGCGCGTATGTATACACTATGTGTACGATACCTCAGTATAAAGCTTTGGAGGGGCTGCCCTGCCTATGGGGTAGCTCCTATCTTTCCTTCCAGATAACAGCTCTCCCTTTCCTTTTTTTTTTTTTTTTTTTTTTTGAGAGGTTTTTGCTATAGGGCACGTGTGCTCGCCAGAAAGACAGAGAGACAAAAAGTGAGATCCACCTCCTAGGGAGGATGGCCATGCTGCAATCCCTTCTCCTCCATTCTTGGGCATGCACGCACATGCACCCGGTGTGAGTTTAAGCCATCAGGTTCAGAACCTGAACTGCAGTCAACTACATGGGAGTCCATCGACGTAGCCATTACAATAACTATTGGTCCCTCTTCCTTTCCTCTAGAAAACAAAAACATTCACACATCTCTCCTCACATGACAGCTCCACTGATGGAGTAATCTGCTCTGTGCACTTTCTCTCCCCTGCACACACACACACACACACACACACAAAGCTTTACACATGGTGATTAAAGTGCTAGATTCTCACATAGCTAACCATGGTTCACGTTCTAGACCCAGCGGCTTGAAACTCATGCCAGGCGCATGTGCATGCATGCCCAAAACCCTGATGGGATACTGGAGAACGGACTGCAGCACGGCCAGCCCCCTGGGGGAGTGATTTCTCACTTTCCCTCTCTCTCTCTGTCTCTTCAGCAAACACACATGCCCGATAGCAAAAATCTCTCTCTCTCTTAAAAAAAAAAAAAAAAAAAAAAAAGCCACGGTCAGGTTTCAGGGCAAAAATTCCAGGGCAAAGTGAGTGGGAATGATCCCTGAGAGCGAGGAGATAGCAGGCTGAGGCCCTGGCGCGTGGAGACAACAGCAGAGAAGAGCAGCACGCTGGGGGCAGGCAGGGGTCAGGATGGATCCTGGAGCTCAGCAGCCAGAAGGCCCACGGGCCCTTCCACGGCAGCTGCATCCCCCTCTTAACAATCAGTGTGGGACCAGCAGATGGCATAATGGCTATGTCGCTGGACTCCCCATAGTCGACTGTCGTTTGAGTCCCAGGCCCAGTAGCTTAAAACTAATGCTGGACACATGTGCGTGTGTGCCCAAAATCCTGAGGAGAGAATGGAGAAGGGATTGCAGTGTGGCTATCCCTCCTGGGGGGGGTGATTCCTAGCTTTCTGTCTCTCTCAGTCTCTCTGGCAAGCACACACACCCTACAGCAAAAATCTCTTTAAAAAAAAAAAATTAAAGGGAACCAGCAGTTAGTGTAATGGCTATGTCGCTGGACTCCCACGTAGTCGACCGCAGTTCGCGTCTCGGACCCGGTGGCTTACAACTCACGCCGGGCGCGTGTGCGTGCGTGCCCAAGATCCCGAGAGGAGAATGGAGGAGAAGGGATTGCGGCGTGACCATCCCCCCGGGGGGTGATTTCTCGCTTTCTGTCTCTATGTCTCTCTCTGTCTGTCTGGCGAGCGCACGCGCCCTGTAGCAAAAAACCTCTCAAAAAAAATAAATAAATAAAATTAAAAATAAAATCGGTCTTAGTGAACTGAAGCTCCTTCCAAGGGTGCACACACACCTTACGGCTGCTCAGAACCTGAGAAAGGATGACCTTATGCTAATCTACCTTTGATGTTATCAAATCCTAACTTTTTTTAAGCAAACCAAAATCAATCCTATTGCTTCAAGGAATTGTGGCCTTGTTTGAAAGACTGAAAATAATTTCCATATATGGGATAATGCTGTGTATCTGAGCATAATATATAACTATACTCCAAGGCCTCAAGCTCCTTTTTGATATAAATTGTGGTAGAAAGGTGTTTGTTTATCTATCTATCTATCTGTTTTTATTACCAGAGGGTCTGCATGCTCACTGAAAGGGGAAGTCAGAGAGGGAGAAAGGAAAGACCCAGGGAAGACCTCAAAGGGGTGTGATCACACTGCAATCCTTTCTCCTCTAGTTTTCTATCCCATCAGGATTTACGGCAAGCACTCACATGTATTTCTCAAGTCACCAGGGTCAGGATTCGAACTGCAGTCAGCCACATGGGATCCAGCTCCTTACGGCTTATGCACGGGGCTTAATCGCTGCAGTAAGGGGCTGGCTCAAAGGCTTCTCGTTTTACAAGCACTTTATGTCCGTCCCCTCCCCCTTAATTTGCCAGAGGGTATGAGTGTGCATTTGCCAGAGACAGCACCTTCCCATACGGCACGGTCACACCACAGTTCCTCCTCACTTCCCATCCTGTCGAGATCTGCGGCATGCACGCACATGCGCGTGGTTATGCTTTTCAAGTCGTACCACAGTCCCGTCTCCGTTTCTCCATCCTGTCGAGATCTGAGGCATGCACGCACAAGTACCTGCTTGTTTTCAGGCTGCCAAGGCCAGAATCCAAACCACTTGGTCAGCCATGTGGGCTTCAGCTTCCTCAACCACCAGGCAATGGGGCTGAGCCCTCAAGTGAATTTATTTCAGCCATACTTTCCAGTTCTAGATTTCCACTTGGTATTTTTTTTTTAATTTTTAAATTTTTTTTTTTTTGAGAGATTTCTGCTATAGTGCGCGTGTGCGTGCCAGACAGACAGAGACAGAGGGACAGAAAGTGAGAAATCACCCCCTGGGGGGATGGCCATGCCGCAATCCCTTCTCCTCCATTCTCCTCTTGGGATCTTGGGCGGGCACACACGCACATGTGCCTGGCGTGAGTTTAAGCCACCGGGTCCGGGACTCGAACCACAGTCGACTACATGGGAGTCCAGTGATATAGCCTTTACGCTAACTACTGTCCCAATTTTTTTTTTTTAATATTTTCTATTTTTCTGTTGAGATTTACTATTTGTTCAATATATTACATGTATACTCCTCTGTGTACTTGAGCATATAATAGCTATTTTAAAATCCTTGTCCTCAGAATAATTCTACCAACAGATGGATCATCTTGAGGGTGGTCTCCACAGATTGCCTTTTCTCCTGAGTAGGGGTCATGATTGCCTATTTCCTCAAGTGCTGATTCATCTTCAGTTGCTCTGAACAATGTCAATGGCATGTTGTAGAGACTCCGGAGGCCGTGGCACTTCTCGGAGGAGTGGCAGTTTGTCTGAACATCCCGTTAAGTCCGTCTCCCGTGCAGTACGCAGCAGCATCACCTTCGTTCTCTCCCAGGCAACCCTCCCCCCTTTATTTTCGAGGTACTGTGTCCCTGAGCTCTGCCTTTTGGTTATTCAAGCAGTAATACTTGGTTTTTACTGAATTAGGCCACTGTTTGGTACCAATGGGGGCCTGGGGCTGCCTGGGGTGGGTAAGCTGGGAAGCCCGCTAGTTTACCCAGCGCCTATATTATCTTCCAAACCATCTCTTCTTCCAAGGTTCCTTCTGCTTATTCGGTTGCTCAGTGGTGCCTTCACAGGCTATCCTTTTTATTCTGTCTAGCACTTACGATTGTTTTCTGTAGGAAGGTTGGTCTCAAAAAGCAACTCTGCCATTAAAACCAGGAGAACCCAATACTTGGGGTGTTTATATAAAAAGCAGGTTCACACACCACTCATAAACAGACTGGCTCAGTAGGCTTGGGGGAGCCTAAGGGCCTACATTTTTAGAAGTGCTACAGTTGATTCTAACCACACTTGGAGAACACTGTTTCACGGCATTCCTCAGTCAGTCAGTCTCTCTTCAAACAGTTCCCATAACACTGATGCATTATGCATACAGTCACAGAAAATCTGGCCTAAGCTATATTTATTTACCAGGAAAAACAACAAAGTCCAAATTTAAAATCAGCATTGGCAACATAGCAAAATTCTCGGATTCTCAGGAAGAAGCTGGCATAGGCTCAGACTCATTGCAGAGGTCTGTAAGTTGCTTCCCAGGGCTGGCAGGAACATTTCCTAATGGCATGAATTAAAGCAATCAGATCAAGATACAGTAGATTTGTCCTTTAACAGAGGCCTGTTTCAGTAGTTCTTCTCAAAAACCCAAAAAGGTAAGTTTAGAGAAGGGAACAGACAAAGCAGACAGACAGGAGGATAAGAGAAAGTCCAGAAACTTGAATTCTGGGTACATTTTATGGACTTGACTTTAAGCTCCTTGAGGGCAGACCAAACCTTTTTTTTTTTTCCCCCAAGAGGTTTTTTGCTATAGGGCGTGTACGCTCGCCAGAAAGACAGAGGGAAACAGAGAGACAGAAAGCAAGAAATCACCCCCCAGGGGAGATGGCCACACCACAATCCTTTCTCCTCCATTCTCCTCTCAGGATCTTGGGCATGCATGCACGTGTGTCCAGCGTGAGTTTAAGCCACCGAGTCCAGGACTCGAACCACGGTCAACTACATGGGAGTCCAGCGACATAGCCATTATGTCAACTGCTGGACCCCCAAAACTGTTTTTTTCATCACTACCAGCTGAGCACTAGAAACATGCCTGCTGAAGTGGTCATTCAATATGTATTTGCTAAATGAACAAAAGAAATCATTTTTCTGGTGCTATAAGGTTATCAAGTAAATGAGTTGAAAATCATTAAGGGAGGGGCTGGTAGGTGGCGTGGTGGTTAAGGGTGCTGGACTCCCACTGACTGACCACGGTTCAAGTCCCAGACCTGGCAGCTTGCTCTCTCACTTTCCCTCTCACTTCTCTCCCTCTCATCAAATTAAAATAAATAAATAAATAAATAAATAAATACAGTAATTCTTAAAAAAAAAAAAAAAAAAAAAAACAGTCATTAAGGGGTCCAACCAGTGGTATGATGGTTAATGCACTGGACTCCCACATGGCCAACTGCAATTTGAGTCCACGACCTGGAAGCTTGCTTTTTCACTCTCTCTCTGGTGAGCACATGTGCTCTATAGAAAATTAGTAATAATAAATAAAATTAAATACATTTTTAATAAAGCATTAATAGTTAGAACAATTTCTCCTAATACAGCTCTTATCAGGAGAAAGGAAAAAAAGACCCTAAAATGGTCAGTAATTAAACAAAATTAAACCTAGGAGCCCTCAAAAACTGGCTTTTCTCAACTTCCCCACCACAGCGGATGCTCGATTCCTGTACCCGTTTCCCTAGCACCCACTTCACGGGTACACTCACCATACTGAAATTTTCTCGCAAATCAGAATCTGTGGACAGAAGGCTCAAGTCGCCCAGACCAAGTGAGTGGTGTGCATCCTGTGAAGAGAAAAAATTCTGAGTAACAAAAATCAGAATTTACAGTAACATTATAATGTAATAAAACACTTGATTACAAAGTCCCTGAGGTTCCAAATGTGTGACCTAGAGAGATATAAAACATCCGAAGCAAAGGCCAAGTGGACTACTTCATTAAAAAAAGATCCGGGGGCCAGCCTGTGGCATGGTCGTTAGGCAGCTGGATCCCACGTGGCTGACTGCACAGTTCAAATCCTGGACTGGGCGGCTCGAGCGACATGCTGGGCATGTGTGTGGGTGCATGCGCTTGCACACGCCTGAAATTCCAAAAGGAGGGAGAGATGGAGACGGGACTGCAGTGTGACCGTTCCCCATTGGGGGTGCTTTCTCTCTCTCTGGCAAACACACACGCCCTCTGGCAAAATTAAAAAAATAAATTCTGATATTCTTAGAAGAGTCACTTATACTTCTCTTTCTTTCCCTTCCTTCTTTCCTTCTTAATTACTAGCGGCATGTGTGCTAACTAGGGAGACACACAATTAAAAAAAAATAATAAAAATCCTCCCTTGCTTCCTTCCTTATTGCTAGAGGGTATGTGTGCTCATCAGAGACACACAGAGAGGGAGAAAGCAGCCCTCGACGGAATGCAACCACACCACAACCCCGACCCTCCACTTCCCTATCCTGCTGGGATTTGGGGCCTGCACCCACAAAGGCCCAGCATGTTTGCAAGCCAGCAGGGTTAGGATTCAAACTGGATCCAGTCACGTGGGAGCTAACTCTCTTAACCACCAGGCTCCGGGGCTGGCTCTATTATTTTTCTGAAAGAGTTTCAAAATTATCTCGTGACTCCGGCTTCAGAGTAACAAAAGCTGTAATAATGTAATTGGACTCATTGTCTACAAAGTGCTTACACACGACCCCTTTTGCTATTCATGTAAAGCCTGAAGCCTTATTCCATAATCCCATGTTAACATGAGGAAACTGATGCTAAGACAGAGGGAATGAAGTGCCCCAGACATGTAGCTAACTAGCTGAAGATGAATCTGGTGCTTCTGACTGAACGTCAATGCCCCTTCCTTCCCATATACCACTGTGACCCCAATGTGGACACCGAGGCGTCCTTACTCTGAGCAGTCCTGAGGGTTCACTATTCGAATCTCACTGCCCCGGCTAACTCTGACCTCGGGCCTCCTGGAATGCCAGTGCAAATGACCCTTCAGCTGGAGACCCTGACCTCGCCTGGATCTGGCGCACCTCATGATTGCCTCCTACAAATAGGACTGCACACCTACTTTATGTTAAGCCCCTTCTGGCTCCAGGGATACAATGAACTAAACAAAGCTCCTGCCGCCCTACAGCGTATATCCTAGGGGACGGTGAGAGGACAGGAAACCCAAGTATACAGGGTGGTGCACGCGCTGTGGAGGGCATCTGAGCAGAGACTCAAGGACGGCAAGCTCAGGCATGTAGTCAGGCAGAGTCCCAAGCACGAGGCGGAGCAAGTACGCAGACCTGGGGTGGGCTTTCCCAGGTTCATGGAGCCAGAGAGACAACATGGCTGAAGGGCGAGGAGGAGAAGGGGACGAGTCAGAGAAGTGACAGGCCAGAGTGTGCAAATGTCCTTGTCACCACAAAGATGAGGACTTCTACTTTAAGTGATATGAGGAGCTGGAGGGCCATGAGCAAAGAACAGAAATTATCCACACTGGGGACCAGCAGTTGGCATAATGGCTATGTCGCTGAACTCCCATGTAAGTCGACCGCGGTTCGAGTCCCAGACCTGGTGGCTTAAACTCACACCCAGCGTGTGTGCGTGCGTGCCCAAGATCCCGAGAGAAGAATGGAGGAGAAGGGATTGCGGCATGGCCATCCCCTCTGTGGGGTGACTTCTCGCTTTCTCTCTCTTTCTGGAGAGCGTACTTGCCCTATAGCAAAAACCTCTCCAAAAAAAAAGAAAAAAAGGGAAAAAAAGAAATTATCCGTACTGTGGTTCCGAAAGGTCACACTGGCTGAGGCGTATAGAACAGTATGTGAGAGAAAGGGAAAACGGGTGGGAGGAGAGAAGGGAGCAGAAGTGCTAGGAGCCCACTTAACCAGCTACTGCAACAGTCCAGGCCAGCAGATGACAGCAGACTGACCGAACACGGTAACTGAAAGAAGTAATCGAGTTCCAGAAGTATGCTCAAGGTAGAGCTCACAAACTTTGCTGGTAAATGGGCTACGAGAACAGAAAAGGAGTTTGGGTGTGTGCCATTTACTAAGATGGGAAGACCCGGCAGAACAGGTGTGGACGTGTCACGTCTGGGGAGACGACATGTGGAGGTGGGGAGTAGGTGCTGAACATGTGAGTCTGGAGTTCAGGGAGAGACCCAGGCCCGGAGACACCAACGTAGGACTCGAAGGCAGCACGGGTGGCCTGGACAGCCCAGGCCAGAGGAGACCCTGCCCGGGGGAGTGGCCAGAGCTCCAGGGAGGCAGTCCCCGGACTACACACCGGGGCACTCCAGCCTCAGAGGGTGCTGGCAGTTACTGTCCCCTTGGACTGCTACGGAGCGAGAAGCTGGCCATGACTTCAATGCAGCTTAGCAAAGATTCTCACATTTTAAATATTGTTTTCTGGGTTTAAAGGTGAATATAGTAGGCATGAAGATATCGTTAGTCTAGTCCTCCAATTAGTGATGGGGCTTGGATTTGAATTCAGACAGCCACACTTCAAGAAAGCACCTAAATCTTTCACTGCAATACACAAACCCCTGCTGTCACTCTGTGGGGCCCGGTTCAAAGTGAGAGACAAACACAGCGCACACCTCGGATCCGTTGTGTGGTGGGAGTGCACTGTACGCGTGGCCTTTGTTGTCGTGGCCTTTCATGTGGCTTTTGAGACTGTACTGAGTGCTGAATGTCTTCTCACAGCCATTACTGGGGCAAAAGAAGGGTCTTTCACCTGAGAGAATGACAAAAGTAGTGTTAATTTTACCATAAAGTCATTTGGTGCAATTAAGAAATCTTTCCTTAAAAGAGAAAAGGAGGGACCAGCAGTTGGCATAATGGCTATGTCGCTGGACTTCCCATGTGGTTGACCGCGGTTCGAGCTCCAGACCCAGTGGCTTAAACTCACGCCGGGCGCGTGTGCGTGCGTGCCCAGGATCCCGGGAGGAGAATGGAGGAGAAGGGATTGCGGCGTGGCCATCCCCCCTGGGGGGTGCTTTCTCGTCTTCTGTCTCTCTCTCTCTCTCTTTCTGGCGAGTGCACGCGCCCTATAGCTAAAAACCTCTCCAAAAAAAGAAAAAAGAATAAGAAAAAGAAAGAGAAAAGGAAATATTCTTATGAGGGTTTGGGTAACAGTAGTTAAACTGCATGTTAATTATCTCAGTACTGAAACTCAATGCTCAGCAAAGCACTGGAGAGGGCCGGCTCCTAGGGAGTTTAAAGAAAAATCCGCGTTTTTAGAGGTTCTCTTTTGTGAGTATGCCTACACTGGTTTTCTTTCTTTTCTTTTCTCCTTTAAGAGACATGGTTTTGCTATGTGGCCCAAGCTGAACTCAAACTTGCAATTCTCCTCCCCTGGCCTCCAGAGTAGCTGGGATTACAGATGTACGCTCTGCACCAGCTTGGCTTGGTTTCTTTCTTCCTTTTTTTTTTTTTTTCTTTTTCTTAAGAGACAGATTTTTGCTGTAAGGTGCATGCGCTCAATGGAGAGACAGAGACAGGGAGAGAGAAAGCACAACCCCTTCTCCGCCATTCTCCTTCTGGCATTTTGGGTACATATGCACACATGCCTGGCATGAGTTTCAAGTGTCCGGGTCTGGGGCTCAAACTGCTGTTGGCCACGTGGGAGTCCAGCACCTTAACCACTACACCACCTGCTGGCCCCTTAGCTTCATTTCTTAAGGTTAGATTCCCGAGTCCAATCTTTAGCTCATTTCACCTCTGAAAGAAACTCAGACATGAGTTTCTGAAGGTTAAACTGATCTGGCTCACCCTCTGCCCAAAGCCCTATAGTTCTCAATGAAGACACGAGTGTGGTTAGAGGCTTGATGAAGGTTAAAAAAGAAAATCAATAAAAACGAGTCCAAACTCACCAGTATGTGTACGGACATGAGTTTTAAGGTGATGGCTTGCTGCAAATGCTTTTCCACAGCCGTCGTGATCACACCTAAACAAGTCGTTTAAGCAAAGAGACACAGGCGTCATTAGCAAATAGATCTTTACCTTCAACAGCTCTTGTACAAACTGAACCAAATGTCGAAAACACTAAGATCAGATCAACGACACTGGTTTTGTAGGTGAGAATGAGAATGATAAGGGGTCCTTGGAAGTGTGAGGTGGCACATGTGGGGTGAGGGAGCCGAGCGCTCAGGATGGTACTTCTTGTCCTACAGGTAGGGAACCTGTTGAGAGCCCTGACAATAAAACCTTGTTACGAATGACTCAACCAAACTCTTCTGACAGCGAGAGCCCATACGGAAAATCTACTGCTGGTGGAATTCTAGGAATATCAAGAGTGGGTCAAGAAGCTCTCACAGACTCGTCGGGCTTCCAACAGAACAGAACAAAATCAGTCAGAACAGACAGGCTGCAATGACTTATCTAGACTCTAGCGTTGAGATCTACTTCTTTTTCTTTTTAATGGAGAGTTTTTTGCTATAGGGCGTGTGTGCTCGCCAGAAAGACAGAGACAGAGAGACAGAAAGCGAAAAATCACCCCCCAGGAGGAATGGCCACACCACAATCCCTTCTCCTCCATTCTCCTGTCGGGATCTTGGGCACGCAAGCACATGCGCCCGGCGTGAGTTTTAAGCCACCGGGTCCAGGACTCAGACCGCGGTCGACTACGTGGGAGTCCAGCGACATAGTCATTACACCAACTGCTGGTCCCTACTTCTTTTTCTTTCACTCTGATAACCAAAGCTAAATGTAATTTTTCCCTCTTCAAGCATTTACCAACAGGCTTCTTTCAGGGCACCTCTCATCTCCAGTCCCGTCTCACTCCACCTCTCTATGCAGACAGTGGCCTCTGTTCTCCTGGCCCGTGAGGACTTAGGGCCGGATCTGTGTAGCTCTTACGTCTACAGTGGTCCGTGCACAGAGCAGCCATAAGCTTATATGACGGAATGCATTTTCTGATGAACCAAAACATTTTATTTCTTTAAATAGAAATAATTTTCATTTTTAATTACATATAATCATCATTATGTCTAAAGTCCCAGTTAATATTCAAGAAAAACTAGCAGCTTTCATCATCACAAAATGAAATGCCTGTGACTGGAGAGAAGTCAGAGTCCCCTCGACAGCCTGTGGGGGGATACCCTTAGCTTCATCTTGCAGAGTAACCTCCAGGAATCAGGAAGGTGGGGCCAGCACATGGTGTAACGGTTAGCTGATCACGGCTGGAGTACTGGATCCGGCAGCTAAACTCACGCCGGGCGCATGTCCACGCGTGCCCAAAATCCCGAGAGGAGAAAGGAGAAGGGATTGCGGTGAAGTCATCCCCACTGGGGAGTGATTTCTAGCTTCCTGTCTCTCTGTCTCCCCAGCAAGTGCATGTACCCTATAACAAAAACCCTCAAAAAAAAAAAAAGGAACCAGGAATGCATCTGCAATTGAGAAACACGACTCCACTTCACTGGTGTCTCAAAGCTGACTGTCCTAAGCCTTGAATTATTCTAAGCATCTTGATGAGGAGACAAATGATTTAAAAGGGGCAAGAACTTATTTAATGTCACAAACGTAACAGTGTTACCTCCTGCCAAAATTCAAAAACATTGTCAGAAATTTTTAACAATACATTATATTGAGGAAAATGACAATCTCATAAACGATATCATATAATCATTCCAAAGCCATTTTGAACACCGGGTCGATGTCCAGAACCATGCTATGCTGTAGCAGAGAAGAAAGCCGGATGGTGTAAGTTCCTCCTTAGCTTATATATGTTTTTACTTAAAAAAAAAAAAAAAAAAAAAAAAAAATATATATATATATATATATATATATATATATATAGAGAGAGAGAGAGAGAGAGAGAGAGAGAAAGGGAGAAAGAGATGTATAAATGGGTGATTCTACTCATCTGTGTATACACAAGCTACTACACTATATGTGTGTGTATATATAAAATACATATATATATAAATATATATACACACACACACACACACATATATATATAGAGAGAGAGAGATGTATAAATGGGTGATTCTACATGTCTGTATACACAAGCTACTACACTATATGTGTGTGTATATATAAAATACATATATATACACACACACACACACACACACACACATATATATATATAGAGAGAGAAAGAGATGTATAAGTGGGTGATTCTACGTGTCTGTGTATACACAAGCTACTACACTATATGTGTGTGTGTGTGTGTGTGTGTATATATATATATATATATATAGAGAGAGAGAGAGAGAGAGAGAGGAGAAAGAGATGTATAAGTGGGTGATTCTACGTGTCTGTGTATACACAAGCTACTACACTATATGTGTGTGTGTGTGTGTGTGTATATATATATATATATATAGAGAGAGAGAGAGAGAGGGAGAGAGAGAGAGGAGAAAGAGATGTATAAGTGGGTGATTCTACGTGTCTGTGTATACACAAGCTACTACAAATAGCTGACTGAACAAATAACAAAACACCCAACCTGAGCATGCCCACCCCTCGTCTCCCTGCTTCTCTCCTTCCACCCTCGCCACCTGGATTCTTGGGCAGGGATCCCTCCCTTCTGGCTCAGGGCAGTTGGGCATGTGGCTTGATACTATCTATCTACTAACTTACTGTTCTTGCTCACCAGACTAAGTTTCTGGGAAGACAGCCTGCTCCTTGGTATTCCTTTAGTATTAATAAAAGTGCCTACACCATGTGAGTTTCAACATATGCTTCTGGAAAATAAAGGGGGAAAATGAGGCAGAAAGGCCAGCACCCACTAAGCAAGGATGCTCCTGGCACCCACAGGCACGCTGTTAACCTGCAGCAGTTGGTAACAGCTACCCTGGGTGAGCTAGCACCGCCAGGGAAAGAGCTAGTGATGGGAGTTTTTCTATTTGAAAACTTCTCGAGTATATTAAGACACCCAGCTGACATACCTGGTCAACGATAAATAGAAAACAGTAAGACCTACCGAAATGGCTTTTCTCCTGTGTGGGTTCGAATGTGCTTCCTCAGATCACTGAGTGTGGTGAAGTATTTGCTGCAGCCTTCAGATTCACAGTTAAACGTCTTCCCTGTGTGAAGCCTCTGATGTGCTTTCAGCCTGCGAAACACCCAGAGAAGTTCACCTCATCACTAATACCGCGGAGCCTCCCCAGGCCAGCTTAACGTGCTTCGGGATCAAGTGCCTAGCCATCTCGTATCCTATCCACAGCACATTCGTCTCCAAAACGTTCTGGCCAAAGAGTTCAGAGAAGTAAACAGCTCTGAGGTATGAGTGTGACTCTAGAGACGGACTGCCTGGGGTTCAAATCCTGTCCTGCAGTCTAGTGAATGGGGGACCTTGCGCCATTAACAGAACCTCTTGGAGCGCCTATGTACTTATCAGTTGTTATGAGGGTTGGCACTTAGAGTCCCGCCCAGCACAAGGTGAGTGCTTTTTATCTGTTAGCTATTATTTCTTTTATTTTTACACCCAATATTGAAGAATAGTATGAGAAGACTTCAACAAGTTCATGGAAAAGTGGAGTTTAAGAACCAACTTGGGGGGGCCAGTAGGTGGCATGGTGGTTAAAAGGTACTGGATTCTCACATAGCCAACTGTGGTTCAAGTCCTGGACTTGGCGGCTTGCTTTCTCCCTCTCCCTTTCTCTCTCTCTCTGGTCAAATTAAATAACAACAACAACAAATGGAATTAAAATAAATAATTCTTAAAAAAAGAAAAAAAAGAAGAAGAACCAGTTTAGGGCTGGCCCCCAGCACAGTATTTATGCTCTGGGCACATGAAGCTGGATCCTACACAGCTGACTGAGGTCCAAATCCTGGCCCCAGAAACTTGAAAAACACACCAGGCATACGTGCACATGTACTTGAATCTTTTTTTTTTTTAATAATTTTTTAAAAGAATTATTTATTTAACTTTATTTATTTATTTTGGAGAGGTTTTTGTTATAGGGTGCGTGCACTTAACAGAAAGACAGAGAGAGAAAGCAAGCGAGAAATCGCCACCACCACCCCCCCCCGGGGGGGATGGCCACGCTGCAATCCCTTCTCCTCCATTCTCCTCTTGGGATCTTGGGCATGCATGCACACGCGCCCGGCGTGAGTTTAAGCCACCAGGTCCAGGACTCGAACTGCGGTTGACTACATAGCAGTCCAGCAACATAGCCATTACACCAACTGCTGGTCCCTAACTTTATTTATTTTAATTCAACCACAGAGGGACAGAGTGAGAGAAAGAGAGACAGGGAAAGTGAGAAAGCAAGCTGCCAGGTCCAGGATTCAAACCATGGTTGGCCATGTGGGAGTCTAGCGCCCCCAACCACCAAGCCACCTGCTGGCCCCGTGTACCTGAATCTTGACAGGATGGAGAAATAGAAGAAATGATTATAGCGAGACCGTATCTCACAGGGGTGTGCTCTTAGCGAGACCGTATCTCACAGGGGTGTGCACTTGTACACTCTCTCTCTGGCAAGCACATGCATCCTCTGACAATTGAAAAAAAAAGAAAAAAAAGGATAAAAAAATGAGTTTGGGGACCAGCAGGTGGCATGTTAGCTAAGGTGCTGGACACTCCCACATGGCTGACCACAGTTCGAGTCCCAGACGTGATGGCTTGCTTTCTCACTTTCCTACTCTGTGTGTGTGTGTGTATGTATGTGTGTGTGTCTCTCTCTGGTCAAATTAAAATAAAATAAATGAATAAATAAAATTAAATAATAATTATTATTTTTTAAAAATATGAGTTTATTTTGGTGTAAAAAAGTTTGAAATCCATGCATAGTTTTCCATAGTATACACTTTCTGTGAACTTTCTGAAGACCTCTTCATGTAAGTCTCCTGATACAAATGTAAACAAGAGAAGTGGCTATTGATCGGGCCAACTCCCATATCTCAGGGTGGAAAAAGTTATCAAGGTGAGGTGGGAAAGAAAATTACAGAAGCCTTAGTACAAAGATCCAGAGCCAAGGGGAGATATTACTCTGTGCTCAAATGTTGAAATTCCTACGTCAGAAAGTCACTCCACTGAGATGCAGACCTAAACACAAAAGTCCCATCATTTCTGTTTTGTGTTTTTGTTTTTTTGACAGAGATTTTTGCTGTAAGGCGTGTGCGCTCACTGGAGAGACAGAGAGAGACAGAAAGCGAGAAATCACCATCCGGGGGGATGGCCACGTCGCAATCCCTTCTCCTCCGTTCTCCTCTCAGGATTTGGGCATACACACACGTACATGCCCAGTGTGTTTTAAGCCTCCTGGTCCGGGACTCAAACTGCGATCGACTCCATGGGAGTCCAGCGACATAACCAATACACCGTCTGTTAGTCCCAGAGGTACTATCATTTCTAAACAGTCTGCGATTCGTCCATCTGTAAATAATAAGCTCCTTGACTTTTAGATAGCTGAGCATAGTTGTGTTCGTTGAGCAAATATTTCTCCCGTGCAAAGAGCGAGCGAGAGCTCTGCAGTCCGACAAGATCAGGGTCTGAGGCTAGCGAACAGTGGAGAAGGGGCCGCTGACCTGTACAGTGTGTTGAACGCCTTCTCACAGCCCTGCACGTCGCATTCAAACGGCTTCTCCTTCGTGTGCACTCGCACGTGGATCCTGAGGCTGTAAGAGGTGAGGAAGGCCTTCCCGCAGCCCTCCTGGTTACAGACGAAGGTGTACTCTCCTCGGTGGGTCTTCTGGTGGGTGCGCAAGTTGCCTGCTGTGCTGTAGGTGCGGGGACAGCCCTCGAAGGTGCACTGGTACCGCTTTACCTGGCAGACCGAAGATACCTCATCAGTAGGACAAAAGGGCTGCCCAGGGCTTACCTTCCAACCCGCCCCCCAGAGCTGAGTGCTCACTGGGCTCCCAGGAGATATAGTGACACAGATAGGTTTTCATCATAAACACAGAAAACACTGCTAACAATGGTGGGGAACCTCCCTGTTGATCAGATCACGAGTAACAGGGAAGAAAGAGGCCTGTATGAAAGTGAATATCTGAGTGAGTATAAGATGTATTCAGACACTAACACACATCTGTCCCCTCGAGGTGGACACACACAGTTCAAGTAAGATATTATTTTTGGATTTATTATTATTATTATTATTATTATTATTATTGTTATTTTGACCAGAGATAGACACAGAGAAAGGGAAAGTGAGAAAGCAAGCCACTAGATCCTAGACTCGAACCATGGTTGGCCATGTGGGAGTCCAGTGCCTAACCACCACACCACCTGCAGGCCCTCAAGTGAAATCTTAACTTTGTTTGAAGGCCTGATTAAACACATTGCCTTCTGGTACATATGCTGATTGGAACTGACCAATATCAAACTGAATCTAAAACACCCTGAAACGTATACACTTAATTATCGAACAGAATTTCCCTAGAGAATTTCCGCTACTTATTTCTGTCTAGAAAGTATGAATTTCACAGACTATTTGCTGGTATGACATTTCTAACTACCAGCCTCTCTGTTTCCTTTCACCACCAAATTTTTAGAAAGGGTAGTTTAGGTTCAGCCCTGTATGCAACCTTAGAGGCTGACCAAGGTTCAAGTTCTGGCCCTGCCAACTTGAAAAACATGCCAAGCAAGCACGTGTGAGCCCAGTACCCTGACAGAGAACTGGAGGAAAAAAGCTGTGGCATGACCAACTCTGTTGAGGGGGGGTGCTTTCTCTTTCTCCTGCATGCTCTGTGCCCTCTGACATTAAAACAAACCCAAAAAAAAAAAAAACAAATAAAAAAAAAGAAAGAAAGAAAAAGGGGGGCCAGCAGATGACATAGCAGATACATTGCTGGGCTCCCACATGGCCTACTGCAGTTTGAGCCCTGGATCTGGCAGCTTGAAACCCAAACTAGGCAGGTGTGCATGCATGCCCAAGATTCCAGGAAGAGAATGGAGGAGCAGGGACTGTAATCTGGCCATCCCCCCCGGGGAGTGATTTCTCACTTTCTTTTTCTTTTTTTTGGAGAGGTTTTTGCTATAGGGCGCGTGTGCTCGCCAGACAGACAGAGAGAGACATAGGGACAGAAAGCGAGAAATCACCCCCCAGAGGGGATGGTCACGCCGCAATCCCTTCTCCTCCATTCTCCTCTCGGGATCTTGGGCACGCACGCACACGCGCCCCGCATGAGTTTTAAGCCACCGGGTCCGGGATGCGAACTGCGGTCGACTACGTGGGAGTCCAGCGACATAGCCATTACGCTAACTGCTGGTTCTCAATTTCTCACTTTCTCTCTCACTGTCTCTGTTTCTCTCTGTCTTCCCAACACCCCCTGGCAACCACACGCCATACCACAAAAACTTCTAAAAAGCTTAAATAAATTGGGGCCAGCAGGTGGCATGGTGGTTAAAGGTGCTGGACTCCCACATGGCTGACCGCAAGTACTGGACCTGGTGGCTTGTTTTCTCACTTTCCCTCTCACTCTCTCTGTCTGATCAAACTAGAAAATAATAATAATAATAATAATAATAATAATAATAAAGTTAAATAAAATAATTCTTTTACAAAAGAACCATTGGTATTTACTTTTAAAAATTAACTTAAAAACTCATTAAGGAAAAGAAAAAAGCTTGCTGAGGGTGAGGTTATACATGTGTGTGTGCTCACCATAATTCTCAGGTGAATTATGTTCATGTGTAAGACCTGGAGCATTTTATTTCACCTCTAAGCTTCAGGTTATTTTGAATATACAAATATTAATGCCTGCCCTGCCTGTCTCACACCCTTGTGGGTGGAACAAAATAAGATAAAATATTTGTGAGGGCTGGCTCTGTGGCCTGGTACTTAAAGGAGTCAGATCCCACAGGGCCAACCTTGGGGCTGGCCAGGAATTGATGAAAAGCAAGCTGGGTGCATGTACCGGTGTGCCCAAATCCCTGACAGGACGGAGCCCCGGAGTAGCAGGGAATGTGGCATGACCACACTCCACTGCGGAGCGCGCGCTCTCTGCCTAGAGCACACCCGCTGGAATTTATTTTTAATTGGTCAGGGCCAGCAGGTGGCGTTGTGGTTACGGTGGTGGATCTATATGGTCATCTCTGTGGTTCAAGTGCTGGGTCCTGCAGCTTAAAAAGCACATCAGGCATGTGTGCGTGTGCACCCAAATCCCAAGAGGTAAAGGGACTACGGCATGGCCATCCCCCTGGGATGGTTTCTCACTCTCCCTCTCTCTCTGACTCTTCTGCCTCTCCCTGGCAAGCGCATGGACCCTATGGCAAAGATCTAAGAAAAAAAAAAAATTGTGGGACCAGTCCATGGTGTGGTAGTGAAGGCAGCTGCACAGCACATGGCTGAGTGCACTGGTTCAAGCCCCAGACCTGGTGATTTGAAAAACACATGAGGTGCGTGCAGATGCATGCCCAAAATTCTGAAAGGGGGAAGAGATGGACGAGAAGGGATTGCAGAGTGACCGCTTCCCATGGGGCCAGGGTTGGGGGTTGCTTTCTTATTCTCTCTGTCTCTAATAAGTGCATATGCTCTTTGGAATTTTTATTTATTTATTTATTTTTTGCTATAGGGAACATGCGCTTGCTGGAGAGACAGAGAGACAGAAAGCAAGAAATCACCCCCCAGGGGGATGGCTATGTCACAGTCCCTTCTCTATTCTCCTCTTGGGATTTTAGACACACATACACATGCACCCAGTGTGAGTTTAAGCCACTGGGTCCAGGACTTGAACCACAGCTGACTACATGGGAGTTCAGCAGCATAACCATTACACCATCTGCTGGTCCCAACTCTCTGGAAAATTTTTTAAAATCTGTGAAAATATTTTGTGAATTATTTGACGCTACATATATCAAATGCTAGTATTTAGCTTTAACCAACATTTTCATGTGCATAAACCTGTAATGCTAACCTTTCTCCAAACTCTCAGTCCATATCTCTAATACAACAGACATGTGCATGGTGCCGTGAGAACACGAAAAAGGAACATCTAAACCCTCTCAGAAGGAGTAGAAAGGGGCCAGGAGGTGGCATGGTGCTTAAGGTGTTAGATTTGCACAAAGCCAAGTGCGGTTCGAGTCCTGGACCCAGTGGCTTGAGAATCATGCTGGGTGCATGTGTATGAGTGGCCAAAATTTCGAGAGAAGAAATTGTGATGTGGCCATCCCGTGGGGGGTGATATCTCACCCCCCCCCCCCCCCCCCCCCCCCCCCCCGTCTCTCTCTGGCAAGTGCATGCACCCTATGGCAAAAACCCTGGAGGGAGAAGAAGAGATAGAAAGCAGTGAAAACCTAGAATCTGAGAAGTACTCTCTCTAAATTGAGGGTTTTTTTTTTTTACTTGTTTGTGTGTCTGTTTTTAGGATGAGCATTCTTCAGACAAACCAGGAAGAGAAGGGCATCCCAGAAAGGGAAACAGCATGGCAAGTGCATGGAATAAACGAGTGTCCCGCAGTGTTTGACATGAACACTCACACATGCAGAAGGTGAGAGATAGGAGGAGAAAGGTCTAGAACAATAAGGGAAGACCTTGTTAAGCTACGAAGTAGAAGAACAGGACAATGAAAGCCATCGACCATCAACACAAGACAGCAACACAAGCAGGGTTGGGGTTTAGGAGACCTTTCTGGCAGCCTCGTGGAAGAAGAACTGGAAGGGTAAGAGAGTAGAAGGGACAGAGATTAAGACAAGAGAAACACGAGTCTAACAAAGAGATGAGAAGTCCTGAACAAGAGCAGTAACAGTGGAAACCGTGAGATGAGTTCTAGAGAAATGGAGAAGGGAGAAGGGACAATGACAGGCTACAATGACAGCCGAGTGCTAAGGAGTGGAAGGCCTGGAGGAGAGGCAAAGTGCAGGTCAACACCCAAGATGATGGGGTGATGACTACACGATGGTGTGCCACCAATCTGGGCCTGAGTGGATGGGGAAATGAGCTGGGTTTGAGATGCTGCCAGAACTCCCAGACAGAAATGAAGAGTAGGCAGCTGGACACACGCGGAGTCTTTAAAAAGTTCATAGAAGACGTGCATTATGAAGAAATTATGCACGGGTTTCAAACATTGTTTGCACCATAATAAACTTATACTTTAATTCCACTTTTTCATGAACTTTAATTGCCAGAGGGTACGTGCATGCGAGCGCTCGCCAGAAAGAAAAAAAAAAGGTTGGAAGAGAGGAAGAAAGCACACGCCAGGGAGGCATGGTCATGCCACAATCCTGTCTCCATTTCTCCATCCTGCTGGGATCTGGTGCACACACACACACACACACCACTGGGGCTGAGTCTCAAATTACACAATTTGAGAATACGAAAGATCTAGCTCCTTTAACCACTAAGCCATGAGCCTGGCCCACCACGAACTTTCTGAAGTCTTCTTCTACAGGCTAGAAGAAGGAAGGTCGGTCTGTGGCAGGAGTCTCAGGTACACAGATTAATAGCTGACTGCCTGTACACTAAAGCAGGCTCATGTTCAAATCTCAGCTCCGCCACTTACTATGTAACCTTGGGAAAATTACTAAAACTTACTAAGTCTCAGTTTCCTTACTTATACTATGGAGGAAACAAAATCTACCCTTTTAGAGTTGCTGGGAGGATTCGGCATGACTGGATGGCAGGGCCTGCAGTGAGCAGTGAAGCGCTGCACAGGGGAAGCCCTGCCAATGGACCGTGAAAGGCTCCGAGCATGCCACCTCTGCTCAGGTGACAAAGTCCCAAATCCTGAGCCTAATGTTTAAGGACCTTCCCTAGGCCTCTCTGTGCTCCATCACGTTACTCAGTAACCAGAAACAGCAGGCTCAACCTAGGCCCACAGGCTACAAACGCCTCTCCAGCTGCAGGCTGAACCCCACCACCCGCCTTCACTCTTTCCTTTCCTCTGGAAGTGCCTATTTCCTTCCTTCTCTGCTTCTTGAGAGTCTCTTCTGGTAAGTCAAATCTCACTACCTCCTTAACGACTCCAAGTCTACAGACTGGCCTCCTCTGAATGCCAGTGACATTTAACCAGGCCACTCGTCCCACGTGTCGTGTATGGTGTTCATTGTCTCCTCACGCGTGCTTCCTGCCCATCAAGATGAAAAATCTCAGTGCTGCCCGGTGGAGGTGTCCAGTCACTGCCCAGACCGGAGAGCTGGGACTGTGGGTCCTGCGATGGAGCCTCAGGCATGGAGCAGACGCCCACGGTGAATGCAGAGCAAGATTCCACTGTCAGATGCTACAGCAGCTGCCAACTTTACAGGTGACGGCGGTAAATAATTAACCACTCCCGAATCCTGGCCCTGCCCAGCTCTATGCCCACCCAGGTTCTCTGACGTGGCCAATACAAACTTTTGAAAAAATGTTCCTTCCTCAAGGAACTCTTCCCTGACTGACACACTTCCTCACCCCCCAAACTAGAACAGGAATCCTTATCATAGGTTTTCATAGCTTCTTGTATTTCTTCAAAGCACATGATACAATTAAGGCGAACCGGCTACACAGTTTAACAATGTACGACATTATCTTTAGTTGCTAGGCACAGCAAGCATTAAGTAAGTATTTGTTGAATTAAATGGACGAATGTCTGCCTCCTGTGGGAACTGTCACCTCCATGAGAGCTAGACCACACTGTGCACTGACAAACGCAGGGACAAGCCTTGTACACACTGGTGCTCGATTCATATTTTTTGAATGAATGAATGAACTAATGAATTAAAAAAAAAAAACAAACAAGTGGGACTTAGCACTGAGAAAGCAGTGACAAGGACGTCAAGTGACTTGTGACAAGTGACAAATGAAATGCTTCAAGGAGGTCAACTAGGTTAAACGTAGTAGAGATAGGGCTGGCTCTGTGCCTGCTGGTTAGAACTGGATCCTACATGGCTGACCCCAGTTTGCGTCCCGGACCTAGTGGCTAAAGGAAACATGCCAGGCACATGTGTGCGCATGCCCAAAATTCTTTTTTTTTTTTTGGAGAGGTTTTCGCTATAGGGCGCGTGCGCTCGCCAGACAGACAGAGAGAGACAAAGAGACAGAAAGCGAGAAATCACCCCCCAGGGGGGATGGCCACGCCCCAATCCCTTCTCCTCCATTCTCCTCTCGAGATCTTGGGCACGCACGCACACGCACCTGGTGTGAGTTTTAAGCCACTGGGTCTGGGACACGAACCGCGGTCGACTATGTGGGAGTCCAGTAACATAGCCATTACGCTAACTGCTGGTTCCTCGCATGCCCAAAATTCTGAAAGGAGGGAGAGGAGGAGGGACTGCAGCATGACTGTGCCCTATGGTGGGATACTTCCCCTCTCTCTATCTCTTTATCTCTGGCAAATGCACATGCCCTTCAGCCCCCCGCTCCCCAGCCCTCAAAAAAAGGGCTAGAGATGAACAGAGATGACTGGTAGATAACGCATTTTGGGAATTCAGCTGACTCACAGGCTGCAACTGCCCAACATGGCCACCTTCACTGGAGAGTAGGAGAAGCCAGAACGTGAGACAGAGAAGATCAACTATGAGTATCGAGTATGCGCTGAATAGCGGTAACCTCTTACCTCATCTGGACAGCGAAAGCTACTGCTTCTATCTCTCAGTATTATTTTAAATAGCACCAAATGTCGCAAAAAGAAAACTACCTATTCAAACAGGGTTAGAATAGAAAGTTGCAAAACATATGTAAGCTTTCATGGTTACATAGACAAGATATGGCAACATTTTGTACATTTAAATACAATTAAGGTCTATCATTCACCCTGTTCAGAAGGAATCTGCTCCAGACTGACCTAGCTGCTGGGGATGCAAACAGCCCCCACTTCGAAGGAGCTCAAAGGCAGAAGGAGAATCAGACAGACAGGGCAAATGCGCTGAGAGGCTACACTGACAGTGAGTGCTCAGCATACCCCCGAAAATGTAGAGGGCGTCTTAGACTTGGAATGACTAAGAAGAGCTTCTCAAAACAGGTGATCCCCAAGCTGAATTTTTTCCCCCAAATTTTTATTTATTTTTTCTTGCATGGGAGAAAGGGTGCAGGGAAGTAAGCACCCCGGCAGGGTCTGCGTGCCCTGGCCCTCTTCCAGCCTCAGCCAGCCTCCATCCCGGGCATGCTCCTGAGGGCCTAGCAGGCATACGAAGGTCTCAGGACACGGACTCTGGGCCTTTCCTCGTGGGGTCAGCCTCACAGAGCATTGTTACCACTGTAACACCCTCTGGCCCCACCCAAGCTCAATTTAAAAACCTCAGGGTAGGGTGGCACATACTTATTTTGCTTATCAAAATGAGTAAGAACAACCACCAAAAAATGAGTAAGAACATCTATAATACAATGTCATTGAAGATTTGATCGGATAATAATAAAACAGGTTTCTCCAGAAGAATCTGAACAATAGGCATGGCTTTACTGTTCCTACTGTGATCTCAGAGTTGTCATCCACCATGCAGAGCAGAGCGGTGAGGCCAGGTAGGTAGCAGAGTGAGATCAGCTAAGACGGCTGGATCCCATGTGGCCAACGGTGTGCTTTGAGTACCGGACCCAGCAGCGTGAAAAATACCAGGCACATAAGTGTGCATGTCCCAAATCCCAAGAGTAGAATGAAGGGACTGTCGCATGGCCATTCCCCCGGGGTGCTTTCTCATTTTCTCTCTCTCCGGTGAGTGCATGCACCCCGTAGCACACGTGCACACCAAAAAACCCAGGTGAAAGCACAGGTAAGATTCACTAAGGATGGAGTCTGGTGCTAGGAATGAACAGGCAGCCTGGGCTTTTGGAGAACTGATGTTGACCTACAAACTGTTCTAAGTATTTCGGGACCAGCAGTTAGCGTAATGGCTATGTCACTGGACTCCCACGTAGTCGACCGCAGTTCGTGTCCCGGACCCAGTGGCTTAAAACTCACGCCGGGCGCGTGTGCGTGTGTGCCCAAGATCCCAGAGGAGAAAGGAGGAGAAGGGATTGCGGCGTGACCATCCCCCCTGGGGCATGATTTCTCGCTTTCTGTCTCTGTCTCTCTGCCTGTCTGGCGAGTGCACGCGCCCTATAGCAAAAACCTCTCCAAAAATAAATAAATAAATAAATATTTTTAAAAATGTTCTAAGTATTTCTAGAATAGAGCAATATTTAACAAAGATGATTGCCTTGTTAAGTCAACAGAATAAAAGAAGGAAAGGTAAGTGAGATAAGCAAAAGTGAGAAAATTAAACATTGAAACTCTAGGAGACAAAAGCTTAAAAAAATCAAATAAAGAACAACAACAACAACAAAGGCTGGTTTCTGCTGGAGAAAAAAGAAGCGAGACAGAGAACTAGATTCCACAGCAGTAAGGAAAGGAAAGTGCCAGGTCTGCAGATCCTTGGAGAGTGACTGGCCTGCCTCGGATGGCTAGAAACAGCCCTTTCCTCCTCATTTCTAGACACTCGTCTCCCTGCCCTCTGCCAAGTACCAACTCTGTTCACACCAGCACTGCTCTCATTGACTCTATTGTCATGGGCAACCAAGAAGCCAACCAAAAACTCTAGGGGCCTGGCAGTGGCACAGTGGTAATGCAAATGGACTCACAAAGGAAAAGGCCTAGGTTCGGGGCCGGGATCTCCCTGTGCCCGTAATCCAAGCCAGCTGACTGCTGATCATCCTGTTGGAGATGCCTGTCTTTCTCTCTCTCTGAAGAAATAAACGTAAAAAGAAAGACTCTTAAGAGCTCTGAACTGACTGCATTTCCTCCACTGGCTTCCCCACTCACCCACCAGCGCTGAGCGCTGTTCTCACACTTCACCTTCTACTTTTATAGAGCTAATGCCATTGGGCTGGCCCCATGGCCTAGTGGTCAGGGCAGTGGGTCCACATGGCTGGCCTCACGCTTCCAGTCCCAGAACGGGCAACTTCAGAAACATGCCAGGCACGCATGCTTACGTGCCCAACAGCTGGAAGGGGGAGATGGAGGAGACTGCAGCATGATCACTCCCCACTGGGGGCACTTTCTCACTCCCCTCTCTCTGTCTCTCCCTGATGAGTACATGTGCCCAATAATGATAATAATAATAACAACAACAGAAGAAAAATTAATGCCATCCTGCTGCCCCTTCCATTCTCAGTCCTTTTCACAGCCAACAGGTCTTGGCATCTGATTCTCTCATCCTAGCAGAAGTTACATATTGTAGGAGGCATGGGCTTTGACATCCAGAGAGGCCTCAGCTCGAATCTCAGAATCTACTACTCACTAGTCATGTGTCTTTATGATTTTTTTTTCACTTCTAATGTGGGGGACAAATAGTGTCTATTTTATAAAAATCAAATGTGAAGCTCTATTAAGTCCCTAAGGCACGGGTACATACCAGGTACCCGACAGATGTGAGCAGCATCTCACCCTCCCTCCACCACTGTGATACCTTCACTCTTTAGCCGTAGAGCCCCAGTTTTGCCTGGTGCCCCAAATGACCACCATGGGAAGAATGCAGATGACTTGGGACTATGGAAGTCAAAGGGGGCCGAGTGTAACCGATGATTACCAATGGCAAAGGCTGGTGTTCACAGCACCCCTGCCAAGGGCTACAGATATTTCCGACTTAAAACCTGGTTATAGTGATGGTATACAGTCCACAATAGTATTAACATGAGAGTTCAGCTAATTAAGGGTCACCAAGACTTCGGTAGGGTATCTTGAAACCTGACACAATTTATAACCTTATCTAAAAGAAAAATGCTTCGCAGAGTACCTAACAGAGCATTTTAACACTTTAACATTTTAACCTTTTCTTAACTTGGAGATTACCCCATACTACCTCAAAGAACCAAGGGGGCCTATGAGGAAGAGAAAGCACAACAGTCGCTGAACAACCACGATGCACCAGACACTACGCTAAATGTTTTATGCATACAGTGCTGTACACTTATATATGAGTAAATCTCATGTAAGCCTCACAAATGCAATGGGATATTTTTACTCTGGTTTTATAAAAGAGGAAACAGAGCAGCTTGCCCAAGGCCACACAGCTAGTATGTTCCAGAACCAAGATGGAACCCAGGTTGAAATTACCCCTTTTCACAGCACAGAAGAAGCAATTTCTGAGAAAAAGACTGATTTAAATAAGAGAAAAAAAAGGTTTGATTTAAATAAGAGGGAGAAATTCAGGTTCTTTTCCCCAATGTCCTACAGCAGCAAAAATTTAGCAAGACCTCCTAGGGACAGCCTGTGCACAATGTGAAGGGAGACCTAGAATCCCCACTAGACTCCAAGCCCCTGAGGGCGGGGACTTCTTTGTCTCTCCTGCTATCTGGCAAAATAAAAGCTTGTAGAAAGAAATTAATGAATTCTTTTTTTTATTTTTTATTTTTATTTATTTATTTTTTTTGGAGAGGTTTTCTCTATAGGGCGCGTGCGCTCGCCAGACAGACAGAGAGAGACATAGAGACAGAAAGTGAGAAATCACCCCCCAGGGGGGATGGCCACACCGCAATCCCTTCTCCTCCATTCTCATCTCGGGATCTTGGGCATGCACGCACACGCGCCCGGCGTGAGTTTTAAGCCACTGGGTCCGGGACGCAGACCACGGTCGACTACGTGGGAGTCCAGCGACATAGCCATTACGCTAACTGCTGGTTCCCAGAAATTAATGGATTCTTAACACCAGATCTTCAAGCAGAAACTGCCTCTGTCCTAGTTCTGAATGGCAATTCTGTGGGAGGGCAGAAAGGGACCTGCGAGGAAATGTATCACAGTGCGCAGACACACAAGGTGGGTGGTTCTCTCGGGGAGTCTGAGGGGGTCGTCCACTGCCTGAAGAGAGGAATGAGATTGGAGCCAGGTCTTCCAAAGTAGAGGACGCAGTACAAACAGCTCCGCAACGCTGGAGTATCATGTGTCCTGTTACCCTCGTACTCGTATAATGTGTGCCCCCAGATAAACCTAGCTCCTCCTGGACATCGCCGACCACAGAATTCATCTGTGTTATATCTAAAAGCGATACGGCAAGCAGTCCAATTCACAAAGCAACACTAACTGCGCTTAGCAGAAAAGGACACTCAGTCCCAGTCAAGGCACTGGGCTACATCAGCACATCACAACATATTTCGTATGCAATCACACCAAATAGGGTTCCTTCCTTCTTCCTGGCCAACGGTTCAGCAGGAGAGTGGCAAGGTTAGCCACGAGGACACATTATGTTCACAAATGTGGCTCAGATAGAGGTAATGAGCAGGGAACTAGACAGTCCTGGCGGTTCTCTGGAAGGGCGAGAATATTTTGGAAAACAGACTTTACGAACCAACTAAAGAACACAAAACTGCTTAGAAACCTGGAGTGCAAAAGCCAAAAAAACACATACAAAACAAACAAACAAACAAACCCTTAAGAATGCTTTTGAAGGGACCAGCAGTTGGCATAATGGCTATGTCGCTCAACTCCCATGTAGTCAATCGCAGTTCAAGTCTCGGACCTGGTGGCTTAAACACATGCCAGGCACATGTGTGTGCATGCCTAAAATCCTGAGAGGAAAATGGAGGAGAAGGGACTGCAGCGTGGCCATCCCCCCTGGTGGGTGATTTCTTACTTTCTGTCTCTCTCTGCCTTTCTGGCGAGCGCACGTGCCCTATAGAAAAAGCCTCTCAAAAAAAAAAAAGAATGCTTTTCAGCAGGATGACAATTGTTTTTTTCTCTTAGAGAGATTTTTGCTATAGGGTGCATTGCTGGAAAAATAGAGAGAGACAGAGCAAGACAGAGAGACAGAAAGCAAGAAATCACACACACACACACACCCAGGAGGAATGGCCACGCCACAATCCCTTCTCCTCCATTCTTCTCTCTTGGAATTTTGGACACACACGTACATGCACCTGGCATGAGTCCCGGGTCCGGGACTTGAACCATAGTCGACTACATGGGAGTCCAGCGATGTAACCATTATGTCATCTGCTGGTTCCCAGGATGACAATATTCTGACTGGAAACATCTCAAATCAATGCAGACAGTCACAGAGCCACAGTGTAAGAGTCAAATGTGTAAAATCAAAAGGCAGAATGACCTGTGTCCCTGCGGTAAGAGCCCGTGTTCCTGTAGTAGGAACCCATGTACCTGTGGCAAGGTTCTGGTTGGTTTATTTTTGCACAAGACAAGCATGAGGGAAAAGATGAAGTAATAGGTAAACCAACTGCACACTACACGAAACAATGGAGCAATCAGGTAAACAGGAAAATCAGGCTAAAATCTGACTCAGAAAATAAGCTGCTTAGGAAGCCAAGAAGAGTAACTAGTTATCAGGTGACCAGGCTGCTCAAGAGTAACATCCACGCATAGAGATGAAGAAAGAACCAGACAAAAAGAAAAGGAGGAAATGGGACCAGCAGGTGGCATGGGGGTTAACGGAGCTGGGTCCTACATGGCCGACTGAGCGCACTGAGTCCCTGACCCAGCAGCTTGGAAATCATGCAGGGCGTGTGTGCGTGTGCATGCCCAAGATTCTAAGAGGAGAAAGGAGGAGAAGGGATTGTGGTGTGGCCATCTCTGCCTGGAGGGTGACTTCTCACTTACCCCACCCCTCTCCCCAGTGAGCACAGGTGCCCTATAGCAAAATAGCAAAAAAGAAAAAGGAATAAAGCTGTTTTCAAATAGTCATAAAAGTAGCCTCTTCAGGCCAGATAAATGGATTTTTTGAAGTTTATGTATTTATTTCTTGATGGAGACAGGTACCCTCTATAGGATCTCACCACAGCACAGTCTGCCCCTTGTCCCGCCAGCCAGGATCCCTAGCATGCCCAGCGCGTTCGGGCTGACCGAGCACCTGAGCCCAGGGCTTTTCACATGGCTCCAGTACCATGCAAGTGGGCCTCACTGCCTGTGTCACTGCGACTGAAATGAACTCAAGCCCCCAAGTAAGATCACCGTCAAAGCTAAAAGGGGTCAGGCGGTGGCAGTGGCACAGTGGTAACACAACTGTACCCACACAGGAAAGGTCCTGGGATCACAGCCTGGGACCCTCCTGAGCATGCTGGGCATGGACACAGGCTCATCATCTGGGTCGGCTGAGGCTTCGAGTGGGTCTGAGACCAGGAGTGGATGGAAACAAGAGGCCGCTGTTGGGGTGCCCTCCGCCTCACATGGAAGAGACAAATCAGTAAATAAAACAAAAGCTAAGGTAAGATGGTACAGCAGGGGCCAGCCCTGTCCCTTAGCGGTGAAGGGAGCCAGATTGCACATGGCCAGCTACAGTTTCGATCCTGGTTCCAGCAGCTTGAAAAACACACCAAGGGCACGTGAATATGTGTGCCAAATCCTGACGGATGGAGGAATGGAGAAAAAAGAATTGCGGTATGACCACACCCCACTGGGGGATGCTTCTACCCTTCCCCTCTAGCTGGTGAGTGCCTGTGCCCTCTGGCAGTAAAAAAAAGAAAAAGAAAGAAAGAAAGAAAGAAAGAAAGAAAGAAAGAAAGAAAGAAAGAAAGAGAGAGAGAGAGAGAGAGAGAGAAAGAGAAAGAGAGAGAGAGAGAGAGAGAGAGAGAGAGAGAAAGAAAAGAAAAGAAAAGAAAAGAAAAGAAAAGAAAAGAAAAGAAAAGAAAAGAAAAGAAAAGAAAAGAAAAGAGAGAAAGAGAGAGAGAGAAGTTGGTGCTCCAGGCAGGCAAGTCTTCTCAATGGCTCCTCATTAAGCAGGATTTTCAAAGACTAAAGCTACTGCTGCTTCTCCCTCAATCTCCATCCAACCCCAAACCTTCTGATTTAAAAAATAGTTTATAAAATCTCTCCTGTAGGTTTCATGAGCAAAAGAGAAAAACAGCAGTGGGAAGAAACCAGAGTGAGCGAAATCCACAGTGGGCTGAACAAAGTCCTCCTAACATCCTCGACCTGGTGCTGCACGTGATTATCAACGACCTGAGGACAGGAACGGCAAGTAGGATAAACGGCAAACAGAACCAGGTGGGAAAGCAACAGCTCACATCTCCGACTGCATCATGGCTCCCTCCCCACGCTCTTCCTCTCCTACCTACATCAGCATTTCCCAAACTGCATTCAGCAAAACATCGACTCCTGGAAATGAGACTTGAAAAATGGTTCCCCAAGTTTAAAATATTTTTTAAATTCTAAGCTTTCTTCCTTCTTATTATCAACATACCAACGACTCTGCGGAGTCCTGTAATAAGCAAACTTAGACTTGGTTTCACTTAATATTTTCCAAACATTTGCTCACAAAACACTTTCCCATAGTAATAATTAACTGAGAATGGCCTAAACTTTAGGTTCTAGACCATGTTCAAACTTTCTACACTGAAAGAATGATTCAGTCCCCTTGAGCTACTAATGAGCCGCATCACTCTTCTTCCTCTAACTACTAAACTTAAAAACAAAACAAAACCGGACACTTCCTGTCTGTTTCCTCGTCACCCACTCACTTCACTCAAACGCTGGCTCCAGACCCCCGTGCTCTCCTGAAAGCCTCCTCATGATGTGATAAACTGCACAACCAGCAGAACTTAGGGCTTCTTCTGGCCCCAATCCCTCCACAGGGTTGCACAGGAAGCTTCCCATTTCTGGACACTCTTCCTTAAGCTTCCACAATATGGCATTTCATCCAGCTCTTTGGCTATTGTAATCTCTGGTTCCTCTTTCTCTTTCCAATCCTTAAACTCTCAGACCAATTCCTCCTTCTCCCTTGAGTAAACTCCCCACAGCTTCAACTGCCCTTCGAAGATCCACCATTCAAATCCCAAATCATTCTGTGGTTTCACGTGGGTTTTCAAACTTGTTCATGCAACTGTTCTCCAAGGACCACACAGTCAATGCACTACAACCAAATGCGTCAGTTTCCCAACAGACTCTTCCCCGCTTCCAATCTGCCTGACTTCGGGTAATGGGTCTCCATTTGGAGGAGGGCAGAGCATAGTCAGCCTGTTTCTGACTCCACCCCTCTGTTTTCCTCAGTGTGTGCCCAGCCCACTGACTGAATAAAGCCTCTGCTAAAGGCCCGACCACAATGGACCCTTCTTTTTTTAAATAGTGGTTTTTGCTGTAGTGTGCATGCACTAGCCAGAGAGACAGAGTGAAAAATTAAGAAATCATTCTCCTCTTGGGACTTTGAGCACGCACACACGTGCCTGGAGTGAGTTTCAAGCCACCAGGTCCAGGACTCGAACTGTGGTCAGCCACGTGAGGGTCCAGCACCTTAACCACCACACCACCTGCTGGCCCCCACAATGGACTCTCAACTCTTTTACTCACTTAGACTTGACGCTCCATCAACCAGTTGTGCTAAGATACAGTAGAAACTCAACATTTTTGGAAAAATGAATGAACCTTTTCAATCAACACTCAAAGCTTTTGAATCCTGCCCAACTCATGGCTCATTCTTCAAACTCCACATCCCAAGTTCCTGCATACCTGTACAAAAGCTCCTGATACTTTTCATGTGTAAGAGCCCTGTCCTTATTCGATTCAGTGAAACTCCAAGCCTGAACTGCTTCCTAACTGGGCAATATCTCAGTCCCCTTCCCTCTGTCCCTCTATCACCAAGCTATTGCTGCTGCCAGCGCAATCTCTCTAAAACGCCACTCTCGCATTACTCCTTGGCCTGCACACACTCAATAACTCCCCGCTATTTCCAGAATTGTCTTTATTTAGTGAGAGGGAGATTTTTGTTACAGGGCGCATGTACTTACTGGAGAGATAGACAGAAGGTGAGAAATCACTCCCCAGGGGGATGACCACACCTCAATCCTCTCTCCTCCATTCTCCCCTCAGGATTTTGGGCACTCACGCACGCACACACACACACCCGACATTGTTTAAGCTGCCAGATCTGGGACTCAAACTGTGGTTGAGTACATGAGAGTCCAGCAATGTAACCATTATGCCATCTGCTAGTCCCCAGAACTTAAACCCTTGATACACTATACTGTGCCTTCCATGTTTGGAACTTGGCTGTTGATCCAAGTTTACATCCTACAACTCCCTAAGTTCCAGTTCTGGCGTTGGCATGCTAGAGCTGGTGGGCCAACTCCAGCCCACTCTTTCTGTACATGAAGTTTTACCAGAATGCAGCCACACTCATTTGTGGTTCCTACGGCTGCTCTGTGCGACGATGGAAGAGCAGAACAGCTTCAACAGAGACCTCGTGGCCTGCAAACCCTAGAATATCTACTGCTTAGCCTTCCGCAGAAAACGCACTGACCTCGGCTCTCCAGGGCCACTGGTGGTCCCCCGAAAACAGCCTGTTTCTGACTCCACCCCTTTGGTCGAGCCACTCCCATCTCTCAGAAAGACCTTCCCCTGCAAATTTCCTAAACTGCACACATTCTTCTCTTTTTCTCACCAGAGAGCATGTGCTTGCAAGAGAGGGGGAGAGAGAGAGAAACAGAGAGAGAGAACCATCCAACGGGGCATGGTCACACCCCAACCCCTCTTCCTTCATCCCAACATGAAGGAAGATTTTAGGCACACATGCACACGTGCTCAGTATGTTTTTCCAGCCACTGGGCTGGGATTCAAATTGCAGTTGGCCCTGTGAAATCTGCTTTACAGCTCACTAAGGAGCTAGTCCTGTAGACATTCTTTACGACCGGCTCAAACATCACCTTTGTACAGAAGCCCCTGCTCCTGAAGCTAAAGTTGAGTTCCTCTGTGCTCCCAGTGCAATAATTGTACCTTTCCTTCACATTTTCCGCACTATGCCCGATGGCACAATTACTGGTGTAAATGTATTTTGACTTCTGTATTGTAAATCATCCCAGTGGTCTGCAGCCCTATAGAGTCTAACAGCACCTTGCTTTATGTTTGCTGAATTAAAACGGACCCATGCGACCTCAAATACTGAGGCAGAATCAGCACGATAAAATGTACTGGGGGGGGGGCAGGTGGCGAGGTGGTTAAGGGCACTGGCTGACTGCGGTTCAAGTCCTGGACCTGGCAGTTTGCTTTCTCACTGCCCCCCCAATCTCTCTCTCTCTCTCTCTCCCCCTGTCTGGTCAAATTTAAATAAATAAAGTTGAATAAAATAATTCTTAAAAAAAAAAATGGTACTAGGGAGATGTTCTTAAGGCTTACGTGCAGGTCTCCAAATTCAATAGCACAGGATTTGACAGCTGCACATATGACATCAGAATTTCTCAATCCCTCAGTCCCACTGCTATCGACATTTTAAGCCAGGTAATTCTTCCTTGCAAGGGACTGTTCTGTGCACTGTAAAGTATTTAACAACATCTTCAGCCTCTACCCACCAAATTCCAGAAGTACCTCATGACAATTAAAAATGCCTCCAGACATTGCCGAGTATCACCTGGGAAGCAAAGCTGCCTCCCACTGAGAACCACTATTTCATTTTTTAAGTTAAAAAAAAAACTTAGAGGTTTTTGCCTTAAAGGTGGATGTGCTCGTGAAGAGAGAGAGAAACAGTGAGAGGGAAAGTGAGAAATCATCCCCCAGGGCAGATGGCCACACAACAATCCTTTCTCCATTCTCCTCCCAGGACCTTGGGCAGACACACACACGGGCCTGGAGTGAGTTTCAAGTCACCAAATCACAGCCAGGAGTCCAGAGACATAACTGCTATGCCATCTGCTGGTCTCTTAATTTATTTTTCTGAGAGATTTTTGCTATAGCGTGCATGGGCTCACCGAAGAGACAGGGAGACAGAAAGTGAGAAATCACCCTCTGAGGCAGGGAATGGCCACACCTCAATCTCTTCTCCTCCATTTTCTTCTTGGGATTTTGGGCATGCATACACACAGGCCGAGCCTGCACACACACCCAGTGTGAGTTTCAAATCACTGGGCCCAGGACTTAACCATGGTCAACCACGTGGGAGTCCAGAGCCTTAACCACCATGCCACATGCTAAGCCCAAGAACCACTATTTTAGAGGTTTCTTAGTGCGAGCTGACACCAAAATGATATTGCTAACAAAACATAGACTAGATAGTAACTACAGGACAGCCTCCCAACTAAGAGACAAAGGCCGCACAGCATTCAGTGCTAGTCGACTCACACTTGCAATTATACTCGACTCTGGGTTTTAAAAGGACTTTGGAGCCAGCAGGTGGTGTGGAGGTTAAGGTGGCTGGACACCACATAGTTGACTCAACAGTTTGAGTCCCGGACCTGGTGGCTTGAAAATCACAGCAAGACATGTGTGTGGGGACCTGAGTCTTGATGGGAAAATGGAGATGGACTGCAGTGTGGCCATCCCTCCTGGGGGTGAGGGTTAGGGTCACTTTTCTCTCTCTCTCTGTTTCTCTGGTAAGCACATGTACCTCATAGCAAAAACGTAATCATACCCCACTGGGTGGTTCTCTCACTTTCTCTCTCTCAAGGGCATGCACCCTCTGGTAATTTAAAAGGGCTTTGGAAAACCAAAATTCATACAAAGGGATCAGGCTGATGAGAGACAAGGGAAACATGTCAGAAGAGGGATATTTAAGCAAATGGAGGTACCTAGCCTATACAGGAGAAGATGAAGATACACCTATGGTATTTCAGAATCTGGGGGTTGTCTTGTGGAGGAAGGCTGTCAGGAGTGCAGAACCAGAGCCAGCGGGTAGCACCTGCGAGAAGGCAGATTTTGGTTTTCTATACAAGTAGAAGCTTTCTAACAGCCAGAGAGGGCCAGAAAATGTACTGGCTGAGCTATGAAGTGTGCATCCATCATTCTGGAAGCGCTGAAGCAGAGACCAGATGAACTGATGCCAGAGATGGCGCAGGGGTGAGAGTTAGGACCACTGCTCTCTCCAAGAATCTCTCTAGCTGAGGTTCCAAGGCTAGCAAAGGAAAGGCCATATGCCCTGAACAAGCCATATGGACATCCAAGATCTTCATCACGACAAAGAGAAAAGTATTTCACTAAGTAATTCACTCTTATTTCTTTTTTGATCATCTCTCTTACATTTAAGCGCTGGCACTATAACTACCAGTGACCTGTTTTTTCTTAATGGACCTGTAATGGTCTGCAATGTGCATCACTACCTTGAAACCATACCTTCCATTCTGCTAATGATCACCACTAACCCGACTTACAAGGTGCTTTCCAGTTTCAAAGCATCCTGACATGTATGACTTTACTCACATTAGCTAAACATAAACATAAAACCTTTTTTTTCTCCTTTACTCATGACAGAGCTCATGAACACATATGTGAGAGAGAACGAGCACCCTTCCCAGGGTCTGGTCATGCCGCAAGCCCCTTCCTCCAGCCTCCCCTGGTCAGATCGCAGGCACTCATGCGTGTATCCCATATGTTGCAGGCTGACCAGGCCAGGGATTTGAACTCTGGTTGCCATGTAGGACCCAGCTTCTCTCGAGCAGCACATTACTGCTGTGCTGTGGAGCTGGCCCAATACTCATTTTGGATAACCTGTTCTTATTTACCGTCTCTTGCCTGAACGTCTTATGAAAGAAAAGTTGGTTTACGTTACTCATTGAACATCCACTAACGTAACAAAGCATACACCAACAAATACTCTGCATGCAACCCAGAGATGAGCCAAATCTAGTTATTTCACCATCAGAACATGGAGTTACTTCAGTACAATTTCTATTTTACTTATGATTTGGGGAGGAATTCTGAGAAATTATAATTCAGTATTCTTGAATTCCAATATGGCCATACAACCCAAAAGTTCCAAAAAGCAGTCATAACAAAACATGAACGTACGTTTTGTTGAAAGCAAAACTACTGTAGGCCTTAACCCCAGGGACGCCTTTACACATCCCAGCTAAAACTGCTGACGAGAGTTGGTAAGGACACGCCCCCCAGACTGCGCTCTCCTCTGCTGTGTGACTTACTTCTTTACGTTTCGTCTCCGGACATTCCGACTGCAGAGTGAGGGTTGCACCTTCGATGTTTCTTGGCATGGGCGTGGAACCAGGGTTTATTGTCAAATGAATCTGATCTGGTGAGATAATGTGTTGCACGTAACCCTGGGACATTGCTTCATGATCTATTAGGTGGAAGCCCTCTTCACCCCCTACTAGAAAAGGCAAGTGTCCTCCACACTGTCCGTCGTCCTCTTCATCCTCCAAAGTGCCAGGGTCCTGCTCAATAAGAACAGTGGTCCTATCATAGACAGTCCCGGATGAGGAAGGCACCAGTCCGTTTTCATCCACAAACCTGAGCATCGTATCATCGGGGGTCAGCTCATCTTCCTCTGCCTCAAAGTAGATGCTGTTGTCTGGACTGTGCTCCCCCATGGTTCAGTCGTGCTCAGCCCAGTTGTGAGAAGTGAAAAGGTAACGACCTGTCTGCAACAGAAGCAAGCCAGAGTTAGAGCCGGCTCACAATACCCACAGCCCTCCTCAGCACCAAAGGGCTCATTTTCCCTCTCAGCTAAAGCACAGGCCAAAGACAATAAAAAAATCATCTTCCTTGGGAATCATTTTCATTTTCACTTTCAAACCATCAAGTCGTTTTTAAGGGAAAACACTGGTTTTTCTTCAAAATTAAAGTAGCAGTTTGTAAAGCAGTTTTTTAAAAAAGAATGATTTAATTATACTTATTATTATTATTATTACTATTTTATTTAACCAGAGAGTAAGAGAGAGAAAGTGAGAAAGCAAGCCATCAGGTCTGGGATTCAAACCACAGTCAGCCATGTGGGAGTCCAGCGCCTTAACCACTGCCGGCTCCTGTAAGACCTCCTAACTGTGCCTTACTGCCAGTTTAAAGACAGGCTGAATACCTAAAGGAGGCAGAGGAACAAACAGAATAGTGGCTGCTTCAAGGCTGAGTTGTTCTAATTCTGAAAAGCAAATCCCACTCGAATATTCCCCAGGTCAGCCCATGAGGCAGTCCATAGCCCCATGGAGTCTACGGTAGAAGGAACAAGGTTTAGGAAGCAGAGTTTTCTACCTGCAGATTCCAGCTCTGCCATGACCACTTGGGTAACTTTCCTGGGCCTCATTTTTCTTAATGCAAAAAGTGGGACCTATAATTACCATTCTCTCAAAAGTTATTAGGAGTAAAAGAAGAATTTTTGTGAAACACAACGTCTGACAAACAGTAGATAAACAAATGTCATTCCTTCCCTCCTTCCAGAGTAGAGACAGCTCAGCTTCCGGGTAGAGAGGCTAATCCCTAATCAGGCATGGCTCATGTCAGTTTATTTACACAACTCCTAAAACAATACAGTATCCATCGGAAGCTGGACCCACATAGTGAGGTGAGCTCTCTGCCCTGAGGAAATTACGAGTCTTACTTATTTTTGTTTCTACAGCTCTGAGCATTGCACACTAACGTTTACTAGGAGTTCAGGAAATTGCAACTAAATGAATGAAAGACAGGCAGCTATACTCTCTGGGAACGATACTGTCTCTTGGGAAAACACTCTCTTGGGGAGAACTCCAATTGTGAAGCTTTGGTGGTCTAGATTAGCGATGTCTTCCTTTCGTGCAACAGCACAGGTTCTACAAACGCGCTTGGGCAGACAGAAGAGAGGATTTTAAATACTCAGCACGTCACTTCCATTTTTCAGTCTGGTTTTGCACTTTATCTTTTTCTTCTGTTCTGGGTCAGAAAGCGAGCTTCACATAGTGGGGCGGCTAGACAGCGCGTGAGTTACCAGCGACAGGCCAAGGCACTGGATCCGGGAGGAACCGGCCCGACCCCTTGCTCTGGCTTACGCAACCCCAGAGATGCACATTTCGCCGCATCTGAGAGGAGAGATAAGAGCACTCGGGGCCCCACAGGGCTGCCCCGGCACCATCGCAGCAGCGCAGACCAACTGTCCGGAACAAACAAGACCAGGAGGTTTGCGGGTGGCCAGAGAGGAGCGCGAACAGAGCCCCCTTGAGAAGAGGCTGGGAAGAGGAACCTGTCTGGGCTATCCCCAGCCCAGGGCTGCGTGGAAAAATCCGAAGACAGGCTGGGGGGCTCCAAGCTGAGCGATGAGGGGCAGGGTCCGGGTCTCCATGGAAACAGGGGAGGGGGGCTGGATACCCATCCCCATGGAAACGGAGAAGGGGTGGGGTCCCTATGGTGACCGGAATGAGATCTCTACTGGAAAATGCTCCAGGAGGGAGCCTAAGCCCCGCGCCCCCCAGGAAGTCCCAAGCCCAGGCCGAAGCTAGTTTCGCCTTTTACCTCCGCGGCTCCCGGCAACGGCGGCAGCAGCAGCTTCTCCCCTCCCCAGCGGCACCATGATTGCCCCCACCGTCCCCTAACGTCACTTCCGCTTCCGCTTTCCGGAGGAAGGAGGGGACAGCGGCTCCGCCTCTCCCTGGCGCGTCTGGTTGGCTTAGGAGGTCGGGGGGCTGAGCTCGAGCCTCCAATCGGCGAGCGCGAGGGGCGGGGCGGGGTGGGGCCGTGGGGACGTAGCCGGGCGCTGAGTTCCTGCCGCCCCGGGCGTGCGCGGTGGTCGAAGTCGGAGCGTCGCCCTCCCTAGGGAAAGGGAACGAGCCCCACCACTAATCTGAAATATCTTCGGCTAGCTTGCGATGGCCGCCACAACTGCTAGGGGAAGGACCACAGTCATCAGAATCCGGGCTCGGACCCGCGCTCCCGGGGCCTCCGCAGCCTCAGCTCCACCTCCCCACCCGTCAAGGTTAACAGGCAAGAGAAGTTCCCGCAAAAGAAGACTGGACCCAAAGGGCAGACTTAGGACTGTTCCGAGCCCAGCCACAGACGGCGCCGCCGCCCCTTCCCCTTCTCGCATACTTTCCTTGGACGCCAGATTTCCTTTCTCCCCACGCTCCTGCCCAGGCTGCCTGTCCCAACTTTGTCCCCTTGGAGTCTGTTCCACCGGCTGACGCCCGGGCCTGTCGGCGCCACCTACTGGCCATTCCCTTCCTTCAGCCGTTCACATTGTCATCCTGCTGGCCCTTACCACATTTTACACTCAGAAGTAGTGGCATTCCTGTGCTCAAAAAGCGATTTGATGCGTGTCTTCATTATGCTCCCGTCTTTTCTATATGCCTAAAAGATCTAGCTGTTAAGTAGTCCCAGCAGCTGCTGCCTGTTTTTCCCATAAGCTGCTTCTCTAGAATATTCAGTGGGACCAAAGAGTTGAGTCTATGGCTGGACCATCTCTTGCTTGAAAAAACTGGACAGTGGGCCAGCTCCGTGGCAGCAGTGACACGCTGCTCAAGGAAAGCCGGATCCCACATAGCCCCTACAGTGCATGAAACAAGCCAGGCCTGTACACAAGTGCCCAAGGTCCCACAGGCTGGAGGCCTGGAGGAAGGGGGTATAGCATGACCAGATCCTGTGGCGGGTGCCCCTCTCTTGCGTATGTGCATGCACTAGTGCTCTATCATAAATACAAAAGAAAAATATGAATACTGACTGCTACCCACCAGACTCATGTCTCTGTGGCCCCTGACCAACTGCCCCAGGGCTTAAACCATAAAAACTCAGCTGCTAAGAGCTGCCATCCTTATGATACACAAACATACACAACCACCACTGTTAAAAATACATTTATCATTAAAATATATTACATATATGAGTGAAAGGGCATATCACACAGTTTGGAGGATTTGCTGACCCAGAAAATCCCACTGGTTTTACCAGAACATGACTTCTTCAGTGTTTTCCGTTTTAAGGCCCTGTATTGCTTGCAGAGTCGGAGTGGCCACCTCGGTGACAGCCCACTTCTGAGCAGAAGCGGGCCAGAGTCTATGTGCGCGGGCAACATCTGCAGACTGAGCACCAGAAGCATGTGGTGGCTGCTGGCTGTCGCCTGTTTATCCAGCATTCTTCCATCTGCATTCTTGTGGTCCAGCTCAGGACTCCAAAGTTTGTTCAAATATCTGATCACGGGGAGATAGCCCAGGCTATCAGAAGGCACTGACTATGCTCCGGAGGCAGGCTGAGCACGGGTCCACTTATTGAATATTTTTTCAATTAAAAAAATAGAGCTCTACCTGTGTTAAATAGCTAAAGTTGAACACTGTCAGTTTTATTATGGGGAGTTTCCCCCATGTCTTCACCTCTCACAGTAGCACTGGGTGTGCTAACTAATGCTGGGGGATCGGGAGCCGTAACTCAGGAAGCAGCCGGCTGCCATTCTTCCAAAGGGCCTCATATCACTTTAGTCAGCTCTTCCTCTGAAACAGGGGGGTTGGTAATTGGCTGCCTCAGGTGAAATAGGGGTGAAGACAGGCTCAGAGTGGATTGCAGAGGAACTGGTGAATAAATTCTTGAGCCTTCTTCTTCTCTGCCATTTCAAGCTTTTGATGACCAGCTGGGTTTCGAAGCAGTAAGCTGCCAAATATGCTAGCTGTATGAAAAAACAGACTATAAATGATTCAGAAAATAAATTACTATTTACCCTTTTGTTGTAGGAGTGGGGAACAGTGACCAAAAGCATTATTTGCTGCTTTAAAAAAAAAACACTATTTGGGAACCAGCAGTTAGCGTAATGGCTATGTCGCTGGACTCCCACGTAGTCGACCGCGGTTCGCGTCTCGGACCCGGTGGCTTACAACTCACGCCGGGCGCGTGTGCGTGCGTGCCCAGGATCCCGAGAGGAGAATGGAGGAGAAGGGATTGCGGCGTGACCATCCCCCCTGGGGGGTGATTTCTCGCTTTCTGTCTCTATGTCTCTCTCTGTCTGTCTGGCGAGTGCACGCGCCCTATAGTGAAAAACCTCTCAAAAAAAAAAAAAAAAAAAAAAAAAAAAAAAACACTATTTGAGGGACCAGCAGTTAGCGTAATGGATAGGTTGCTGAACTCCCATGTAGTCGACCGCAGTTTGAGCCCCAGACCCGGTGCTTTAAACTCACGCTGGGTGAGTGTGCGTGTGTGCCCAAGATCCTGAGAGGAGAATGGAAGAGAAGGGACTGCGGCGTGCCCATCTCCCCTGGGGGGTGATTTCTTGCTTTCTGTCTCTCTGTCTCTTTCTGTCTTTCTGGCAAGCGCATGCACCATATAGCAAAAACCTCTCCAAAAATAAATAAGTAAAATAAAACACTATATAAGGGCCAGCAGGTGGCATGCAGATTAAAGCAGCTGGACCCCACATGGGCAACTGCAGTTCGAGTCCCAGACCCAGCAGCTCAAAAATCACACTGGATACATGTGTGTGTGTGTCTCCAAATCCTGAGAGGAGAAGGGAGGAGGGAGTGTGGTGTGACCATCCCCCCCCCCCCCCCGGGGGGGTGATTTTTCATTTTCCCTCTGTCTGTTTCTCTCAGGTAAGTGAATGTGCCTTATGACAAAAAACTAAAATAATTTTTTAAAAAGGAAATTAAATCCCCCAAAACATAGATGACATTGAGGTTCTCAGAGGGATCACAGAAATGTGCCTCATTGAGAAAATCCAATGTGGTGTTGTCACTAATGCTATGTAGTAAAATAATACAATTTCTTTTCATGTACTTAAAAAACAAAACAAAACAAAAAAAACAAAACAACTGAGTATAAACTTAGCCAGAACGTGAGACTCTAGCTGTACAGCAATGGCCTCAGGTGCTCCTCAATCTCACCTCTGCTGAGAGTCTCAGCTTGCAGAGATGCCTTCCCCAGACACCCGGCTGCTTACCGAGAACATTCTCATCCAGATGATTTTTCGCTGAATTTTTCAGTAATTCTTGCAAGAAGGCCATCAAGTAGTTGAAGACATTTTTGTAGAATGTAGGGAGAGTGGAAATGACCTGAGAGAGGAAGAACTGGGTTGTATCATTCTCTCCATCCAAGCATTTGCTAAGTGCCTATTATGTTTCAGGAACTGAGACCTTGACCCAAGGGCAGGAGTAAGACTGCACAGAAGACTTTCATCCCTGGGACCAGCAGTTGGTGTAATGGCTATGTCGCTGGACTCCCATGTAGTCAACCGTGGTTCAAGTCCCAGGTCCAGTGGCTTAAACTCATGCCGGGCACGTGTGCATGCGTGCCCAGGATCCCGAGAGGAGAATGGAGGAGAAGGGACTGCAACGTGGCCATCCCCCCCGGGGGGTGATTTCTCGCTTTCTGTCTCTCTGTCTCTCCCTGTCTTTCTGGCAAGCACACATGCCCTATAGCAAAAACCTTTAAAAAAAATTTAATTAAAAAAAAAATAACTTTCACCCCTTACCACTCAGCATCCAGTATCAAAACAGCAGCACAGGCCAAACATCCATGCGTTAAGACATTACATGTTTACATGTGTGTTCACAAATGATTTAAAAGAACAGAAGACATTTTAGACCTGAATGTGAGATGAAATTAGACTTGCAGAAGTAAGGACTCGGGGTCTTAGAAAGTAGTTTTTTAAAAAAATAAAATAAGGCAAGAGAAGGAAAACATAAGTAGAGAGGACCCCTTGTGAGGAATCAATTTGAGGCCAGCCCTGTAGCCTAGTGGTTATGGGGGCCAGGGACTGCATGGCGCTAGTCCTGGCCCCTGCAGCTTGAAAAACGTGGTGGGCATATTGCATGTGGCATGACCATTCACCACTGGGGGAATGTTTTCTCCTTCTGTCTCTCTCTGGCAAGCACACACACCCTCTTGCAATTTTGTTTTTTAAAAGAGAGAGAAAGAGAAGTCAATTTTGGCAGGGACCTAACTGTTTTTAAGAGCCAATCAGGCCAGAATTCAACGAGCACCCAGCTACCTGCACAAAAGGATAAGCTGGAGCATTTGCACAGAACCGATGCCAAATGAGATTCTAATGTGCTGGATTTGGGGTGAGGCTCTGGAATCTGTATTATTGGCAAATTTTCTAGATTATTCTGCCAAGGTCTACTGTATATGTGACCCACTAGTCTAGACAGTCTTGAATATTTGTTAAGAAAATCATTAACTGGCAACGGGGAGCCAAGTATGGTTTCAGAAGAACAGTAACTTGAGGAGAGCTTTACAATACAGAGTCTGATGACAGCGTGCCAAACAAAGCCACCAAGGCACAGCCTGAACGTAGGCTCCGAACCAAGGTAAGAAGGATGGAAGCGGAAGAGAGAGGATGGCTAAGACATCAAAGAGCTGGGGCGAGCAGGTTACGGTACGGTGGCTAAGGCACTGGACTCCACATGGCCGACCACAGTTCGAGTCCCAGACCTGGTGGCTTACAAATCATGCCAGGTGCATGTTGTACATGTCCAAGATCCTAAAAGGAGCTGGAGGAGGAGGAATTGCAGCGTGGCCAAGCCCCACGGGGGTGATTTCTCACTTTCCTTCACATTCTCTTTCTCTGGTGAGTGCACAAGCCCTAGGGGAAAAACCTAAAAATAAATAACGCCAAAAAAGGAGAGAGATGAAAGGGCCAGCAGGTGGCATGGTGGTAAAGGCGCTGGAGCTCACATGGCTTACTCCACGGTTTGAGTCCTGGACCCTGCAGCTTGAAAATCACCTAAGGCACGTGTGTGTGTATCCTCAAAACCCAAAGAGGAGAATGGATAAGAAGGGACTGTGGCATGGCCACCCCAACCCGGGGGGGGGGGGGGGGTTACTTTCCATCTCTTCCTCTTTCTCTCTCCAGCAATCACCTGTGCCCCTTCACCAAAAAATAAAAAAGAGAGAGATCAAAAGGACTGGGCATGTGGGAGGGTAGAGGGAGGTGTCAGGAATGACTCCGGTTTCGGGGTTGAGTCACTGGCATTAAGGGTGATGCCATCAAAGGAAAAAGAGACATGAGAGGAAGGACGGGCTTGCAAAGGGAAGACCTGGTGTTGCAACACTGTGACACTGCGTTTACGAGATGGTGCCCACTATTTCCTCAGGGCCCCGAGGCCTGGGGCCAGGACACATGTACGTGGCTTCTCAGTGCTCCCCCTCACCTGTCTGCTTGCCATGTAGTTGCCGGAACACTCCAGGCAGCTCCGGTAGGCGCTGTAGCAGACGACAGGCTCTGGCAGGCTCTCCAGGAAGAGCAGCAAGGCTTCGGCTACAGAATGATTGCTAGCAGCTTGAGTCCACGTTAAGGAACAGGCCAGGACGCTGCCTGTGGTTAGGACGAGGCCCAGGAGCAGATACCTGCCAGTGTGCTGCTTGTCCGTCGGCTCTGCTCTGAGCCAGGACACCAGCCTGCCGTCTGTCGGGTGGGCCAGGCCCTCCCGAGTTCCTGCTATACTGGTAGCTAAAAGTCATGGCTTAAAGCCAGAAAGCCTTCTCCATGTAGACTTTAAGTAAAAATAAACAAACAAACAAACAAACAAACACAGTAGCTAAGGACACAACATCAGTTTTGGGCCTTACAATAGTTTTCTTTCTTTTTTCTCCTCTCTCTCTCTCTCTCTCTCTCTCTCTCTCACACACACACACCCACACACAAGGAGCTGAATGTCTGAAGGATACAGAGGTTATCGATCATTCCAGTGTCCAAGCAGTCCCTGATATGTTCAAATTCTGACCTCAGTCCTGGCTGCTGAAACAGATCTTCCTGTGAAAGAGAAGAAAATCACAAACTAATTATTTTCTCAGAAAATCAGCAATGATTTCCTAACCTAGCAATATCACCAGCAGAGTACAGAAAGGAGCAGTGTACTGAGGCCTCTGAATCACCCAAGGAGACAATCTGATTGAGAGTGATGTGACTAATATAACGTGCAGGCCTTCCTAGACATGTTTCCACCACAAGGCTTTATGTGCCTATTGTAAAACCATGGGGGGCCAGCAGATGGCGCAACAGTTGCGTTGCTGGACTCCCACATGGCGGACCATGGGTTGTGTCCTGGACATGGTGGCCAAATATCAGTGGGCACATGTGCATGGTATGCACACCCAAGATCCTGGGAGGAGAATGGAGGAGAAGGGATTGTGGGTGGCAATCCCCCCAGGGGGCGGTTTCTCACTTTCTCTCTGTCTCTCTCCAGCAAGGCACGCATCCTATGGCAAAAACCTCTTAAAACAAGAACAAAAATGGGGACCAGCTGACAGCATAATGGCTATATCGCTGGATTCCCATGTAGTAGACTGCGGTTTGAGTCCCAGACCCAGTGGCTTAAACTCACACAGAGAAGGGATTGCAGCGTGGCCATCCCCCCCCCGGGGGGGGGGTGTGATTTCTTGCTTTCTGTCTCTCTGTCTCTGTCTTTCTGGCAAGCGCAAGCGCCCTATAGCAAAAACCTCTCAACAACAACAAAAAAAGAACAAAAATGAATGAAAAAACCATGGGTAGGGCATATCCCACGTGACAAGAGCCAACATGACAAAGTACCTATGTTGCTGTGATGCTAAGAAGGGATGTGCCAGAAAATAAAAACAACTGGGCCAGCAGGTGGTGTGGTGGTTAAAGTGCTGAGCTCTAACATGGCCGGCTGTGGTTCGCGTCCTGGACCTGGCGGCTTGCTTTCTCACTTTCCCTCTCTTTCTCTGGTGAGTACACGTGCTCTGTAGCAAATTAAAAAAATAGTAATAATGATAAATAAAATTGAATAAATAATTCTTTAAAAGAAAAAGAAGAAACCCAGCAGGTGGTGTGGGGATTAAAGGCACTGGACTCCCACATAGCTGACTGCGGTTCAAGTCCTGGACCTGGTGGCTTGCTTTCTCACTTTCCCTCTCTTTCTCTGGTGAGTACACGTGCTCTGTAGCAAATTAAAAAAATAGTAATAATGATAAATAAAATTGAATAAATAATTCTTTAAAAGAAAAAGAAGAAACCCAGCAGGTGGTGTGGGGATTAAAGGCACTGGACTCCCACATAGTTGACTGAGGTTCAAGTCCTGGACCTGGTGGCTTGCTTTCTCACTTTCCCTCTCTCTCTGTCTGATCAAACTAGAAAATAAATAAAATAATTCTTTAAAAATTAAAAAAAAAAACCTGAAGAACACATACCATGCACAAGACCGAGAGCTAAAGAGGGCTCTTCAGTGCTATGTGCAAATACGATGATGGCGATAAAGTATTTCCATCAGTCTCAGGAGGCTTTCTGTCCCTTCGTTCTATAAAATGACCTGCCCCGAGGCTGCCCTTCCCACAGGGCAGCCCTTCTATCTTTCCTTCCAGGTGAGCAGTCCTCCCTTCCTCTCGGGGAGCAGAGATATTGATCCCTCACCTCTCCATGACGGCTCCACCTACGGAGCAGCCCACCCCGTCCATGTGCTTTTGCTCTTAGGGAGAAAACCAAAAAAAGATACCATATACCTGTGTTAGTAATAGGAACAGGAGAGCAGCTGGACTGCCGCAGGTGGCAGGGCACGGCTGTGCCATACCAGAGTCATAGCGAAAGGTCCTGGGTTTGGTTCCTAGGTCAACCTGAACAGGAAGGACGTGACTACGGGCATGCCTGTGATCTTGGTTGGCTGAAGATCTGGGAGGATGATCACCATCTGGCTAGACTTTTGGGAGTGTCTCTCTCTCTCTCAATAAATAAACCTTTAAAAATATACACTATCAGGGCCAGCAGTTGGCATAATGGGTATGTCACTGGACTCCCAGGTAGTTGACTGCAGTTCGAGTCCCAGACCCGGTGGCTTAAACTCATGCTGGGTGCATGTGCATGCGTGCCCAAAATCCCAAGAGGAAAATAGAGGAGAAGGAACTGCAGTGTGGCCATCCCCTCTGGGGGGTGATTTCTTGCTTTCTGTCTGTCTCTGTCTTTCTGGCGAGCACATGTGCCCTTTAGCAAAAATCTCTATTAAAAAAACAAAAACAAAAACAACAACGCACTATCAGGGCCAGGAGGTGGCATGGAAGTAAGACGCTGGACTCCTACATGGCCGACCACGGTCTGAGCCCCAGACCGGGCAGCTTGAGTATCACGCCCGGTGCTCATGTGTTCCCAAAACCCCGAAAGCAGAATAGAGGAGAAGGAATTCTTGTATGCCATCACGCCAGGGGATGATTTCTCACTTTCCCTCTGTCTATCTCTGTCTCTCTCCAGCAAGTGCACATTCTCTAATAGTATAAAAACTAAAAAAATAAGCAACACACAATATCATATGTATTGCTCAAAAGTTACATTTGAAAGGAGCTCTAGAAAGAAGATAGAGTAGCATAATACTTATGAAATGACTTTTTAAGGCTACGTATTTATTTTAGAGACAGTGTTGCCATAGGGCATGTGTACTCACTGGAGACAGAGACAGAGAAAGTGAGGCCATCCCCAGTGAGGATGACCATGCTGCAATTCCTTCTCCATCCTCCACTCAGGATTTTGGGCACACATGCACAAGTGCCCAGCGTGGGTTTCAAACTGCCGGGTCTGGGACTCAAACTACCAGGCATGTTGTAACACTGAATAAATTCGACAGGGGAAATGTGGAAATAGGATACCACAAGCACATATGTTGCTCTGAAGTGATAAAGACGTGAGATTATTGTTTGTACAGGTTGCCCTGAAGCCTGCATCAACTTCTAACCCATGGAGCTTGCCCCAGTCATTCTAGAAATCAGGCCTCCAGATTCAGGCCTGAGGTGTTCATCTGGTTCCCTACCTCACCTGGCTCGTCAACAAGCTAGCCTCTCCCATTCCCAGAAGCAGGCAAGAGTGCCTACAAGAAAGCAAGGTGGCATCCCAGGAGGAGTGCAGATGGCTCTCTGGCAGGGGGCCCAGAGGCCAGGGAGGGAACCGCTGCGCTGGGAAGGCAGGTCTGAGCAAGGCTGCCTCCCTTGGGGTCATCAGGTACCAGGTGAGCAGGTCTCCCGGGGCTGGGAAATGGCACGCTGCCCATCCTCTCACTCCCTGCAGGGAGAACAGTTCCCCACACGTTCCTCGGGGTAAAAGCTTCTATGCAAAACATTCTCCAGCAGCCTGGCCTCAGTCAGGTCTGGCCTCGTATCCACAACTCACCTGCTGGACAGCATTTCGGTAGAGATGGTCAACCATCATCCAGAGCTCTTTGGGGATTTCCAGGGGGCTCTCCAGCTGGCTGCTGTCACCTTCGGTCCAGACCGGCATCAGAGTCTGAAAAGAAAGAAAACTTAGGGCAAGGTGGCCCCCCAGTGGGCCCTCTGGCTTCAGGAGAACGCATGGCACAGAGATGGCAAACACACAGAAAAGAAGCCTCTCCATTCTGCCAACCAAACATTCCACAGGCAAAAATGAAACCAGGCGTTACAATTGAGGGACAAAAGGTGATTCTTGAGGGTTGGGAGACTTATAGCAAGCAGTTTCAACGGATCAGGTGAAATATGTACCTTCTTAGGAAAAACTCATGCGTAAAACATTTCCTGTTAGAATCAGAGAAGAACACAAACTTGGGAGTCCAAAAATCTGAGTTCAAGGTCCAGGTCCACTCTTAACTTACCACGTGACCTGTGACAGATCGCTCTTCTTAACTGGGCCTCTGTATTCATACATATAATAGAAAGGACATAATTCAAAAATTCCTACAGTTAAAAAAATGCATTGGGGGGAGAAGCATACGTATTACCATAAACCTGCTCCAGATTTGTTATTCTGTATTAAAATGGTCTCCGTAGACGCTATTTAATTAGCAATAATCGCGCCTCGGATAAACCTCATTGGCTACGATACTGCCACTGCGCAAAGCTGTAGACGCTATTTAGATTTCAGCAAATGTATTGGTTGTTGGGAAAGTCATGACATATTTTTGTATGGAAAAATACTCATCACTTTCCCCAAGTCCTAATAGTTTAGAAAGAAAACTTTCCTTTTTGGTACTGAAGGGCATGTGTGCTCATCAGAGAGAGAGAGAGGAAGAGGGAGAGGGGAGAGCGCCCTTCAGTGGGGAATGTCATACCACACGCCTTCTCCTCCATTTCCCCATTCTTTTTTTTTTTTTTTGGAGAGGTTTTTGCTATACGGCGCATGCGCTCACCAGAAAGACAGAGACAGAAAGCAAGAAAACAGATGGCCACACCACAATCCCTTCTCCATTCTCCTCTCGGGATCTTGGGCACGCACACATATGCACCCGGATGAGTTTAAGTCATCGGGTCCAGGACTCAAACCGCGGTCGACTACGTGGGAGTCCAGCGACACAGCCATTACACCAACTGCTGGTCCCCATTTCCCCATTCTATTGGGATTTGGGGCACATACACGTATGCGCACAGGATGGCTTTCATGCCACAGAGTCTGGGGACTTGAGCTACACAATTGGCCATGTGGGATCAGCTGCCCTAACCACCAGGTCACAGAGCAGGCCCAAGAATGATAACCTACCAACTGATGATTTTAAGAAATAAATGCTGGGTGCCAGCAGGGGGCGTGGTGGTCAAGGATGCTGGACTCCTACATGGCAGACCACAGTTTGATTCCTGGACCTGGTGGCCTGCCTTCTCACTTTCCCTCTCTCTCTCTCACTCTCTCTCTTTTCTCTGTCTCACACTCTCTCTGTCCTCCTGGTCAAATTTAAAAATAAATAAAATAAAATAAATAAAGTTAAATAAAATAATTATTTCAAAAATAAATAAATAAATGCTTACTATCACAGTCCAGGAGATTTTCATTGTCTTAGGATCCATGACAGTTTCTCTAACAGACTGAACACTGATGTTCCTCCAAATCCATGGACTGAAACATGGTCCCCAGTGCCATGGTATTTGGGAGCTGTTTGGGTGGCTGGGTGGTTTGGGAATGAGATTAGTCACCTTGTAGGAGCGCCCAGAGAGCTCCCTCGCCCCTTCTGCCATCGGGGCACAGTGAGAAGATGGTTCTCAGGGAGCCAGGAAATAAATAGTCTTCCCCAGACACCGGGTCTGCAGGTGCCACTGTCTGGGAGTTCTAGGCCTCCGGAATGTGAGAGAGAAATTCCTGCTCTAAGTGCCCCTGCCCCAGTCCTTGGTGTTCTGCTGTAATAGTCCTACAGACGCAGGCGCGCATTTTGTGTGAAAGACTACTTTACAGCTTTTCACAGCAACACGCGAGGCCTTCCTGCCCCTGAACTGTGGGCTGGCCTCATGGCTTTCCCTGACCAGTAAAATATGGCGGAGGTGATCCCGGCTGAGGCCTGGCGCCCAGGCAGAGGTGATACCGGCTGAGGCCTGGCGCCCAGGCAGAGGTGATACCGGCTGAGGCCTGGCGCCCGGGCGAAGGGGCCTCAAGGCGTCAGCTCCCATGCTCTCGCCACCACTTCTGTAAGCCTGAGCTAGCCGCGGAGTGACATCAGCCATGTGGAGAGTGGCCCAGAGAATGGCCAATGCCGAGACATGTGAGGGAGGCTAGACCCCGCCAGCCATCATAGCAGCTTTGTGATCACAGTCGCTCAAATGAGCCCAGGCGAGACCAGAAGAGCCACACCGGAAACCCACAGGGTCCTGAGAAACAGTGACTCGCTGTCTTAAACCACTGAAATGTGGGGGTAGTTGGTTGCACAGCAATAGACGCTGATGCACAGAGCAAGCTCGAGGGGGCTGAGGAGCTCTCGCGCCCCTAGGAAAGCGGGCACTGAACACCTTGTCTGACAGGTGCAGGCTGCCGCATGGTTCCAGAGCTTCCTCGTGGCGTGTTACTCACCAGCTTACTGACGGTTTCCCGTGGAAGGTCCAAGATGGGCTCCCTCATGTAGCACAGCGTATGAATGGGAGAACCGAAACAGCTGGGAAGATAGTTCCCGGACACAGGCAGGAAGTAATCCTTTCCCCTGTCCAAGTGCAAAACCAGAATGTCCTCAATTTTGTCTTCACCCGAGTTGAGCTTCGTAGCTGTGGTCTTGTTTACAAAGAGCTCCAATTCAATCTCAATGTCAGAATCTGCAGGAAAATGTTTAAACATGAAGTTGGCTACGGGGGAGCCAAAAGGAAGGAAGACAAGAAAATAGGCGAGAAGGGCCGACAGGCAGTATAGAGGTTAAGGTAGCTGGATTCCACAGAGCCAAATACACGGTTCGAGTCCCGGACACTGTGGCCTGAAAACTAAAAGTCAGGCACGGGTGCATGCGTCCCCAGAATCCCCAGAGAATGAAGGAGGAGGGACTGAGGCATGGCCACTCCCCCTTGGGGGTGATCTCTCTCTCTCTCTCTCTCTCTCTCTCTCTCTCTCTCTCTCTGTGTGTGTCTCTGTTTCTTTCCAGTGAGCACACATGCCCTATAGCAAAAAAGAAAACAGGAGGGAAGAAGGTAAGGCATAAAGGGTTAGGAAAGGAGATAAGAATGTCAGCCGGGCAATAAGCACCCGTGCGCTCGGCACTCACAAGACACAAGGACGAGTTTACAGTCTAACCGGGAACATGAGAACAAGCAAAAACACGTAAATAGAATAAATGCTATAATTCAAGTACTAAATAGTATCGTTCAGTCTCAAAATATTAAACCATAAGAAGGCACAGATCAGGACCAGCAGTTGGTGTAAGCTACGTCGCTGGACTCCCATGTAGTCGATCGCAGTTCGGGTCCTGGACCCGGTGGCTTAAACTCACGCCGGGCGCATGTGCGTGTGTGCCCAAGATCCCGAGAGGAGAATGAAGGAGAAGGGATTGTGGTGTGTGGCCGTCCCCCTGGGGGGTGGTTTCTTACTTGCTGTCTCTCTGTCTCTTTCTGGCAAGCACATGCACCCTATAGCAAAAACCTGATCCAGCAGAAACAATATGCAATCTTCAGCCTGGGAACTGTCCACAAACACCCTAGTTCTTCTGCCACCCAGCACCGTGTAGAGTGCAAAGAAGCCAGGGGAAAGACGTGCAGGGCACGTTCCGGAGCCAGATACCATTTCTGCACTACTGACTCATCATCGTGCTCCCAACAGCAGATCACTGGGTGTGGACTACAGTGAGCCAGGCAACGGGATGCCTCCTGCCACAGCAGTGCCTGCTCTCCCGCAATCTCACGTCTTCCTTTCCTGTGAAATTGTGGAACAAATGAACACCTGCTGGTGCTTTTGAAACTGAACTCACGCTCTTCAGTATTTTCGTTTACTAACGGATATTTATCTACAGGACTTTTTAAAAAGTTTCAGGCAGAGAACATAACACGCAGAAGCAAAGAGCTCATTTTGAGAAAATAAGCAAAGGCAGTGTGGGGCACTGCCCAAAGCAGACACTGGGAACCAGGGAAGAGGCCTCACCTGGCAGGAGGAAGCCTTTGCTGGGGTTGGCACTGAGCCACTGCTTACAGTAAGACTCCTCGTCGGGCTTCTGGATGAATTCGAACCGGCAAGGGACTTGTCCGTTATGAATTGTAAAGGATTCAACTTGCAGTTGCATGTACTTCACATTCTGAAAACAGAACTGGGGACAGGCCAGGAACAGTCAGAACCAGGGTCCTGTCCTCAGCCACCAGCCTGGCCAGCCCGACTGAACGATCCTGACCTGGGAAGGGAAATGCAGAACCATCTCCCTGACAGGGTCTGCTTTAAGTATTCACTGGGAGGCATCAGCTATCATGAAAAACTGGTGATCTGGTGTTCAATCAAAAAACTCAAGTTGGCTTAATATCTAAACTTCCTGAAAGAGTCAGAGTTTGTATCTCTGACACCTAAAAACCATTTCCAAAGTGCCCTTCACAAATTCCATCCCAAGGGACCAGCAGTTAGTGTAATGGCTATGTCGCTGGACTCTCATGTAGTCGACTGCGGTTCGAGTCCCAGACCCGGTGGCTTAAACTCACACTGGGCGCATGTGCGTGCGTGCCCAAGATCCCGAGAGGAGAATGGAGGAGAAGGGATTGTGGTGTGGCCATCCCCCCTGGGGGGTGATTTCTTGTTTACTGTCTCCTGTCTCTCTCTGTCTTTCTGGCGAGCACACACGCCCTATAGCAAAAACCTCTCCAAAAAAAAAAAAAAAAAAAAACAAATTCCATCCCAAAACATGAAGATCAAGCTTGTCCATATCCTTCCAGGTAGCTGGACAGGCAGGGCTTTAGAAATGACTGCAGAGGGCCAGTAGGTAGCGTGGGAGTGCAGGTGCTGGCTTCCCACATGGCCAATCACAGTTCAAATCCCAGACCTGGCACCTCACTCTCTCACTTTCCTTCTCTCTTTCTCATTCTCTCTGGTGAATTAAAATAACAATGATAATAATAAATAAAATTAAATAAATAATTCTTTAAAAAAATAAAAATTAAAATGACTTCTCTGGGTCTGCCCATTGTCTGGTGGTTAAGGTGGTTGGATCCTACATGGCCAGCTGTGTGGGTCAAGTCCTGGAAGAGTGTTTTCTTACCACCCTCCCCTGCAAGCACATAAACTCTCTGGGCAAAAGAAAAAACAAAAATTGAAAAAACAAAATGCCTTTAGGGCCAGTTAGTGGCAAGGTGTTTAAGGCAGCTGGGTCCCACATGACCAACTGAATGCTTCAAGTCCTGAACATGGTGGCTTGAAAAAAGCATTAGGCCACATGTACACGCATGCTCCAAATTCCAAGAGGAGAATAGAGGAAAAACGATTGGGGCATGAAATCCCCCGAGGAGGGAGGGCAGATTTTTCACTTCCTGCCCTGCTCCCCCTCAAGAGCACATGCACCCTATAGCAAATTAATAAAAAAGAGTCTTCATCCCAAACCCCCATTTGATTGATTGTATGATATTGTTAATTTTGAATGATTTACACTGCAGCTCTTCCATAAAAATCCTTTAGACCAAGGCCAGCAGGTGCTGTGGTGGTTGGGGCACTGGACCCCAAATGGATGACTCTGCAGTTTGAGTCTTAAATCCAGCAGCTTGAAAAACATGCCAGGGCATGTGTGTGTGTGTGTGTGTCCAAAATCTCAAGGAGAAAGAAGAAAGGATTGCAGCATGGTCATCTTCCCAAAGAAATCACTTCGGAAGTGATTTCTCACTTTCCTTCTCTCTCTCTCTCTCTCAGGCAAGTGTACCTGCCCTATAGCAAAAAAGCCCAAAAACAACAACAACAAAAAAATGACCAAAAACCTATAGCCCTAATTGGATTTCGACTACTGTCCACTGCTTTTCTATACTGCCTTCCCTCGCATCAACTCAGGCATATCCCAGCTATTCAGGCTCGATTTCATCTCAAAGCAAAACACCAATAAGAGGGCAAATCCACTGCGAGAAAACATGCTGGTTATTCTAAAATCAAATCGAACTCATTTCGGATCATCCTCTGGGGAAAATCAGGACAGGAATACAACAGGGCCAACAACCTCTCTCTTCTCAGCCAGCACCAGCAGCCTCACTTGACCGAGAGGCAGCCTACCGAGAAAGACGAGAGCCCCGTACTGTGACAGGTGCCTGCGGAGCTCTGGGCTCTAGGAATGTGAGAGCCAGTGCCGATATTCTTAACGTGACCTTACCTCTCGCTTGGAGAGGGACACTGAAGGAATGTTGGCATTTTCCATCTTATCCAGGGAACGAACGATTTCTTCTAGAATCTTCCGGTAAAGCTCTTCATTTATGACCTTCACCTGGGAAGGGAAACAGCATGACTGAGGGCCACGGCGACTGCTCTTTCAGTATAGAGGGCATTCACAGCAGTGACAGCAATATATTGGGAAAGTCATGACACACTTTTGCATAGAAAAACAAAGAAAGAAACTAACAGAAAGTACAGGGGAAGAACTCGACAACAGACCTAGGTCGGCCGGTGGCGTAGTGATTAAGGCTGGGCCCCACACGGCCAGCTGCGTGGCTCGACTCCTGGACCCACACACCAGGCATGTATGCGTGTGTGCCCGAAATCCCAAAAGGAGAAATGGAGAAGGAACTGCAGTGTGACTGTCCCCTATGGGAGGAGAGGTGTTTTCTCCTTTCCCCACCCCCAACCCCACCCGTCTCTGGCTATCTCTGGGGAGCAGATGTGCCTTGTGGCAAATAAAAAAAAAGGAGAAGAAAGAAAAAAAGAACCACAGTAGACTTACAAAGATTCCCCCAGAGACTAAACTTACAACAGTGAAGCCAACTGCTTCCCGATTAGCAGAAAATCGGCCTGGGAGAGAAAGATGGTTGGCAGCTGGGTCACAGGCCCAGGGCAGAAAGGTGTTCGATGCCTGTATTTCTGCTTCACTTGTGGCCCCTGATAGGCCGACAGCGAGAGAATTCTAGGGGGCTGATATTTTTCAGGTTTTTGCCATAGAGTTCTTGTGCTCACCAGAGAGAGACAAAGAAAGACAGTGAGAGGGAAAGTAAGAAATCACCCCCCAGAGGGATGGCCAGGCTGTAGTCCCTTCATCCCTCCCCCTCCATTCTCCTCCTAGGATTTTGGGCACACCCACACATGCACCCAGCATAAATTTTTAGTCTACCAGGTCTAGGACTTGAACTGCAGTCAGCCGTGTGAGAGTTTGGCGTAACCACTATGCCACTTGATGGCCCTAGGGATTTGATTTGAAGCAGCATTTCTCAAAAAAAATTTTTGTTAAGTATTTCATTTATTTCCATTATTATTTTTTAAAATTTGCTATAGGGCATGTTCCCTCACTAGAGAGACACAGAAAGAGAGAAAAAGAGAGAAAGCAAGCCGCCAGATGCAAGACTTGAAACGCAGTCAGCTACGTGGGAGTCCAGCGCTTTACCCACCATGCCACCTGCCAGGCCTTCTCAAGCTTTTTGAACTCATGTTCTAGCAGCCAAGACTTTGTTGCGCTCTCCCTTCTGTATTTTAAATCATAAACACATTTCCTTTGTTTTCCAGTAATAAAACTTATATTACAGCATTTATTAGGCTTTTCTTAAACTACTCACACCCTCATAAATTTTATATACTTCTACCCACACCCTTGAGAATTGGTAATATAAAGGTACACAAGAAGTCACTGAAGAAGAAATACAGATAGATAATAAACAAATAAAAAGATGTTTGACTGTACTAACTTCACTAAAATCAGGAAAATGCAATCTAAAATAATAAAATTCTAATATCTTTTTTCTTTCTCAATGGGTTGGCAAGAATTTAAGACCGATAAAATCCGATCTTGGCAAGGGCATGGAAAAACAAGCTCTCACGTGGCTGGCGTTAGTGTAGCATGGTAAGAACTGTTGGGAAGGTAACTGAGTAGGACCCAGCACATCTTTTTCCTTTTTTAAGGTTTTTGCCATAGGGTGTGTACACTCACCAGAGAGAGAAACAGAGAGAAGGAAAGTGAGAAATCACCCCAGGGAAGGGATGGCCAACTGCAGTCCCTTCTCCTCCACTCTGCCCACAGGTTTTGAGCATACATGCACATGCATCCAGCATGATTTTCAAGCCGCCAGGTCCGGGACTCGAACCACAGTCAGCCATGTGGGACCCAGCACCTTAACCACCATGCCACAGGCTGGTCCTCAAGACTCAGTACATTTTAAATATACTTCCTTTGAGCCATTTGTTTCACCTCTAGGAATTCCACTCTACAGAATTACTCACACCAGTACACAAAGGTATGGGGTCTTTAAAAAATTCCTGGAAAGTGCCTATTACAAAAATCTACATGGATTTCCAAAATTTTTATAGCAAAATAAACTCATACTTTAATTCCATCTTTCCACAAAAGTTTTAAAGTCCTCACATACATGTGAAGGATGAAACTGTAGTACTACATATAGCAGCAAAACCTTGGAAACAAATCGTTATCAATACATGCATGATGGTTCACCCATACCACGGCATACTTTGCAGCCTTTAAAGCTATGGGAAGAGGGGCCAGCAGTTGGCATGGTGGTTAAGATGCGGGACACTCCCACACAGCTGACCACAGTTCAAGTCCCAGACCTGGTGGCTTGCTTTCCCACTTTCCCTCTTTCTCTGTGTGTGTGTCTCTTTCTGGTCAAATTAAAATAAATGAATGCATAAATAAAATTAAAATAAATAATTATTTTTTTTAAAAAGCTATGGGGACAAAGCTCTACCTTTATTGACATGGAAAGATCTCCTAAGATATATCCAGTGGGGGCAGGAAGATGTTTCCAGAACAATATGTGTACTATGACCTCTTTGACAAAAAAGAAAAAATATCCTCTATGTTGCATATATAATACTGACACATTTGTTTATAAGTCCATAGAGAAAAGTCTGGAAAGATACAGTTCAAACAGCAAAAAAGGACGTCCATGTATGAGGAAATATATATTAGGTTGTTAGGAAAGTCGTGATGCATTTTTCTATGCAAAAATGCATCACGACTTTCCTAACACCCAGTAGTAGAAGCATATGAAAACAATTATTAAGTACAATAAATTGTTTTTGTCATAGGGCACGTGCGTTTGCCAGAAAGAGAGAGAGAGAGAGAGAGAGGGAAAGTGAGAAATCACCCCCGGGAGGATAGCCACGCCACAGTCCCTTTTTCTCCATTCTCCTCTCAGGATTTTGGGCGCGGATGCACATGTGCACAGAGTGTTTCTTAGGCCATCGGGTTTGGGACTCAAACAACAGTGTCAGCCATGTAGTTCCCAGTGCCTTAGCCACCATGCCACCCAGTGGCCCACATTTAAATTTAAAGAAATTTTTAAAGGAGCTTTTGCACACTTACGGGGAAGAAAGGAGACGAGAAAGACAGTGCCTCGGTTATGAGAACCAGCTCCCTACATGATCACGGCAGGGTCCGGCTGCCCACCTACCCCTATGTCAAACACTGAGCTGACAGGCTTGTGGTCACTGATCTTCAGGGCCATGTGGCTCTGGTAACTCAGCTGAGTGACGTTCTTCCCTTTCCAGAGGACTCGGTCGCACCAGGCAGGAGCTCGACACTTCTCGCTGAAATGCAAAGTCCATACTGAGAGCCAGCAGTGCCCACCGCCTGCCCAGTGCCCTGGCTCAGGTGGACAATGGCGGCCTTTGTGTTCATTAGGCCCAGTGAACTAGGATGGCAGGGGTGACTCAGCTCCCAATGGATAATACGTATCCTGTGGGTATCGTCCCAACACCTATGAAGCTAAAAGCCAAGACAGTTGAGGCTGATTCTCTGCTCTTTCCCCTCCTGTGAGGGTCAGGAGTGAGTAAAAAAAGGCATTCTGAGAATAAGTACTCAATGGTTCTTAAAAGATGAGGTTAAGGGGCTGGCAGGTAGCATGGTGGTTGGAGGCGCTAGACTCCCACATGGCTGATCGTGGTTCAAGTCCTGGACCTGACAGCTTGCTTTCTCACTTTCCCTCTCTCTCTCTCTCTCTGTCTGTCTCTCTCTGGTCAAATTAAAAATAATAATCATGATTGGGAACCAGCAGACAGCATGGTAATAAAGCACTGGACACTTCCACATGGCTGACCACAGTTTGAGTCCCAGACCTGGTGGCTTGCTTTCTCACTTTCCCTCTCTCTCTTTCTCTCTCTCTGGTCAAATTAAAATAAATGAATGAATAAATAAAATTAAATAACTCTTTAAAATAATAATAAGTAAAATTAAATAATTCTTAAAAAAAAAGAAAAGACAGAAGTTAAGCGCACAGAGGCTCTCTTGAACCAGCCCCATAGCACACCAGCTAAGCACTGTGTAGGCGCCAGATCCCATACGGCCGAGTACGGTTCCAATCAAGACCCTGGTGGCTTGAGGCACATGACAGATGCATGTGCACACATGCCCCGAATCCTGACAAGAAATGGAGGAAAAAGGATTGTGGTGTGACCACATCCTATTGGTGGGGTGCTCGCCCCCTCCCTCCTCTCTTCTCTCTCTCTGGCAAGTGCACACCCCCTCTGAATTTCTACTGCCTGGGTTCAAATCCTGTCTCCACCTGCTTGGGAGGCTCTTTCATTTTTCTACGCCTCACTCTCCAATTTAATAAAATGAGGATAATAAATCATACCTATGTCAACGGGCTATTGAGCGGATTAAATGAAATAATACAAGTGTATTCCTAGCACATGGCACATAGTAGATACCAATAAAAAAGCACGTACTACTAGTAACAAGCTAGGTTAGCTGGGATCATCTAATCGCTCTAAGCACAGCTGAAAAGTAAATCAGTAACAAGAGTTAGTTGGGGGACCAGCAGTTGGCGTAATGGCTATGTTGCTGGACACCCATGTAGTCGACCATGGTTCAAGTCCCGGACCTGGTGCCTTAAACTCACGCCAGGCGCGTGCCCAAGATCCCAAGAGGAGAATGGAAGAGAAGGGATTGCGGCATGGCCATCCCTGCTGGGGGGTGATTTCTCACGTCCTGTCTTTCTGTTTCTCTCTGTCTTTCTGGCGAGCGTGCGCACCCTATAGCTAGAACCTCTCAAAAAAAAAAAGAAAGAAAGAGTTAGGTGGGAGGACTGGCAGATGGCATGGTGGTTAAGGGTGCTGGATTCCCACATGGCCAACATGGTTTGAGTCCTGGACCTGGCAGCTTGCTTTTACACTTTCTCTCTCTCTCTCTCGCTCTGTCTCTCTCTGGTCAAATTAAAATAAATAAACAAATAAATAAAGATAAATAAAAAAATAATTCTTAAAAAAAAAAGTTAGTAGGGAACAAAGCCTGAGGCAGTCAAAATATAAATAAAGTGGAAGTGGAAGGCAGGATACGTAATGAGCAGGTATTGAGAGAAAATGTTTGGGAACCAGCAGTTAGCGTAATGGCTATGTCGCTGGACTCCCATGTAGTCGACCGCGGTTCGCGTCCCGGACCCAGTGGCTTAAAACTCACGCCGGGCGCGTGTGCGTGCGTGCCCAAGATCCCAAGAGGAGAATGGAGGAGAAGGGATTGCGGCGTGACCATCCCCCCTGGGGGGTGATTTCTCGCTTTCTGTCTCTATGTCTCTCTCTCTCTGTCTGGCGAGCGCACACGCCCTATAGCGAAAAACCTCTCCAAAAAAAAAAAAAAAAAAAAGAGAGAAAATGTTTGACCAGAGCGTGAAACAGGGATAAGGTGCAGGAAACCTATAATCTTCTTTAGGTCTCCCAAAGCAAGCGCTTCCCAGAATTTCTGGGCTTCCAGGTGCTCAGGCCCCTGCAGCAGACTCTGACCTACCTGGTATCCCAGTCGTCCGAGCCAGCGTCGTACTTATAGGTGGGCTGGAACGTGAGCGTGCCCTCGGTGAAGCCTTCGAAGACGGTCTTAGCAGCCAACTGATTTCTCAGCTATTCAAAACGATGGGAGACAAAAAAAAAAAAAAAAAAAACTCAGAATAAAAAGGTCAAACCCTGAATTAGCAGAAGAAAAACAATCAATCTGGAATCCAAACCTTGACCTAAAAGGAAAGGCCCCACTAGAAAACTACCCTAGAAGACTGTGGGAGAACTATCTCCTAGGCAGAAGAGCAGGCTGACCATCCCTCTGCCGGTTCTAGTTTTGAAGGCTCTTCTATTGACACAGCGCATCCGCCATCCCGGGGCCTGAGTGCCCCGTCTTAGGATCCAGCACCGAGACGTTCCCGTGAAGCCTCACAGGTGTCAACGCTGCACGTGTGCAGCACAATTTCTGCAAATGACTGGCAGAGAAAAACGCGTTTTACTTAGTTATCTGAACTGCGGAAAGCTCTGAGCCTACGTTTCCTCATTTGTAAATTTTGGGTTTCTAATAACAGAAACTACCTCATGGCGTCATGAGAAGGATTAACTGCCACTTTTAAACAGTGCCTAGGGGCCAGCAGGTGGCATAGTGGTTAAGGTGCCAGATGCCCACATGACTGACCACAGTTTGAGTCCTCGACTTGGTGGCTTGAAACTCACAATGGGTGCCCATGTGTGTGCCCGAAATCCCAAAAGGAGAATGGAGAAGGGATTGTAGTATGGCCATCCACCCTAGGGGGGTGCTTTCTCACTTTCTCTGTCTCCCCAGTAAGCACACAAACCCTATAGCAAAAAAAACTCTCTAAAAAACAAACAAAAACCGGGGCTTGACACATCCTGAAGCTAGCCGCCACCCTTTCTACTATATCAGTTCTAGGAGCTCCCTCCACACCACATTCTCACAGGTGCCCCTGCCTCGCCCGACGCACCAGGACTCAGACTGATGAGGAACTATCAGCTCTGATGCCACAAAGAGGGGCAGCTATCCAGGGGACCCCACTCGCCAAGACCCTGGAAATATGATTCCTTTGTTTTTTTAGGGGTTTTGCCACAGAGCTCACCAGAGAGACAGAGAGAGACCGTGAGAGGGAATGTGAGAAGTCACCCCACGTGGGGACCACCAGTTAGTGTAATAGCTATGTCACTGGACTCCCACATAGTTGGCCACGGTTTGAGTCCCGGACCCAGCGGCTTAAACTCACACCAGGTGCGTGTGCGTGCATGCCCAAGATCCCAAGAGGAGAATGGAGGAGAAGGGACTGCAGCATTGCCATCCCCACTGGGGAGTGATTTCTCGCTTTCTGTCTCTCTGTCTCTTTGGCAAGCGCATGCACCCTATAGCAAAAAAAAACTCTCCAAAAAAAGAAAAAAAAAAAAAGAAGAAGTTGCCCCCATGGGAGATGGCCATGCTGCAGTCTCTTCTCCTTCGTTCTCCTCCTGAGATATTGTGCATGCACACACCTGCCTCTGGTGTGAGTTCCAAGCTGCCAGAGCAGATAGACGTAAAACAGACAGGGTTAGCACTGACACAAAAGAATGAACCAAGGGAAAGAGCTGATGAGGGGAAAAAATGGGTCAATGAAGAAATTATTCCATGGAACCAGCAGTTTGTGTAATGGCTATGTCACTGGACTCCCATGTAGTTGACCAAAGTTTGAGTCCGGACCCGGTGGCTCAACCTCATGCTGGGCGTGTGTGCGTGCATGCCCAGGATCCTGAGAGAATAGAGGAGAAGGGACCGCGGCATGGCCATCCCCTCTGGGAGGTGATTTCTCACTTTCTCTCTCTCTCTCTCTCTCTCTCTCTGGCAAGCACACGCGCCCTATAGCAAAAACCTCTCCAAAAAAAAAAAAAAAAAAAAGAAAGAAAGAAAGAAAGAAAGAAAGAAAGAAAGAAAGAAAGAAAGAAAGAAAGAAATTATTCCATAAATAACAATATAACAAAGTTGACTTTTTTCCTAATTAACCTGAACTGGGGGGAAATGATAACAGAGAGATTTAGACTAATAATGATACTGATATAATATAAGGAGGAGGGTCATGGATTGAAAAAGAAAAAGAATGGGGCCAGTAGATGGCATGGTAGTTAAGGCACTGGATTCCCACATGGCCGGCCACGGTTCAAGTCCCAAACCTGGCAGAAACCATGCCGGACCAGTGTGCATGCATGCCCAAAATCCTGAGAGGAGAATGGAGAAGGGGCCGTGGCTGGCCATCTCCTCTGGGGGAGGTGGTTTCTCACTTTACCTCTCTAGGTCTCTCTCTGACTCTCTCTGGCAAGCACGTGTGTCCTATGGCAAAAACCTAAAAATAATAAGAAAAAGTACATTAACTTTCAGAATAACTCTGACCACTTGAACAGGCTGGAAAGCCACTGAGGGGACGAGTCAGAGGAAAAGCAGACGTGGACTCCTCCCGTCCTGTGCAACGGCCAAGCCCTGAGACAGCAATGTCAAGTCAAGCAACCGAGAAGAGCAGGTCACAGGCCGGACCCTTCCAGAGCGAAGGAGCTGCCTCAGAGCGTCGGCGCTCACGCCACAGGAGTCTGGTGAGGAGAGGCGCTAAGGGAGCAGGAGGTGCATTCTAAACACATGATCAAATTGTCTTCAATACACCAAGTACCACCTAAAGCTTGGCAGCCTTTGAGCCCAACTTCGGGGCTTCAGTCCCTCAGTATGAATGAGAATGAGAGCGAGCGCGAGAAAGACGGAGCAAGCTCTTGCTCCCAAAGGCCAAGGCCCCGAGGCTGATGGGAGACGAAGAACGGACGGAACAACCTCAAGGCCCAGGGAGACTTCCCGGGCCAAGGCAGAGGACGCTGAGAGCTGGGAAGCCCAGCTCCCGTGCCCGCACAGCGGGGGCAGCAGCCCGGCGAGGGCACACGCAGCCCTCCGTACCTGATCGAACCCATACAGGGTCTGGAAGTCCTTGGCTTCGATGAGCTTTTTCACTTTTTCCACGTCCAGCTCTTCTATCCTGTAGTTGAGGTCCCCCAGCCACAAGATCACACTGAGGACAGAGCACAGGGGTGGCAAGGTTTAGGAGGGACTGTCACTCGTCCATCCAGGGTGCAGGCTCAGCCCCTGGGAGTGGGGCGGGGCGGGGCGGGGACTAAGCTGCTCAGGAAATTCTGTTCTCCGGCCACCCCATCTAACATCTCGCCTAGCAAGCGTCCTCAACTATCTGGGCCCAAGCTCATCATAAACAGCCTTGAGTTCTCCTGGACTAGCTTGTTTTGAATAGTTGGAAAGATAGCGTAATGAGAGCTAAAAGTGGGCCAGAGGTGGCACGGAGGTTAAAGCAGCTGGATCCCATATAGCTGACTGAGCGGTTCGAGTCCTAGACCTGGAGGCTTGAAAAACATACTGGTGTGTCCGGCAGGTGGTGTGGTGGTTAAGGCGCTGGACTCCCACATGGCCGACCGTGGTTTGAGTCCTGGACCTGGCGGCTTGCTTTCTCACTTTCCCTTTTTCTCTCTCTCTCCTCTAGTCAAATTAATAATAATAACAATACATAAAATTAAATAAGTAATTAATTATTTAAAAGAAAAACACATGCAGTACATGTGAGTGCATGCTCTAAATTCCAAGAGGAGAATGGAGAAGGGATTGTGGAGTGGCCATTCCCCCTGGGTGTGATTTCTCACTTCCCTTCTCTTTCTCCCTCTGTCTCTCTCTCTCTAGGATGCTATAACAAACTAAAAAAAGAAAAAGTGAAATAATAATATATCCCATTCCTAGAAAGAGGTAGAAAAGATTTCATGAGTCACGCCAGTCACCCACAGACCCCAATCAGACGTTACTGCGATGCTGCCTCGGCCTCCGTGTTCACCCCAGTCCACGGAGCACTCGGCCTGGTTCTAGACAGCACTCTCTGAAACAACTCAGCTCTCACAGTGGGGCTGGACTTCCCCACCACACATCATCGGCTGCTCTTTGCTCTCCAGGGCAGAGGGTGACAGGTGTATTTTGGCACTTGCTGCTTTGGGGACAAAGCTCGCCGAAGGCTCCCTGACGACATCACACACGTCTCAGCGTCCAACACTGCTCTACCCCAGGCCAGCAGCCGTGCAGTTAGAGAACCTGCTTGGCAGTACACACACCCCAGGAGACGTGCACCCACAAGCTAGACACAGACACACTGCCATGCGAGCGGCCACGTGCACTCTGGGCTGCTGAGGGCTCACCAGGAAGGGTCAGCTCTAAGACACGCTCTCTGCTGGGTGCCCTGAAGGCGATAAGCCATCTGGTCCGCCTCCAGAACACCAAGGAGCGCCAGAGATTCCACCGCAGCAGGCGGGAGGCACAGCTCTGTCTAGTCCCTGGCAGACACCATGGCCTCAGTGGATTCTTCCTCAGAATGGCTGGGCCAGCAAGCGGTGTGGAGGTTAAGGTGCTGGATCCCACATGGCCAGCTATGTGGTTCGAGTCCCGGACCCGCCGGCTTAAAAATCATGTCACTGGGCACATGTGTGTGCCCATAATCCTGAGAGGAGACTGGAGAAGGGATTGTGGCATGGCCACCCCCATGGGGGGGGGGGTGATTTCTCACTTTTATTTTCTCTAGCAAGCGCATGTACCCTATAGCAAAAACTAAAAAATAAAGAAAAATAAAAGAAGTGGCATACACTTCAACTGTTATCATAAAGCCTAGAATCGAAAGGCTCTGAATATACACAAACGGAAGTTTTGGGTAGTGAAATAAAGAGAGTACGCATAAATGAGCACAAGACGCTGTAAGCAGCAGCTACAGGTTTGCAAAGTTGGGTCAAGAGGAAAACAGGACCGAGTGAGGCAACAAGTGAAGTCTGGCTCTACCTTACACGTGCTCTGGAAAGAACAGACTTAGAAGGGCCTGAAACATCCTCAACCCTAGGTCCGCCACGCTCACTCTCTGGTTGCTTTGCTCACAATGTGGGATTGAGGCAGATCTGTATTAAAATAGACCTTAGGGACCAGCAGTTGGTGTAATGGCTATGTCGCTGGACTCCCATGTGGTCTACTGTGGTCTGAGTCCCGGACCCGGTAGCTTAAACTCACGTCAGGTGGGTATGCGTGCGTGCCCAAGATCCCAAGAGGAGAATGGAGGAGAAAAGACTGTGGTATAGCCATCCCCCCAGGGGTAATTTCTCACTTTCTGTCTCTCTGTCTCTCCCTTTCTGGTGAGCGCATGCGCCCTACAGCAAAAACCTCCCAAATAAATAAATAAATAAATCTTATACTTTTCTCAGGGACAAACGATGTTTGAAGAAGGCTCTAGAGGTCTGCCAGATGGTAAGTTAGGAAACCCCGAATTTCCAAGAGTAACTGAGAGTTGGCTGATGCGTTCACTCCCCTCCCGAACAGAAGGCAGAGCCTAGCGCCCTGCCCTGGGCGCAGGGTGAAGGGTGAGGGCTTGGAGCCCAGACTCACTCGTGCTTGCTGATGGTGAGCGGGGGAAGGTCTGGGTCCACCTGACAAAACTGCATTCGCAAACAAATGTCTTTGTAGTCTTGGTTCCTCCTCTCATACTCCTCCATGTGGGCCGCCAGGTGAGAATTCACCACGCAGATGCTGGTGTTGTGGAACCGGAACCTGATCGCCACGCCGCCTTTGTTACCCTGTGAGGAGAGCCCCCCCAAATCAAACTCACGACTCCATTGTGTTGGTCATGTAAACCCAGAAACTTTCAAAACGTTTTGTCTTAAACAATCTTCCCAAGAATCCCATGAGGTGTGAAAGCCGCATTACTGTCTGTATTTTACAGATAAGGAAGGAATCTGAGAAGGCCAAATCCCTAGCCAGTCAGGAAGGCCGAGTCCAGAGCCAGCTCTCTCAATCCAGGGTCCTTTTTGTTCAGCCTCATGCAAACCCATGCTCTCCCTTCTCCACACAAAGCTAAGCTCTTGCAGGAGACCCGGAAAGCTGGATTGTATTAGCCTCAAGGAGAGAAGGGCCAGCCCGCTCCAGGTGGTAAGCCACACTGCAGCGCAGAACCCACACAGGAAGGGGAGGTCCCGGGGTGGTGCCCAAGGCCTCCCTGTACACACCCAGGTGTGCATACACCTGCCGTATCTGGGCTGGCTGCGGCTGAGGGTGGATCATGGTATGGAGACTCTTTGGGAGGGATGCCTGTCTCTCTCTTTCTTGGAAGGAAGAAATTAATAATTTTTTTAACAAGAAGAAATTGCAAACCTGTTATCGGAATACTTTGCTTTCTTCGGTGACCCAACATAGCTTCTGTCACGACTCCCGGATTAAACGGAAGGCAAGTGGAAGCTCTAGGGCTGTGTGAACACAAGCCTAGGTGCTACTGAGAGTTGGGAAAATCAACCAGCGAGTCTGTAAACCACAACTGCTAAACAGTCTGCTCAATCCAGCCCTGCCCGAGGGTACACATCGTCTTGCAGTACCTGCACCCTCAGACGAGGATGCGTGCAGTCACTCATGACAAACTGGGCCAAAACCTTAGCGGTCAAGGTCCTCGAAATGCCAAACACAGCAAGCTAGAACTCACCATCCTCCCCATGATTCCCGTCCCCACCGTCTCAGCGTCCACTTCGGAGATATATGCGGCATGCTCTTGTCTGACGTACAGCAGCAGCATAATCCCAACCAGTCGGATGAGCTTCACCTGGGAACAAGCCAGACACTCAGTCGCCAGTGCAAGCAGGAATACCCGTCTCAGAGGAAAAGCGGTCTCCGAGCCGAGTGAGAGTGTTCACGTATCTCCTCCTCCGTGCTAGGAAGGACAGGAGGAGATCCCATCGGGCCCCCGGAGCGTGCCATGTGATAACCCAAACAGCGGATGACTGCCAGGTCCCTGCACCCTTCCCACCGCAGGTGCCCCTTCTAAAGGGCCCGGAACTGCCAATGCAGGGTAATCAGGACCAGCTTATGACACAGGTCATAGAAAAGATGAAAAGTCATGTCAGAATTTCTCTGCATGGCAACATAAAATTAAAAGGTCCTCAAATGGTGTCCAGCCAGTGGTGTGGTGGTGAAGGCACTGGACTTCCACATGACTGACCATGGTTTGAGTCCCATACCTGGTAGCTTGAAACACACCAGGCACAGTTGTGTGCATGCTCAAAATCCCGAGAGGAGAAGGGACTGTGTTGTGGCCATCCTCCCTAGGGGGAGATTTCTCACTTTCCCTCCCTAGCTTCTGTCTCCCTCTGTCTTCCTCTGGAGAGCACACGTCCTATGGCAAAAATCTAAAAAAAAAAAAAAAAGGCCCCGACCCCTCTCCTACCTTTGCATATTTGGCATCTGGATGAAGACTCTCTGACACAGCTTTAAACCACTCTTCCTCCTTGGGGGTGTCATGAAAGAAAAAGGCCTCCTTGCTCAGGTCAAGCTCCTGGAACCTGCTTAGGGAAGCAGCAGTTAGAGAGGAGGGAAAGGCAGGGTGCCAGGTCACACTCTCAGGTGGCCTCGCTACACATCCTGACCACGCAGCAAACTGCGGGCCCTGGGGAAGCAAAGCAGGGAAAGCCAAGAACTGAACGGCAAGGGGCTCCCCAATTTCAACTGGGATCCAGACCTAGGTCTCTCGTCCATGACCCCAGCTCTTTTCCATATACCACACAGACGTCCTTGCTGCCCATCCCCACCAACAGTGCCCAGGAAGTGGTAAGATAGGAGGTGTCCAAACAAACAAAGAGTAACTGCTGAGGCCTTCATTATAGGCTTTTTTAAATTTTTTATTTTTTATTACTTTTTAAAAATTTACTTTTAGGGACCAGCAGATGCCATTCCCACATGGCCAAACGCAATTCGAGTCCCAGACCCAGAGGCTTGAAACTCGTGCCAGACCCATATGTGTGTGTGCCCAAAATCCTGAGAGGAGAAAGGAGAAAGGATTGCAGCATGGCCATCCCCCCGGAGGGTGATTTCTCACTTTCTTTCTCTCTGGTGAGTGCAAGTACCCTATAATAGCAAAAACTCAAACCCTCTCAAAAAAAGCTTTTACATTTAATCACTACACATCTTTACAACATGCAAAATTGTTTTTCCCAGTGTGAATCTTTCTTGGCCTTATAGAGCCTTGTTTAGCTAACCTTTTCCCTGGCAAAAGATAAGATTTTTGATTTATAACCAAAAAAGTACTGAATGTCTGAGTAATGAAATTCAGTTCGAGATGCACTGACTGTCAGAGCGAGACACTAAAAATTAAACACTAACGCTGAAACGCCAGCACAGCGTGAGGTCATGCCAGACAGCCGCTCCCCCCGAGGAAGGCGTCACACGGAGAAGCTGCTGTCAGGCACGTAGGCCTTCGTCAGTCCCTGCACCTCTGCAGTGACACTCTGTGTGACTCGGCGACACACGCATGCCCCATCCCTTCGGCCAGTTTCACGTTCCTGAGGACGGACAGGCGACCCGCAGAGCAGCACTCACCCCACACAGTACACGTCCGGGGCCTGGGCACCGTGGCTCAGCCAGGGCCGGAGGCATTCTTTGGGAGACTGTCCGTTCACGTTGTACGTTCCCACGAAAAACCTGTCACCGAAGAGAATCAATCAGTGACTCAGAAGCACGATGGAGAGGATGGGGGAGGCACTGTTTGCTGTTTTTGCCTGGTTTCAGCTTCTGTGGAGCACCATTTTTTTTTTCAGTTTTGCTTTGGGGCACGTGCGCTCGCCAGAGAGACACACAGAGAGAGAGGGAAAGTGAGAAATAACCTCCCTGGGGGATTAGTCATGCCACAATCCTTTCTCCTCTATTCCCCTCCTTGTGGGTGGGTAACCACAGACATGTACCCAGTGTGATTTTCTCTCTTTTATTTTAAGAATTATTTTATTTAGGGAACCAGCAGTTAGCGTAATGGCTATGTCTCTGGACTCCCACGTAGTCGACCGCGGTTCGTGTCCCGGACCCGGTGGCTTAAAACTCACGCCGGGCGCGTGTGCTTGCATGCCCAAGATCCCGAGAGGAGAATGAAGGAGAAGGGATTGCGGCGTGGCCATCCCCCCTGGGGGGTGATTTCTCGCTTTCTGTCTCTATATATCTCTCTCTGTCTGTCTGGCGAGCACACACGCCCTATAGCAAAAAACCTCTCCAAAAACAAAAAAGAATTATTTTATTTAACTTTATTTACTTACTAAATTAATTTGTTTTTAACCTGACCAGAGAGGGACAGAGTAAGAGAGAGAGAGAGAGAAAGTGAGAAAGTAAGCCACCAGGTCCAGGACTTGAAGCGCAGTTGGCCATGTGGGAGTTCAGCTTCCTTAACCACCACGCCACCTGCTGACCCTAGCCCAGGGTGATTTTCAAGCCACTGAGTCTGGGACTTGAACTGCTGAGTCAGCCATTTGGGATCCAGCCACCTTAGCCTCTGCACTACCTGCTGGCCTTGGAGCAGCATTTTAGGACATGAGGAATGTCATATCTATTGTGGGCTAGCGACGATGGCTCCAGGGGGTGACTTGCTGCCCACCTGCTAAGTGCTGCTTTCGCGGTAACAACGTCACAGTACAAGCCTATTCTGAACACTCCTACTTCCCTTAGACTGCACCGCAGCGCCAGCATCCATGGAACGATTCTTTCCCCAGTGGATGCTGCTGAAACACAAAGTGCCTGGGTAACTATTTTTGGCAGGAAAGCAACACCAGTGCCCAAAAGGCTACCTCTTCAGGGCTGGCGGGCAGCATGGTGGTTAAGGTGCTGGACTTCCACATGGTTGACCGCGGTTTGAGTTCCAAACCTGGCGGCTTACTTTCTCATTTTCCCTCTGTCTCTATCCCTCTTTCTATCTCTCTCTGGTCAAATTTAAAAAATCATAATAATAATAAATAAAATTAAATAAATAATTCTTTTAAAAAGCTATCTTCATCATAATTCACTGTTTATATCCCAAGAAACAATGTTTCTTTGTCTAACAGTCTCAGTGCAATGATTCAAAAGCTCTTACAGAATCCTGATTATTCACCTCACTTCCAGAAATCCTGTCTAAAAAGATTCCAGACACCAGGACTAGCAAGTGGCATGGTGATTAAGGGCGTTGGACTCCCACAGGGCCGACGGCAGTTCAAGTCCCGGATCTGGCAGCTTGCTTTCTCACTTTCTCTCACGCTCACTCTGTCACTCTCTTGCCAAATTAAAATAAATAAATAAAATTAAATAAACAATAATTATTTTAAAACATCATTTAAATAAATAAATAAATAAATAAAAAGAGTCCAGACACCAGGGCTAGCAGGTGGCCTGGTGGTTAAGGTGCCAGACTCCCACGTGGCTGACTGTGGCTCGAGTCCTGGACCTGCTGACTTGCTTTTTCACTTTCCCTTTCTTTTTCTCTCTGGTCTTTCTCTGATGAGTGCATGTGCCTTATAGCACACTGAAATAGATAAATAAATAAATAAAATAAAATAAGTAATTCTTAAAAAATAAAATTCCAGGTACCAACTAATTTCATTTTAAATGACTTTCTTAAAGGACCCAGAATGACCAAAGAAATATAAAGTCTCAGAAGGATGACAAAAGTCGCAAACGTTTCTGTAACTGCCTGCAAGGTGTGCCACTCCCAGCTCTCATAGTCACCACAGTGTCTGCATGGAAGGGTCCAGAATAAACACTTGAACAAGGAGTGAACGGAACCACTTGTTTTGAAAATGAGTAGAGAGATCCTACAGAACGATTTGCTTCCAAATACGGGGTATGCGGAAGTGCGTAAGTTACAGAGAACTGAACGGCCGCTTCGTTCAGGAGCGGTGTAGGACCCGTGAGCTACCTGAAGTTCTGGATGTCGGTGTACTCCCCTTCCTTCTGCGCCAGGAGTGATTTCACAATCGTATCTCGCAGCCCGAACTTCTGCATTGACAAAATATGAGCCTTGTCTGACACTGTGATCGTAGAAGAACGAACCATGTCTGTGATTTCAGACTTGGATTTAGTCTGTCTAAAAAACAAGAACATTTTTCATATTAAAAACTTGTTTTCTTTATTCATGATAGAGCACATGATTATACACATGAGAAAGAAAAAGAGAGAGATGAACACCCTCCACAGGGTCCGGTCACACTGCAACCCCCTTCCCGGCGGTCCTCCAACCGTCAGACCTCGGACACTGGCGTGCATGCCCGGCTGTCTCAGGCTGACCAGGCCAGAGATTCAAGCCACAGTCGCCACGTGGGATCCAGCTTCTCTTGAGCAGAGCATTCCCACTGAGCCAGGGAGCTGGCCCTGTTTCATATGTGGATGAATCCTCCATGCAAAATAAACTAATGCTAGAAGTTCCCCCCACACACATCTGAGTTACAGAAGACTAGAGACCGAAGTAAAATGTGCTCACTAAAGCAATACGTCTACGTAGAGCTACGGTGCTGACTGCGTAGTATACTGGTCTAGAGATTTTCTGGTAATCTGACGCAAGAAGGAAGCCTTGAAGATAATCTAATATAACTCCTCCATTTTCACTTCCTTTTAAAATGTGGCTACTATGGGGACCAACAGTTGGTGTAATGGCTATGTCTCTGAACTTGCATGTAGTCGACCATGGTTCGAGTCCCAGACCCGGTGGCTTAAACTCACACCAGGTGCGTGTGCGACCAAGATCCCAAGAGGAGAATGGAGGAGAAGGGATTGCAGCGTGGCCATTCCCCCTGGAAGGTGATTTCTCGCTTTCTGTATCTCTGTCTTTCTGGCACGCATATGTGTCCTATAGCAAAAACCTCTCCAAAAAAAAAAAAAGTGGCTACTATGGGGCTGGCAGATGGCATGGTGGTTAAGGTGCTGGACTCCCATGTGGCTGACTATGGTTCAAGTCCTGGACTTGGACCTGATGGCTTGCTTTCTCTCTCTCTGGTCAAATTTTTTAAAAACTAGTAATAATAAATTAAATAAATAGTTCTTTTTAAAAATATGGCTACTAGGAAATTTATTTATTATTATTTTTTAAACAAAATTTTATTTCTTTTTTTGAAATGGAGCAGAGTTTATTTGAGCAAAGAGCAATGCATGGACCAGGCAGGACTCAGAACAAGGACACAGCCTGTCCAAGAGCTACACCCACCAGTGCAGGCAGGCAGTTTTTGGTTTTTTTGTTTTTTTTTTTCCAGGAAGGAAGGAAAGTTTATATTTCCATTTAAATAAATAAACAAGAAAAATATTTTAACAAATTGCTTAAACCTATTAACAACTCAAAAGAAAGTAAAATGTTAAAATTGGGAGAACAAAGTATAGTTAAAAAAAAAAAAAGAAATCAGTAATGTTTTACTCAGAAGTCATAAAATTCTATTTCGCTAGTTCAGTCTTGTGTTCAAACTCTCTCCAGCAGAATATTCAGAGTTAACTGTGGACTAATCTATCCGTTCAAATCCTGGAAGTTAACATTCCACATTGTCATTGATATTTCTTGTCCCTCGCATTAAATTGGTCATTGTCTTGGTTCCCTTTTGTTCTCTTATTTCTGTGTGAGTCTTTAGTTTTCCTGGTCGAGCACTCCTTTCAGTACTTCTTGAAGAGTGGGTCTGCTACTGGCAAATTCTTTCAGGTCTTGTTTATCTGAGAATGTTTTTACCCTTTCTTTCCATATGAAGGATAGTCTTGCCGGGTATAGTATTCTTAGTTGAAACTGTTTTTCACTTAACACTTTGAATACATGTTCCCATTCTTTCCTTGCTTGCATTGTTTCTGATGAGAGGTCTGAGGCTAGCCTGATGGGATAACCTTTATAAGTAACCTGACGTTTCTCTAGTGCCAATTTTAGTATCTTGTCTTTGTCTATAGATTTGATCAGTCTGGTGATGATGTGACTTGGAGATGGTCTTCTTGGGTTGATTCTATTAGGGGTGTTTTGTATTTCTTGGGTCTGGAATTATTTTTGATTTTTTAGAGAGATTTTTGCTATAGGGTGTGCACACTCACCAGAGAGACTGAAACAGAAAGTGAGAAATCACCCCCAGAGGGGATCCCCACTGCAGTCCTTTCTCCTCCAGCCTCCTCCTGGAACTTTGGGCAGTAAGTACGTGTGCCCAGTGTGAGTTTTAAGCTGCCGGGCCCAGGTCGCGGTTGAACCACGGTGGATTATGTGGGAGTCCAGCAACATAACCATTACGCCATCTGCTGGTCCCTATTTATTGCTATTTTTAAAATTTGCCAGAGGACACAGGTGCTCACCAGAGAAAGGCAGATGGCGGAGAGAAAGCATCCCCCATGGGGCATGGTCACATCCAATCCCTTCTCCACTTCTCTCCCTTTGGGGATATGGGGACACACATGCACGTGCCTGGCACGCTTCTCAAGCTGCCAGGTCCAGGATTTGAACCACCTGGTCCAGCCATATGTAATCCGTCTCCCTGAACCACTAGGCCACAGGGTTGGCCCAATTCCTTCATTTCCAGATGAGAAAAATGAGACCTAGCATTGTCAATTATTTGCCCAGTGGGACTGTGAGAGTGTGGACAAAAACTCAGAGCCAACAGTACTCTTTCAGGATCCTCGTCCCTCATACAATGGCATCACCATTCTACTTCTATATCTCTGTTCACAGGAATAAGCCACAATAAAAAGAAAGGTGACGCAAATTTTATTTCACTATCGTTTGTTTAGCAGTTATAGTCACAACACAAATTATTCAAATGCCAACTTAGGCAAAATTTGACATACTTTTCCTAATGGAATTCTATATAACCGCTTGAGAAACTTTTGTTGAAGGTTACTTAATGAACTAGGATATATAAAGCACTTAAAACAGTTTCTGGCACCGAGTAAATGTTACATAAGTGTTCAATATTGCTATCAGTATGTACATACTAAGTAAGGCTTTATAAAAATACACATGTGTATACCAAGATGGTGCACCAGTGAGCTGAGAATGATTAAAATAGCTACGCTTAAAGTTCAGGGACCATTCATTCTGTTTAAGTGCATAGTTAAAATATTGACACAGATAAAAATGAAGATTTATCTTGCCTAGACGATTCTAGCTATGATCAGTAGGGGGCGCTGGAGTACAGACTAATATAACAACACAGCAGGAAAAACAGGAAGGAGTAAATAAACAAAGAAGAAGGTATGTTAGGAGCCAGGAAACTCCTAAAAGAATGGGAGTTTCTAACCTTCTACATTTCTTTTTTTTTCCTTGGAGAGTTTTTGTTTTTGTTTTTGCTACAGGGCGCGTGTGCTAGCCAGAGAGACAGAAAGTGAGAAATCGATAACCATGCCACAGTGCTTTCTCCTTCGGTCTCCTCTTGGGTTAGCAAGTACACATGTCCGGCACGAGTGTTCAGCTGCTGGGTCTGGGACTCAAACTGAGGTCAGCTACGTGGGAGTTCAGCGACACAGCCTTACAACATCTGCTGGCCCCACATTTCTTTTTTTTTGAGAGAGAGATTTTTGCTATACTGTGCATACATTCACCAGAGAGACACAGAGGCAGAAAAGTGAGAACTCACCCCCAAGGGGATGGCCATGCCAGAATCCCTTCTCCTCTATTCTCCTCTTGGGATTTTGGGCACGCATGCACACTTGCCTGGCGTGAATGTTAAGCTGCTGGGTCTGGGACTCAAACCACGGTGGATTATGTGGGAATCCAGCGACGTAACCATTATGCCATCTGCTGGTCCCTAATCTTCTACATTTCTAAGGGAGGGTTAGAATGAGTGTCAAATCCTGGATCAGCCACTTGCTAGTTTCAGGACCTTGGTTTTATTCTTTTTTATTTGTTTAATTGCCAGAGGGCATGTGGACTCTCCAGAGAAAGAGAGACAGAGAGGTAGAAAGCACTCGAGCAGGGTGTGGTCACACCACAATCCCTTCTCCTCCATCTCTCTATCTCTATATGGAGTGCACACGCACATGTAGCTGGCATAGTTTTCAAGCTGCTGGGGCTGGGATTTGAACTACCACCAGTCATGTGGGATCGAGTTCCCACTAGACTGAGGTGATGCCCCTAAAGCCATAGCTCCTTATCACGGGAGTTTCCTTAGCTATAAAACAGAGAAGAGAACTCGCCTCTTAAATGCACACACGACAGCCCACGTATGAGCATGGTGCCCTGCACACACTGCACGGCTCAGCGTCGGGTATTAGCAAGGACGCTTCCTGGGCCAGCTACCTGGGACAATGCGCGCCAAGCACAGTAATGGCCGCAGCTCCAACGAGGGAGCCTCCGCCCTCAGACGTACGCACGAAGGGAGAGCTGCACTACCTTATGGACAAGCTGTCTGGTCTGTCCTGACCCGTCGAGCTTTGGTCCCCAAGCAGACCTTTCCCAGTCGGCCTTGAATCATCAAAGCTGGAACCACCTAAAGGGAAGAAGAAGAAATAAAACATATGTAAAAAGAGACCAGAGCTTCTCCAGGTGTAGTCCAGGATTACTGGCAGTCCGCATGCTGTCTGAGGAACAGGAAACCCCATGGCGGTGTTCAGGTGAAGTCTACAGAGTATACTCAGGGGAGAAAGACTTTCTTCTGGATGTCTTCACCGCTGAAGACTAGTCTAACTCTCTTTTCCTGGAGACAGAAAGCACTAGCGAAAAACAAAAATCCACGAAATCTGAAAACCTAGGTTCTAGGGCCAGCCACACAGCCTGGTGGTTAAGGGAGCCGGACCCCACCTGGCCCAACTGTGGGTCAAATGCGAACCCTAGCAGCTTAAAAATACATCAGGCACATGTGTGTGCATGCCCCAGATCCTGACGGGGTGGAGAAATGGAGACGTGATTGTGGTATGACCACGTCCCACTGGTGAGGGCTTTCTTCCCTCCAACCTCATCTCCCTCTGTAGTCCACGCACCCTCTGGCAATTAAATAAAGAAAATCTAAATCCTATCACCTGCTGTACTACTTATGAATGTTCTGACTTTGGGCAAGTCATTTAACTACTCCCAATCTCAGTTATTTGACCTGTTCTTCCTTCCCCATAGGCCTGTGGGGAGGGGGCTGTGGTCAAAAGAGTTGACATGTGAGTAAGCACTTGTGCCCGAAGTCTATGGGAAGAGAACAGAGAAGGGATTGCAGTGTGGCCATCTCCCCAGGGGACAATTTCTCACCTTCTCGCTGTCTCTTGGGCAATCACACATTCTCTATAGCAAAAACCTCTTAAAATTTTTTTTAAAGAAGCCACACAATGTATCATAAAACAGGAGTTAGTGATCTTAGTGATCTTACCTACTGCAAGAGATTTCAGCTCCAAAGAAGAGAAAAACAAGAGTCGGGGATCTAAAATTGGAAAGGGTCTGAGTGCTCTAGGGAGTAAGAAGCACTTGGCTTGTCATTGTCAACAAATTGTCCTGAAAACTAGAGCCCAGAGAAACACTGGGGAGGGCTGTTAAACCAAGAGAAGCCTGAAAAGAAAAATTAATCTACTAATAGTATCTTTGCTCTTTAAAAGCCAGGTCTCTTGTCAGCAAGGAACAACATGAAGAGGCTACAGGGCGATGCAGATTCAGTTCACAGGTTACCAGAAAGAGCAGGGAGGGCTGAAACATCATGGAGGAATTTTACTCTGAACTGTTACTAAACATGGAACTATATATTCACATGGGGGAAAGGGGGAAGACTAAAAAAAAAAAAAAAAATGGTCATTTGAAACATGAAAATAATTATGTTTCAGAGCCTCCAACCAATCACCAAGTGCTATGGACTGAATACACCAACTTCCCAAATCCGTAAATCGAAATCCGAGCCCCCAAGGTGACTTACTAGGAGGTGAGGCCGCTAGAGGCATTCAGGTCATGAGGGTGGAGACTCGTGAATGCGATGAGTGCCCTCCTAAAGGGCTTAGGAGACCACAGTCCCCTTTCACCACGAGAGGACACTTGGAAAAGATGGCTGCCTGTCGGCCAGGAAGCAGGCCCTCGGCAGACAGCGAATCCGCCAGTGTCCTGCTGCCAGAACCATGAAAGATGGATTTCTGTTGTTTATAAGCCACCCAGTCCATGGCATGGCATGCTAACAGCATGAACAGACTAAGACACCGAGGCCTTTCAGTTTTGCTTCCCAAACGCCTCTCCGACATCACTGCACCAAGTCCAGGTTGCCCGCGTCTCCTTCGAATGACCGCAAAGGCCTCATCTAGTCTGCCCGCCTCTTTTCTGACCGCACCCTTCCCAAACCAAACTCTACACTGTAGTCAGAGGATGTTTTTAAAGGGGGAAAGGGGACAGCAGTTGGCAGGGTGGTTAAGGTGCTAGATCCCCTATGGCCAATTGAACAGTTGGAGTCCCAAACACTGGACGTCACTGGACTCCCATGTACTCGACTGCGGTTCAAGTCCCAGACTCAGTGGCTTAAACTCACACCAGGCACGTGTGCATGCGTGCCCAAGATCCCAAGAGGAGAATGGAGGAGAAGGGATTGCGGCATGGCCATCCCCCCAGAGGGTGATTTCTCGCTTTCTGTCTCTCTGTTTCTCTCTGTCTGTCTGGCAAATGCACGCACCTTACAGCAAAAATCTCTCCCAAAAAAAGAAAAGAAACTAAATGGACACGGGCCCAGCCTGTGGGGTGTGGCTAAGGCAACTGGACCCCATACAGGCAGCTGTGCCGTTTGAGTCCTGAGCCCAGCAGCCTGAAAGGCTCGCTGGGTGCAAGTGCACATGCTCAAAATCCAGAGGGAAGGAAAAAGAAGAGACGGGATTGTGGTTTGGCCATGCCCTCTGGGGGGTGATTTTCATTTTTTTCTCTCTCTTCTCTCTCTGGTGAGTGCACATATCCTACAGCAAAAACAGTAAAAAAAAAAAAAAAAAAAAAAAAAAAAGAGAGAGAGAGAGAGAAAAGAAAGCAAGCAAGAAACAATACACGGGGTAGAAGAGCCATGTCTCTCATGAGGACGAATCCCCGGTAACCTGCGCAGGCATTCCACCTTCGGGAAGGTCAGCATAGCCCCCCAGGCCGTAAGTGTCTGAGCTGCCCACAGGGATTTCCTTCCAAAGAGTAAGATACAGAAGAGGGGGGAATCAAAACCTGACAGCGGGGAAACATGGCGAAGACTTCCTCGGCCACGTGGCCAAGTCCACATCAGCAGCGAGAAGTCACGTTGGTAATATGTACCTCTGACGGGATGTGACGAGAATGACACTTCACTTCTGTGGTCTGCCTTCTAAAATCTATAACCACAGTCTAATCGGGAGAAAAACAGACAAACCCAGACTGCGGGTTTGACAGGTACTCCTGCTCAGTATTCTCTTAGCCACCAAAGTCATCAAAAACAAGGAAAGTCGGAAAAACTGTCCCAGCCAAAAGGGGCCTGAAGAGCTATGACCGCGACATGTAGTGTGTCCTAGCTGGCACCCTGGAACGGGAGCCGAACACTCGGTAAAAAGAGGAGAGTGAAAATGATGGACTGCAGGATGCACGATGCCAGCTTACTAACTGTTACAAATGCGCCACCGCTAACGTGAATAATGGGGAAATGGCGTGTGATATACGGGAGTACTACCTTCACAATTTTTCTGTCAATCTTCAACTGCTCTAAAATTTAAAATTTTTATTAAAAAGGAGAAAGCATACTGAAAACTGAAATCAGAACTCTCTGAAAGGCTTACTGAGTCTCTGCCTCACCGCTCTTCTCTTCCTCACTCTGCCCTGGGCCTTGTCCCCACGCATCTACTGTAACCGCTTGTGCTAAGGCTGCTGATAACCTCGTCTGTCAAACCCAACGGTCAGTTCTCCATTGTCAACCAAATCTACTTCAACCTCTCACTCTGATTTAGAGACAAACACCCTCAAACGGGCCTCGCGTTGTGACCTCCCTCTTCGCCTTTCAGCCAGCCGGGACCACACCAGCATGTATGGGAAACCAATCCTGACCTCCCAAATGGCTTCCAGCATTGCACAGCGTGGGGGCTTGTTCCCTCCTTTGGTAAATACTTTTTTAAAGAGGGTGCATGCACTTGCCGAAGAGAGACAGGGAGAGACAAAGTGAGAAATCTCTCCCCAGGGATTATGACCACCCCACAAGCCCTTCCCCTCCACGGTCCTCCTAGGATTTAGGGGCGTGCATGCACAAGCACCTAGCCTGATTTTGAAGCTGCCAGGTCCAGACTCGAACCGTGGTCAGTTGTGTGAAAGTCCAGCACCTTACCCGCTATGCCACCTGCTGGCCCTGGTAAATACTTTGTTTAATCCTTGAAGGCTCCAGTCTTTCTCTGTGCCCTGCTCCACAATTCTAAGTACGACCGCAGGCACGGTCGTAGGATAAAGACCTTCTCTAGCTGCACTCTTTCTCGTCCTGTGATCTCATTTAATTTCACGGTTTTAAAAACCACCGACAGGACGATCGCTCTCAAATTTACATCTCCAGCTTGAGCTCCAGATTTCTGAATCCCACTTCCCCACTTAGTTGTCTTCATCTCGGTAAATGGCACCATCATTCAACCAGCTGCTCAGAATAAAAATCTAGGACTCACTCACTTGTGACTCCCCCCTCACACCCACATCTATTAATAATTCATCGGCAATTCAGGCAAGTCTCACCTTCGAAAATACACCCAGACGTTCTCACCACGACCTCTGCAGCAGCTTCCTAACTGCTCTTTGTTGTTCTTGTGTTTTTAGTTTTTGTTACAGGGCACGTGTGTGCACCAGAGAGACAGAAAGAGAAAACAAGAGGGAAAGTGAGAAGCCATCCCCCGGGGAGACGACCATGCCCAATCCCTTCTTCTACATTATCCTCTCAGGATTTGGGACACGCAGGCACAATCAATCGTCCAGCGTAATTTTCAAGCTACCGGATCCGGGACTTGAACCATGAAGCCAGCCATGAAGGGATCCAGTGCCTTAACCTCCACACCACCTGCTGGCCTCATCTTCCAACTGTTCTTATGCTTCCATGTGTGCATTCCTACAGTTGGCTTTGCATAGAGCAGCCAGAATAATAACTCTGAAAAAAGAATTACATCAGTACATTAGATGAAATAATTTTCCTGCTGAAAACTTTCATGAGCCAGCAGATGGCGTGGAGATTAAGATGGTTGGGTCTCAACTGTGCCATTGAAGTCCCAGACCCGGCAGCTTGAAAAATATGCCAGGCACATGTTTGCATGAGCCCCAACTCCCAAGAAGAGAAGGGACTGCAGTGTGGCCATCCCTTCTGGAGGGTGCTTTCTCACCTTCCTCCCCTCTCTCTCTGTCTTGAGCAAGTGCATGTACCTTATAGCAAAACAAACAAACAAAAACCCCTTTCTTTCTTTAATTTGTGAGTGCACTCACCAGAGAGATGATGGAAAAGGAGAAAGCACCTTCCAAGGGGAAAGAGTTACACCACAATCCCTTCTCCTCCATTTCTCCATCTTTTTGGGAATTTGGGACACACATGCATCTGGCATGTTTCTCAAGCTGCCAGGCCCAGGACTTGAAGTGTGTGGTCAGCCATGTGGGAACCAGCTCCCTTAACCACCAGGGCACGAGCTGGTGTCCTGTTTAAAACTTACACATAGTGGGGGCCAGCAGGCGGTGCTATTGGATGGCATCCCCACTGGAACCGAGGCTGTCTGGCAGGGCGTTGGTCTTCCCCGAGAGACACAGTGGTGCCTGGCACACCGGAGGCGCTCAGTGTGCTAAATGCATGAAAGCATCAGGAGACAAGCCCAGCTCTGCTGCTGTCTTCCTGTGTGACATGGCAAGTCATTTCCTCTCTCTGGGTCTTGGTTCTCACCTCTAAAGTAGGGACACACATAAATATATAAATACCTCCTGGGGTCTGACACTGCAAAAGCACCTGCACTTTTCAGACTAAGGAATCATAATTAAGTACTTTCTGCATGTCAGTGTCGTCTCGGGACTCCCCTAGGGCTTGGTTTCTTTGGGTACTTCCAGCAAGACTAACAGGACCTCCTCTGGGGACAACTGGTTTGTCCCTGTGGACAGTCCACGGGTGGGGAGCGTACTGGCAGGAAAGCTGCTTTGCAGATCTGCATTCTTGACTCTGTCGCACGGGGCCTCTTGCTGGGCTTAGTCCAGCAGTAACTGGGCTTTTTTTTTTTTTTTTGAGAGAGATTTTCGCTATAGGGCGCGTGCTCTCACCAGACAGAGAGAGACATAGAGACAGAAAGTGAGAAATCACCCCCCAGGGGGGATGGTCACGCTGCAATCCCTTCTCCTCCATTCTCCTCTCGGGATCTTGGGCACGCACGCACACGCGCCCGGCGTGAGTTCTAAGCCACCGGGTCCGGGACGCGAACCGCAGTCGACTACGTGGGAGTCCAGCGACATAGCCATTATGCTAACTGCTGCTTCCCTTTTTTTTTTTTTTTTTAAAAATAATTACATATTTATGTCCTTTATGGGCCAGAAAGCGAGCGAGAGAGGCAGACAGCCCCAGCCACCAGGTGCGGTACTCCAATCCACCGCTAGCCTCAGCCCGCCCCACATCATGGGCGAGCACACGCCCAGCGTACTCGGGGAGGCCCCAGATTTAAACCAGGACCTCCCACGTGGCCTGGCAGAGTGCTGCGTTGTACCACTGCGCCACTGTCGGCCCCAAGGACTGGAACATCTTCATTCACGACTCCACGCATGGAAACTTAAAGCATGAAGTGGGGTTTTCCAGCCACAGCGCAGTCTTCTCGGAATCTCTTCTCCCCGCGACCTGGCACGGAAGCCAGCTGTCAGCAGCTCCTCACCAGGTCTGCTGGTGTGCGGCCCACGCCTCCCTCTGGCCTCAGCTTCCTGTCTTTTTTCTCTTCTGCTTGCCTGTTCCTACTCTCCAATCCTTTGTCACCCAACCTAAGAGGTGACAACTGGGATTTTTCCTTTCTTCCTGCATTTGGTCACCAGATCCTATGAATGAACGCTCTCTCCTGAATATTTTATACCTGACCCTCTCCTCTGTCCCTACTGCCAGGCCCTGGTTTAGGCCCGAAACTTCCAGCAGGCCCCCAGTGACTTCAGCCCCTCCAATCCATTCTGACAGCACCTTGAAGCCCACACGAATCTGAGCAGGCTGTTCCTGTGTGCGAAACCTCTCCGGAACTTACATCGCTTTTGGAAGAAAACCAAAACTCCGAGTATTGCAGACGAGGACCTCCATAAACAGCCCAGACTACTTCTCCTGCCCCACTTCCGCCCTCACGCCAAGCTCTGCCCCCACCTCCCAGGGCAGTCACACAATTACTTATCTTTCCAGATGTCGCCTCCTCATCGGACGCCCGATCCTGGGTACATCCCAGCCACTCCCCACTTCCACCTTTGGGTGGTAAACTACAAACTCATCCTTCAAGGCTCAGCTCAGTGGGCCAGCAGATGGCATAGTGGTTACGTCGCTGGACTCCCACACGGCCAACTGCAGTTCGAATCCCAGACCCAGTGGCTTAACACTCACAGTGGGCATGTGCATGTGCCCAAGATCCTGGAAGGAGACAGGAGAAGGGACTGCAGTGTGGCCATCCCCTCTGGAGGATGGTTTCTCACCTTCCCTCTCATTATCTCTGTCTCCCTCTGGGGAGCACACATGCCCTAAGGAAAAATCTCTACCAAAAAAAAAGACTCAGCTCAAAGCCTTCTCAGGCCAGCAGGGGGCACAGTGGTTACGGTGCTGAGTCCCACATGGCCAACTCCCCAGTTCGAGTCCTGGACCCAGTCACATGGGGGCACGCTGGATGTGAGTGTACCTATGCATGCCCAAATTTTGAAAGGAGAATGGAGAAGGAATTACAGAGTGCCATCACCCCGGGGGTGATTTCTCGCTTTCTTCCTTTGTCTTTCTCCAACAAATGTGTGTGCCTTATGGCAAAAATCTTTTTAAAAGAGGCTTCTCTTGCCTTTTCCTCACATCTTCACATACACAGGCTTACCTTCATTAAGGCACTTACTAATGGGTCATCGGAAAAGTCATGACTCGTTTCTGCATAGAAAAACGTCCCGACCTTTCTGCCGACCCGATATAATGAAGGTAGAACTGAGTCCTGTTGCTTTTATTCATCAGACCCCTTCAGCCAGACACAGACTTGCTGGGAGTGGAGTGGAGGTTTTCTCGTGGCCCTTGGCTGGCCACAGTGCATGTCACATACCAGGCAGTTACTACCATCAAATGCCTCGGAACAAATAGCCCCAAGGCACGGACTAAGCTCGGTGTGATTTCTGGGCCATTCTCGCTGACCACTTTTCCTGCCTGCCACTGAAGCCATTTCCCAGCAACCACCTACCCTGTGCCGACCACGGCAGCAGCCGCAGCTTGACCCGGCCCCGAGAGTGCAGAAGTTTTCATTTTCCTGTGAACGTGCTGGTTAGCACCCCCTTCTAGAACCGAAACTGCTCTCGCTGTCTTGCTCAAGTGACCCTGACGACCCTCACGGCTTTTTCCTTGCCCCAAGTGACAGTGGAGCTTAAGACCGCCCCCACAGTTCCTCATAGGAAACCCTGCGGGTCACGTAAGCCTTGGAATTCAGAATTGGGGGCTTTTGGGAAGGCAACGCATACCCGTACCACATACTCTCCAACCACCACGGCAGAGTCTGAGCCAGCACCCAGTAATTAAACTCTAACACTTCCACCTGCAGCTCCCGAATAGCAACCCTTGGATAAAGCAAACCTATAAATAGTCTCATGTCAGTTCACGCAAATCTTACTGCCAAAGTGAACTTGAAAACGTACAAAAATATTTTTTCAGTCTTCAAGCGCTTTCAGCATTTTAGAATTGTCGACCAGGGACTGAGGATGGTAGCTATCCATGGCTGGACACACCTACGTCCATTAGAAAGGTCTGGAGTATACAGTCTCTACACGGTATATGTAGACCACTTTTATGAATATACACATGTATCTATATAACCACACGCGTACACGTGTACCCACACGTGTCACCCTCACACTTGTCTCCACACTCCTCCATGCCCAGCCACATTATAGCCAGGCCTAAAATCCTGAGGGACACACACCAAAATGTTAATAGTGATCGTTTCTCAGTGGTGGGATTTCTCTTTCTCTCTGTTTATATGTACTTTCAAAGTTAGCTATAATTACAGGGTTTTGTTTGTTTGTTTGTTTGTTTTTGCTTTTTAGTTTGTTCTGGGGTGTATGTGCTTGCTGGAGAGGGAGAGAGAGAAAGTGAGAAATCATCCCCTGGGGGGTGCCACACTGCAATCCCTTCTCCATCCTCCTCTGGGAACGTTGGGCAGGCATGCACACATGCACAGCGTGATTTTCAGGTCATCTGGTCTGGAGCCCGAACCATGCAGTTAGCCATGTGGGATCCAGCGCAGTAACCTCCACAATACTGCTGGCCCGATATGTATTTTTAAAATCACACACACACAGGCTTTGGAGTCAAAGACTTAGTTCTATATCTGGCCTGGTCAGCTGTGTGACCTTCAGCAATTTACTTAGAGAGCTAAGCGTCCAGTTCCTGAACTGAACAAGAACAGCAGCACCTGCCCTGTCAGGTGGCTGTCTCCCTTGCCCATGGGTGACTGTGGTGGCCTTCGCTGCAGGACCTATGGGCTCAGGCAGTCAAAGCAGACCTGAGAAAGAGCCATCCTGGCGGAACAGGCAGGAGGCAAGGCTTCCGCATCTCACAGCCAGGCCTCCTGCTGACTTGGGTCTGGATATTTTCTTTTTCGAGAGAGATTTTTGCTATAGGGAGTGTGTATTCCCTGGAGAGACAGAGAGAGAGAAAGTGAGAAATCACCCCCTGGGGTAACAGCCATGCCACAATCCCCTCTCCTCCATTCTCCTCTCAGGATTTTGGGCATGCACGCACACGTGCCCAGCATGAATTTCAAGCCACCGGGTCCAGGACTCAAACTGCAGTCGACTACATGGGAGTCTAAGCAATGTAACCATCACACCATCTGCTGGTCCTGGGTCTGAATATTTTCTAAACATGACATCAGACAAGAGAAAAAAAGTAATCTCAAACCAAACTTGAAACTCCCCATTGCTTTTGAGAATTGTCTGAGAGGCAGCAACATAATTGCTTTCTTTAAAAAAACAAAAAAGAATTATTCATTTATTTCAATATTATTATTATTATTATTATTATTATTTAATTTGCTAGAGGGCACACATGCTCACCAGAGACAAAAAGAGAAAGTGAGAAAGCAAGCCACCAGGTCCAGGACTCAAACTGCAGTTGACCATGTGAGAGTCCAGCATCTTAACCACCATGCCCCCTGCCAGCCTTACAACATCATTTCTTTCTGTCTTTGCTTTGTTTAAAAAAAGGATTATTTTATTTGTCATTATCATTTTTAAAATTTGACCAGAGAAAGACAAAGAGAGAGAGAGGGAAAATGAGAAAGCAAGTTGCCAGGCCCAGGACTTGAACTGCTATCTGCCAGGAGGGAGTTCAGCACCTCAGCCACCATGCCCCCGCCGGCCCCAGAAACATCCCTGAATCCAGCTGCTCCCTGTCTCGGCTCCATTCCTTCCTCAGGGCCCCCTAGTGGTTGGCAAGCACTCTCCGACATCTAGGTCAGTGCTGCCCAGACCCTGTGACAGTGGAACGTTCTACCACCACATCGCCCACTATGGTAGCCACTCGCCAAACTCCAACACTTACAATGTGGTGATGGCAAATGAGAAACTGGACTTTTTATTTGATTTACCTAAATTAAATTCAAATAGCCACCAAGGGCCAGTGGCTACCACACTGGACAGCTCTAGACTTCGTTCCTGCCCCCCAGGAGAACCAGCCTTCAGAGCCGGATGGAAACGCACTGTCCTGCCTGGCCAGCACCCAGCCCCGCCACTGTCCCTGGGGCCTTTCTACGTGCCATTCTGTAGGTGGGTGGGTCCCAAGGAACACCATGATTCAACTCCTGGGCCCCTCCCCTGCGCTCTCCCTCGGTCCCAGCACCATCAGGTCGCCGTCGCCGTCAGCCGGGCCTGTACTCCTGCTTTCTCCGCACCCTCCCTGGGCCCCAAAGGGCCGCCCTGTCTCTCCGTTCTCTCAGCTGGCTTCGTCCAGGCCACCATCTCCTCACGTGTTACCTCGCAAGTCTTCCAACTAAGAGATCCTCCCATTTCTCTCCTCCCAATGTAGTCCCTGTACTTGGCCTGCTTCAACTCTCATTTCATCTCTCCCCACCCAAAAATGTTCAGTGTTGCGCCACTGTCCACAGGCGCAGGTGTAAACGGGCCTGGCTGGCTCTCCTCTCCATCAGCCCAGTACCCCGAGACACCCAGTGTAAAAGGACAGGTTTCCCATGCATGCCACCCTCACACATACCTCCACACGACTTCTCTCCTCCTCTCTGGCCGCTCTCCTTCAATGCCCAGATGCAACTCCTAAGAAGCCTGGTCAGCTCCCTTCTCCAAGAAGCCCTCCCCAACCATACCAGTCCTCCACAGTCACCGCTCCAAACTCGGAGGGCCTCGCTGTCTACACAACTTGTCTGGCACCTTTAGATACATTAGACTGGGAGAAGCTTTGGGATAAAATAGTTTCTTTGTTTGTTTGTTTTTGCTATAGGGCATGTACATGTGCAAGATAAAAAGTGAGAAATCACTCCTCAGGAGGGTTGGCCATGCATGATGCAATCCCTTTTCCTCCAGTCACTTCTAGGGAATGTGGGCATACATGCACACGCCCAGCATGATTTACAAGCTGCCGGTGCTGGGACTCACCCACACAGCCGGCCCTGTGGGATCCAGTACCTTACCCTCCAAGCCACCTGCTGGTCTTAGAGCTGACTATTTTACTGGCTCCATCGATCACCACAAAGAAAACCTTAAGCAAATTACTTAATTTGTTTCCTCATTTGCAAAATGAGGGTAAAGCCAGCACACTTTCAAAGTAGGCTAAAGGATAAACAAACACACCTGATACGGGCCACAAGCTAGAACCATGCCTGGTACACAAGGCATTCAAGATCTGATTGTTGGGACCAACAGTTAGTGTAATGGCTATGTCGTTGGACTCCCAGGTAGTAGACCGTGGTTCGAGTCCCAGACCCGGAGACTTAAAACTCACGCCGGGCGCATGTGCGTGCGCGCCCAAGATCCCGAGAGGAGAATGGAGGAGAGGGGATTGTGGCGTGACCATCCCCCCAGGGGGTGATTCCTCGCTCTCTGTCTCTCTGTCTCTCTCTGTCTAGTGAGCGCACACGCCCTATAGCAAAAAATTCTCAAAAAAAAAAAAAAAAGATCTGATTGTTTTCCCCCCTCTTCTCCATCACTCCCGACCTTCCAGTGCTTGGATAATCACAACCACCATTATCAAGTACCCTCTCATAGCTAGGGACTGTGTCCCCTATTTTAAATAAGGATAATAAGGCCTAGAGCAGGAGGCAGACATACCCAAGGACACAGAACCAGTGAATGGCTCAACTGACAGTAAAACCGAGATCTAGAGACCAGCACGTGTTATAGTGGTTAAGGTGCTGGACTCCCACATAGTTGACTGTGGTCTGAGTCCCAGACCCGACAGCTTGAAACTCACACTGGGCGTATGTGCATGCATGCCCAAAATCCTGAGAGGAGAATGGAGAAGGGATTGCAGCATGGCCATCCCCCCAGGGGGTGATTTCTCGCTTTCTGTCTCTCCGTCTCACAGGGGAACCCACATGCCCTATAGCAAAAATTTCTCAAAAAAAAAAAAAGAAAAAAAATCTCTCTCTAGGGACCAGCAGGTGGCATGGTGGTTAAAGGCACTGGATTCCCACATGACCAACTGCAGTTCAAGTCTGGGACCTGGCGGCTTGCTTTCTACAATGGACCTTGAGAGCTTGTTTGGAGGTTCTAGCAGGGGAGCGAAGCTGCTCATACACCCTTGACCGAAGAACGGTCCTCCCCTATGGGGATGGTCATCCTTGTGACCGAGTGCACAGCTTCAGGAGGGACACACATGGAGTGCTGAGGGAGGGAGGGGGCACCCACCTAGCCAGCCAGATCAGCCACATCAACCCTGGCGATCAACGGGGTGGCAGACGTTGCAGCCAGATCGCCCTCACTGGTGGCTTGCTTTCTCACTTTCACTTTCTCTCTATCTCTGTCTGGTCAAGTTAAAAAATAATAATAATAAATGGAATTAAATAAATAAATAATTCTTTTTTTTTTTTTTTTGGAGAGGTTTATGCTTTAGGGTGCATGTGCTCACCAGGAAGACAGAGGGAGACAGAGAGACAGAAAGCGAGAAATCACCCCCTGGGGGTGGGTGATGGCCACGCCACAATCCCTTCTCCTCCATTCTCCTCTCGGGATCTTGGGCAGGCACGCACATTCAGAATCTTGGGTAAGCACGCACATGCGCTCGGTGTGAGTTTAAGCTACCGGGTCTGGGACTCGAACCGATGTATACTACATGGGAGTCCAGAGACATAGCCATTATGCAAACTGCTGGTCCCAATAATTCTTTTTTTTGAAGAGAGATATTTTGCTATAGGGCATGTACTCTCACTAGAGAGGTAGAGGTAGAGAGACAGAAAATGAGAAATCACACCCCGGAGGGATGGCCATGCTACAATCCCTTCTCCTCCACTCTCTTCTCAGGATCCTGGGCACACAAGCACACATGCCCAGCATGAGTTTGAAGCCACTGGGTCTGGGACTCGAACAACGATCAGCCATGTGGGACTCCAGCGACATAACCATTTAGGCACCTGCTGGTCCAAATAAAGAAATAATTCTTTAAAAAGAAAAATCTTTCTCTAAAAAAAAACCAGATCTATTTGACTCCAAGGCCCATAACCCTCTTTTTTGCAAACATGAGTGCACCATCACCAATGGAAACAGAGCTCTGAAGGTCAGTGCTATGGGGACAGAAGGGTTAAATGTGTTTGGATAACAAACCCAAAGTACCCCTCGGTCTCCACAGACACATGGGAGTGTGGCTGTCACCACTGGGCGCAGACCATGTCCTACCCTCCCTGAGCAAGTCTAAAAGGTGTCCCTCCTGTCCAGCCTGTCCCAGGAGCCAGCCTGTGTCCCATTTCCACCACTAGCAGAACCTGCACAACCACGTGAGCGACATACCTGCGGACCACGTGCTCCACATGCCTGACGTTCAAACCGGCAGGATTAAGTGGGCTGACTCAGTGCCTGCCAGGGATCTGGCACTCAGCGCTCAGCACAGGGGGCCACCCCATGGGCTCTCTCCACGTAGGACAGGGCAACTGGCAGGAGGTGATCGGATCCAGACCCAATCACCCAGACTCAAGTCGGGCCATTCTAATGACGTGACACCAGCATCATTAGGAAGAACGGGGGCAGCAATGACGTCAGGCTTCCTCCAGGTCAAGCCCTGGTTTAGCCACTTCAGGTCTTTTGTCCTTGCAACCAGGAGGCAGGTGCTGTTACCATGCTGTCATTACGGATGGAATCCGCAGACACACACAGAGGTTAAATACCCTGCCGAGAGCATGCAGTCCGCAGCACACGCACGGTCAGGATGCGCGCGCACACGGGGCATCGGAGTCAGGAGCGTGTGCTCAGACAACACACCACTCCTCCCCCATGGAGAGGCCCGCCAAGCAGTGTTGGCGGAGGAGACGACATCAGTGAGCGCACAGACAGGCCACCCTGGTCTGCTCAGAACTAGGCAATGACAAGGACAAACAGAAGGAGAAAGTTTTGTCTGAGAAATTAAGGGACCAAAGCAGAGCAGAGGGCTGTGCTCAAGGATTAGATTCAAACCGATGACCCGAGTTCTATTCTCAGCTCTCACTGGCCAGGTGAGGGATCCCAGCCACGTTCCCCGCCCTCTCCCAAATGAAAAGGAGATCCTCCCACAGAACGCCTACGGGTAGTGAAGGTAAGGTCCACGGACCCGCAATGGTGCGAGCTGGTAATTAATTAACTGCTGACAACTGTACAGTGATAACCGTGATAAATTTAGAGCCGAGCGTAAGACTTTGGACACCGTGTGGAGTTTGGATTTTACTCTCATGGCAAAGGGGAGCTGAGTGCTTCTACCGTGCATACCACACAGACTGCCAGCCCTTAACAGACGCTCAGCACACAGGGCCCTGGGGTTCAAAGGATGGAAAGAGGCTACTTTCCCATTCCGAGTCGGCCACCACCCTACTTACTTTCTTCTCTTATTTTTATTTTTTAGCTTTGTTACGGGGCACAGGTGCTCTCAGGGGAGTGGGAGGGAGAAGTGAGGAGTCCTCCCCCCGAGGGGGGATGGCCACACCACAGTCCCTTCTCCTCCATTCTCCGCTTGGGATTTTGGGCACACACATACACACACCCAGCATGTTTTTCAAGCCGCCAGATCCAGGACTCAAACCACACAGTCGGCCATCTGAGATCCACCTGCCTTCACCTCTACACCATCGACTAGCCCCACTTTCTTCTTTCTTTAAAATGAAAGGAGTTTAGGGGCCAGCAGGTGGCATAGTGGTTAAAGCATTGAACTCTCACAGGGCTGACTGCAGTTCGAGTCCCAGGCCAAGTGACTGGAAAAACATACTGGGCATGTGTGCACGCAGGTCCAAAATCCCAAGAGGAGAATGAAGGAACTACAGCATGGCCATCCCCCCGGAGATGATTTCTCACTTCCCCTCTCTCTGTCTCTGTTTCTCTCTGTCCAGCAAGTGGATGTACCCTGTGGCAAAAAAAATCTTTAAAAAAATAATAAAGAGTTTACGTCTTCATTCCACGAGTGACAGAGATGGAGAGAGAGACACAGCACCCCTGACGGTCCTGAGGCTGGAGCTCACCCCAGCTCCAGCCAGCCCCGGATCGCAGGCACGCTCATGCCCAGCGAGCCCAGAGATCTCCAGATACACACCAGCAACCTTCCCAAGTAGGTCGGCCTCGCACAGTGTCCCATCTTTCCACCATGCCACGATCCAGCCCATTACTTCCTTCAAAGTCAAATAACCGTAGCTAGCTTTCTTTGCTTTCCTTTTTTCCCCTTAATTTAATTTTCTACAGGGCTCATGCACTTGTAGAAGAAAGACAAAGAGAAGGAGAGGAAAAGAGAGAAAGTACCCCCCAGAGGAACAGCCACAGCACAGCCCCTTCTCCTCCATCCTCCCCTCAGGATTTGGGGCACACACATATACACACCCAGTGTGTTTTTCAAGCCACCAGGTCCAGGATTCGAACTGTGCAGTCAGCCGTGTGGGATCCAGTCGCCTTAACCATCATGCCACCAACTAGCCTCTTTTCCTTTTTTTACATTTCCCAGGATCTCTTGGCTTTAGAAAAAGGTACTGTGTACTTTGGCATTTAAAATGGGCATAGCTATCTCTAAAAACACATCTCATACCTTTCAAAATTCTAAGCCCATGGGAACCAGCAGTTAGCGTAATGGCTATGTCGCTGGACTCCCACGTAGTCGACCGCGGTTCGTGTCTCGGACCCGGTGGCTTACAACTCACGCCGGGCGCGTATGCGTGCGTGCCCAAGATCCCGAGAGGAGAATGGAGGAGAAGGGATTGCGGCGTGACCATCCCCCCTGGGGGGTGATTTCTCGCTTTCTGTCTCTCTGTCTCTCTCTGTCTGTCTGGCGAGTGCACGCGCCCTATAGCAAAAAACCTCTCCCAAAAAAAAAAAAAAAAAAAAAAAAAAAATTCTAAGCCCTAGACTCAAAATCCATCTTATAGCCTGTGCAAACAAACCCTCCTGAGGTTACAGGACTAAGTGTGAGCAGTTTGGTTTCCGAGGAAGAACACAGTGAGATTATTATTTTAAGGCCGCGGGCTTCTGGAGCGATGACTTGCCGTTTCGCTCAGGCCCTCCTTGCTGGGCCTTCGTGAACAGTCTGTGGTCTGGCGATAAAGCCGAAAGAGAAGTGGGCAGAGAAACCAGCAGGGGGGAAGGGAGCACAGCAAACGCTCGAAGAGGAAGGGCCCCCAGGGCTTCAGGCTACGAACTGCTGGGCCTCCACGGCCTGACCAAAGGCAGGTGGACTCCGAGGACCTGCTGGTGTACAAGGAGGAAAGCTGGCTGGGAAGAAGGAAGGGCTGAGACGCTGAGAAGCGCGAGCTCGAGGTTGTACAAACTTACTCATCTCTCCACATGAAGACGAAACGAGCAGGACTTTATCCAGAGAGAACAGGCAGTCAAGTATGGGCCAGCAGGTGGCAAGGAGGGTAAGCGCTGGATCCCACTCGGCCGACAGTGCAGTTTGAATCCCACACCCAGACCCACACCATCTGTACATGTGTGCCCAAAATCCTGAGAGGGGAATGGAGGAGAAGGGACTGCAGCATGGCCACTCCCCTTGGAGGGCGGTCTTCGCTTTTCCTCTCTCTCTTTCTCTCTCTCATGAACACACACCCCCTCTACAGCAAAATTAAAACAAAAACAAAACAAAACAAAAAAAAGGCAGTCAAGTTTGAAGTAAGAGGAAATAAAGTTAACTGTGGCAGAAAAAACTAGAGGGGGTTGGACCAGCAGTTAGCGTAATGGCTGTGTCACTGGACTCCCATGTAGTCGACCGCGGTTCGAGTCCCGGACCCGGTAGCTTGAACTCACGCCGGGCGCGTGTGCGTGCGAGCCCAAGATCCCGAGAGGAGAATGGAGGAGAAGGGATTGCAGCGTGGCCATCCCCCCCGGGGGGGTGATTTCTTGCTTTCTGTCTCTCTGTCTCTCTCTGTCTGTCTGGCGAGCGCACGCGCCCGATAGCAAAAAACTCTTCAAAAAAAACTAGAGGGGGTACGGCCAGGCCGTGCAGCACCAGAACACCACACAGTGGAACCTGAACTTCGCTCCGGAGGCAACAAGGAGCGGTGCAAGACTCAAGTTCATGTACAAAACAGTGGGACCTGGGGACAGGCCGTGGTCTGGTGGACACGAGAGCTGAATCCCACATGGCTGACCACATGGTTCAAGTCCTAGCCCTGACAGCTTTGAAAACATGCTACATGCGTGTGTATGCATGCCCCAACTCCTCAAAGGACGGCGACACGGAGAAGAAAGGACGGTGGGAGAACCATGCCTCACGGGGGCGCTTTTTCCTTCTTCCTCTCTCTTGCTCTGTCTGTGTGGTGAGCTCATGCACCATCTGGCAAATTAACAAAAACAAAAAGCAGCAGGCCATGATAAAAGTTACATCCTAAGGAGACGTCTCAGGGCGAAAGAAACTCAAGGTTAGGAAGACTTGTAAGGGGACCACCTGTCAGGGGTCAGTGCAGCAGGACCCGAGCATGATCCACGGGGACGCTGAAATTCAGGCAGGCAGGAGGGGTTCTGCTTTGCTTATTAGACACAAGAGGGGAAGGGAGAGTCCAGGACTACCAAGGTGTTCAGTGTTTGTGTTCAGAGACAAGAAGCTGGGGAAAAGAAAGGAGAGAGAGATGATGCGAGCAGTTTGTGCTGGAAGAACCCATTCTATGACAGGTCTTGAAGAGGGCAGCCAGGTTCTAAGCTCCTGGAGACAGACATCTGTAATTTCTTCCTTTCTTTGCTTCCTTTATGCAAGAGGGAAAAAAAGAGAACAGAGAGAGACAGGTATGTCTTTTCTTTTTTTTTTTTAGGTTTTTGCCACAGGGCATGTGCTCTTGGTGAAGGGACAGAGAGACAATGAGAAGGAAAGTGAGAAGGAAATCACCCCCGAGAGATACCACACAGCAATCCCTTTGCCTCCAATCTCCTCTTGAGGTTTTGGGCACGCACACACACGTGCCCAGCATGATTTTAAAGCCAATGGGTCCACGACTCGAACCACAATCAGCCACGTGGGAGTCCAGCACCTTAACCACTATGCCACCTGCTGACCCACATTTTCTTAACACGGTCTCGCTGGGTTATGATCCTCCTGCCCTAGCCTCCTGATTAACCAGGATGATGGGTGCATACAGCTGTGCCAGTGTGCTAGCACAGGAACAGAACCTGTGCCAGCTTCCCACGGACTGCTTAGCCTACATTTCCAATTTGTAAGTGTGTTTTCCAAGTCAAGCACCCCTAAACAATTTCGCATTCCTTGAGTCCTGTGAGACCTTCTAAGAGGCAAACATTCATTCTCATTTCACAGATGTAAGATAGGAAAGTTAAGAGATACATCTAATATTGTACCCAGGTGTGAATGAAAGGAAAAAGACGGACCAGCAGATGGCTTAATGGTTATGTCAATAAACTCCCACATGGTTGACCGGGTTCTAGTTCCACACCCACAGTCTTGAAACTCAGGTTGGGCGTGTGTGTGTGTGTGCATGCCCAAGATCCCAAGAAGAGAATGGAGGAGAAGGGACTGCAGCGTGGCCATCCCCCCGGGGGGATTTCTCACTTTCTCTTTCTCTCTGTCTCGCCAGCAAACACATGTACCCTATAGCAAAAATCTCTCCAAAAAAAAAAGAAAAATACCTAGGCCCCTTAGACACACACTTCGTTTAAATCCTCAACAACCCAAAAAAGTCTCTTCTCATTCGTATTCCCTAGTTTCAGTTCATATGTGGACCATCAGTCACCTCCATAATACTGTTAGTCTATTTTAAGCAGGGAAGGAGAAGATGAACGTCAGCCAGCTTATATGATCAACGCTGTTTTCCCCTAATAAATATTGATGCCTCCCTCTTCCAGAAGTGTGCCTCCCCGAGGGGTTTTCTGTGCAAAGCTCCATTTCTAAGTGAATGTTTGTGGGTCACCTCTCTTGCCCTGAAAACCACTGCAGAATTCCAAAACAAACTGGTTTCAGAAGAAAAAAAAAAGGCTTTAGGGATTTCTCCTGTACTAAAAACAAACATGAAGTTAAATAAGACAAAGGAAAATGGAGATGGGAAAAAATGAAAGGAGGGAGAAAAAAGGAATGCCGTTCTCTTTTGTTTAAAGAAACAAAGTGACCCAGAAGAAATGAATGTAAGAGCTTGCAGAGCTTCCCACAAAGCTGGAAGTGATAGGTGATATTTCTACCTCTGGGGTAAACAAAAACAAGTTCCTTTTCTCCAGGCTAAAAGGGTATGTTGGCCCTGCTGACTTTACCTATTACTATTGACAAAGCAAGAGAGAGACAGACAGACAGAACCAACCAACCAGTCAACCTGGGGGCTATTTTTCTAACATTCTCTCTGTCTTCTACCCTGGTAATCTAGGTTAACCTTTATGTTACCCTGAGATATAAATAGCATTCATTTCCTTTCACAGGCTAGACAGATTTTAATGCTTTGTTTCCTGGGTCCAGGGGGGAAAACACAACTAAGTTGAGTCCCTACAAAATTGGCTCACTTTGAATCAACCATGGAATTAAAAAAACCACTTCAAAAGGCCAAAATTTGTTTGCTATTACCACTTTGTTAAATTAGGTTAGAATAGACCCTGTGGGACTTCTGAGTAGCTGTGTCCTTTCCGGCGTACAGCCCAGAATCTTCCAGAACACAGCTCCAAGTGTAAGCATGGACCCAGGATGCAAAGCAGGTGAACGCTGTGCAATGACTCGGATGAGGACTGGGCCCTGCAGAGATCCCAGGGGAGCTTTCTGGATGCAAGAGCCTTCAGTGGGTAGATAGAAATAAGAAGTCATTTCTTTCTCTCATATCAGACCCCGTTTTTTTCTTTTTAATTGCCAGATGACTTGTGCACTTGCAAAAGGGAAACAGAGGGAAAGAAAGAGAAAGCAGCCCCAGTGGGGTGTGGTCATGCTGCAATTTCTTCTCTGTTTCTCCAATCCATGGGATCTTAGGTATGTACGCACATGCACCCAGCATGCTTTTCAAGCCACTGGGCCAGAATTCAAATTGTGGCCAGTCTTGTGGGGTGTGGCTCCCTTAACGACTAGACCACAGAGCCACCCCAGACCCCATTCCCTTTTTTTCTTTTCTTTTTTAGGTTTTTGCCATAGAGAACTCACCAGAGGGAAACAGAGATAGAGAGAGAAGGAAAAGTGAGAAATCACCCCCCAGAAGAATGGCCCCTGCAATCCCTTCTCCTCTGTTTTCCTCTTGGGATTTGGGGCACACACTCACACATGTCCAGCGTGATTTTCAAGCTGCAAGGTCCAGAACTTGAACAGCGACTGACCATGTGGGAGTCCAGTGCCCTAACCACCACACCAGCTGAGACTTAGCAGGTGACACCAGCATACATACATGAAGAAGCAGAACAGCTACCACGGCAAGGTCTCAGCACTGAAAGAGGCCAAGAGAATCAGATGGCCAGGCTGCCACTCGACGAGAAGCGTCATCTCACTCCTACGCCACAACTCAGCTTCTAGACCCTGGCCTGAACCTGAAGACAGGGATTCTCATCTGAAACTAGCTTCATTTCATCTTTCTACTCTAATCCCTACCAACCTCATCCTAACACTCCTGAGTTCGGCAGAGACAAATCAAAGAAAGAAATAGACAATGTAGAGAGAACAAAGTGAGATTGTTCCTTTCTCTACCACAGCATAGGTGAAGAGTGAGGTGGGGATTCACTTTACTCCCCAAATACCTAGCCCTTCATTGGGGCAGCAGGTGGGATGGTGGTTAAGGCACTGGATCTCACATGACTGACTCATGGTGCAAGTCCCAGATCTGGAGGCTTGAAACACACATTGGGTACGTGTGCATGCAGGCCCAAGATCCCGGAGAAGAATGGAGAGGGGATTGTAACGTGGCCATCCTCCCTGGGGGGTGATTTCTCACTTTCCTTCTCTCTCTGTCTCTGTCTGAGCACACGTGCCTTATGGCAAAAATCTAAAAAGAAGAAAAGAAAAAACCCAAGCCTTCAAGATACTCTTGCTTTTGGTTCACCCTGTAAGGACCAACATCCTGCTGGGCTGACTTATACTCCATTTTCAGACTATCAGATCCCTTTGTCAGACTATGAGCTCCTGGGGCAGGGCATCAGGAACAGCATTTCAAAGCAGGTTTTTGCTGGGTTGCTTCCCCACACTATTGGGAAGTGGGTATTTTGATCATATGCATAAAGGAAGAACCAAATCCACTACCTGTTTCCCTTGAGGCCTGGATCAGCGGAAGCACCTGGAGGTGCTACCTGCTGCACAAGACATAAACTCTCTCCCCTCTGAGGCCAGAGCAGCTCTGGAGACAGAGACGATCCAAAGAGAAGTGGGGGCTTGCTGCCATTTCTTCCTTTTTTTTTTTTTTTTTTTGAGAGGTTTTCGTTATAGGGCACATGCGCTCACCAGACAGACAGAGAGAGACAGAAAGCAAGAAATCACCTCCCAGGGAGGATGGTCACGCCACAGTCCCTTCTCCTCCACTCTCCTCTCAGGATCTTGGGCACGCATGCACACGCGCCCGACGTGAGTTCTAAGCCACCGGGTCAGGGATGTGAACCGCGGTCGACAACGTGGGAGTCCAGCGACATAGCCATTACGCTAACTGCTGGTTCCTGCATTTCTTACCAATTTTAACAGGAACAATTTAGCAATTAATAGTGTGACCCCATTTACTGCAGGTATCATAAATTCATTTTTTTAAAGAATTGTTTTTTTTTAATTTAATTTTACTCATTCATTTATTTTAATTTGACCAGAGAGAGAGAGACAGAAAGTGGGAAAGCACGCTACCAGGTCCGGGATTCGAACCATGGTTGGCCATGTGGGAGTGTCCAGCACCTTAACCATCATGCCACCTCCTGGTCCCCACAAATTCTTTTAAACTAAATAAAACCAAAGTTTTGGCAGTAATTCCTCTCCAGCAGGTGGCTAGTTTTTGTTTCTTGAAACAAAGCAAGAGTCCGAGATCCTGCGTATTTCTCATTCAGGGAGAGCAGATAACTGGCATCAGAGCTGGCTGGCCTGACTTCTGGGAGGCGGCCCTCTACAAAGGGAATGAAGTGCTCCAACAGCCTCGCTCTGGCCTGCTGGCCGAGAAGACAGAACCCACTTCTTTCTGCTGTCATGAGGCCGGTGCTCTGCCAACTGTCTGGATTCTGGCAGCCTCTTGCAAAGGGACAAGAAGTAATGGTCATAATGTTACATTCCTCCGGGTCCCAGCATCAGCACCTTAAATGTCATGGAAACTGAAGCAATAGCCCTCAAGATGGGTTCTGCAACAGAACTCTGAGATAAGCCCTACATGCAAACTATCAGCACCAACAAGAAGAAAAGCATAAGCACTGAGGAAGTCCTCAGCTCGCCTAGTTTCCTCTCATTTTACAAACTCTTGTGCAACAAGCCACTCCTCCCGCCCCTCATAGTTTCCAAGCCTTGTAAGAGCAAGTGCAGTGCCTGCCCCCACTTCACACAGCCACTTGAGACTCTTCATCCCCAGCAAATGACCAAGAAAAGAGGGACAAATGAGTAGAGTGTTCATGCCAAAGCTTGCACGCAACTGGCGCTCCACGGGCATGCAGGGGAGGGGGGACAACAAGGAGCTGGACAAAAAGGCAGGTCCGCAGGTCCTCCCAAAGCACCGGATTGACCCAAATCTCAGCCCCAAGCCTCTGGTTCAGAGCACAATCGCTCCTCCTCAACAATTGGCCTTTTGTGTTGCACATTATCCGCCAAGGGCTGGGTGGAAAAAACCTAGTTTCTTTCACCTGCAACCTGACCTCCAGGCCCAGGGTGGGCAGGGCTCGTCTGCACCCCAGCTCTGCGGACAGCCCAGTCTATCACAGGCACTGAGGACAGCGAGAGAGCCCCAACACACACCACCCAAACCAGGCTGTCACGGAGAATACACCCACCCACACATCCCCACACACGTACACGCCAGATTTGGAAGGGCCGGGCTGAAGAGCAAGCTCAACTGGAGAAATTGAGGCCAGGAGGGACAGTGAGTGGCCCGAGGTCACATAGTGAGCCAAGACGGAGCTTCACTAAAACCCCAGCTTCCGAGTACCCCATTCCCAGCGCCGGCAGAGAGGAAATTAACATCCCCACGAAACTTCAGCCCCAGCGTCCCCGCCTCCACAGGGCCAGGACCTGGGTCTTCGTCCCGTGCGTCCCCTGGCCAGACCACAGACCCTGGTCATCCGCTGAGAGAGACAGAAAGCGAGAAAGCAAGCCTCCAGGTCTGGGATTCAAACTGTGGCTGAACCCGCCCCCCAGATGCCCAACCCAGTTTCCCACCGCTCGCCAGACCTGCAGAGACGCGCTCCCGAAAGCCAGTGGCGGACATTTCTCTGCCGGCTTCCTCAAGCTCTTCATCCCGCCGCCCGTCCCGCGCGCTCCGCCCCCAGACGGGCCCACCCCCGCGTGCCACCTCCACCAATAGAAAGTCCGTGGACTCTATAGCCCCGCCCCTAAACAGAACAGAGTCCGTCCCCCCAAAGCCGGACCTCCTCCAATCCCCACCCCCGCTTCCGAGACGGATAGCTGCCTCCACCAATTGTCACGCACACGGGCCTGGTACCTGGGGCCGAGTTCCACCCGCCGGGCGTGGGAGACTCCAGCTTCGGCTCCGCGCACTTGTATCGAGACAGCCACAGGAATTCAGGGTCCGGGTGCACAGGGTCAAAGCCTGTGACGGAAACAAGTAGGGCAGTCTGAGCCATGGACTTAAGAGCCGGCTCCGCCTCCGAACGATCATCTCTGGAGAGTGTCCAAGCCTGTTTCCCGGGCGCAGGGGTGGGTCTGAAGTTCAAAAGCAGCAAGAAAAGTGAACACGAAAGTGCCCTGTCACGGCACAGTACCCCGCCACTCCTCGGGTCTCGTGGTGGCCAATGTAACCTCATGTGCTACCTTGTGCCTTGCAAGGTCTCCTTACTTCTCACAACAAACTTTATGAGCAGAGAGTTGTTATCTTAAATTTATGTATCAGGCAACTGAGTTTACATTCTCTACCAGCAACAGAGTTAAGTCTAAAGTCACAGACAGATGCCAGCACTGAAGACTGGGGACTTTACCCATAACCTCCACAGCAACTCGCAAGCCCCTCCGAAGAAACGCTAAACAAAAGCAGTATGTTTGCTTGTGCCATGAAGTGGTGCGGTGGTTAATCCACTGGACTTCTGCATGGTCGACCACAGTTTGAATCCCAGACCTGAAGGCTTGCTTTCTCACTTTCTGTCTCTCTCAGCTGAGCTCACGTGTGCTATCACCAAGATTTTTTTAAAATAATAGTAAATAGGGACCAGCAGTTGGCATAATGGCTATGTCACTGGATTCCCATGTAGTCAACCACGGTTCGAGTCCCAGACCCAGTGGCTTAAACTCATGCCAGGCACGTGTGCATACATGCCCAAGATCCCGAGAGGAGAATGGAGAAGAGGGGATTGCAGCGTGGCCATCCCCCCCGGGGGGGTGATTTCTCACTTTCTGTCTCTCTGTCTCTCTCTGTCTTTCTGGTGAGCGCACATGCCCTATAGCAAAAACCTCTCCAAAAAAAAAATACTAATAATAATAAATAAAATATTCTAAAAAGTATTAGTGTGCTTGCTGTGAAATATACTTTCAGGATAAGTCCTCTGTTTCCCTTTAACTGATTGCAACCCCTTCTTCCTACAAATTATTATTATTTTTTTTTTTTTAGATTTTTGATATAGGGTGCATGTGCTTGCCAGAGACACAGGAAAAATGAGAAATTGCCCCCAAGGCATATGACCAAACCCTAATTCCCTCTCCCTCATTCTCCTCTTGGGATTTTGGGCACACGTGCACAACACAACCACCATGATATTCAAGCCACCAGGCCCAGGAATCAAACTGCAGTTGGCCATGTGGGACCCAGAGCCTTAGCCACCTCGCTACCTGCTGCCCCTACAAATTCTTTAACCACCTCTGCCTCTAACTCAAACCCGGGTCTGTCTGACTTCAAACCACTTGCTATTAACCCTCTACTATCCAACCTGCTCTGCTTGTAGAACTGCATAAACCTGACAAACGTAATTGGATTTTCAAGAACATCATAAATGAGACTTGGATTTAGCCCCGCGTTCCTGCATGGGGCACTGCCAAACACAGATAATACTAAATTATCTTCAGTACTTACATACACCTCACCTCTCCTGACCCTTACAAAGCCCTGGAATTACTAGATAAGGCAAGTTTATATCTCCATGGTTCAAATAAAAAGGTCAAGGTCTGAAGAAATAAATATACTTGCTGGGACCAGCAGGTGGCATGGTGGTTAAGGGCACTGGACTCCCACATGGCTGACTGTGGTTCTAGTCCCAGACCTGGCAGCTTTCTCTCTCTCTCTCCCCCTCTCTGGTCAAATTAAAATAAGTAAATAAATAATAAAGTTAAATAAAATAATTCTTTAAAAAAAGAGAGAGAAATATACTTGTTCATATTTGCATCCAGATCGTGGTAGAACTGGGATCTGAACTGAAACCCTGGGCTCCCGGGGCTTCTGTGTCAGGACCTGGAGCTCCACACCTGCTCCTATTTCCTCAATTGATGAGTGAATCTTGGGTACCTCCTCCTTCTACTTTTTTTTAAAGTTATTTATTGTTACAAACTTGTTACTTTTCGTTTGTTTTTTTTTAAGGTTTTTGCCAAGAGCACATGAATTATTAGCTGGAGAGACAGAGAGACAGAGGGAAAGTGAGATATCAGCCCCCAGGGGGATGGCCAGCAGCAATCACTCCATTCTCCTCCTGGGATTCTGGGCACGTATGCACACACGCATGCCCAGTGTGAGTTTCAAGCCCCTAGATGCAGGACTTGAACCGTGGTTGGCCAGGTGGGAATCCAGCGCCTTCACTACCACGCCGCTTGCTGGCCCCAGTTACTTTCTCCTCTGTGTCAGTTTAGTCATCCATAAAACAGGATATCTGCTCCTAAGTATTGCTCAGACGACTGAACAGAACATGCTAGTTCTACTTTGCCTAGATGTCTAGAGAAATATCTGGAACTCAGGCCAGCAGGTGGTGTAGTGGTTAAGGTGCTGGACCCCACATGACCAACTCCACCGCTTGAGTCCCAGACCTGGTGGCTTGAAAGACACGGTGGGCACACGTGCACGCATGCCCAAAATCCCGAGAAGGGATTGCAGCATGGCCACTCCCCATCGCCAGCACGATTTCCCACTTTCCCTCCCTCTCCACCTCTCCCTGTCTCTCTCCAGTGAGTGCACACACACAATGGCAAAACAAACGAACGTGCTCAATTACTGTTAACTAATTCCTTTCCCTAACCGCGGTCTCTTGGCCACCGCACTGCTCTCCTGCACGACGGGATCTGTCAAGGACCGGGCGGGAAAAAAACCTAGTGCCTTTCACTTGCGACCTCATCCTGGCCTCTAGTCCCGATATCTAAAATCCAAGGGTTGGGCTGGTGGATACCCGAGAGTCTGTCAGTCCTGACAGTCCCCTTCAGCAGGCCCGCCCCTGAGGAAATCTGTCTGGACAGCTGCTCAGAGAAGCTGTGTTAGTTTCCCTGCTGGTTGCCCGAGTATGCTGTGGAGACCCCAGAAGGAGAAGCACAAGGGGACCAGCCTAAAAGTCATCCTCAGCTTCCTCACACCTTCATTTTCACAGCTCGGTACCACGCTCTGTCCATCCGTTCGACAACTACGTGTTAAGTGCCTCCTACGCGCCAGGCTGCTCGGATTCCTGGGGATGCAGTTGTGGACACCACCCAAACTCACGCCCCCAGCCCCCATGCCCTGTTCTCAGCAGTGCGCCCCTCTCAGTCCTAGTCCAGTCCCTTCTGGTGTCCCGTTCCCAGCACCTGGGCCCTGGCCCAAGCTTCATTCTTCTGCCCGAACCACTGCAGTCCACTGCTCTGGGCTCCCTGTGCTAGGCTCTCCCCTCCCCTGCCATTTTCCAGAGGAACTGTCCTGATCTGTCAGTCGTCTTTATCCCAGTTCACGACTCGGAAACAGCTTTGCACCAGTCAGAGGGCACAGTCCGAGCTCACGGCTGCCCTCTGCTGGCCTCTCTCTGCTCAGCTCTCCACACCAGCCTCCTACCCAGCTCATCCCACCAGACAACCTGCTCCTCCTTCCCACTGTCTCACCCTTTTCCTCTTTGCTGTCTGCCTGATCTCAGCTTAAACATCACCTCCTACACGAAGACTTCTCAGAGCTTTTTTTATTAAAATAATTACTTTCTTTATCATTATTATTTTTTTTGTTCAGTTTGTCCAGAGAGAGACAGACAGAGTGAAAGTGAGAAAGCAAGCCACAAGGTCTGGGACACGAACCACAACTGGCCATGGGGAGCCCAGCGCCTTAGCCATCACACCACCTGCTGCCTGCTCCCTTTATGTATATTTTTTAGAAAGATTTTTTGCTATAGGGAATGTACACTTGCAGAAGAGACAGAGAGACTGAAAGCAAGAAATCACCTTCCAGGGGGGAGCGGCCACATTACTGTCCCTTCTCCATTCTCCTCTTGGGATTTGGGTGTGCATGCACATGTACCCAGAGTGAGTTTTACACCACCAGGGCCAGGACTCAAACCGGGGTCGACTACGTGGGAGTCCAACAATGTAACCATCATGCCATCTGCTGGTTCCCACCTTGGGGCCATTTACATGGAAGAGAGTAGCATGGGCTAAGAAAGCACCAGAGCAGAACACCCTAGAACTCAGGCTCTGCCCAGCCCCACCCTGGGGTTAGGCAGAGCGAGCTGGTTCTGCTTCGGAGCTGGCCATGTTCACAGGCGAGGCTTATCTTTCTGAGACACTTTCCTCATCTGTGAAATGGAGGCATTGATTATACCCCCTAGTGAGGTCGGCGACATGAAATGAGGTCATCTAGGGAAGTTCTTAGAATAGTTCCGAACACAGAAGTGGGCCCTGAATGTTAGGTCTGAGCCGAGCCTTCCTGTGCGGAGTGAGGAGACATTTTCTGAGCTCATGCTCTGGAGTGGCACTCACACTTTTTTATTTTTATTTTATTTTATATTTTTTTTGGAAAGGTTTTCACTATAGGGCGCGTGCGCTCGCCAGACAGACAGAGAGAGACATAGAGACAGAAAGCTAGAAATCACCCCCCCAGGGGGGATGGTCACGCCGCAATCCCTTCTCCTCCATTCTCTTCTCGGGATCTTGGGCATGCACGCATACGCGCCTGGCGTGAGTTTTAAGCCACCAGGTCCAGGACGCAAACCGCAGTCGGCTATGTGGGAGTCCGGCGACATAGCCATTACGCCAACTGCTGGCTCCCATGGCACCCACACTTGACGTGTTATCTCAGTTAGTTCTCACAACCCCACGAGGAAGATAACTGTTACCTATATGAGCCTATGAAGACTAAGGTTCAGAGAGGTCCACTGGCTTGTCCAAAGCCACACAGCTTGGGACCAGCCGAGATGAGTTTCAAACTTAAGCAATTGTGTAACTTCAAACCCAGGCTCTTTGCTGTCATCCCTGTTACCACCCCGTTAACAACGACTGCCGTCAATCATAAGTTATCCTTATTATCATAAGGCGCAGAGGGGCCAGCAGGTGGCTGGTGGTTAAGGCCCAGGGCCTGTCGCAGTTTGGGTCCTGGACCTGGTGGCTTGAAAATCACATGTGTGTATATACCTAAAATCCCAGGAGAATGGAGAAGGGATTGCAGCATGGCCATCCCCCCTGAAGGGAGATTTCTCACTTTCCCTCTCATTGTCTCTCTGTCTCTCTCTGTCTCTCTGTCTCTCGCCTCTCCAGTGAGCACATGTGCCCTCTAGCAAAACTTTAAAGAAAAAAAAAAAAGAGTCAGAGATAATTTTCTCTAATTTATAGAATAAATAGAATGGGTCATCAGACAAGTCACGATGCACTTGCACATAGAAAAACAGAAAAATATGTCATAACTTTTCCGACAACCCAATATATAGAATAACCCCTTAACCAGACAGTAAAGTCTCTATAATCTTGTTTTTACTTGCTTTTTCTTCCTACCCAGGTTTGCATTCTGTCGGTCTGCTTCCTGGCACACCAGGCAAAAGAGGTTGGCAAACCCCGGAGATTCAGGCTCCATGGTCAGACCACAACAGAAGGCAAGCCCTCCTCCTCTTCCCACAGAGACAGATGTCAGCTGGAAAGGAAACAACTGATAACCTGATAACCCCGTCGGTAAAACCCTAAAACCCGAGCCCTAGCACCTGCTGGCTTGAATTTGCATGTTCCGTCGCTGATCCTCTGCTCTGGACATGCACTGTCCTTTACCTGCCTGACTCATTTCCCAATCTAAACAAATTCTGTCCCAGAGGCCACTAAGCTCTCACTGCTGTGCCGAAGCTCGGCCATTTTCTCAGCGGCAGTGGGGCACAGAGCGGGTTCAAGGGCAGGAGAGCCTATGTGACAGAGTTCCCTTGGTCCTAGCTGAGAGTAGCAGAGCATCGAGAGGGAAGACGGGCTGTAGGACCTGCTGACCCTGCCGACTTGGAGGAGATTCTGCATCAGAGCCACGACCGGCCGGCCCTGTGCAGGCCTGGAGGGCAGACAAGCCCTGTGGTAGTTAACAGGCCCAGAAACCATGAACAGAAAAACAGACACCGTGGGGGCTGGCAGCCTGGGGCTCTGTGGTGAGCTAGCTGCTTTGAGGGGGCATGGAAACCAGGGAGGGTGATTCCACAGTGAGCGACAACTGGAATGCGGACGCCAAGACCCAGCCGACCTCCCCCAGGGAGCCTGGCGTCTTCCCTACCTGGACGGGCCCTGGCGACTTCCTGGAGGAACGTCCTGGTGTGTGAACCGAAGGGTAGCTGCAGAGTGAGGCTGAGCTCTGTGGTGTCCAGCTGGACTGTCACATCCGAGCCTGCACAGAGCACGCAGGGAATGAGCCGACGGCCTCCAGCAGACCAGTGCTTCGATGCGTCTTAAGACTGGCATCCCCAGAAACCCAGGCTCCCCAAGCCCCTTCAAGCCTACAGCGACTCCCTCAAGGGCTGCCGTGGGGACAGTAGGGCCCTCTGTACCCTCAGTTCCGTACTGAAGTCATCCCCACTCTAGAGAAGAGGTAGACCACGGCTCTGAAAAGCCAGTAAGCCTTGTCACCGCAGTGCTGGGCAGAGCTGAACAAAACAGCTTCTCTGGTTTGAAGTGTATGCTCCCTGCAGAGGGGAGTGCACACAGATGGACGAGGGGCCTGTCCCCCGGCAGTCGCCTGACTGCCAGACACTGCGCTAGGTGCTGGGGTTCCCTGGCAAAGAGAAGAGACATGGGGCTGTCTTCGGGGAGCCCGACTGCGGAAGGCACCTCGTTAGGAGCACGTGTCCAGTACCGGGCACGGGGCAAGCACTTGACTGACTAATGACTGAAAGGGACAGTCTGGCTGAAAGACTGAGTGTGGGCTCTAGAGTTTGGAACCTGAGTTCAAATCCTGGTTCCACCCCGTACTACATTATTTAATTTCTCTGGGTCTCTCTGTTACTTTGCCCATAAGAAGGGGAAGGAAAGAGTGATAACCTCACAAGGCATCATGAAAGAAACACGACGTGATGGGTGTAAAACTTTCAGTGTAGTGCCTGGCGCAAGAAAATCACTGATGAAATATCGGTTTTGTTATTATTTGTATTACTGTCTAGCAAAGAAAATAGACATGAAATATATCAATATAAAGTAAGTAAGTCATTGCAAGTGACAGAGGACCGACAAGGATGAGTAAAACGGTCCCTCTATCATTAAAACACAAACAATGATACAGTTTCAGGGTTTTCTTCTTTAAGAAATCTGTCAGGGGGCTGGCAGGTGGCATCGTGGTTAAGAGCACTGGACTCCCACATGACCCACAGTGGATTGAGTCCCGGACCTGGCGGTTTGCTTTCTCACTTTCCCTCTCTCTCTCTCTTACTGTGTACCTCTCTGGTCAAATTAAAATTAATTAATTAATTAAAATAATTCTTTTTTTTTTGGAGAGGCTTTTGCTATAGGGTGCGTGCGCTCGCCAGAAAGACAGAGAGAGACCGGAGACAGAAAGCGAGAAATCACCCTCCAGGGGGGATGACCACGCCGCAATCCCTTCTCCTCCATTCTCCTCTCGGGATCTTGGGCACGCATGCACACGCTCCCGGTGTGAGTTTAACCACTGGGTCCAGGACTCAAACTGCGGTCAACTACATGGGAGTCCAACGACATAGCCATTACGCTAACTGCTGGTCCCTAATTTAAATAATTCTTTAAAATAAATTTGCCAGAGGATGCATGTTCTTGCCAGAGGAGAGGGAGAAGCCACCCCCAGTGGGGCCGGTCACAGCACGATCTCTCCTACTTCTCCCCTCTTTGGGATTTCAGGCATGCACACACACATGCTGGCGGTTTTCTTTTTCCCCATAGGGAGCATGTGCTCGCTGGAGAGAGACAGTGCGAGGGAGAGGGAGAAATCACCCCCTGGGGGATGACCACGCCACAATCCTGTCTCCTCCTTTCTCCTCCTGGGACTCTGAGCAAGCGCAGACACGTTCCTGATGTGATTTTCAAGCCGCTGGGTCTGGGACTCAAAACATGATTGGCCATGTGGGAGTCCAGCACCTTAACCGCACGCTGCCTGCTGGCCCTGCCTGGTGTGTTCTTCAAACCTCCAAAACCAGGACTTGAACCACACAGCGAGCCATGTGGGATCCAGTTCTTTTAACCACCACACCACAGACTGGCCCAGTTTCCAGGCAAAGAAAGAGTGGGCAAAGAAGTGGGTGCGCTGAAACCCTGAAAGATGGGTAGGAGGTGGGTAAGCTAAAAAGGTCTGGGGCGGGGCTGGCAGGGGGCATGGCGGTTAAAATAAATAAAGTTAAATAAAATAATTCTTTTTTTTTTTTTTTTTTTTTGAGAGGTTTGCTATAGGGCGCGTGCGCTCGCCAGAAAGACAGAGAGACAGAGAGATAGAAAGGGAGAAATCACCCCCTGGGGGGGATGGCCACGCCTCAATCCCTTCTCCTCCATTCTCTTCTTGGGATCTTGGGCATGCACACACACGCGCTTGGCGTGAGTTTAAGCCACCGGGTCTGGGACTCAAACTGCGGTTGACTACATGGAAGTTCAGCGACATAGCCATTATGCTAACTGCTGGTCCCAATAAAATAATTCTTAACAAAAAATAAGATGTGGGGCTTTCAGGAAAAGGGGCCAGCACGTGAGGGACTCTGAGAATGTGGCAGTTTGGGGTGAAGGACACAGCAAGGAAGGGAGGGGTGATGGGAGATGAGCCCCCAGAGGTGGGCAAGGGCAGGGTCTTGCTGGCAGTAGGGATTTAGGCAAGCTCGTACTCCACGCCATTCCCCTCTCTCTGCACGCCCTGTACCCCCTGCCCCAACTGGACCCACATGAAAGGACCACTCACCAAGGACGTAGAGGTCACCATCCGGGCACACTGCAGGGGGAGGAAATGACGTGCCCTGAGCACCCAGCCCCAGCATCATCCCACTGTCCCCCCCCCTTAAGGCAGAGATGACCTGGGGGCCCAGAGGAGAAGGGTCCATGCCCCCCAGCCCCCTGTGGCACCTTCTTCCAGCGTAAAATCCCGCGAGACTGGCACTATTTGGTCCAAAGAGACATCGTCCCCAGTAATGGCCATCCTCCGGTGCGTGTACAGGAAGAGGCTAAGGCAGGAAGCAGAGGTGAGGGTGGGGCCCACTGGCGGTCCCTGGGGACCTTGCGGCGCTCATGCCCGCCTGGTCCCAGCACTGTGCTGGTAGCCCGGCTCCTCCACTCCCACCATCCTTGCCCACATGCCCGTCAGGGGCTGCAGGTTTATGCCAGAGGCCATCACAGCTGACGGTCTCTGCTCCAGAGAGCCCTGCTTTGTTAGTAAAACACACATTCGATCTGTCCATGGGACAGTGTCGCCCGGAGTGTGACAGGAACAGCGCAGCCCTAGTCACCCTTCTCTCCCTGAGCCTGTTTCCCCTCTGTAAAATTGGGCTGGGGTAGAAAAGGTGGGAGCCCCTTTCCCTCCCGGCTCTGAGAGCCCGAGGCGCTCTGACTTGCTAGGGGACCTTTGGCAGGTGTTCTTTACCCTGTCTGCTTCAGAGTATTTGCAGAAGCACCTTCGACGTGCCTCGCTGGTTTTAGACCCTCCCCACGTGCTAGCCCACTGTAGTCTGTATCTGGACCCATCGAGGTCCACAGGAGTAACGTGATGTGCTCAAGATCTCGTGGTCACAGGACAAAGCCTGCCGGCACCAGGAGATCGGGCACGAGGCTCGGCGGCTGGCCAGGGTGATCGCTGCCTCTTCAGAAGCTTCCTCGCCACATCTTGAGGATTACGTGAGTTAACGCATGTGAAGGGTTTCGAACACAGTGTTTCAAAAATATCCCCATCACTCCGAGAATGCTTTTGGAAGACTCGGGCTCTGCCCTGGGGACGCTGGAGTCCAGCTGGAGGAGACAGCAGAGAGTGACCCACGCCCAGGAGGCAGGGCCGCAGCCCTCACTCACGCGTGCTCCTGGCCGCCGTGCTCCAGGCGGTAGCGCACGAGCCCCAGCAGGCGGCTCTGTCGGCGGTCTCCCTCGCACAGCACGCCCTGCACCGCCTGCTGCGAGTCAAGGGAAACTGCGCAGGGCCAGGCCCCCCAGCCCAGCCCGCCCCGCCTTCCCTGCCCTCCCGCTTCCCCCAGACTGACTGTGTGACCCGGGGCCTGTGGCTTCACCTCTCTGAGCCTTCCGTAACTGTGAGTGGGATACAAACCCCAGCGCACAGAGCGTGGGGAGGATAACCGCTCACTGACAGCAGCTGTTAGAGTGCATGACGAGGAAGTGCTAAGTAAATCCTGGCTTCCTTCTTCCCGGATGACTCAGAGATGGAGGACAGGAGCTGGGCACCTGGACACCTTTGTCCCACTTCCTGAGGTCAGTGCAGACCTGGGGCAAGGGGCCCAGAGCCCTAGAGCAGGAAGGATATGGTGATGCAATATTCCCCCTCGGCCAGCGTCTCCTGGATGGCCACGGACTGGTCCATGCCGGCCCCTGGAGCAGACACCCTGTGGGAGGGCAGGTGGGAGTCCCCACGAGGGGACGGGGCGACCTCAGAGGGCTGGGGGCAGGAAGGAGCGGCCCCTGTGGAAAGAGAAGTTGGAGCGGCGCCCGGACCCTGCTCCCCCATCAGGCCAGGCCCAGCCCTCTGCCCCGTGGGATCCACGCGTTGTCTGGGAGGGCTTCCAGGTGTTCCCCAGTGGGGGCTGCTCTAGCCATTGGAAGTGGAATGGCTGTCCCGTTATGGGAGGGACATGGGGCCCCCTCGCTCCTGGGACAGGGAGCAGCAGCCCTGCTGGCACTCCTCTGGGAGGTGTCAGTGGTGTCCCTGTGGGGAACATCTCCGGACTGACTCTCGGAGAGGAGGGCCCCTACCTGGGGAAGGAACACAGCCCTGTCCTTTGGAGACAGGGAAGCGTCCTGTCCCGTTGCTCCTTGCCCCTCACCCCACCCAGCAGGCCACGTTGCATCAGCAGCAGGCCAGAGGAGTCCCGATCTCACGGCTGAGTTTGGGGGTCCCAGCCCTCAGCGTGCCCACTCCCCCAGCCCCACACTGTCCTGGCTTTTCTGCGCCCAGCCCCCTGCCACTGCTGCCTACCTCCAGAGCTGTCACCGCTGGGCGCGCAACACCGGCCCAGGGCCCGGCCAGTGACTACATTTCCCAGCAGCCCCTGCGGTGCACGGCAGGATGGTCAGCCCGCCTGCGAGTCCCAGCATGCCAAGTCAACTGTGCGGTGGGGGTGGGGGTCGCCGCCCCCATTAACCCCTTAGGTCCTGGGGTATGCCAGGCTGCCAATATATTCCCAAAAGGTTTGCTAATGCATGCCCTAACCCTCATCCCCGCCTTCTACGTCACAGGGCCAGAGCTCCCCCCCAGTGCCCGGAAGGAAGATAGGTGGTCACGTTTATCTCAAGGGAAAAAAAAGGTGTGTTTTTATTCTCCTGGCAATTCCACCCTCATCCCTTCTAACTCCAGGAGGGACAGTGCTGACCTCTACTGAAAACTTTCTCCCAAAATAACCACTCTGCCCTAGCTTACTGGAGAGAGAGCAAGCCCAGAGGAGCCTTTACTTCCATCCTCCAGGTGGAGAAACTGAGGCGTGGCGAGGGTAAGCGATTTGACCAAGCCCTGAAGCTCGTGTGTGGCAGGACTGGGACTCAGCTGACGTCTGACTGCAGCTCTGGCGCGGTTTAGGGCCACACCCCGCCGTCACACGGGCTGTGCGAGGACAGCGGCATAGGTGGGGAAGTACATGCCGCCCTTCACTCCTCGTTCTGTGGTACTGTGAGGACTGTCACCCACACCCAGCCTTTATTCCTCGGGAGGGGAGGACAGAAGAGGGCGCCCTTGGCCCTCGGGACAGCCTGAGGGTGGCCCGAGGGTTCCAAAGCCCCTTCCACTGGTTCACCTGGCCACGCGCCCTTGGCCCAAGACAGTTCTTACTTCGGGCCTCGACATCCCCATCTAAGACAAGGAGGTGGCTCCAGATGCCAGAAAGGGCCGGCTCAGATGAGGGTCCGGGACTGTCCTCTCAGCCTCCTGGCCACTGCGCCAGGCAGCGTCCCTGGGATGGCTGTGTCTTTTCCTCACAGCCAGCCTCAGAACATGTTTCCGAAAGAGCGAACTGTTTAATGAAGTGCATGGACACACACCTGCTCTCGCGCTTTGGCCCAGACTGAAGGAGCGACACGTGGATCTGGGCTGGGGAAGGGGCGACCTCTGTGGCTTCTCACCAGCTCTCCGCCCTTCCCTAAGCCAAGGTGCTGCCCTAATGGCTGGTCCAACTTTGTCAGCACCCCCTCCCCAAACAGATGCCACCTTCTTCCCCACTTTCTCCTGGTAATGTCCACAGCAGGAATGGGGCACAAGAGTAATTGAATTAAGTATCAGTGTCGTGTGGGGCTGAGGGGAAAGGGGACTGGTTCGGATCCTAAGAGATTAAGGGGTGGCATCTCTGCAGGAGAGAGGGGAACCCAGGACTCCAGACTCGCTCTTAGTGCTAAGGGCCGGACAGGGCTGCGGGTGGCACAGCGGTAATGCAACTGGGTCCTCCTGGGGAAGTCCTGGGTATGTGTCCTGGGACCTCCCTGTGTGTATGTCTCACCCTCTCATAGGAGAAGTTTTTTAAATGCAAAACGAAATAAAAGACTAGGAAGAGAGTCTCAGCAAAGTGGATGGGGCCAGACATTTTCCCAGAAGAATGTGTCCTTGCAGGATTTTGGAGTCTTCCCCCTGGGATAAGTAAGGGTCAGGCAAGAGGTTTTTTATCTCTCCACATTGGCCTGTCCCTGGAATTGGGGCTGAGGCCCTCCCCGTTGGAGGGCACCTTGTCCAAGCTTAGGCCTTGGGAAGGGAGACGTGAGCACCTTCGAGCTCAGAGCCGTGGTCTTGATAAATCCCAAGATATGGCCAAAGGAATGAGAGCTGGGAGTCGCCTGACCCTGCGGGGCCCACTGGAGGAACAGGAATAGGAGCAGGGCAGACAGGAGGGTGGCAGCCTGGTGGCCCCTGGGGCTGCCTGGCTAAAGTGGAGGTCCCGTCCAGCTGGAGACAGCTGCCTGAGGTCAAGGATGGACCGCATTCCTGGCAGCTCGTCTGAGCCACAGCCCGATGACACCTGGGGCCTCTGCCTCACAGGCCTGGCTGCAGCCCGCAACACAGCCCAAGCTGGACCACTTCAGCTGCAAGAAGAGATGCGACCACTCAGCCTCCCCTCGCCCTCTCCTCGCTCATGGAGGCAGACGTGCTAAGTGGGTGTGGGCTCAGCTGAAGGCCCCTGCCCTCTCGCGCTCCCCAGGAAACATGCAGGTAGGCAGAAACAAGAGGCCCGTCCTGAGGACTTGGAACCCAGCTGCTGTCCTGGGCTTTGGCACAGTGCAGCCTGAGGGGACGGGCTCACTGCTCATGGCTGCCCACAGGTCCAGCTCCAGCCAGGGGTGGCTGCAGAAAGGAGGGGTGGGGCACCTAATGTAGAAGCTCCTGAGAGTGGGTTGGAGGTTAGGATGTTTACAGGTTGTGGGGTTGGTGACAACCAAGCTGGGATTTCAGGACCTGTCAGTGGGAGTCAGAGCGGAGGGCAAGGGAGGTGGGGCTGTGGCTGCGGCTGCGGCTGTCTTACCTGAGGCCGAATCGCAGGGCACCAGGCAGAGAGGCCCCTGCTACAGCACCGCAGAGTGCAGGGGCTTGTACCAGGGGCTGAGCTGCTGGGCAGCAGGCAAGGGCTGGGACCCGAACCTGTGTTGTTTCCCACCTCATAGCTGAGGCATAGAAGGAAGCGTTGAGTTGAATCAGTTGGTAGAGCAGAGGTGGGTCTGGTTGGTCCTGAGCCACACCTCACCTCCCCCAGTGTCCCAAACAGCCACCTCCCCGTCCCTTACTGCACCCTTTCAGTGACCCCCTCCCTTCAACTGAGTCGAGTGTCATCTGGGACCCCTCCTAGCCCAGCCCCGCACCTCGCAGTGGCGCTCCCGGGGCCCGCACTCTGCCGTCTGGTTGGAGAACCTGGCCTCCTCGTTGTACCTCTCCCCGAAGCGGTGGAAGCTGGGGCACACCTGTGCATGGGTTCAAAGGCTGTGGTCCCATTCCCACGGCGGAAGGCCTTAGGGAGGTTCTCCATCCTCCACATGCTGCTTACTGGACAGGAGCAGGGGTCAGCTGACTCTTGCCAGCTTCTGAGCTACCAGGGGGAACAGCAGAAGGACTGGTATGAGGAAAAGAAGAGGGACACCACGGTGGGGAGTAACCAGCCCGAAGGCCTCCAGTCCAAGGGAGGCCGTGTGGTGGGTAAGTGGAAGGGGTCATGAGTCAGGGTCCAGCAGTGTCAGGGTTGGGACTGGTCCCAGGGTCCAGGAAAGGCCGGTTCTAGCTGAGGACAGCTACCTCTGAGCAAAGTAGCCCCATGGCACCACGGGCCCAGACATCTGCTGCTGAAGGGCTGCGGGAGCTAGACAGAGGACCGGTCCTGGGCAGCCCAGGGGAAGGCTGCAGATGAGTCCCGTTACTGCACCTGGCACCGGGGGAGGCCTGCTCATTCGGAACAGGAGGTCCTGGGCCCTGGGCTCTTACTTCCTGCAAGTCATATTATCAGAGTGACATCAAGGCAGGCATGAAGGGGCTGCAGCTTGTAGCAGCCCCCACACAGACTGCATGCTGCCAACGGCATGGCAACAGCAGCAGCCAGGCCCGAGAGGGGCCGAGCTGGAGCAGGTGCAGCGACAGGAACTGCATGTCAGGTGCCCCCGATCTCATTCGCCTCCAACATCAGAATGTACCGGGGGGTGGGGAGTTGGGGGTGAAGGGCTTCTTCCGAGCCCAGGATCACAGAGAGGGTCAGAAGTCAGTGCTCACCTCATCCAAGGGTTCCTCAGGATTCGGACCCCACCCTGTCCCTAAGTTTGGCTGAGCCAAGGGCGGCAGAGAGCTCTCAGGCTCTGGATGCTGAATCCCAGACTCCGCTTCCCCAGCGCTGAGGGACCAGACCCGCTAAGCCCGCTAAGCCTGGGTTTAGGTTTCTCCATCCAAAGGTGGAAAGTGCTGGAGATGAGGAAGGGGGCACGATTCCCATCTTCCCGCCCACCCCCGAGAGGCTGAGCACACTCCAGCCTCGGCCATTCCCAGACCCAGCAGGGCCGGGTCTCCCACGGTCATGGCTGCAGTCCTCATCAGCACTCAGTTGTCTCTCAGAGCACAGCTGCCAGGGCGAAGTGACCCAGGAGAGCCTGCAGTGAGGACCCCTCTGGGCTGGGCCCCTGCTGGTGGAAGTAAATGCACAAATAGACAGTGCACAAGACCAAGGTGCTCCTTTTGGCCGGAACCGCCATCTTCCAGTAATGAACCAAATTGACGAACACAGAGGGAAAGAGGAGAGGCAACCGATACATGTTCTCCAGGCCTTTTAGAAAACATGGAGTTGTTCCTTTGGCGACATATATGCGAATCTACAAGAAAGGTGATAATGTAGACATCAAGGGAAGGGGCACTGCTCAAAAAGGAATGCCCCACAAATGTTACCAGGCAAAACTGGAGGAGTCTACAACGTTACCCAGCATGCTGTTGGCATTGTTGTAAACAAACAAGTTAAGGGCAAGATTCTTGCCAAGAGAATTCATGTGGCTATTGATCCTATTAAGCATTCTAAGAGCAGAGATGGCTCCCTAAAACGTGTGAAGGAAAATGACCAGAGAAAGGAGGAAGCCAAAGAGAAAGGGACCTGGGTTCCACTGACGCGCCAGCCTGCTCCACCCAGAGAAGCCACTGTGTGAGAACCAATGGGAAGGAGCTTCTGGAATCTATTCCCTATGAATTCATGGCATGAGGGTGTTAAAAATAAACTAATCTATGGTCTATTGAAAAAAAAAGAGAGAGACCCAGGGTGCTAAAGATAGGGCCCCTTCCCTCTGCACCCTCACCCCTCACCCCCAGGGCCTCGGCCGACCCTTCGTGCCTTCCCCTCCAAAAGCACATTCAAGGTTCCCACCCAGTTAACCCCTCTCCATGGGACCTCAGTCTCCAAAGGCCAATAGGTCAAGGCCCAAAGGTTCTTCCCAGGTCCCTGTGGCCTCATGAAAGGAAGGGTCCAGCTCTCACACGAGCCCTTTCCTCCCCGACTGGAGCAGGTGAGGCTGGAGGACAGCCAGGAACACGACGGGGGCAGGAGACACTCAGAGGGACCAGAGGGCTGGGCGAAACCCAGAAGGTTACTCCTAGTCTATTAATTGAGGCTTCCTGCCCTCCACGTGTCTGCACACCCCTCCACGGTGACAGCGTAGTCCCCATATTCCCGGCATCTCAGCCCAACACCGCTGTCGATTTACCTGCACACCTGAAGGTGCGGAGGGCAGCGGGTGTGTGTTCCCGAGTCAGGGAGGCTGCAGGTGCATCAAGTTGTCAGCTGCCCCTCCTGCCTGCCCATTTGTCACTCTGACATTGCCACCACAGGGGTGCACAGGGCCACAGGCGAAAGGAGGAAGCACAGCAAAAGTCCACACTGTGTTCAGAGGGGAAATAAGGCTGCTGGCAGCTTGGGCAGATCTAAGGACCCCCCATCCCAACATTCCTTTGTCTAGTTCTGAAACCTGGCCCTGGTGGAGAGGGCTCTGAGACTGGGGCCGTGGGGGGAGCAGTGGCCTCCCAGAGCCCACCTGGGATGGGGGGCTCTGGTTGAAGGTGGAAAGGGCACCAGGCTCATGTCTGCCATGAGAACTCGGGGACTCCCTGACGGCAGGGCCTGAAGGGCGAGGAGAGGTAGCTGTTATCCGAGGATAAAATCCGCAGCACAAAGGGAGGAGGAAAAGCTCAGAGCCTCGCCGTCCCCTGCTTTCGACACCCTGGTTACCTCTAGGCAGTCCCTTTGCTGAGCTTCCTAGCACAAGGTGACCCAGCGTGGGGACGGAAGGAAAGGTGCTGTGCTCGTGGGAGGGAGATGCTAGCTCAGCCGACGATTCTCAGCAGCACGCACCCCGGCAGAGCTCCAGGCTCCGTGTCTGAAGGACAGATTGTTGTGCAGTTTTGCTATAGAGTGTGTGCGCTTGCAGAGGAAAAGAAAGTACCCCCAGGGAGTGGCCACACAACAATCCATTCTCCTTTCTCTTGCTGGGATTTTGGACAAACATGCTGCATGTGCCCAGTGTGACTTTCCAGCCACAGGGTCTGGGAGCTGAACTGCAGTTGGCCATATGGGATCCAGCCACCTTAACCTCCACCACCTGCTGGCCCTGAAGGAGGTTCTTCCGGGCTCAGCGACTGAGGATGGACTTCTGGACATTCACGAACCTCCGAACTGCGTGGGGTCTGTGTGTGCATGTATTTCTCTAGGGAGAAAGCCCACAGCGTCTTTGTGCTTCCAGACGAATCCACGATCCTGAAAAGATGTAGAACTACTCACCGGGCTGGCTCTGGGATAATAGTGTTCACGAGAAGCGGGGGGGCCAGCAGATGGCATAATGGTTATGTTGCTGGATACCATGTAGCTGAGTACGGTTTGAGTCCTGGACCTGGCACCAGACATGTATGTGTGTGTGCCCCAAAATCCTGAGAGGATGAGGAAGGGATTGCAGTGTGGCCATCCCCCTCGGAGCGTGATTTCTCGCTTTTTGTCTCTGTTTCTCCAGCAAGTGCCCAAATCCTATAGCAAAAATTTCTCTAAAAAACAGCAGCTGGATCCCACATGGTGCCCATGGTTGGAATCTCTGGCCTGGTCAGCCTGAAACATACCGGGCAAGTGCAGGAGTGCCCAAGACCCAATGGGCTGGTGGAGGGGTCACGGCACAGTCAGACCCTGTGGAGGGTGCTCCTCTCCACTCAGGTCATGGTCACGGTCACATCACGGTCCATCATGGATAAAAACAGGCGCTTCCCAGCTGGGGCCAGCCACAGCGGTGCAGCGATAATGTGGTGCTCCGCCCTGCTGGTGCCATGTGGCCCATCTGGGGTGTGCTTCCCAAAGGCCTCCCTGTGCACATCGGGATCCTGGATGGCTGAGGCTGAGGGTGAGGTCAAAGCATGACCTCGTTGGGGTGCTTGTCTCTTTCCTCTCCTGGAAGAAGTGATCTTACAAACAGAACGAACTACAGATCTATTTCCAGAGAGGGCCAACTTCTACTCCTTCCCAGCCTGGTTGGGAGCTCAGCCAAAATCCCGTTCTGCTGCAGTCCCCGTGGAGCTGACTCGAGGGGTCACCCGTGTGAACCACGTGGTGGGGTTGCCTGTACACCGGTGGACAGACAGTTCTGGCCCTTGGGGCTGGCAGGAGCTGCCGCCTGCCCACAGGTTGCTGCCGCGCCTCCTTACCTGGTTCTGCTCCCACCGCCTCACCTCTCCTAACAGCCAAGGTTTATAGACCAAGCTGAGCCTGGCACACAGAAGACACTGGAAAGGCTGTGAATGAAGGCAAAGCCTTTGCCGAGGGTAGGTTCCACCAAGGCCGTTCTGGCACATCAGGCACGGATGGCTGCAGTTCTCGGGCGGGGTGAAGGCAGGACTCCTCAGCACCAGGTCCCACTCCCCTCCACATGGGAAGGGATCTCACCCCATAACCCTGGAGTCCCAGACCCCAGCCCTAAAGAGGAGGCGCCGGGAAGCCACGGGCACACTCCTTCGTAACCCCTACACGATTGTTCCAGCAGGAAGGCCAGAGGGACGTTGCCCTCCACACTCCTCTCCAAGGCTTTCACTTTCTTCCCTAATGGCAACGTCTCCTTGTGCCGTGGGCCAGTTTTCAGGAATCGGTTTCTGGTTGGCTCAGTTAGTTTCATTATCCACTGGCTCTGCTGTGGAAGCTCAGGCCCTGCAGTTACCCGCCAGGGGTTTTAAGCAACTGGAGGAGTCAAAGTGCAAACGACATGGTTACCCAAGGGATGGGCTGAACCAGGAAGGAAAATACCAACCCAGTGAGGTGCCGGATGGAGGCGGTGAGATCTTACTGCCTTGGAGCTGAGTAGGACAACAGGCAGTGTGAGGGGGCTGGCCAATTCCAGAGCGGGGATTTTAAGAGTAGGTATATTAAAAACAAAAGCTCTTTGCTAAGGAGGAGGGCCTCTGGGAGTCCTGCTCCGCAGCAGGCCCTGGCTGAGACGGCTGTGCTCCTAGGCTCCCTAGGGCCCCCCCTTTGGGGTACAAGATTCAGATCTGGGGCAGCTGTTCAGCTCCATCCAAGTTCTTGGGCGTACAGGTGTGGAGAGCACGAGGGTATTGGCCACTTTCACGGTCTAAAAGAGACCTCACAGGACAGACAGGATCCCGAAAGATTCCCGCTGTGGCGCCAGCAGGCGGCATGTGGTTAAGGTGGCTGGATCCCCACATCACTGACTGCACAGTTCGAGTGCTGGACCGGAAGGCTCGAAAAACACACCAGACACATGTGCATATGTGCCCAAAATCCTAAGGGAGAATGGGGAAGGGACTGCACGTGGTCACCCCCCCAGAGACCTCCCCTTCTGTCCTCTCTGGTGAGCCCATGCACCCTGCTGCAGAGACGCCCGTCCCAAAGTAGCCAGCCAGACGGTCACTGCTGGTCCTCGTTCCACTGTGTGCCTGGCTGCTGAGGAAGGAGGGCGTGGGGAAGGGTGCAGGACTGCAGGCCCATTGCAACACAGCCCAGCGTTTCCTCATGGCTCGCCCCCTGCCTCCCCAGGGCCACCTGTGGCTGGGCTCATCTAAGGAGAGGGACATCCTGGCTGATGCTTATTTGGGGGAAGTGGAGACAAAGCACAGGGAAGGGGTGAGGTCAGATTTACCTAACAAAATGGCTGAGCCTAACAGGCGCTCATTAAACCGTACCTGCTACTGAATTTGGAGAGAGAGGTAAGAAGGCACCAGGACCTAACAGCTTGTGCTAGTCCCTAACCCTGGGCTTCAGAACAAGACACAATCAGAACAAGAATTGGTTTTATTTTCTGATGGAATCTTTTTAATAAAAAAACAAAGATAAAACACATCTCGACCCTGCAATCTGCCAGCATGCCTTGTTTCTACAAGACACAGGCTAGACCTTAAGACGACGTAGCCAAGAGTCTTTAAGAGCATGTGGTTGGGAGAAATAGAAAATGCAGATCTCAGGGAAGCCCGGGCAAGCCCCGAAGCCGTGCCGAGCCCACGTAACCTAGAGCAGCCCTTGTCTCTTCAAATCCTCGTACGTCTTCTTATTCACAACGTTCCCACTCGAGTCTTCGTACTCCTCCTACAACAGAAGGGGCACACTTGGTTAGCTACATCCCCAGGAGGAACGCCGAATCTGGCACTCACCCCTGACAGCCTTTCTTGACTCGGGTTCCCCCGGAGAGTTAACCCGACTGCCCTGTGGCAGCCGCTGTGTGCGATGCACTTCTCTCCTGCAGTCGTAGAGTGGTGCCAGTCAGGACCAGCTTTAGGACAGCTGAGAAAACAGCCCATTCAGGTAACTTTCTGTGTTTAAGATGAGGAATGCTGGTTGAGAACGGCTGACCTAAGAGAACGGTTTGCAAATGGTTCCCAAGAACCCCGTTTTCTCCCTAGAGGCCACTGCAAAGGTTCAAAGGAGGTCGAGAAGGCCATGCTTCCCATTTCCAGAGCAGTTCTGCTTTATTCTGTTTATGTCAGAGTTCGACATTACAGCTGGAGAAGGGTTTTGCTGCTAACGGGAATACTGAAAGTCACTATCCAAAAAGAAAGGGCGCCTACTGCCGGGCACCATGGGACGTGGGGCGAGTCACTCCAGTACTTCACGCGTGTGTGTCATTCCTCACCGCTGAAACCTGCTGCTTGGCCTGACTATCTCAAGACTGATGAGGACATCTCCCTACCCAAGAGGACTGACTCTCAGAAAACGCATCTGCCCAGGGAGCACGAATATATGCAGACTCCCGGCTTCTTAGTCCAGGAGCCCCCACGGCAGGACAAGAGACTGGGCACACCTGCTTGCCACTTCTGAATGTCAGTGGGAAATACAGCCTGTCCGGAAACACAGAGCCAAAGTCCGACAGACACTGCGTCAGTAAATACATCAGGCCTCCACATTGCGAGGCACTTCGCAGGTACTGTCACATTACTCTTGCTACTGCAATAACCCAGTGGCCAGCTTTCACCTCCCTCCTCCGGGGAGGGAGCTCGGCCACAGACACTCCCCACACTGTCTGCAATGACACCCACCTCGGTGTCCGGCTGCCATCGTTCCGAGGCCTTCTGCAGTTTCAGCTTGGCCCACACTGCAAGAGAGAAATGAGCAGCCATCAGAACTGACCGAACACCCCCTCGGGTTCAAGTCCCTCTGGGTGACAGCCTTTAAGACTCTTGCCTATCCCAAACTGGAATTCTGGGTCTGGACCACCTATAGACAAAAATTCCTTCCACTACTAACATTTATCATGATCTTGTTTTGCTCTAAAACAAAAATTGGATCAAAACTAACCAGACTTTAAAAAAATAACTTATTTAATTATATTTGTATTTATTATTATTTTTAAATTTGACGAGAGAGACAGAGAGAAAAAGGGAAAGCGAGAAAGCAAGCCGCCAGGTCTAGGACTCAAACCGCAGTAGGCCATGTGGGAATCCAGCACCTTTAAGTACCACGCCACCTGCTGGCCCCACCAAAGACTTCTTAGAGAAGAACTGATGGGACCAGCAGTTAGAGTAATGGCTATTCGCTGGACTCCCATGTAGTCAGTGTGGTTCGAGTTCTGGACCCAGAGGCTTAAACACGTCGGGTGCACGTGCGTGCGTGACCAAGATCCTGAGAGAAGAATGGAGGAGAAAGGATTGCGGCATGGCCATCCCCCCTGGGGGTTAATTTCTCGCTTTCTGTCTTTCTGGCGAGCGCACACACCTTATAGCAAAAACCTCTAAAAAAAAAAAAAAGAAGAGGATCAATACTCTTTTTTTTTTTTTTTGGAGAGGTTTTTGCTATAGGGCGCGTGTGCTCACCAGAAAGAGAGAGACAGAAAGCGAGAAATCACCCCCCAGGGAGGATGGCCAAGCTGCAATCCCTTCTCCTCCATTCTCCTCTTGGGATCTTGGGCTCACGCATACACGCACCCAGCGAGTTTAAGCCACTGGGTCTGAGACTCAAACCACAGTTGACAACATGGGAGTCCAGCAACATAGCCATCATGACATCTGCTGGTCCCACAATCTAATAATTCTTAAAACAAAAAACCTCAGTAGAAAGCAAAGGTGAGGCCCAGCAAAGGCTGAGTGCTGAATGGTCGACCATGGGTTGAGATCCCCTGGCTGACCTGCAAACGTGTTGGGTACACGTGGGTGCCCAGGAGCCGAGTAGCTGGAGGGCTGGGGGAAAGGGAGCAGTGTGAGGGGACCCTGCTGAGGGTGCTTCTCTCTCACACATGCACACACGTTCTCTACAATTAAAAAAAAAAGTGGGGACCAGCAGATGGCGTAATGGTTACGTAACTGGACTCTCATAGTCTATTGCAGTGACTTAAAAAAACTCACACCGGGTGCATGTGTGTGCATGCCCAAGATCCCGAGAGGAGAATGGAGAAGGGATTACGGCATAGCCAAGCCCCCTGGGAGGTGATTTCTCACTCTATATCTTTCCAGCCAGCACACATGCCCTATAGCAAAAATCCCTCTTAAGAAAAAAAATTTAAAAAGTGAAATACTGTGGCCAAAGAATTGGAAAGATAAGACGGGTAAGCAGACAATACAGGACAGTTTGGGCCACAGTGGTGTCGTGGTTAGGGTGGCTAGACCTCACGTGGCCAACCATGTAGTTCAAATCCTAGACCTGGCTGCTTTAGAAACATTTTGGGCATGTATGAGACAGCAGAGAGGGACCAGCAGTTAGCGTAATGGCTATGTCACTTGACTCCCATGTAGTCGACTGCGGTTCGAGTGCTGGACCCGGTGGCTTAAACTCATGCTGGGCACGTGTGTGTGCGTGCCCAAGATGAGAATGGAGGAGAAGGGATTGTGGCACGGCCATCCCCCCTGGGGGGTGATTTCTCGCTTTCTGTCTCTCTCTGTCTTTCTGGCGAGCGCACTAGCCCTATAGCAAAAACCTCCCCCCCCAAAAAAACACAAACAAACAAACAAAAAAAAGACAGCAGAGAGAAGGCAGAGAGAGAACTGTGGTGACCACCTCCACGTCCACCAGCAAGTGCAGGTGTCCTATAGGAACATTTGAAAAATTCTGATAGCAGTTACAAATTCTCCCTATGAAGATGAAAAGGTGAGGACAACAACAATCACCCCAGCTTCAGAGGGAATTAGACGCACACACAGGGAAGAATGGGTACAAAACCAGGGAAGGGACAGTTCGAGTCTCTAAGAATGGTGTGAGGAAGGTGAATGCTTACAGGTGGCCACGCGAACAGGTAAGACATGTCCGCTGCCAGAGGGGAGGCCATAAAGGACCAGCCGATGATGGCGCAAGGCAGAGCTACTTGATTCCTATGTTTTTGTCTTTCCCTTCAGGTAGCACAGTCTCTAAACTTGACAAGAAAAGAACAAATATCCCATAGACAAAGTCGAAGCCTAAGATGGGTGGGGAAATGGTAAATGAGGTGATAATGAGAAAATGCTTAGCTCTGAACCTGGCATACAGATGCTCAGCTAATCACCTATTCCCTCCTAACACTGCTTTAAACTGTCTGATGTCTCCAGGCCCAAGTAACACACGTTAGGAAGGAATGGAGAATTTATCATGTGCTCAACCGAGTGACAGGGCAGGGTCCTGTCTTAGTCTTTGTCTAGGCCCTTCAGGAATCCAACCCTGCGTGGCACAAACACTGTGGTCAGGAAATACTGTCATGATTTGCTTAAAGAAAAAAGGATTTAGGAAACTGTAGAGCAGTACAGAATATACTATTCTATTCTTCAAGACGGATCCAAAGGCAATTAGAAAGGAATGTGGTCATCGCTGGGTACCAGCGTGGGGTTCACCAAGAGTAACTCAAGCAAATTAACTTAGTTTCCTGTTTTTTTTTCCCATAGGGTGTGTGTGCTCTCCAGAGACAGAGAGGGAACGTGAGAAATCATCGCCCCCCCCCCCCCCCCCCCCCCCCCCGGAAGATGGCCATTATACCACAATTTCTTTTCCTCCATTCTCTTCTTGGGATTTTAGGCACTCAAGTACACATGCCCAGCGTGGCTTTTAAGCTGCCTGGTCTGGGACTTGAACCACACCTTAATCACCATGCTACCTGCTGGCCCCAGTTTCCTGCTTTTGATGGGATACTTGACATAGCAAGAAGCCATAGACACATGATATCATGAGTTATAGCAAAGTGATCGCTTTTATTGGCGATGTCACTGGATTTCATTAAAACACTTAAATCTCTAGGACCAGCAGATAGCATAATGGTTACATTGTGGACTCTCACGTAGTGAACCAGAGTCCTGGACCTGGTGGCTTAAAACTCACACCAGGCGGGTATGCACCCAAAATCTCAAGAGAATGGAGAAGGGATTGTGGCGTAGCCATCTCCCCGGGGGATGATTTCTCACTTTCTGTCTCTCCGGTGAGTGCACACGCCCTATAGCAAAAATCCCTTTTAAAAAATAGATAAATAAAAAAATAAACCCACTTACATCTCCTACACTACATCATAAACAAGATAGTGATTTTTTAACTTGATGTAACTAGTTCATTTCGTAGGTAGATTTATACCTAGTGAGAATATTGACAAAACACAGCCAACCACGTAAATGGGAATTTCTAGTGACAATTCCACAGGGCTTTTGGTTATCTTTTGTTCAACTTTACCTCACTCCAAGCTAAATCTCTAAGAGGGAAAAGAAAAACTTCAAGAGAATGATCTGAACAAGCGAATAATCCCAGTGTAACGGCTGCGCCAAGGGTTACTCCCCGCCCCACCCCTTCGAAGGGGACGCGTCTTCCTGGCAGTTCAGCAAGTGTAAGGGACTTGAGAAAGTTCATGGGAAATGTATTTTTTTTGGGGGGAGGGGAATGTATTTTTAAAAAATTATTTAATTTTGGAGCTAGCAGGTGACATGGTGGTTGAAGGCACTGGATTCACACATGACTGACCATGGTTAGAGTCCAGGACCTGGTGGCTTGCTTTCTGCCTTTCTCTCTCTCTGGTCAAATTAAAAAATAATAATAAATATAAATAAGTAAATAATTCTTTTTTAAAAAGAATTTAATTTTGGGACCAGCAGATGGCATAATGGTTATATTGCTGGACTCCCACGTAGTCAACCGTGGTTTGGTCCTGGACCCATCGGCTTAAAACTCACACCAGGCACATATGCATGCAGGCCCAAAATCCAGAGAGGAGACTGGAGGAGAAGGAAGTGTGGTGTGGCCATCCCCTGTAGGGGGTGATCTCGCTTTCTGTCTCCCTGGTTCTCTGGCTAGTGTGCACTATAGCAAAAACCTCTCAAAAAATTTTTAACTTTATTATCATCATTATTTTAAAATTTGCTATAGGGTATATGCTCTTGGTAGAGAGAGAGAGAGAGCAAGCTGCAAGGTTCAGGACTCAAACTACAGTCGGCTCATGTGGAAATCCAGCACCCCAACCACCATGCCACCAGCTGGCCCAAGGAAAATGGATTTATAGTACCAAGTCATTGTGGTACAAAACATCTTTGAAATCTAAAGTTTTTTCTTTTTTAAAAAATTAATTAATTTATTTATTAATGAATTATTTAATTTTATTTATTCATTCATTTTAATGTGACCAGAGAGAGACACAGAGAGATAAAGAGAGAGAGGGAAAGTGAGAAAGCAAGCAACCAGGTCTAGAACTTGAACCGTGGTCTACCATATGGGAGTGCTCAGTGCCTTAACCACCACACCACCTGCTGGTCCCCAAATCTAAAGTTTTTTCTTAACACACACTTCCCATGAACGTCTTAGAGTTCCTGCGTGATTGCATATTGTCACCTCCAGCTCTGGGAGACAAGCCAATGGAACTGCCAAGGTACTGGACCCAGCTGCAGATACCTCTCGTCTTTGCAGGTATTGGAAATTGGGGTACCAAGTGAGAAAGAGGATGGCAGGCTTTGAAAACTGAAACAGCTCATGCAGAGCAAGGAGAGCTGCCTTCACTACACACCACAGCTCAGAGAGAAGGCGTGGGGAGGGAGAAAGCGGTGTGCGGAGAGCGGCACTGTGGGGTGAGCGTGTCGAGCAAACAGGATGGGGGCATGGAGCTATTTTTTTTTTTAGGTTTCTGTGATAGGGCCTGTGTGATCACCAGGGAGAGGCAGAGACAGAGAGGGAAATTTAGGAATCACCCCAGGGGGAACGGCCATGCTACAATCACTTCTCCACTCTCTCAGGATTTGGGGCATTCACACATGCATGCCTGGCATGATTTTCCAACCACTAGGTCTAGGACTCGAACTGCGGTTGGCCGTGGGGGAATTCAGCACCTTAACCGCCACACCATCTCCTGGCCCCTACGAGGTCATCTCTACTTGGCTCTGCAATGGAGAGTTTGACAATTCCAGAGCTGGGAGCCAAAGGAGTTAGCTGACTCCACAGCTGAATAGTGTGCTAAGTACATCTGACCGTGAGCACCTGTAACTGAACCAAGGAGGGTAAAATCCCTTCTCCATCCTTCTCCATGCCTAAGGTGAGCCATGACAGAGAAGGGGTAAAGTAGGAAGACAATGGAAGCCTGGGCCAGCCCGTGGCAGGCTGGCTAAGGCCGGTGAAACGCACATGGCTGACTGAGTTTTGTGTGCTGAACCTGCGGTTTCAAGAACAGCCTGGGAGTGTCTTCCCTCTCTCCCCCCGCTCTCACCCGCAAGCACACGCACCCTCTGGCAAATCAACAACAGCAAGCAATAGCTGCACGGCTGCGCTAGCTCTCACACCCACGGCCTACTAGCCTTGGGCCTGAAGACACGGGATGGGCCAGTGAACTGTAAGAGTGGCCACTGGCCTGGCCTCGGCAACGTGACAAAGGTTACTTACAGGAGACGGCGTCTTCGATCTGTGTCACGTTAGCGAAGTGAGCAGTGTTGGGGATGCCCAAGCACCTCATCCCATGAGCGTGACGCCATTCCTAGAGAGAAGCACAAGGGGAAATGAGAAATGGCAACAGCAACTGAGAGCACTAACTCCTTCCTACTCCTAACCCTGTCCCCAAGACCCCACCAGCAGACAGCGTTCCTTCTGAGGTTCATGTCTGTGAACAGCTGCCCGAGACGAATTAAAGGTGAGCATTTCAAAGAGCCCGCACTGTTGCCTCGTTGGACTGACCTATAAAACCTCACCTCTAGATCCAGCACCTTTACTGACAAGCTCTCTGGTCAAGACCACAGGAAAACGCACCCACTGTACAGTCACCTCCTGTGCCAAGGGAGAACCTGCCACAGACCCAGCAAGCCCCATGACCAGTGCGAGGGAGGGTTAGTGATGACAGGTTGGTGCCATCTCTTATTTTTAAACATTTATCTATTTAACTTTATTTGTTATTATTTTTATTCTGATCAGAGAAAAAGGGAGAGGGAGGGAGGGAAGGAGGGAGAGAAGAAGAGAGAGAGAGAGAGAGAGAGAGAGAGAGAGAGAGAGAGAAAGTGAGATAGCAAGCCTCCAGGTCTGAGACTTGAACCGTGATCAGTTTTGGGGAATCCAGCACCTTAACCACCATGCCACCTGCCAGCCCCTGGTGCTTCTTAAGTAAAGAAGACTGGTGACGTGGTATTAAGAAAAGATGTGAGAGGGCCAGCAGGTAGTGTGGAGGTTAAGGCAGCTGGATCCCCCAAGGCCAACTGCATGGTTTGGATCTAGGGCCTGGCAGCTTGAAGAACACTGCGGGTGCCATGTACATGCGTGCAGAAGATCCAAAGAGGTAAATGGAGGAGGAAGGGTTACAGCTTGGCCACCCTCCCAGGGGATGATTTTGTCCTCTCTCTCTAGCAAAGCACGTGGACCCCTAGGGAAAAAAAAGGGCCAGCCAGAGACTGGTCTGAGATGTTAACCAAATGACAAACGGAGAAAAGTTAGGAGACCACGCAAGAGAAAACCAAAATGAGGTTCCCACAGCCAGGGGTTGAATGTCTCCGTAATTGTCTTAGGTACCCAAGGCTACACTTGAGTCCAGACCCCACTTCTCTGATTCCTCTGGCTCTAAACACGGGCTGCTCCCATCTCCTCCTCTGACAGTCTCGGGCTCCGACTTCACTCCCCAGGGGAAGCGGCCTTCAATTACTCACAGCGAAGTGCCGCTGGAAGGCCTTGGGCCCTCGGTAGGTGTAGTTGCCGCAGATCTCACAGTTGTAGTTGATGTTGAGGCCGTGGAGCTTGTACAGCCAGTAGGGAATGGGCTGAAAGAAACGGGGGGAAACCTTATCAGCCCCGCGAGGCCTGCGCCCGCTCTCACATGGGGGGGGCCTGCACCTACTTTGCCGTCCCAACCGAGGGGCAGGTTCTTGGGGTTGTAAATGATCTCGTTCTCTTCGTCTTCACTCTCGCTCTCGCTGATCTGCTCTTCCTCCTCCTCCTCTCGCTCCTCCCCTGTCCTTGCTTGCTTGCGCTGCACATTTTCATGAGTGAGATGTCGCTGTTCCTAAGGCAGATTCATAAAGGAAAAGGAAGGTCAGGGAAACTAGTGTGGACAAGAAGGGACATTCCTGGGAACCAGCAGTTAGCGTAATGTTGCTGGACTCCCACGTAGTCGACCACGGTTCATGTCCCGGACCCGGTGGCTTAAAACTCACGCCGGGCGCGTGTGCGTGCGTGCCCAGGATCCCAAGAGGAGAATGGAGGAGAAGGGATTGCGGCGTGACCATCCTCCCTGGGGGGTGATTTCTCGCTTTCTGTCTCTATGTCTCTCTCTGTCTGGAGAGCGCACGTGCCCTATAGCGAAAACCTCTCAAAAAAAAAAAAAAAAAAAAAAAAAAAAAAAAAAAAAAAAAAAAAAAAGGGACATTCCCGTTTTCCTATAAACCTTGCTGACCTCTCACTTCCAAGGATAAGGCTCTTTTTTCTAGAATAAAAAGCAAGTCATGGGACCAGCAGTTGGCTAATGGCTAGGTCATTAGACTCCCATGTAATTGACTGCGGTTCGAGTCCGGAACCCGGTGGCTTAAACTCATGCCAGGCGTGTGTGCGTGCGTGCCCAAGATCCCGAGAGGAGAATGGAGGGCTTCTCCTATGTGTCATCCCCCCTGGGGGTGATTTCTCACTTTCCCTCTCTCTACTCTCTCTGGCAAGCACATGTGCCCTATGACAAAACCCAAAAAAAATCCAAAACACACACACACACAAATCTAATGGCATACCCAACTGCTTATTAAAGAGTGGCTTCCTTGGGGCCAGCAGGTGATGTGGTAGTTAAGGCACTAGACACTCCCACATGGCTGACCACGGTTCAAGTCCCAGACCTGTCGGCTTGCTTTCTCACTTTCCATCTCTTACTCTGTCCCTCTCTGGTCAAATTAAAATAAATAAATAAAATAAAATAATTCTTTAAAAAAATAAAAAAAGAGTGGTTTCCATGGGGCTGGCAGGTGGTATGGTGGTTAAAGACGCTGGACTCCCACATGGCTGCCTGTGCTTCTAATCTTGGACCTGGCAGTGCGCGCTCTCTCTCTCTCTCTCTCTCTCTCCGTCTTTCTCTGGTCAAATTAAATAATATTAAGAAGAAAAAGAAAATAAAGTTAAATAAAAATAATTAAAAAAAAAAGAGTGGCTTCCTGCTGTTGATGGGACAAAGTCTAGATTCCAATACAGCATCCTGTTTTTCCTCTAACCCTTCTTTCTCACGAGATGTATTTTAGGCATACTGCATTTCTCATTAGTTCCTGAACATACAGTTTCTCATGATGTTGCACCTCTGTGTGTGCCATTTCCTCTCCCTGAAACATCTTCCTCCTTCCACTTGGAAAACTCGGCCTCAGTGTACTATGCATGTATCACAGTCTCACAACTGTCTGTCTCTCTCAGCCACTACTTGGCTTTTTCAAGGGCAAGAGGCTGTGTCAGATTCCCTACTGCATCAGCATTATGCCCAGAAAGCAACGAACATCAGTAAATGGTGAAATGATGGTAAAACTCTCATCAGTATATGAGAGCAACTTCTGGAAACCGTGTGGCTGGGACAGATCGCAATTCCAAAGATAAAGATGCCACCCTGCCAGGGAAAGCAACAAGCTCCCAAAGGAGGGAGAAGGCGGTGGGCATAGTTCATGTCAAGAGGATGGCATCGATGGCCAGCCAGCCATCTTCAGAGGACCGGCAATTCAGACTGCCACCCACACAAGCCCAGCCCGAGTTCTTTACAGAGAATACGTGTCCTCTGTGCCTGATGTCTGGCTGGCCCTTCGATGACTTGTCTAAAAGAGTCACTGAGAAATCCGAGATGGAACGTTTCCTCACAATCTGTGAATTCCTCAGCTAATGGCACCACTGATTGGAAGGTGGAGGAGTATCTCCCCCAGGCCCTCATTTACCTTTTAGACCAACCCACGACCAATTTGGAAACTTGTTGCAGCCCTCCACCCGCTTTATGCTTGGACAGGCACAGACCAAACAGGACAAATCGGTGGCCAATTTTACAGCTTTTGTATGGGTGTCCTCAACAGGGGCAGAGTGAAAATGCCACGGCAACTGACAACGACATGTAAACAAGTGATCTGAGCCAGACATCCGCCGAAAACACCGAGTGAGCATCTGTCTAGGGAAAGGCTCTGAGATCAGCCGAACCGCACAGAGCAGACTCCTGGAGGACACTCGGACACTGGCCATCCTCTCTGGAGAAATGCTGGCCTTTCTTCACTTCTCTTCCCAGAAAGAAGTCTACTTTCCTGCTAGCCCTCTCACTACTCACTCTTAGTCAGGCTGGGCCTTTCTCCAACCTCAGCCCCCTTCTGGCTCTCCCTGAAAGAGCATCTCAGCCAGCCTTGCACTGCTGACGCTCCAACCCTACCAAATTTCTCAAGGCTCTGGATGTGCAGGTAATGCGTTTTCACAGTAAGTCACAGCTGGAAAGCTGTTGTGAGTAGCCTTTCTCTTACTTTCCTTTGGGTGTCTGCTTCTTAGACCACCCCCTGGGTATTCCAAAGCTCAAAAAGTTGTACCACTCTGGGTCAACGGGGAAGTCTATTCTGTATGCCTGGCCTTACGGGACTGGGCGATTTGGGAACTATCATCTAATAACAGAATAGGAAGTTACTGACAGGCTGAGTATTCTGAGACCCCAATTTGGTGCTGAACTAGTTTAACACCTATCTGTTCCTCTTCTGAACCTGAAAAAATATCCCATGTTCCTCCTTCCCGTATTCCTTACATTGTAGCATTTAGAGCCATCAGCAGAATCAGTTACTCACCCCAAGAATCTCTACATATTCATAGATCTGGGCTTCTAGGAAAGCAATGTCTTTGTTCCTCTCGGTGTCTCTGAGAATAAGAAATAAGCTGTATTATTCAAGGGTTCATTCACCCAAGGCTTTGTTTTCTATAGCTGGGAATACATAGCTGCATTAAAAATTATAGGCACAGGGGGCTAGCAGGTGGTGTGGTGGTTAAGGGCGCTGGATTCCCATGTGGTCAACCGTGGTTCGAGTCCCAGACCTGGTGGTTTGCTCTCTCACTTTCCCTCTCTTTTGCTCTGTCTTTCTCTGATCAAACTGAAAAAAAAAAAAAAAATTATAGGCATGGGGCCAGCAGGTGGAGTGGTGGTTAAGGGTGCTGGACTCCCACATAGCCAACCACGAATCGTGTCCTTGACCTGGTGGCATGCTTTCTCACTTTCCCACTCTTTCTCTCTCTCGCTCTGTCCTTCTCTGGTCAAGTTAAAATAAATAATTAAGAAAGAAATAAAAATTTTCAAGTGTTGGAGGGACCGGAAGGATTTCTGAGTTGGAGTTCGACTTTTGGGATTCAGCACAGGGTAAGAATGGGAAATACTTCTAATTATGAATTTTATATACAAATCTTATAGACGCTACTCAAAAGCTCTGGGGTTAAGGTAAAAAAAGACTACTTTTGAAAAACTTTTTTACTTGGTCCGTAAACACTACTATTGGTTTACTCCCTCTGGAAAAGAGTGCCCTCAGTTATAAACAGTGGAGACTAGATATTCGACATTGAGGAGGGCTTATCAGCAAGGCGACGCTGTGCCTTTCTCTCTACGGTCCCCTTGTAATCTCATCTCTCTAGCTTTAGAGTCATTTCAGTCAGACTCTGGGAAGGAAACTCCATCTAATAAGCTGGAATCAAACAGAGAGAGAACAAATGGATCTCTGGAGGATGAAGTTTCAGGTTTAGAAAGTCCACCACCTACAAGAGGGAAATTCTCTCCCCACCTAAAAATGAGACTTTTCTAATGAGTTTTCTCCTCAAAATTCAGCTGCTTGCTCAGCTATAGACCCCGTACAAGCTGAAGCTCCAGGATATGAAAATTATAAAAAAAATGCACGCATGCAAACTTCTGTAAAGCTTATAGCGCCTCCATTTTCTTCTAATAATTCTTTTTATGACACTCTGTTAAGACTATTACTGTCCCTTATTCTCCTATGACACAAGCCTTTTTTCTCTTACTGAGCTTAAACAGATTAAAACTGATTTGCATGATTATTTTTCTGACAGTCCTCATAAACAGATTTCAACACGTTTCTTTGATCTCTGAGCAGATACTAAACAAGAACAACTCAAATTATGGGGTTCAAATGTCAAGATTTCTCAGTTCTACAGACCCTTTCTGTTTGCCCAAACTATTCAAGGTCATTTAAAAACTGTCTTCTTCCTAACAAAGCCTGAGGTAAGCAGTAAACATCTAAAGGTTAAGCTCTAAACTTCTTTAAAAAGAAAAATGTATAAAGAACTTTCCAAAAGATTATGAGACTTTTTGCTGGTGTGAGTGTGTATGTACATAGATATTATGTGTTGTCTGTCATGTGTCTATGTGATAAAGGGCCTTAAAAATTCTATTCAATGTGGCTAATAAGAGCGCTTATACAAATTAATCTTAAAAGCTTAAAAGTTTATGTGACTTGGACCAGCAGTTGGCGTAATGGCTGTTGCTGGACTCCCATGTAGTAGACTATGGTTCAAATCCTGGACCCAGTGGCTTAAACTCACGCTGGACACGTGTGCGTGTATGCCCAAGATCCTAAGAGGAGAATGGAGAAGAGATTGTGACGTGGGCCCCCCGCCCCCCCGGGGGGCTGGTTTCTGGCTTTCTGTCTCTCTCTGTCTTTCTGGCAAGTGCATGCACCCGGTGGCAAAAACTTCTCAAAAAAAAAAAAAAAAAAAAAAAAAAAAAAAAAAAAGGACTAAATATGCAACAAATAGCTGGCTTCGAATAGAATTTAAAAACAAAAAAAAGGTTTAATAAGTGAAAATCTCCAGTTTCCAACATATATTTTGTCCAAAGTTCTATTGGTCAAGCAACGTATTTGTCTTAATGGGGTTAGTTTAATAAAACACCCGGTATTTACATGCTATAGTGTACATGTTACATGATAAATATCTAACTAACAACAAAAAAAGAATTAATGACTAAACTTTTTTGTTTTTATATGGATAATCAATACATAATGGTTAAAAGAAATTTAAGTAATTATAAATGGGGTATTTACAAATAAATTTTTAAAATAATCTGAGATCTTAAATTTGTACCTAATTAAAATAATAAAGATTCATAAAATGTCTAAGTCATCTTTAAGTAAATTAATATACTTTAATTAACATAAAGTTTAAGTATTTCTACTGTTGACCTACATTTTATAAGAATGAAGGGTATTAAATTAAACGTATTAATAAAATTGTTCTGTTCTACATTAAAAGTTTAAATTATTTTTGCCTATTTATAAACTACATGTTCATAACAGTTTCCAAATTACAAAATTGAATAACTTGAAAAACATGCCAAAGTAAATTAAAACAAGTATTAGCTAACACTTCCTATGAGAGCATCATAGACTAGAACCTTATGGGTTGTACTTGTCTAAAAAAGTCACTGAAAGGGACCAGCAGGTGGCCTGGTGGTTAAAGCGATGGACACTCCCACATGGCCAATCACGGTTCAAGTCCTAGACCTGGTGGCTTGCTTTCTTACTTTCCCCTTCTCTCTCTATGTCTCTCTGGTCAAATTAAAATAAACAAAATGAATAAATAAAATTAAATAAATAATTATTTTTAAAAATCAATCTGTAAGCTTACAAAAAAAAATTAGCTTTAAAATGCAATTAGAATGTTCCTTCCTTTTGTATAACTCCTTTACATTACAATTGTACTCGTTTTCCTTGGACTAATACTAGACAAAACTTATTAGGCCAGAGTAATTTACCCTTAAATATTCTAAGCATTACAAAGTGAAAGTTATAATACCTCTAAAAGTAATTTACTACAACTTTCTGGCTCTCAAATTCTCAAAAGTATTACTGATAGATTGAGTCAGTTAAATCCTTTAAAACAGTTCAAAATTTTTAGATCTTCTTCTCTAATATTATTAATCCTGGTACTTTGTTCTTTTATTCTTTTATGTATAGTCTGGCAACACAGACGATGAGCCACCACTTGTGCAGCCCGAGATGCCCCCTACACAGTAATGCTACGTAAGATTCATCATAAACAAAAAGGGGGAAATATTAGAGACAGAAAACCAGCCTAGGCCTGAGAGATAAGCCAGAAGGGAAGAATGCAGGAGGGAGTTGAAAGCAACCCCATTCCCAGACAGAAAGCCACAGGGACAGCATGGTCAACAGGATGGAGCTCCAGGCATGAGCTGTGTCTCAAGATGTCGGGCGACATTCCACAAGCCAAGGCACTGTCAAAGTACTAACTTAATGATAGCTATCAATCTGGTACCAAATATATAGCCTACAAAGAATGTCACGTATATTGTACACTGTTCTTTATGGCTAAACTCACTCACTGCTTATGATTTAATTTGGAATAAACAGGCTCTGCTCTGGCGCAGTTCTGCTTCTGCTCCGAGAGAGCTTTAGCCCCCACTTTAACCTTTTCCTCATCTCGTGTCTTAATCCTCCATGACACCTTATCTTCAAGCCCTGCGTTTCCCATAAACAACTACTTTTCAGGGTTGTAAGAATTAGAAAATACACACGCACACACACAAATGCCTCGTACAGGGGCCAGCAGGTGGTGTGGTGGTGAAGCACTCTGGACTCCCACATGGCTGACTGCGGTTCAAGTTGTGGACCTGACAGCTTGCTTCCTCATTTTCTCTCTCTCACTGTCTCTCTCTAGGCAAATTAAAATAAATGAATAAATAAATTTAAATAATTCTTTAAAAAATGCCTTGTACAAACATGTGGCTCTAATATAGATTCAACTGCTATCAGTAAAATAAGGTTAGAAAAATATTTTTTTGGGGACCAGCAGGTGGCTTGGTGGTTAAGACTCTGGACACTCCCACATGGCCGATCATGGTTTGAGTCCTGGACCTGGTGGCTTGCTTTCTTACCCTCTCTCTCTGTGTCTCTCTCTGGTCATATTAAAAATAAAAATGAATGGAGACCAGCAGTTAGCGTAATGGCTATGTCACTGAACTCCCATATAGTCGTCTACGGTTCGAGTCCCGGATCGGTGACTTAAACTCATGCGGGGCGAGTGTGCATGCGAGCCTAGGATCCCGAGAGAATAGAGGAGAAGGGACTGCGACATGGTCATCCCGCCAGGGGGTGATTTCTCTCTTTCTATCTGTCTTTCTGGTGAGCGCACACGCCCTCTAGCAAAAACCTCTACGATAAAAAGAATAAAAATTAAATAAATAATCCTTTAAAGAAAAAAGAAAGAAAGAAAAAGAGAAAAAAAATATATATATTTAGAGGTTTTTGCCATAGGGCGTGTGCGCTTGCCAGACAGACAGAGACAGAGAGACAGAAAGCGAGAAATCACCCCCCAGGAGGGATGGCCACGCCGCAATCCCTTCTCCTCCATTCTCCTCTCGGGATCTTGGGCACACACGCACACGTGCCTGGCGTGAGTTTCAAGCCACCGGGTCCGGGACGCAAACCGTGGTCGACTATGTGGGAGTCCAGCGACATAGCCATTACGCTGCTAGTCCCCTCAAGAAAAATACTTTTTGAACTGATTTAGGCTTTTGATCGCTAAAAGGTATTGAGGTAACCAAGGGTACCTAGAACACCACTTCGTCAATAGAAACTTCGCAGGCTTTCCATCACTGAGGAGGTCCTTGGTGTCTGTTAACAGTGGCAGCCCTCTGGGCCATCAGCAGAGCAACAGAGCAGACTGGATCAGTATGAACCAGTAATAGTGCTAACAGGCGTTCAAACCTCACTGTGGTACAAGTTCTACACGGGAATAACACCGTACGCAGAGGCGCCATCCCGGCCACTCACCGCTTAGTGCCCTTTGACTTGGGATTTTTGGCAAACAGAGAGGTGTCAAGTGACTCCAGGGACTTTCCTTTGGTGCTGAATAGCCTCTGGGCTCGTTCTTCCAGGGTCCTAAAGAAACAAGGCGGAGCAAAGGATTTCAGGGTTACTTTAACATACATGCTTCCTCATTTTTGCAGTGTAGGTGACAAAAAAAAAAAAAAAATACACAGTCCACTTAGACAAGCAAGCACAGCTGACAGGATGGTGCTGGTGGAAAACCATTCATTCTCTTACCCGCCACATTTTAGGCCTAAAGCTAAGAGTGCAGATTTCAATCTGTCCAGACCCAGGGAAGCCAATTCCTGTACAAGAAAAGAGACACGTTACAATATTACATAAGTACATTGTTGAAACAGTGAACTAGGCTGTTATGTGGGTGTTCCTGAAGCTGTGGTAGGATCACATGTTCCGAAGCTCTGCAGCTGATCTGCTGGCAGTACTTTAAAACCCACTCAAGGACTGACTCTGTAGTCATGTTCTAGCGGTGTTCCATGATCTGTACTACAGCTTAACGTGATTAGAATTCTCTCACCCTTGGGACCAGCAGATGGTGTAATGGCTAAATTGGTGGACTCCCCAGTAGTTGATTATAGCTCAAGTCCCGGACCCAGTGGGACTTAAACTCATGCCGGGCGCGCGCGTGTGTGTGCCCAAGATCCTGAGAGGAGAATGGAGAAGGGATTGTAGCGTGGCCATCCCCCCTGGGGGTGATTTCTTGCTTTCTGTCTCTCTGGCGAGCGCACACACCCTATAGCAAAAACCTCTCCAAAAAAAAAAAAAAAAGAATTCTCTCACCCTTTTCAAAGCAGTTAATTTTGTTTTCTTTCTATGATTTCTGTAGAAGCCAGTCCTAGGAAATGATGTCCTATCATAACACATCATGGTATTAGTGACGGGAGAGCAAGCGGCCCCTCTTACAGGTGGACAGGCCAGGTCGGCACTGCAGCTGCAGACAACATACCTCCCAGGAGGAGAAAGCAGAGAGGTCCAGATGGGCTCCAGCGTGGGTCAGGGCACTGCTTGTCTCTTTCTGGTAAGAACAATATGCTTTGCATTAAGATCCAGATTTAAGATGAAAGAGGGGCCAGCAGGTGGCATGGTGGTTGGGATGCTGGACTCCCCCAAGGCTGACTGTGGTTCGAGTCCCAGACCTGGCAGTTTGCTTTCTCACTTTCCCTCTCTCTGTCTCTTTGGTGAGCACACGTGCACTATAACAAATTAAAATAATAATAAATAAAACTAAATAAATAATTATTAAAAAAAAAAAAAAAAAAAAAAAAAAAAACGATGAAGGGAAGGAAAAGTCTAAACTGCCAGATGCTGGTTGGCTCCTATTACACATTTCTGAATAAGGATCAAAGACCTTCAGGAGCAGAGCAAAACCAGATGGTTCACTGGCTCCTGGGAGCTCAGGAAAACTCAGGTTTATCCCCGGGGTGAATATGATTCCCAGCACATGATCTAACCAGTTTCTGGCCAGCAGGAACTGTACTGCAGTACGGATATGTTGGGTGGGAATGCTGGGCCCGGTTCATGGCGAGTGAGCCCTGACCGCTCCTGCTCCAGAGTACAGGAACAACACCCGCACACTCAGCAGGGATGCCACACGGCCGCACTGACCCAGTGGGGGGGTCGCTAGTGCCCTCAGGTGCAGGCGCGAGAGCAGTCAAGCCAACTTCCCGGCATGTCCTACACCCACGCCCCAGTGGGGCTCACCGGCCATCCAGGAAAGGTACCGTTGTCCCACTTTTTCTCAAACTCAGTCTGAATCTTCCCAAAGAGCTCGTTCTGATCTTGTAGGGGCTTCACTCTGTCCGTGTAGTCCTGGAGGTACTCGAGCAGCATCTCCAAGTACCTGCGGGGGACGTGGAGAATGCACAGGTTCCATACACTGTTATACTCTGTATGCTGTCTGCATACTGAAGTAAGTTCTAGCAACACTTGTGTTTAAAATAATATTTCTAGGGGATGGCAGGTGGCATTGTGGTACAAGGTGCTGAGTCCCACATGGCCGACCGTGGTTCGAGTCCTAGACCTGGCAGCTTGCTTTCTTACTTTCCCTTTCTCTTTCTATCTCTCTGGTCAAATCAAAAACAATAACAATAAATATAATTAAATAAATGATTAATTAAAAAAAAATATTCCTAGACCAGCCAGGTGGTACAGTGGTCTCACATGGCTGACTGTGTAGTTCAAATCCCGGATGTGGTAATCTGAAAAACATGCCAGGCACAAGTGCCCAAAATCCCAAAAGGAGAATGGAGAAGGAACTGCAGTGTGGCCACCCTCCCCAGGATGTCTCCAATGAGTACAAATACCCTATAGCAAATCAAAAAAAAAAAAAAAAGGGAGGGGATGGCCAGGCCCATGACCTAGTGCATCAGAAAACCAGATCCCACACGGCCAACCTCAGTTCAAGTCCTGGTCCCAGCAGCTTGAGAAACATGCCGGGTTCAAATGATTGCATGCTCAAAATCCCAACAGAATGAAGAAATGGAGGAGAATGGATTAGAGCTTGGCCATGACCTATGAGGGGTGCTTCTGCCCTCTGTTGCTCTCTCTCTCTGTCAGTGCATATGACCTCTGGCAATTAAAAAAAAAAAAAAAAACCCACAAAAACCTTGCTTTTTAAATGAGCCTACACATTCTTCAATATGTCTATTTTTCTTGGAGATTTTTGCTATGGGGCACGTGTACTTGGCTGGAGACAAAGAGACAGAAAGCAAGAAATCACCCCAATGAGGGATTACCATGCCACAATCTCTTCTCCTTCATTCTCCTCTTAAAATTTGGGCATGCTCACATATCCAGTATGACCTTCAAGCTGCAGGGTCTGGGACTTGAACTACAGTCGGCCATGTGGGAGTCCAGTACTTTTTTTTTAATAGACAGATTTTTTTCTTTTAAGAATTATTTTGTTTCACTTTATTTATTTATGTATTTTATTCTGACCAGAAAGGGACACCCCCCACCCCCGGAGTGGGGATGCTTTACCCTCGCCCTCTCTGCAGCAAGCACATGTGCCGCCTGGCAAATTAAAAAGGAAACCAAAAAATGAGTAAAGTGAGAAAGCAAGCCCCCAGGTCCGGAACTCGAACCACGGCCAACCACGTGGGAGTCCAGCACCCTTAACCACCACACCACCTGCTGGCTCCAATCGACAGATTTTTACTATAGGGCACATGCGCTTGCTGGAAAGACACAAGACAGAGACACAAAGCGGGAAATCATCCCCCAGGGAGGATGGCCGCGCCGCAATCCCTTCTCCTCCATTCTCTTCTAGGGATCTTGAGCACGCATGCACATGTCCTAAGCGTGACTTTACGCCACCAGGTTTGGGACTTGAACCGTGGTCCACCACGTGGGAGTCTAGCAACATAACCGTAAAACCATCTGCTGGCCCCTCAATATGTCATTTTGATTCCGAACTTCCCTACCTTGTTTCATTCTCATGACACAATGCAAAATCCTAAAGTTTTAATCGACTCATACAGAAAAGATTTTAGGTAAAAAGAGAATTGAGGGGCTGGTGTGGGCCTGGTGTTTAATGGAGCCAGACCCCATGTAGTCAACTGCCTGGTTCAAATCTTGGGCCCTGAGAAACACGCTGAGTGTGCGAGCCTGCCCCAAATCCTGAGAAGACGGAGAAATGGAAGAAAAGGGACTGCAGTGTGACAGCACCTCCCCGGGCGGGGGATGCTTGACCCCTCGCCCTCTCTCCAGCAAGCACTTGTGCCCTCTGGCAAATTAAAAAGCAAACAAAAAAACGAGTAAAGTGAGAGGTGCAAGATCACTAACCAGGTGGTTAACGAATAAATGTAATTTTCCATTTATACATCAGACCCAGGCATCTCACCACAGCCACAATCAGAAAATCTAATTTTTCTCATTAAACTTTATAGACATAGAGGTCCACAAATGAGAGACTTCCTCCTAAAATGAGACAAAATTGGGACCAGCAGTTGGCATAATGGCTATGTCGCTGGACTCCCATGTAGCCAACTGCGGTTCAAGTCCCAGACCCAGTGGCATAATCTCACGCTGGGCATGTGTGCGTGCATGCCCAAGATCCCGAGAGGAGAATGGAGGAGAAGGGACTGTGGCGTGGACATCCCCCCTGGAGGTGATTTCTCGCTTTCTGTCTCTCTGTCTGTCTCTGTCTTTCTGGCAAGCGCATGTGCCCTACAGCAAAAACCTCTCCAAAAAAAAAGAGAGACAAAATTAAGAACAGTACGGGCATAAACCATTAATCCTAAAATGTGCCCACAGGCTCACTTTTGTCCAAAGCAAAGTGCTACAAATTTCTTTTAATTTTTTTTTTTAATTTTTTAATTTGTTGCTATAGGGCACATTGCACTCACCAGAGACAGAAAGAGATGGAGAAAGTGAGAAATCACCCCACAGGAGGGATGGCTATGCCAGAATCCCTTCTCCTTCACTTCTCAGAAATTTTGGGCACACGTGCATGTGAACCTAGCATGTTTTTCAAGACACCAGGTCTGGGACTCGAAGAACATAGTCATGTATCTAGCTGCCTTACCCAACACATCACTGGCTGGCCCTTAACACTTTAAAAAAATCTAGCCCTTAGATCTTTTAAAAAGTCATTTATTTCAGGAACAGAAGGTGGCATGGTGGTTAAGATGCCAGACATTCCCACACAGCCAACCATGGTTCAAGTTCTGGACCTGGTGGCTTACTCTCTCACTTTCCCTCTCTCTTTCTCTGATCAAATTAAAACACAAATAAATGAGTAAGTTAAATAAATAATTATTTGAAAAAAAATTCATTTATTTCTTCGATGGGGAGGGGCAGGGATGGAGAACAGACACCTCCACAACAGGGTTCTCCCGTCAGTCCACACTGACAAGCAGCACAGATCACAGCCAGCCAGCATGCACATGTTGGCTGACTAGCACGTGGAGGGACGTCCGGGATGTGAGCCTAGGCCCTTTCCCGAGTGAGTCCAGTTGTATCACTGCTGCGACATCTAGACAGAAACATTCTAAACCTTGTGGTTCACAACCTCATCCTCCAATAAAGCTAGGCATTGTGCGTGTATGCCTTTTGGGCAACAAGATTTAGAACTTCGTCCTCAAACCTTCACATTACTCAAATCCAGTGGAGGGCCGGAAGCTAATGCCTACCTCTTATACTCTGCATTCTTCCTTTCTTTAGGAATGTCAAATAATTGGTCAAAGATGGATAGGTATGTGATATAATCCAGCTTCTGAAAAGAGAAACAAATGACAAGATTCAGCTAGCAGTCTGCACCAAGTTATAATGTCGCCTCCAGTGAGTGAGAATGAAACTGTCTAACAAAGCATCAGGCCTGGCCTGGCTCATTTTCCTTTTCTCTCTCATCATTCAATCCCTACAACAACTAGGGTCAATTCCGCTGAACTGAGCAGAAGAATTAACAGTCGAAATAAAGATCATATTAATAAAACACAAACGAAAACAAATTTTTGTCAAAAATACTGCATGCCAGGATGTCAGACTCCTACATCACTACACCCTAAAGTAAGGTCCTGAGGTGCCAGTTGTGCACTCACGTCACCATGTACTGAGCAGCTCTGCGTAGAGTATGGGGTAGAGAAGAGAGGCTGACAGACACGAAACCTGCCCTTGGGAAGCCGAGAGCTCCGTCACTACACTTCTGGGACCGTTCCTCACAAGCCCATGAAGAACTTAATCACATACTGCCTTCTGACCCCGCAGGCTGTCAAACTAAACCGCATCTCTTGTGACATTGTTTTTCAATGTCTTCTAGAACAGACATCTAACAGCCTTTGCTGGCAGAGGTATGTCACTGTGTCCCATATAACTAGCACTGTTTGTTATGTGTCCAACATAGGAGCACAGTATTTATTTCTGGGCTTTATAAGATGTTTTACAAAAGTAAAACATACTGTATTAATACATAATATTATTTATTAATAAATGTTTGTTATATTCACTGTGAAGACCTGACTTTCATCTCCAAATGCTACACTATAGGAAAACACACCACTTCTTAATAGGGAGTTACGAAACCAAGGAGGCCAACCTGTAAGTGTGCCACGTCTAGGGGTTCCAGCCAGCCCAGCGTCCAGACCCACCTCCTAGAATCAGATAGAACCTCTTCCCCTCTCCCAGGCCTACCTCTGATGCCTTCAGGTTAATGTACTTGAGGTAACAGTCGTGGAGGTCGAGGTAACGTCCGTATCCCTCTTCGTCTGTGAACTCCACCAAGTCTGAAGGAGCCAGACAGATCGGTCACTGAGATACCACGCCCACTCTCGAGCGCTTGCCCTTTCACATGGACTGCTTATTCCTAGTTTCGTGAGGAAGCCTTAACCCAAACGTCCTTCCTCCCTCTGGTCACCCAGTGATGATTACTTGGCCTGAGGTCAATCCAGGACGTCCGTGGGGCCCAGAAAATGCCTGGAGGCCCACAGCAGGTCTGCGCTGTCACTAGCGTCCTGTCAGGGCTGCAGGGAACGTCAAACCCACTTACTTTGTGCCTCTTCACTGGGATTCTCTCGAGCTTTCAGAAGCTCCTCAAACTCCACTGACATGGGCACACAGATCTGAGGAAAAAGGAGAAAAGCTCTTTCTCAATGTGGAAAGTAGTAACGTCACAAAAATGGGTGTACAGAAAGTTAGACTTTCTTGGGGGCATGTTTAAAACAAAAATCTGATGCACCTGATAGCAATTAAATTCAAGGCAGGGTGGTATGTTTTAAAGACCCCCAGGGGACTCTAGTATGTACCAAATTTGGAAACCACTGCTTTATGCATTTAAATACATGTATTTGCACAAGCACGTTCGTGCCTGCACAGGCTTCCAGTTTGATTTTACAGACTTGCTTTTTTCACCGAGTGTACCTGGGGCATTCTTCTATTTATTTAACCCATTTACATAATCCTTGTCACCTTTTGACAATGACTGGAATAGGTCCATCAAAATGTATACTCTTGTTGGGACCAGCAGTTGGTGTAATGGCTGTTGCTAGAATCCTATATAATTGACCGCATTTCGAGTCCCAGACCCGGTGGCTTAAATTCACGCCGGGCGTGTGTGCGTGTGTGCCCAAGATCCCGAGAGGAGAATGGAGAAGGGATTGCGGCATGGCCATCCCCCCTGGAGGAGGATGATTTCTTGCTTTCTGTCTCTCTGTCTCGCTCTTTCTGGCGAGTGCACACGTCCTATAGCAAAAACCTCTCAAAAAAAAAAAAAAAAAAAGAGATAGAACAAGCAACTTTCAGCTACCCTGTCATGAAAGTGCTCCATAATCGGACTCTTTCTCCTCAACCCTCCCTGCAGGCATGCCTTCTTGCTCCCTCTATCCCACGATTCTTTTGGTGAGTTGAGCAAGATGGTTAATAGGTTCTAGCTAACTCAGACATAATCTCTGCTCCTTGTAAGTCTTACAGTATTTGAGTGAGACATTAACACAAAATACATTAAGACCAGAAAGACAAAATTAATTTGGGAAGGGTAAACCAGGAAAGATATCTCATAATAGAGCTGGCCTCTGAATCTGGAAGGTGTGAAGAACTTTGGGAATCAGTAAGTACCTTTGTATTAGTTTGATCCTCTAGGTGGAAAATTTCAAGACAGATTTAGGAGTACAAACTTACTAGTGGGGGGATGGGGAGGGGAGAGGAGTAATCCCTGTGAAAGATAAGAGAGAGACCAGGATTGGGTAGGGACAGCCTAGACCACAATGTGGGCTCAATAAAATCTTGACCAACCTAACAAGGGGGCTCTGGAGCAAAGGTAACTCATTAGAAGAGACATTGGCAAGGCCTCCACTGGCCCAGCCTGGCGGCCCGCCAGGGAGCCCTCAGAGCCCAGCACCGCCGCCGCCATGTTTTCTTGGGCCACTGTGAGTGCCTGCAGCACCTGATGGAGTAGCTCAAGCTGGAGGCGGGCGTGGAGAGGATCAAGGTCTCTCAGGCCGCAGCAGAGCTTCAGCAGTACTGCACGCGGAATGCCCGCAAGGATGCGCTGCCAGTCAGTGTTCCAGCTGAAGCGACCCCTTCCAGGAACCCAGATCCTGTGCTTTACTATAAAGACTTTAGAGAAGTTTGCTGAGGAAGGCCTTCAAGCACAAACAGGTGAACTACTGCCTCCACGTCTCAAGAAAACACTTTTCTGGGACCAGCAGTTAGTGTAATGGCTATGTTGCTGGACTCCCACGTAGTCAACCACGGTTTGCGTCCCGGACCCGGCGGCTTAAACTCACGCCAGGCGTGTGTGTGTGCGTGCGTGCCCAAGATCCCAAGAGGAGAATGGAGGAGAAGGGATTGCGGTGTGGCCATCCCCCCTAGGGGGTGATTTCTCGCTTTCTATCTCTGTTTCTCTGGCGAGCGCACGCGCCCTATAACTAACAAACAAAAAAAAACACTTTTCTCTAGCCAAATGACTTTTAGATATTCAGACCTTTCCTGTGGCCTGGCCGTCTAGCAAAATTTTACAGGAATTGAAGACTTTTTACTCAAATAAGGAAACTAGGTGAAAGAAGAGAGTTTTAAACCATAATGTCCTGGTTCTTTTGGCAAAGTGCTTTGTATTTATAACAAATACTTTACTACCAAATATGCCAGGATGCACCTCTTTCAAAAGTGAACTGCTGGTATTTTTCTATACCTGAAATACCATGTGTGTTTTATTTACTGGATGTTTACATTTTGGGAAGGAAGACATTTTTGTTTATTAAAACAAATGGAATATTTGTAATTTCTTGTTCCAGACACAGACTTTTATAGCATAACAAATTTGTTCTTTTTTTTATGAATTTATACTTTCTAAGTGAAAACAGGAAAATAAAAACTAGGGTAAGAATAGGCTTTACTAATCAAATGCTGTCTTTTTTTTTTTTTTAAATGAGAAGATTGTTTTATTTTTATCACTAAAGATGAGAGCTGTTCCTTAGCAAATTTGTTTAGAAAGATATTTTTTATGTTTTGAGTTGCCCCATCCTGTATATGAAACAGATTTGATTATTGTCATCTTAAGTTCCTTTACTTTGTAGTTGTTCTTGTACTTTAAAAAGAAGTACCACATTATTTCATGTCTTTAAAAATGTTTAAAATGTGACCTACCAAACATTGTAAATGGTTTAAAACAAAATAATGTGAAAATATTAGAACTTAAAAGAATTCTTCATGTCACAAGTGTTTTACTTTGAGGATGTGCCTTTGACTTAATTTGGGACATTTTTAAGATACTTTGTGTTTGTAAGAATCTTTAAAGAGCCTGGAAATAAAATTTTTGCTTAATTCATAAAAGAAGAAGAAGAGACACTGGCAGAAAGGGCCAGTCCCGGTAGCCCCCACCATGCTCAGTCACTGGCTGGCCCTGCCCAGGATGAGGGTGGCCTTGGCTTAAATGCTGAAGAGGGAAACCAGCAGGGAGGTGGTGTGGTGGTTACAGCACTGGACTCCAACATGGCCGACTGGGGTTCAAGATCAGACAGCAGCTTGAAAATCACACCGGGTATGTGTGCACGCATGCCCCAAATCCCGGTTAAATGGAGAAGGGACTGTGGTGTGGCCATCCGCCGGAGGGAATTTCTCACTTTCCGTCTGTCTATCCCTCTCTGGCCCGCGCATGTGCCCTATGGCCAAACCTTAAATAAATAAATAAATAAATAAATAAGCGGAGGAGCCCTGAACACACCGTGGCTCACCATGCCCTGCACCTAAGCAGCACGTCCTCTCTTAAAGGGACACCTGCGTGGCACCCTCCGTTCTTGCTCCCACCTTCCTTCAGTACGCTCTCTGGGTAGGTCTGGAGAAATACTTTCTGGAGCCATACCTCGTTTGGGTGCTTCCGGTGGAATTCCTTTATCTGCTTGAGTCTATTGTAGAATTCAGCGAACTCGTTGGGTCCTGAGATGGCACTGAGCTCCTCCTTTCGTAACCTGCGATTTCAGGAATAGGCCGAGTGACACAATGTCAGTCCTCTCAACACAGCTCTTCAGAAGCTCTAACTCCTGGGCTGGCTTTGACTGCCACTTACCCATCCTTGTCGTCATACAGATCCCTCAGGTTCCCACTGACCTCCATGTACCTCTGAAAGGCAACACAATCCATTAGACTGAAGCAATCTGGGCAACTGCAAGCTAAGTAGCCAACAAAGGCTCTCTAGTCCAAGCCCTAGGACACCTCAAGAGATAGACCCTTTAAAAGTTCCTGTGCTGGGGCCAGTAGGCAGCACAGTGGTTAAGGAGCTGGGCTCACACATGGCCAACCGTGATTTGAGTCCCAGGCCTGGCAGCTTGAAAATCACACCAAGCATGTGTGCGTGTGTGCCCAAAATACCAGGAGAATGGAGGAGAAAGGATTGCGGTGGGCCCATGCCCCCTAGGGGGGTGATTTCTCACTTTCCTGCTCACTCTTTCTGGCAAGCACACATGCTTTAAGACAAGTCTTTTTTTTTTTTTTTTTTGGAGAGGTTTGTGCTATAGGGCGCATGCATTCACCAGAGAGAGAGAGAGAGAGAGAGAGAGCGCGACAAAGAGCGAGAAATCGCCCCCCAGGGGGATGGCTATGCCACAATCCCTTCTCCTACATTCTCCTCTTGGGATCTTGGGCACGCACGTACACGCACCCGGCATGAGTTTAAGCCACCGGGTCCGGGACTTGAACTGTAGTTGACTACATGGGAGTTAAGCGACATAGCCATTTTGCCAATTGCTGTTCCCTGTCCCCAGAAGTCTTAAAAAAAGGTCCTGTGCTTATAAGTCTCTTTAACAGACAGCCCCAGTTCCCATGAGGTTTTTATTTTAGACAGGGTTTTACTACGCTGATCTTCCTGCCTCAGCCTCCCAGACGGGACTACTGGCTCACCACCATGTCTGGCTCTTCTTGACAGGGTCTCACTATGGTGTCTAGGCCAGACTTGAGCTACTGGAGCCTTTCAAGTCACAGAAATTATAGGTGCGCATCACTGTGTGCAGTTCTTAGGCTGGACCTAGAACTGAACCCAGGCCTCCCCTGTGCCTGTGCAGCATAAGCACCTTGGCAGTGTGCAACTATGAGAAGCCCCCCTCTCCCTGTTAGTTTTTAAAACAGGTAGATTTAGGGGCCAGCAGGTGGCGTGATGGTTAAGGGCATTAGACACATGGCTGACCACAGTTTGAGTCCCAGACCCGGTGGCTTGCTTTCTCACTTTCCCTCTCTGTCTCTCTCACTCTGTCCCTCTCTGGTAAAATAAACAAAGTTAAATGAAATAATTAATAATAATAATAAATACAGGTAGACTTGAAGATAATCTAAATGACAGGATTTGAGGGCATGACAGAGCTCCTATCTTTACATACTACAATAGATACCTAACTTTTTCCAGAAGAGATTCATCCCTTTAGGCTAAAGAGAAGTTCCAATCTAAGACCCTCAGAGATAAAGGGTGGTCCAAGATAATTTTTATTATTTTAAAACGTTTAACTGAAGAATACATAAGCTAAACATAACCCATGGCTTCCTTTGGAGTTAAACTACATTAATTCAGAATGAAACCAATCTCTAGTCCCTTCTCCACAACTTTTGAGATTAGATTTGTTGCAAAATTTGGAATTTTTCAGTTCAGAAAAGTATCATGTATTATGTAACGTGCCTAATGGAACCTGGAGCCTGTCTCACTAGTTCTGCAGTGAACTACAACCATTATTTACTAAGTGGGATAAAGACCACAAAAGGCCTCTCATTGTGGGCTCGTCTGCAGCACCATGAACAGGAAGCTGGACGCCACATGGCTAACTGGGGCTCAAATCCTGACCCTTGCAGTCCGGGCACATGCACGCCCAGAATCCTGACAAGACAGAGAACTGAAGGAAACAGGATTATGGTATGACTAGACCGTGCTTGTGTGTGGAGGGAGAAGCGGGGAAGGGATGCTTTCTTTCTCTTATCTACTAGCATTAAAAAAAAAGATGCCTTTCACTGGTGCACACTAGGTTTTTCTGTCAAATGAGATCAGGTTTTCAGAGTACTTTGGATTTGAAAATTTAGATAATGAGCCAAAGATCTGATTATCTACTGCAAATCAGAAGCTTTGCTTAGATCTTCTATCACTTTCTAGACAGATTTCAAACACAAACAGAGAAAACAGCATAATATACCTCCACTTACCAATCAGCCAGTTTTAATAATAACTTTTTATTTTTGTAAAAGTATGAAATAGAATTATTACAGTGCAAATGCTTTTTAGTAGTCACCAAAAATATTTTGAAACAGTGTCCTGGGGGACCAGCAGTTGGCGTAATGGCTATGTCGCTGGACTCCCATGTAGTTGAAGGCAGTTTGAGTCCTGGACCCAGTGGCTTGAACTCACGCTGGGCGGGTGTGTGTGCATGTGTGCCCAAGATCCCAAGAGGAGAATGGAGGAGAAGGGACTGCGGTGTGGCCATCACCCCTGGTAGGTGATTTCCCACTTTCTGTCTCTCTGTCTCTTTCTGGCAAGTGCACGTGCCCTATAGCAAAAACTTCTCCAAAAAAAAAAAGAAAGAAAAGAAAAAGAAATACTGTCCTGGGAGGAAGACACTAAGATAAAGCATTTGCTTCATTGGTTTTCTTGTTTTAATTTTAAGAAAGAGGGTAATACTTTTCTCTGCTTAAATTTTGGACTCTTAACTATTCTTTTTTTTTTTTTTGGAGAGGCTTTTTTCTCTATAGGGCGCATGCGCTCGCCAGACAGACAGAGAGAGACATAGAGACAGAAAGTGAGAAATCACCCCCCAGGGGGGATGGCCACGGCGCAATCCATTCTCCTCTCGGGATCTTGGGCACGCACGCACACGTGCCCGGCATGAGTTTTAAGCCACCGAGTCCGGGACGCGAACCGGGGTCGACTACATGGGAGTCCAGCGACATAGCCATTGAGCTAACTGCTGGTCCCGGACTCTTAACTATTCTTTGTGCATCAAGAAATACGGAGTGCTCTAAGAAGGGTCATCTTTCTGAGTAATGACAAATAAGGACTGGAAAAAACCACCACTTAAGTCTAGACGAACACTTCTAAGTAGAGAAATGAAAACTGTTCATATCTCACACGTTCACAGCAGCACTATTCACAATCAACAAACACTAGGTGCAACCCAACAGTCCGGTAACTGGCAAACAGACAAACATGCGGCACCTACACCAGGAAGGTGCAGCACCCTTCGAGTGGCCGCGCGGACATCGCCGCTGGCCAATGCGGTCACCTCTGCCCAGGGCTACAACTGCGATCCCGCACCCCGCCTCCTTTCTCTTTTCCCGCCCACACTGATCCGAAGACAAGCAGACAGCGAGGTACTCACATCCTGCATGGCCCGAGTGCGATGGTCAGAATTGATCTGGTCCCGGAGCTAAAGGAAGGCAAACGGTGACACAGACGCCGTTAGCGGGAGTTCTCGACGGGGAAAGGTCGCCCGGGGGAAGAGCTTCCCCGCCCAGGTCACAGCGGCTGCGGCCCGGGGGCCTTCGGAGCGCTGGGCCTGCCAGGTTGCCCAGGCCCCGGCCTCGGTAGGGCGAGTCCCGGCGGACGGCAGGGGCGGGCGCGGGAGGGTCTGCAGGCCGAGGCGAGCTCTCAGAGGTTAATCGCGGCCCGGCCTCCGGTTGGCTCGGCCAGGCCCCACTCACCGTGGACTTCTTCGTGAGCATCTCCTTGGCCATGACGTCCATGAGCCGCTCCTTCTCCTCATGATACCGCCGCTGCTGTTCCAGGATCGTCTCCATCTTTCCGCGGCGGTACTTCAACTCGGCCCACCGACACGGTCGGAAACGACTCCTGCCGCCTTGCGCGCCTGCGTCCCCCACGCTGCGCAGCCGCTGCCCAAAGTTCCGCGAGCGCCGGAAGTGCCTCGGGGACTCGAGAAAAAGGGAACACCGCAAGGCGATCCAGACTAGGCTATGACGATGGCAGCAGTGCCCCCTGCTGGTCGGCGGTGTGGCGGAGCGATACCGAGAGGGTTGCAGGCTCCTGAAGGGGGCGTGCAAGACCCAGAAACCTAAAGTTTAACGGCAGGCGTCCTGGGGTTCGTGGGGGTCCATGGGGACAGGGATCCTGTGTGGGTGGACACAGCGGCTGGTGGAGAGTACGGATGGGAACTGGGAAACCGGAACTTGAGTCTGTTAACTTTCAGTGTGATCACCGACAACGTTTTTTCCCTACTCTGGACTAAAGTGTCTTTGCTAGTAAAATGGGGTTGATAAGGGTTTTTGTTTTTGTTCTAAATTCACAAGTAGAAACGACCTACTGTAATTATCTATCAAGAGGGAACTAGTTGAATCAATATGGTACATCCTATCCAAGCAGTGAAATGCTTCAGTCTTAACAACAACAAAAACAGGGAAGCCTGTTCACTTCTTGGTGGAGAAATGAAAACATATGTCCATATGTTCATAGCAGTGCTCATAATCGACAAAAGCTAGACACAATCCCAAAGTCCAGCAACTGGCGAATAGATTTTTTTTTTTTTAATATGGCGCCTACACCATGGAATACTGTTGTAACAAAAGCACGCTACGGAACTGTGAAAGCATGCAAAGTGAAAGAGGCAGACAGAAGACAACGCACATCCGACGAAATGTGCAGAAACCCGAATCTATGTAGACAGAAAGCAAACGCATGGTTGCTTGTGACTAGAGATGATACTGGAAGTCAATACAAATGTGCAGAGGAATCCTCTTTGGAGGGTAATAGAAATTTTCTTTTTGGGGGCCAGCCCATGACATGGTGGATGGATCCCACATAGGACCTACGCAGTTTCAGGGTTGGACCCGGCGGTTTGAGAATAACACCAGGCCGTGTGTGTGTGTGTGTGTGTGTGTGTGTGTCCAAAATCCCTAGAGGAGAATGGAGGAGAAGGCATTGCGGTGTGGCCATTCCTCCCTTCCTCCAGAGGTCGCTTTCTCACTTTCCCTTTTTCTCACTCTCTCTGGCGAGTGTATGTGCCCTATAGCAAATTAAAAAGAAGAAAGCTTACTGTACAAGTGTGTATAAACATAGAGGTGCAAAGAGATTATTTCTGTAGGGTTATCCAAGTAATAGGAAAGAGTGGTTGTTCCCAAGGAGACGACCTTGCAGATCTGGTATGAGAGGGACATTTTTCTTTCATGCTATACCCAAAGTATAGCATGAAAGGTTTTTAAAGATATATACACATGTGGGGCCAGCAGGTGGTGTGGTGGTTAGGGTGTTGGACTCCCACATGGCCAATTACAGTTCAAGCCCCACCGTGGTGGCTTGCTTTCTCACTCTCCTCCGTCTCTCTCTGGTGAGCAGTGTGTCTTATAGCAATTTTTTTTTATTTTTTGAGAGGTTTTTGCTAGAGGGCGCGTGCGCTCGCCAGACAGACAGAGAGAGACAGAGAGATAGAAAGCGAGAAATCACCCCCCAGGGGGGATGGTCACGCCGCAATCCCTTCTCCTCCATTCTCCTCTCGGGATCTTGGGCACGCACGCACACGCGCCCGGCGTGAGTTGTAAGCCACCGGGTCCGAGACGCGAACCGCGGTCAACTACGTGGGAGTCCAGCGACATAGCCATTACGCTAACTGCTGGTTCCCTCTTATAGCAAATTTTAAAAAATAATAATTATTTAAATAAATAAACACACACACACATACTTTTTTCTTTTTTAAAAGAATTAATTTTATTATTTTTATTAAAGAATTATTTTATTTAGATTTATTTTATTATTTTTTTTTTTAAAGAGGTTTTTGCTATAGGGCGCATGCACTCGTCAGAAAGACAGAGAGAGACAGAGAAACAGAAAGCGAGAAATCTCCCCCCAGGGGGCATGGCCATGCCACAATCCCTTCTCTTCCATTCTCCTCTTGGGATCTTGGGCATGCATGCACACGCGCCCGGTGTGAGTTCAAGCCACTGGGTCTGGGACTCGAACCATGATTGACTACATGGGAGTCCAGTGACATAGCCATTACGCCAACTACTGGTCCCAATTTTATTTATTTACTTTAATTTGACTAGAGAGGGACTGGGAGAGAGAGAGGGAAAGTGAGAAAGTCTGGAATTCGAACCGCAGTTGGACATGTGAGAGTCCTTAACCACTATGCCACCTGCTGGTCCCTATTTATTATTAATTTTTTAAAAATTTGCTATAGGGCATGTGTGCTTACCAGAGAGAGAGACAGAGAGAGGGCAGAGAGAAAGTGAGAAGCAAGTCACCAGGTCTGGGACTTGAACTACAATTGGCCATGTGGGAGTCCAGCACCCTAACTCCCATGCCACTTGCCAGGAGCACATGTTACTTTTTCCATTTGAAAATAAATTTGAAACTGAAAGTGAAAGGGCTGGCCCTGTGGTGTGGTGTTTGAGGGCGTCAGACCCCACATGGCTGAATGACTGGTGTGGACTCTGGCCCTGTGGGGGATGGTCACACCGCAGTGCACCCTCCTCTGTTTCCTCCTCTTTTCGGGGTTTTGGGCACATGTGCACATGAACCCAGAGTGTCTTTCAGGCCATTGGGTCCAGGACTGAGATCACACGGTCGGCCATGTGGGATCCAGCTGCTGTAACCACCATGCCACCAGCTGGCCTGAGACCTTCGTTTTCTGTAATAAACATGCATTGTTTTCATTCATAAAAGTATGACAAAATTGGGCCAGCCATGGTGTACAGGTGGTAGGGGCATTGCTGCATAATGATGGAGTCACATGGAAAGCCCTGAGTTTGAATCCTGGGTTGACCTGAACACACTGGGCACATCCGTGATTCTGGTTGGCTGAAAGACTGGGAGAAAGTGGTGAAGCCAGACCCGGTTAAGGGTACCCCCTCCTTCTCTCTCACTCAGGAAAGAAAGAAACTTAAAAAAATAAAAAAAAGTTGAAAAATTATATGGAGGGACCAGCAGATAGCGTAATGGCTACATTGCTGGACTCCCATGTTGTCAACCACAGTTGGAGTCCTGGACCTGGTGGTTTAAACTCATGCCGGGCGCGTGTGTGTGCGTGCTTAAGATCCCGAGAGGAGAATGGAGGAGAAGGGATTGCTGCATGGCCATCCCCCCTAGGGGGTAATTTCTCGCTTTCTGTCTCTCTGGCTTTCTGGTAAGCTCACGCGCTCTATAGCAAAAACCCCTCCAAAAAAAAAAAAAATGATATGGAGATAATGACCCATGTTTTGCCTACTCATGGGGGTGTTCTGAGGATCATATTTATATATGGAAATGTAAGCAAAATCTCTAACCTTAGGGAAAGGGCCCCAGTCACAACTCTGAGCCCACTGGAAATAGCAACGCTCCATTGTGGGCATGGGGTGGGGGGATGCAGAGGTGGCATAATTGGATCCACACAGATCATGCCAGTCCCTCATATGTGTCTGTGATGCAGGCCGACTGAGACTTGGGGCATAAAGATCCTATTGGGAGTCTTTTTCCTTCTGTCTTAAGAAGTTAATTTTTTTTTTTTTTTTAAGTTTTGCCACTGGGTGTGAGTGCCTGCATGCGAGAGAAAGCACCCCCTGCCTCCCCGTGCTTGGTCACCCTGCAATCCCGTCTCCTCCTTTCTCCTGTCAGGACTTTGGGTATAAATGCGCACGCACCTGGCATATTTTTCAAGCTTCCCAGACTGTGACCTGAACAGTGCGCCGCCAGCTATGTGAGATCCAGTCACTTTAACCACCACACCACTGCACTGGTTGGCCAGAGGAAATTAATTTTTTTAAAGAATTATTTATTTAATTTTATTTATTCATTCATTCATACATTTTAATTTGACCAGAGAGAGAGACAGAGAGAGAGTGAGAAAGCAAGCCACCAGGTCCTGGCACTTGAACCAGGGTCAGCCATGTGGAAGTGTCCAGCACCTCAACCACCACGCCATCTGCTGGCCCCAGGAAATTAATTTTTTAAAAAAGAAACAATCAGGGCAGTTGGCTTGGTGGTGAAGGGCAGAGGTTGGTTCAGGTCCGTGACTGAACGGGAAAATAATAATAATAGGGGGAGGGAAGGGAGGAGGGGGAAAAATACTATACATTTAATTGCCACAAAAATGAAAAGTTTGGGCCGACAGGTGGCGTGGTGTTTAAGGGCACTGGATCCCCACTGACTGTGGTTCGAGTCCCAGACCTGGAGGGTTGTTTCTCACTCTCCCTCATTCTGTCCCTCTCTGGTCAAAATTAAAAAATAAATAAATAAATAAAGTTAAATAAAAAATTACTCTTAAAAAATGAAAAGTTGGGAACCAGCAGTTAGCGTAATGGCTATGTCGCTGGACTCCCACGTAGTCGACTCTGGTTCGTGTCCCGGACCCGGTGGCTTAAAACTCACGCCGGGCGCGTGTGCGTGCGTGCCCAAGATCCCGAGAGGAGAATGGAGGAGAAGGGATTGCAGCGTGACCATCCCCCCTGGGGGGTGATTTCTTGCTTTCTGTCTCTATGTCTCTCTCTCTCTGTCTGGTGAGCGCACGTGCCCTATAGTGAAAACCTCTTCAAAAAAATTAAAAAAAAAAAATTTTTTTTTAAAAAGCAAAGTTATTCGCTGATGATAATGTATAGGATGTCTGTCTTGATTGATATGCCCTGTATTTGTGTTGGGGAAAAAAACCAAAACATGTTTTGTACACTATAAAAAAGTATGATGATTAAATGTAAATAATAAATAAAAATTTAAAATAATAACAAAATTAAATAAATAATTCCTAAAAAACTATGACACACCTTTGCACATCTAGGTTTCTGAGGTATTAAATTTGCAAAATGTTTACACTGAAATAAATACAACGTGGCATCATAACTGCACTTCAAGCTCTTACATGGCAAGCTATTCAACCAACGCCTCCCTTCCCCAACCTTCCCCTCAACCTGATGCTTTCCTTCCCCAAATTGCTTCCCCATCCCCACTTCAGGGAATGGGTCAGCAAGTCCTGCCTTTTGCACTCCAGCTGCTGCCTGCCTCGCCATCTCACCTGGACTCACGAGCCTCCTGACCCACCTGCTCAGCTTACCGGCCATCCATTGTTCAGGCCTTGCAGTGAGCTGCTCAGACTGATCATGTCCCACCGCTTACACATTCCCACTGGCTGCTCTACCCGCAGGGCGAGGTCTGTTTAACTTGGCACACAGCTTTTCAGGGCCTGGACTCTGCCTGTCATTTTAGCCTCTTGGCACTTCCTCCAAATGAAATTGCTGCTTCCTCAAATCGTCCTCTGTTTTCAGGTCCCCAGGCCTTTGCACCAGCTTGGCCTGTCATGCTTGGACTGCTCTTCAACAAGTATTTTCTATGCTTGGACTGGTCTTTAACAAGTATTTATTGAACATATACTAAGTGCCCGAGGATAAAAAGACAGGAGCCGGATCCCAGAGAGGCTGATGGGAGAAGCCAAAATGCGGACATGTCATCGTTAATTATAAGCACACATGGTTCCTAAAGGGCAGTCAAACTTGTCAACCACGGCTCGGCCTCAGAAAATGTGGGACTTGACTTGGGCAAGGGAGGTACTTACAGAGGACTCGAATCCAGGATCTACCAGGGGTACCTACGTGACTGTGACTTCGGGCAGTCGACTACCGGAGTTTCCAGCTCCGTGTAATGGAGGTAATGCCAGCTCCGTAAGATTTCGGGGAGGATTTAACATGGCATACATGTAATCACGCGGTCTCCGCGGGGCCCCTCCCCCAGGGCGCCGAGGGTGCGCGGGCGCAGGGGCCCCGCCGACCCCGAGGCTGCGGGCGCGAAGGTGCGCGCCTACCTGCCTGGCAGTCAGCCCGCCGGGCCCAGCCGGGACCGCAGCCGCAGGGGGGCGGGGCGGGGGGCGCCGGACGCAGCAAGAGGGGGGCAGCGCTCCGCCCCGTCTCTCCACTTCGGGGGCAGCCCCCCTCGCTCGTTCCCGCCCCCGTCTCGAATCGCTGGGGGGGGGGGGGTGGCCCGCGGGGCGGGGCCGTGACCCATTCATGCCGGGAATCGGATCCAGATGTTCTCGTGGCGCGTGCAGCTGCATCTTTGCCTTTTTTGGCAAAAAACGTGCGGCCGCGAGCGGATCCCGGGCCGCCCCCGCTAATCCTTGCAAAGAGGGGGGAAAAGGGCTGAGGGGATCAGAACCAGGCGCTTACTCTGCGGGATTCAGGCAGTTCTGTGGGGAGTGGGAGGGCAGGGGGTGGGTACCAGACCAGGGAACCTCGCCCCCCCTTCCGCCTGAAACCTCCCCAGACTCCTCCCTTCCCCACAGGGAGAAAGCCCTCCACCAGCAGGGGGGAGGCAGGCCAAGCTGGAGAGGACAGTAGCTGCTCATGCGGGGATCCCCTTCCTGGGGAGGGGTTTCCCTGGCCAAGGCCTCCTCCCACCCCGGGCCCGCATGGCAGGCATGGCAGTGCTCAGGAAGAGCCTCAGCTTCTGGGTCTGAGAAGGACTCATCCTTCCCCCTCCCCGGACAAACAGGCAGTCGCCTGGGCTTCCTGACACTGCTTTATTGCAGAATCTGAAAGGTGAGCCAGCCCCACCCCTCTGCCCATCTCCGGGCAAATTGGAGCTGAAATAAAACGACACTCTCCGGACACAGGCTGGACACATTCTATACCTAGGACCCTAACCAGCAAGCCCCAGATCTGCTGTCAGGGACAGCCCCAGCCCTGGGGACAAGAATGGGACAGCCCCAGCCCTGGGGACAAGAATGGGATGGGGGGGGTCAAGCCCACGCAGAGTCCGCTTGTGAGAACTCTCAGGCATCCACAGGAGACCTAAGCTAAGGGGGCCTAGGTCCCAGAGTCCAGGTTTGGAGGGCTGGGGTCTGGAGCCCTAGCTGGGGAGGGGACTTGGTCTGGGAACCCAGACTGAGTTCGGGAGCCCAGATTTGGGAGCCTGGGTCCAGGAGTACCAGTTTGAGGATGTTGGAGCTGGGAGCCCAAATCCTGGAGCCCAGGGGGAGCCCCGTCTGGGGGAGGGGCTGGGTCTCAGAGGTGGCTTTGGAGAGGAGCTGCGTCCTGGAGCCTGGCTCAGGGCCCTGCCTGGCTGCAGCCCTGGCACAGCACTTGGTCTCCGTCCGGCACGAAGCCTTGGCCCACCAGGGAGGTGGAGCAGCGGGCACAGGAGAAGCAGCTGTGGTGCCAGTGCCGGTCTTCGAAGGACACATACTTGCCGCCGCCGAGTCCTAGAGGGAGGCTGAGGTTAGTGCTGCAGACCTGGGGCTGTCCTGACCCTCGGCCTCACCCCCGACATTCCACTCCCTTGCCTACACCCTGTCCCTCCGTCCTTTGACCCTTGTCCCACCTACGATGGGGCGCTTGCAGCTGCTGCACTTAGGTGCAAAGAGTTCTCCAAAGCAGGCCACGCAGTAGGGATCCTCATCCTTGGAGGTGAACTGCTGCCCGGCCAGGGGTGTCTGGCACCCGGTGCAGACCAGGCATTCTCGATGCCAGGGCTGGTCGCGGTATGTTACTCCACCCTGTGTCAGCGTCTGTGGGAGCAGCATCCGTCAGCGGGCTTGGAGTGGCAGTGAGGATCCCACCCACAGCAGGCCATCCTGGCCCCCACCCGCTGGCCCAGCCCCCACCTTGCTGCAGCGGGCACAGCGAGGAGCGAACTTGTTCTCGTAGCAGGGCACGCAGTAGTGAGCACCCTTGTCGGGCACAAAGGAGCGGGAGCCCAGCGGCTGCTCACAGCCGCTGCACAGGAAGCAGTGCTCATGCCAAGTTTGGCCTCCGTACTCCAGCTTCCGGGACCCTGTGGAGAACAGGGGTTCCACTCAGAGGCTGGGTCCCATGCTCCTGAAGGCCACCCTCTCCTACTACTCCAGGAGGGTCCCCACTGCCTGAGCAGTGTGTGACCATGCACATGCAGCACCCCGCCACATGCTCTCCTGTCCCCAAACACTGGGTGTGAAGGTCCCCAAAACCAGGCATGAGGGGTCTGGCTCTTGTTAAGCTCCCCATATGTCCCAGATACGATGATCTCAGCACACGTCAAGCTTCCGTGTAACAGGCATGAAATCTCTGTTGGTGCTAAGCCTTTAAAGACCAGACATGATGGTTTTCTCACATACACAAGATCTCACATATACTAGGCAAGTCTCTGCCCACAAGGTTCTACTGCCCTGGGCACGGGAGGTTCAGTACATACTAAGCTCTTGCATATCTTGGGATGTCATTCTCTACACATGCTGTCCTCGCTTACCTATTGGGCATGCCAGTCCTCTTTATCTGTCTCCACACACTAAGCCTTCCAGGTGCACCACGCTTCACAGTCTCAGCACACCCTTAGCTCCCACATGAACCAAACATGCAGGTCTTCACAAATGCTGAGGCGCCAGATGTGCATGATGTGTGTCAGTCTGCACACACATGTAAGCCCCCGGGTGTATGCCAGGCGTGCCGGTCCAGCATACACTGAGCGCTCAGGAATATTACCAGCTGTCCTTTTCTGCACACATGAAACTTTCACGTGTACACCTATTGTGCCACTCCCTGTGCATGCTAAGCTCCTAGGACACAGGCATGACAAATCCCGCAGACACCAAACTTCCAGGAGCATGCTGTGTGCGCGGGTCTTTGCACATGAAGTCTCCATGTATGGATCGGGCCACACGGCCCCCACGTGAGGAGCCCGGAGGACGTACCAGGCATGACGGTCTCCCCACAGGCAGAGCACTGGGAGGAGAAGGCGCTGCAGTAGCAGTCGTTGCAGAGCAGCTCGCTGTCCTGGCAGGTGAAGGGCTCGTCAGCTAGCGAGCGCTGGCAGCGGCAGCAGCGGAAGCAGCCCTCGTGGAAGTGGCGGTCTTCATAGAACAGCTCCTGTGAGGAGCACAGCAAAGGCACTGGCTCGTGGCCTGGTGGATCCATCCCTTGGAGCCTTCCCACCGGCCTCCACCCACACCCTGCTCTGCCTGTCCCGGTCCTTACCCTCGAGTCATGCCCGATAAGCTGCTGGCACTCAGCACAGGTGTTGGCAAAGGTGTTGTCATAGCAGGGCACGCAGTAGGGGCCACTGTCTGTCTGGATGTACTTGCGGCCATACAGGGACTCGCTGCATTTTGCACAGTCGAAGGCCTCACTCATGGCGACCTGAGGGAGCCCTGTGGGGAGTACGGGTGGGCCAGGGGTCACCGGAGGGGCTATGGCCGAGCCCCTGGCGAGAGCCTTTCCAGTTCAAGAAGGAGCAAGAGACCAGGCATAGAAAAGCAGGTGGGGGTGGGGAGGAGTGTGTCGGAACCCAGGCGTCCTGCACGTTTATTTCTCTATTTCTGTTGTAGCAGTGGGGGTGGGAGGGGGGTCAGGGGGAAAAATCAGGAAGCAGAAGTTGTTTTCTTATCTAAGCCCTGGAAGATCTGGGGGAGGGGGCTTTTCCTGGGTCAGTGACTCATTTCCTGCCTCAGTCTGAGTTTAGCCTCCACTGTCCCCAGGATGGCAGGGAGTCACCCCTCCCTGCCCCATATGAACAGCACTCCCAACCCTCTTCTGCCTCCCAGGAAAGGACCCTAGGGATGTGGATACAGGAACCTTTACCCAGAGCTCAGAGCAGGAGTCAGGAGCTGCGGGTGGGAATGGGCTGCTCCTGCCCTGCCTGATGCAGGGACCATGGAACCGTAGGACGATGCCAGATGGATGGATAGATGGTGGAGAGGGCCAGTGTGGGGAGTGGGGCCTCCCCTCAGGAGAATCGGCCAGACCACAAGCCCTCCAAAGGCTCAGCCTCGGTTCGGACAGGAAGGAAATCCTGCAAGCTGGACACAGCCAGCTGCCCAGCTGGACCCTCTGTCCTTGGCCCCTCCCACTTCACTCCTGCTGTGTCTCTGCTCACACCAGCCTGGGCAGCCTTGGCCTGCAACATCTGCAGCAGCTGTGGCAGCACAGATGGCCAGATGTCAGGTTTTGCCAACAACAGGGGAGAGAAAAGGAAAGGAGGATGCCTGGGGAGGTGGAGGGCAGCTGGACATGGACAAGCGAGCGAGTGTGCCCCTGCCACCTCCCAGCAGCCTGGCAGAACCCGGGGTCTTCCCATCCTCTGGATCACCGCTCCTCCCCGTCCTCCCCAACCCGGGCGGAGACAGCCTCTCCCCACCTTTCCTGATTGCTCAGGGTTTGGAGCACGGGGAGTAGAGGTGAGCCAGCAGGCGCCACTGAGGACATTTTCTCTGCAGTAAGGCCCTGTGTCACGAGGGGGGTAGCCCTCAGAGCTGTTGCTGCAGACACCCAGCCCCCCATCAAACCTCAGACACTTTCCATTTTCTCAGGAACAAAGCATGTTTGCGGGATGAGGTCATCCACACAGCTGCCTCTGGAACAGGAGGTGGGGAGTGGGGGGAGAGGGAAGTGGGGTCCCCATTCCCTTCTGCCGCCCCTCATTTCAGTGTCTAGCCGGAGCTCCCCACCGCTGGTCTTCTCCACCATGAAGCCTGCTAAGCGGTGGGTTCCCAGGGTGGTGGGAGGAATCGCCAGGACCCCTAGGAAGGGGGTGTTCTCAGTTGCCTGTGAACCTGGGGAGGCTGTGGAGCACGCACAGAGGAACCCACCACCACTCCTCTGTACTGGGCCAGTCCCCTGGGCCTGCCTGGGCTCAGGTTGAAAGAAAAGTATCCTTTATTCAGCCACCCCAATGGGAAAAGCAAGCATTACTCTGGCCTGCAGTTCTGACTCAGAGAGCCAGTAAGACGCCCTGAGCCTGGAGGGCCTGATTCTACTGAGAGGGCAGTCTGCAGCCTGCCCTGGGGGACGCCCGGCTCACACCCCAGGCCAAGGCTTGAGGCCACAGGAGCTGGGGTCTTCAATGAGGGCACTCCTGGGGTATAGCTTTCCACTGCAGGGTGGAGGGTACCCATCCTCCTTAGTCCCCTCCTTGCCACTCAGGCCGGGGTTTCCTCTGGCCCAACATCTGAAGAGCTCCTGGGCGAGCAGCCACTGGGCAGCGGGGGGCCACACAGGTGGAGCGTGGCCATGTGTCCGGGAATGCCTGGGCCTTTTCCTTCCTTCCTGGCTTGGCCCTTAGCAGCTGCCACCTTTCCAGGTCCAGGCTAGCCCTGGGTCCGCCCCCTGGGAGGCAGTCACCACTTGGAGACATAGGCACCCCAAACAGGGCATGGGTGTGGCTTCCAGTTCCTTCCCAGAATCCCCAATCCCCTAGTCTCTCCAGCTGGGCTCTGGTGAGGACAGAGTGAAGGGCACCATCCAGGCCCACCTGTCCCTGCCCATTCCCCTCCTGCCCCTCTTCCCTGGCAAGGCTGCAAGACTGGAGGGACTGGAGGGAACCAGTCTGCTCCCTTCCAGTTGGCAGGGGTACAGGGGAGACTGCTTGGTCTGCCAGATGGCTCTCAGCTCCTGTCTCCCTCCACACTCCACAGCCCTATACCTGACCTAGAAACACACACACACACACACACACACACACACACGGCACCTCCCAGAGAACCTACTGGAGCTCACAATGGCTGGCTCTGGCTGTGGTATGTGGTGGTGAGCTGCAAAACACAAACCTGGGTTTGAGTCCTGGCTCCTTCACTTACTAGCTGGGTGACCTTGGGCAAGTCATTTAAACTCCCCGGCCCCTTTTCCCATTTGGTTAACTGAGATAATATGACCTCCTAGCTTCCAGGCAGGGTTGTCAGGCGTCACTGTGAGGATTCTTGGAAAGCACTGGCAGATCAGGAGTACTCAGTAAATGGTAGCTAGCAGTATTTTCACTGTTGGCCCCTCACCATGCTGGGGGGTCGGACACAGTTTCTCAGGCAACCTTGGGTCAAGGAGCTGGCCTGAGATCTACTGGGACGTTCTCAGTGTACACTGAAAATAGGAGGACCCGGGCCCCCGGGACTGCCGAGGAGACTGGAGGGCAGCGGCGGTTCTAGCCCAGACAGCCTTGTCGCAACGAGTGTAACTCTGGAAGCCTTCGTAGCTGCACAGGTGAGCATGCCTGTGGGCTGCTCGGCCTCTCACAAAGCATGGTGCTCCCCGCGTCATTGTGTCACGGATGCTCACGAAAACCAGGCAGGACACAGTATCATCCATTCTGCAGAAAGCTGAGCACCAGGAGTCCAGGGCAGGGGCCTGCCCAGGATCACTCAGGAATTAAAGCCCAGCTCCTCTGCCTCCCAGCCTGGCTCTTTCCTGTTTCCTTCTCCCTAGAAATGCAGCGGGCTGGAGGAGGTGTGGGGAGTCAGCTTTTTTAGACAGAGTCTTGCCATGTTGTGACCCTCCTGACCACTTCTAAGGTGGGTCAGGAACCTAATTCGGCCCCCCATGTGGCTTCAGCCTGCCGGGAGGTGCAATCAGGGTGCACTACCTGGGCTGTGGTCGGTGGTCAGCTTAAGGCAGGGGGATGGGGATGCACAGGGCCCTGGCTCCTGTCCCCAGTGGTCAGCGCAGCAGCTGGAGGGCACCCAGAAGCCTTTCCAACTACTCATGCCAACCTTTTGTGTGCCCCCACCCCAGTCCAGGAGGACCCTGGCCAGGCCCTACAGTTGTGGGTCAGACCAGGGCAGAATCTCCCCTCCCACTCTCAGGAGTTGACAGAGACTTACCGGGAGAGAACGGAGGCCCCTACTCCCACCCTCTGCCAGCAGGCGCCAACCCCAAACTCTCTGCTTTCCTCCTGTCCTCCCTTGTGGGGTCAGGAAACCAGAGCAGTTTAGGGAGAGAGGTGGGGAGCAGGATCCAGCAGCTGCTCTCAGAAGAGGAGAGGAACAGTTCATTCACCCCGGCCCCCAGGGCTAAAAAAGCGGCCAAGATTTGAAGTTAAAAATAAGTTGGGGCTGTCTTGGTGGCTGTGCATGGGGTTCCTTCCCCACTGGAGGACAGCCCAGGCCCTCTGCCTCTTGAGGAGGGGTGGCTCAGGGTCTCTTTCCCCGAGGCCTGCCTCCCAGCCTTCCGGGCCTGGGTCTCTCTCGCAGGCTGTCACAGCACCAGGCCTCTCTGCCTCCCGATCTCAGGGCTGCTGGCTGGCTGGCTCCCCTGCACCTCTGTGTCTGGGCACACTTCAGCCGTCTCTAAGCTTTGGGCCTCGCTGCACCGCTGACTGGCCGTCTCCTGGCGGGCCGTTCCCTCTGGGGACCCTGCCTCAGTTCCCCAGTCTTGTCGCTCAGTTCAGCGTCTCTAGGCAGTTGGAAGTCTCTGCTTCCACCCACCCCCTTCTTCTGTCTCTGCACCCTAGCCTGTCTCTCTAGTCTCTAAAGGCCTAAGGAAACGTAAGCTCCAGGGCCCCTCCAGGGCCCCGCCAAGGCCCTGGGAGGGACTCTAGCAACGTGTTCACGGGGGTCGTCTATGGCGAAGCCGGGCTCGGCGCTCTGGCTCGGGTGTGTCGCTCGGGCAGCCCGCACGTCCAGTGTCCGTCCTGCTTCAGTGCCCACGGTAGCCTGCTGGCGCTCACGTCCCTGCCTGTCCCGGGCTCTCGCCCCTGGGCTTTCTGGGCGCCTCAGTTTCTCCAATCCTCCGGGCCTCTCCCGGCTTTGCTAACCCCAGCTTGCCCCCCCCCCCCAACCTCGCGGCGGCCCCCGCCCCGCCGGGCGGCCCGGAGCGGAGCAGTCCAGCGGGCGGGCGCTCTCCCGGACCCGGCGTGCCGCGGGCGCCGGCGGGAGCCGGGCGGGAGCCGCGCTGCGCTCAGCCCTCGGCGGGCCTCTGCTTCTCGGCGCGGGCCGGGGCCGGCGGCCGAGCTGGGGCCGGGGTCGGGGGCGCTCACCTCCAAGCGGCGGCAGGCGCGGGCGTGCGCGGCGCGGGTGGGGCCGGGAGCAGGGCGGCGCGTCCCTCGGCAGCTCCTACCTGCGGGCCGGGCCGAGCCGCGCGGGGGCCGAGCGAGCTGCCGGCGACGCTGCTGGCTGCAGACCGACTGTGTGGGCGAGTGGGAGAGCGGCCCAAGCCTCGCCGAGGAAGTGCGCGCCGGCCCGCCCCGCCCGGACCCCGCCCCCGGCCCCCCAGCCCCGGGCGGGGGCCAGACCCCGCCCCCACCTCCCGGTGCGGCTGCAGCTCGCCCCAGCCCCCCGCCGCCCGCCGGGCCCGACCTGGCTTTCCTAACCTTGCGGGAGCCCGGGACCCCGCCCCTGCCCGCTCCCGGCAGCCTCGTCCCCCGCCCCCACTGCTAGTGGGGGCGAATGCTCTAGGGAATCCCAGCAAGGGGAGCGGGACCCGGCACCAGGTGCCACTTGGGGGCCCTCCTAGTGCTACCCCCACCCCCAGTGTACCTCCCGGGGTCACTCAGTCTGAGTTAGTGAAGACTACCCAGCCTGGGGTGAGGAGGGCGGTTAGGACTCTCAGGTCGTGGCCCTGTCGGCGGGGATCTATGCGTTTTCTGAAAACGTGGAGTAAAGAGAGGACCCTCCCCACCACCGGGCCTTGACCTTCCAGGGGACTTCTTTATTCCACAACTCCGAGGGGCTTGAGGGGCGCAAGTCAAGTAACAGCCTCCCCACCTCCAGCCGCATCCAGACACGGAGAGGCCCTCGATTTCCACCACGCACAGAAATAGTTTTAACCTTTGAGGCCCGGGGGGGACCCTAATCCTGGCCCGGTGCTCTTCGGGCTTCTCAGGGAGGGGTGAGGAGTGCGAGTGGATGGGGCACTGCTACAGGGGTAGTGGCGAGTGGATGGGGCACTGCAGGGGTGGGGGCAGAGAGGGGAGGGAACTTCTGCAGTTTCTGACCCTCTGGCTTCCTCCCTGTGCACGGGAGGGAGGACTGGCGGTGCCTGTCAGGGACAGAGGCCCCTCCAGGTCCTTGAGGCCATCCCCCCTGGGATCCTTTGGCTTGTCACTAGGAATAAATAGCCCCTGGGTCTGGAAGGAGGGGGAGAAAGGGAGGGAGGGAGGGAGGAGGCTCTACTGTGCTGTTTGCAAAACAAGACAACAAACCAGCCTGGAAATAACCTCAGCTTCTAGAGTGAAGGCTCAGGTGTCCTGGAGGCTGCCCTACACTCCGCAGGCCTGGTCTAGCCAACTTCTCACAGCAGGGCCAGGACTCCTGAGGACCCTCCCACCCACCTCCTCTCTGCACCCTATGCCTGAATTCCTGGGGCGTTGAAGTCAGCCATCTGGGATCCAGCCTCCCTAACCACCCTCCTACCAGCTACCTTTCTTTCCCACTCTAGTCCCTTTTAAAGTTATTTGTATTTTATTTTTTGCTGTAGGGCATCTGCACTCACCAGAGACAGACAGAGGGAAAGTGAGAAATCATCCCTGTGGGAAATGGCCACACCCTAGCCCCTTCTCCCCTATTCTCTTGGGATTTGGGACATGCACACACATGCACCTGGTGTTATTTCTCAAGCTGCCTTACCCAGGACTCAGATAGCACCGTCGGCCATGTGGAATTCAGCTTAACCACCATGCCGCCTGCTGACCCCAGGCTTTCTTTCGACATTGAATAGTAGTTTCTTTATTAGCCTTGGGCCTAAACTGTGAGAGCTGTGAGGGAGGGCCGAGGTCTAGTGTGTTCACCAGTGCATTCCCGGGAGTCCCTCTGAGGTCTGGTGCACAGTGGTATCTGATGAATAAATGGCAGGAGTGCTTCAGATTGCACCCCTTGCCCCAATCTGGACCACAGGCACTTGCTATCAGGAGTCCGGGAAGTAGCCAGGCGTGGGCCCTTTGTCTGGGATTTGTCTTGCTGGTATAGAGGACTCCCAGCTCTGGGGAGGACAGGAAGACCACTCTGTCTGGTTGGAGTAGACAGTGAGAGAGGTCTGCTCTGGGATACAGAAAGGGAGGGGTTGTGAGTTCTTTACTCAGAGCTTCAAATCTCTGCTGAATACTCTTTTTCCTTTTCTTTTTCTTTTTTTTTTTCTTTTCTTTTTTTTTTTTTTTTTTTTTTTTTTGAGAGGTTTTTGCTGTAGGGCGAGGTGCTCGCCAGAAAGACAGGGACAGAGAGACAGAAAGCGAGAAATCACCCCCCAGGGGGATGGCCATGCTGCAATCCCTTCTCCTCCATTCTCCTCTTGGGATCTTGGGCACGCACGCACACGCGCTGGCGTGAGTTTAAACCACCAGGTCCGGGATGAGAACCGCAGTCAACTACATTGGAGTCCAGCGACATAGCCCTTACGCTAACTGCTAGCCTCAATACTCTTTTTTTCCTTTTAAAGAATTATTTATTTAGGATTAGCAGGTGGAGTAATGGTTATGTCTCTGGACTTTCGTGTAGTTGACCGCAGTTCAAGTCTTGGACCCGGTGGCTTAAATGCATGTCAGGTGCGTGTGTGTGTGTGCCCAAAATCTCTAGAAGAGAATGGAGGAGAAGGGGTTGCGGTGTGGCCTTCACCCCTGGAGGGTAATTTCTCAGTTTCTGTCTCTCTGTCTCTCCAGAGAGTACATATGCCCTACAACAAAAAAACTCTCTAAAAAAAAGAATTATTTATTTAATTTTATTTATTACTATTATTATTATTTTTAAATTTGATGAGAGAGAGAGACAGAAAGAGAGAGGGGGAGGGACCAGAAATTGGCATAATGGCTATGTCACTGGACTCCCATGTAGTTGACCACGGTTAGAGTCCCGGACCTGGTGGCTTAAACTTATGCCGGTCACATGTGCGTGCATGCCCAAGATCCCGAGAGGAGAATGGAGGAGAAGGGATTGCGGCGTGGCCATTCCCCCTGGGGGGTGATTTCTCACTTTCTGTGTCTCTGTCTCTCTCTATCTTTCTGGCGAGCACACACGCCCTGTAGCAAAAACCTCTCCCCCCAAAAAATAAAAAATAAAAAAGAGGGAGGGTGGAGTGAAAAGGCAAGCTACCAGGTCCAGGACTCAAACCGCAGTCAGCCACACTGGAGTCCGGTGTCTTAACCACCACAAGCTACCAGGTCCAGGACTCAAACCGCAGTCAGCCACACTGGAGTCCGGTGTCTTAACCACCACACCACCTGTGGTACCACTACTGAATAGTCTTTTTCTTTTTTTAAATAATTATTTTATTTTATTTTATTTATTCATTTATTTTTTAATTTGACCAGAGAGAGACAAACATTGAGAGTGAGAGAGAGAGGAAGCGAGAAAGCAAGCTACCAGATTCAGGACTCGAACCCTGGTCGGCCATGTGGAAGTGTCTAGCATCTTAACCACCACACTACCTGCTGGTCCCCACTACTGAATAGCTTTTTTTTTTTGAGAGGTTTTTGGTATAGGGCACTTGCGCTCGCCAGAAAGACAGAGAGACAGAGAGACAGAAAGCGAGAAATCACCCCCTAGGGGGGATGGCCACGCCCCAATTCCTTCTCCTCCATTCTCCTCTCGGGATCTTGGGCATGCATGCACGTGCGCCCGGCGTGAGCTTAAGCCACCGGGTCCGGGACTTGAACTGCAGTCGACTACATGGGAGTCCAGCGACATAGTCATTACGCTAACTGCTGGTCCCTACTGAATAGTCTTTTTTTTTTTTTTGGAGAGGTTTTTTTGCTATAGGGCGCATGCGCTCGCCAGACTGACAGAGAGAGACATAGAGACAGAAAGCGAGAAATCACCCCCCAGGGGGGATGGTCACACCGCAATCCCTTCTCCTCCATTCTCCTCTCAGGATCTTGGGCACGCACGCACACGTGCCCGGCGTGAGTTGTAAGCCACCGGGTCTGAGACGCGAACCGCGGTCGACTACATGGGAGTCCAGTGACATAGCCATTACCCTAACTGCTGGTTCCCCCTACTGAATAGTCTTAATGAGAGCCAGTAGTGCCTGAATTCTTGCTCTGCTTCAGTTTCTGAACACTTTACAAGTGGGTACATCAACACATTTGATTACCCCAATGACTTGTGTATATTTTTATCCCCATTTTAAAGATGAGAAAATGAAGGCACACAGAGATTAAGGAACCTGCAAGGGTGACACAGCTGACAGTGGCAAAGCTGTGCGTTATGTCTAGACAGTCAACACTCCTTATGCCAAAATACGTGCAACCATTAGTCTCTACGCCATCCGTAGTCGTGTAACCTCTGTAAGCCTCCGTCTCCTGATCTGTTAAGAGTGGTTGACACTGGCCAGCCTGTAGCCTAGTGGCTAAGGGAACTCAATCTCACAGCTGACTGCAGCTTGAGTCCCAGTCCTGGGGCTTGAAAAAGACACTGGGCTCTTGTATGTGTGTGGCCAAAGTCCTGACAGGAAGAGAAACGGAGAAGGGATTGTGGGATGACCATACCCCAATAGGGGGTACGTTCTCCCTCTCCTTCTCTGTTTCTCTGTCTCTCTCTGGCAAGTGCACATCCCTTTGGCAGTTAAGAAAACAGAAAAAAAAAAAAAGAGTGAGTGACTGTTTCATAGCGTTATTGTGAGGATTGGATGAGAGCAGTAGTAGGCCTTCAGTATGTGGGGACATCCCTCCGCTTGTCCTTTCACCGTGAATGTCAAAATTCTCCAGCTTGGATTTACGGTCTGGCGGCCAGAGAAAGTTCGGAGATCTCTGACTTGGGCCATCCTGGAGGAGGGAGACTGGTCTAGGGCAGGGGGCTGTGTTCTTTGCCCTCTCCATTTCTCACCCCCAGGAGGTTCACATTTCCCTGCTCACTCTTTCCATTGGCCCAGGAGGACATCCCCCAGGGAGTTCTAGAGATCCACTGCCTGGACTCCCTGTCCCCGTTCCTTGTCTGTCCTCCCCTCCTCCCTGGGAAACAGGTGTGTCTGAGCTGGCGCTGGAAGCAGAGGCCTAGTGCTGGACAACTAGCCTTCGACGAATGGGACCTGGTTGCCCCTTTACTCACCAAGAGGCCCCCACGCACCCCATTTTCTCTCTTGCTCAGGGTCCCCCAGGTGTTCTCTCACCTTGCAAGGGTTTACAAAGGGAAGGCCTGGGTGACTTCTGACAGGCCTCATGGTTTCCTCTGGGTGCTGAATCACTCCTGTAAGCCTGTAACCGCATGTCCTCCTTCCCCTCGTGAGAAATCCTTCCTTCTTTGGATGTATTGCTCACTCTCACCCACTGCGTTGCCTAGAGCCCTTGTGAGCCTTTAGGTTCAGCAGACACCCTCTTTCAAATTGCTCAGAAACTTTCCTTATGACCCCAAGCCCGGCAATGGATTTGTGGGCAGAGAGGGTGAAATGAGTGACTTTCCCAAAGCGCGAGTGGGGAGTGGGAGCAGAGGGAGAACCAGTCAGTTAAATGCTAACTATGTGCAGGGTGCTGTGCTGAGTGCTAGTCCTTATCTCCTTCAGTCCTCACGAAACCCATGCAAGGTGGTCATTATCTTTTTAAAGAATGATTTTACTTAACTTTATTTATTATTATTATTTTTCAGTTCGATCAGAGATAAACAGAGAGAGAGGGAAAGTTGTTCCGACCCGGGGGACAGTTAAACAGGTTTCCTGAGGGAAGGAGTGAGAGATGGGACAAACGACACAGTGTTACAACACGGAGACGACGCAGTGTTACAACTCTTCAGGGTCGTCTGTTTATTATGGGCAGCACAGAGACGATGCAGTGTCATAGCTTTTCAGGGTCATCCAGCGATGACACAGTGTCACAGCTCTTCAGGGTCTTCAGGGTCGTCTGGCGATTGTGGGCCAGGGATCGTGGTTATATACATGCTGGTGGGCAGTGATTGGTTGTCCTATATGCTAATGAAGGATTGTAGAAGGTGGGTTATGATTGGTTGCTTTTGTGGACCAATCATGAGGTCATGATATCATGGATATGCAAATCTGAGGGATTCTAAGCTCACCGATTTGCTATGGGAAGTGGCCAATCAGAGTATGGTTTCTAGGTGAGGTTTTGAAGGGGAGCCAATCATGGCCTTTGGCATTGTGTAATTGTTTGCTCTCTGAGAAACCGAAACCTAAGGGTGATATTCGCTGGTGCGTAGCCTCCCACAGAAAGTGAGAAAGCAAGCTGCCAGGTCCAGGACTTGAACTGCAGTCGGCCATGTGGGAGTCCAGTGCCCTTAACCACCACGCCACCTAGTGACCCCAACAAGGTGGTTATTATTATCCCCCTTTTGTAGAGTAAGACTTGAGACTCTGACAATGTGTCCCCAAATCACAGGCCAATAGGTGGCAGAGGTACAATTCAGCTCTGGGACTGATGCCAGGATCCCATTCCAGGGCACAGGGCTTGCTGGTCACTCAGTGTGTTCTTCAGGGGAAGAGACAGGAGTAGCTGTGGCTGCCACCTGACTACTTTGTCTGATGACTGGGCCTTTTTTCCCCTTAGGTTTTTACCATAGGGTATGTGTATTTGCCAGAGAGACAAAGAGAAGGAAAGTGAGAAATCCCCAGGGGAGATGGCCATACCACAATCCCTTCTCCTCCATTCTTCCACAGACCCTTCTCCTCCATTCTCTTCCTGGGATTTTGGGCATGCACACACACATGCCTAGCATGATTTTCAAGTTGCCAGGTCTGGGACTCAAACCATGGTCAGCCATGTGGTAATCCAGTGCCTTAACCACTATGCCACAGGCTGGCCCTTATAGTTGGGTTTCTTGGAAAAGTGGGTGTGGGCCAGATCACAAAGAGCCTTGCCTTTCAGCCGGAGGTGACAGATGCCATGGAATTATGTTAATGTATGTGGCCCTAGTTGAGCAAGACTCAAACACATAATTTCAGTTTTTTTGTGTCCATTCTTCAACTGGACTGAGAACTGAGGGAGTTGAGGAGAGGATTTCTCCTGAAATCTCCAACTGGAGGGGTAACCCCTGTCATGAGAAATTGGTGCAATTATAGAACCCACTGAAAGTCAGTGTCAGCGGGGAAAAAAAAAGTCTCTGGAGTGCTCTACCATGCCCCATCCTCAGTCTAGGAGAATCAGATTTGATAATAATAAAAACAACAGCATTAGCTCCATTTTATTGTGAACTTGCTAAGGGATGAACTGGACTAATTTTAAGCATATTATCATTTAACCTTTACAACAATCCTGGGGGTATAGTATTATTATTACCTCCATTTTACAGATGGGGAGACAGAGGTTCAGCAAAGCAAATTTTGCCTTGGCTGGCAGCAGAGTTAGAATGAGAACATATCTGGGGCCAGCAGGTTGCGTGGACTCCCACATGGCTAACTGGGGTTCGAGTCCCAGACCTGACAGCTTGCTTTCTCACTTTTCTTCTGTCTCTTTTTGGTCAACTTAAAAAAAAGAAAAGAAAAGAAAAAGAAGAATCAGAACATACCTGCCTGGTTCATGATCCTGACTATTTCACTGTATTGCCTCTGACACTTATGCTGTTGGCCCACCCATTCCCTTAGGGGTGTGAAGGACTTGGAATTTTATAATTGCTGCCATTAGGTAATTCTCTTCTACAATGCTTACAGATATGACTCCTCAATTCAACTGTGAACCCTCAACAGTCCTGTGAGGTAAGAGGTGCATGCTGTTATTACCTTCATTTTTATGGGTGAGAAAAACGATGCTCATTAAAATCAAGAAAACTGGCAAGTGTCACACACAGCCAGTAAGTAAGCAGCAGAGCCAGATATGACTTCAAGGTCTCTTTTCTCTCTATAGACTGCTCTTTCAGGTATATTGCTGGGGACCAAACGATGGCTTCCCTCCATCCTTCCAGGTACCTTGTCTGAATTAAGTTGACATAAAACAGGTGAGCAGGAGAAAAAACATATTTAATTACGTAAGTAACCATGGGAGTCCACAAATATGAGACTTGAAGAAGTGTCAGAAGATTGAAGCTCTAGAAAAGAACTGAGGTTTGGGGTTTCTGGGGTCTGGTGGCAACACTAGGCATAGCAGGGTGAAGGAAATAAATTTATGATGAACAGTTTGTTTTGTTATACAGATAAAGTCATTCAGGCCATAAAACTTAGAGCAGCTAACATCCTGACATACTTATTTAAGTAGATTTCCTTACAGAAGATAATTTATTTTACAAGCTAGCTTTGCAGAGCCACTCCTGAGTATGCAGTTTCTCAGAGTAACCAGCTGAAAATATGCTAAAGAGTAATTTGGGGTGATGTATTTTGGTCTTCCTTTGAGGTGATGTGTCCCCAACCCCAACATGAAAATACACAGAGTTGGGACCAGCAGTTGGCATAATGGCTATGTCGCTGGACTCCCATGTAGTTGATTGCACAGGCCAAGTGCATGTGCGTGCGTGCCCAAGATCGAAAGGAGAATGGAGGAGAAGGGATTAAGGCGTGGCCATCCCCCCTGGGGGGTGATTTCTCTCTGTCTCTCCGGGGAGCACACAGCCCTATAGCAAAAGCCTCAACAACAACAACAACAACAAACAAAATACACAGGGTTCCTAGCTTTAAATGTATAACTGCTACTAGCTTTAAATGTATAATGCAAAGGGGAGTCAAGCTGTAGGTGACCGAATTTGCGTGCACATCAAATGCGTGCACATCAAACGCAGCTCAGCCGGAGGGCAGTGCCAGCCACGTGTTCCCAGGTGCTCATGCGCAAAGGCGAGCTTTCCATACGCATGGACAGACTCTGGCCAATAAGAATTGGCTCTTGTCACGTGACTAGGCCTAGGAAACTACACTTCCCAGAAGAGCTTGCGGTGGCCACCTTTGTGGGAAAACGTATTTCCGGCAAAGGAAGCTCTGGATAGGCTGCATAGAAGAGGGGGCGGTTCTAAGCGTCTGGCAGCTGGGCCTATTTCCGTTAGGATCAGCGGAGGCGGCGGCTGCGGCAGTGAGGAACCAGCAGTGTTTGCTGAGCTTCTGCGTAGACATGGCGGCGGCTTTTCGGAAGGCGGCTAAGTCCCGGCAGCGGGAACACCGAGAGCGAAGCCAGGTAGGACCGCACGTGCCTCTACAATGCTGCCCCATAGCCCCATGTGCGGCTCTCACAGCAGCCCCCTAGCCATTCCCAGGTCCCGGTCCCGGCGGTACGTAGAGGCAGGATGTAAATTTACGCAAATATATGCTAATGACGCCGGCGTGCCTGGGGCGGTGTGGGGTGGGTGGGTCTCTGGGAAGAGCGCGCTGCCCCGGGTCCTTGCGGGGTGGGTCGACTCACTCTGCCAGGTTTCTGTGCGGTGACTGAGTGAGGTATGTGTCCAGTGCCCGGCTTTCCCTGAGGAGCTTGAGTCAAATCTCGCACAGGCCACAAGTGCCCGGCTGGAGTTGGAACTCCACCCGATGCTCAGCTCTGCTGCTGCCGTTGGGGGCTGTGACCAAAGAGATCCGTGTCACTCAAGTGTCATGCTTTGTGGTTCATGAAGATCTGCCACTTGTGCTTTTGCTAATGATTCACCCTGTAGTGTTGGTGTTCTCCATCCCCGTTTTCCAGGTAGGAACCTGAGGTCCAGAGAGTGACTAGTCCGCTGATAAACACCCAATTAGGGCCGATTAAACAGCTGTAGGATTTCTGTGGCGGGTGTTTCCCTGTGGAGAGGTCAGGCAGAAGTAAGCTTACACGCAGGATCCAGTTGACTGCACTGCGGAATCATGTAATTTCTGATTCAGAAAGGTCTTGGAGGTGTGGTCCATCCTCTTTTCCCATGAGGGCGAGAAAAGGGAAAGGCTGGGCCTAGAATTGTGCAGCTACCTGATGAGGGAACCGAAGCAGGTCTTCCTGCTTAATCACATCTGCCACACATTTACTGTGTCCCTGCTGTGTGCACAATGTTGTGCTGGGAGCAGTTTTGTAATGGGCCACCTCCTCTGGACAAAAGCCTGCGAGGACCTAACTAGAAGTTATGCTAGTACCAGCTAGAAATGCGTCCTGTGCGCTAGAGCCAGACGGCCAAATGCTTTACTCCTACTATCTCATTTAACTCTCACAACAGGTGTGTGGAAATAAGTAAGCTTTTTTTTCTTTTAAGAGTTACTCAATTTTAGTCATCATTATTATTTTTAAAATTTTGATTAGAGAGAGACAGGGAGAGGGGAAGTGAGAAAGTAGGCCACCAGGGCCGGGACTCATAACACATTTGGCCACGTGGGAGTCCAGCGCCTTAACCACCTTCCACTTGCCACACTGGAATTAGGTACTCTACAGCTTCACATTTACAGATGAGGAAGCTAAGGCTCAGATAAGTTTAGTTCTTTGCTCAGACACACAGCTGTAGCTGGCAAGAGCTACAAAGCCGGGAATCACCTGATGTTTTAGGCAACTTTATAAGAGGTGGCACATAAAGAGTGCCAGGTGAGGTGTATGAGCAGGAAGAATAGAAACGTTGAGAGAAAGCATTACGGTGAAACTTGCTGGACTTGGGGGACCAGCAGTTGGCGTAATGACTATGTCGCTGGACTCCCACGTAGTCGACCGCGGTTCGCGTCCTGGACCCGGTGGCTTAAAACTCAATGCCAGGCACGTGAGCGTGCGTGCGTGCCCAAGATCCCGAGAGGAGAATGGAGGAGAAGGGATTGCGGCGTGGCCATCCCCCCTGGGGGGGTGATTTCCTGCTTTCTGTCTGGTGAGCGCACATGCCCTATAGCAGAAACCTCTCCAAAATAAGAAGGAAAAAAAAAAAACTTGCTGGACTTGGAAGGCAAAGCCATTGCTTTGAGCACATAAAATATGCTAGGTGTGGGGCCAGCAGGTGGAGTGGTTATTTAAGGCACTGGGCTCCCACATGGTTGACCATGGTTTGTATACTGGACCCAGTGGCTTGAAAACCATGCTGGGTGCATGTGCCTGTGTGCCCAGAATCCAAGAGGAGAATGGAAGAGAAGGGATTGTGGTGTGGCCATTCCCCTTGGGAGATGATTTCTCACTTTCTCTCTCCCTCTGGCAAGGGCTGCACCCGATAGCAAAAACATAAAAAGAAAACACCAAAAGAAACCAAAGAACAACAACAAAAATATGCTAGGACTAGCCCTACATGTTTTACGAGGATTGTCTCATACGCTCCTGTAGCACCTTTATGAGGTATTACCTCGCAGTACGTCCAATGCTTAAAGAGAGCAGTATCCCCAGAGTCACAGTGGTGAGTAGTTGATTTAGATTAGCAGGGCAGAGAAAGGGCTTTCAAGGCTGGCCATGGCCTTGGCGTGGCCAAGTCTGAGTAGGAGGGAGGTTTTCATGCAGAGGTGAGGGCTGTGCTAGAAAGGTGGTTGGCCGCATGGACGGGAGCAGTCTCTGTTCGGGTAATTTGGACTTTATCCTGTAGTCTGATGAGGCAGTGGGGAAGCTCCTGAAGATATTTTTAATTTTGTTTGGAAGGTATGTATCTTATGTAAACTTTCAGATGTAGGTTTTCTTCTGTAATGCAGATGCGCGTTCAAGTAGGCCTGACAGATTTCAAGATTTCTGCCTCATGTTCTTGCTATTTTGACCTGTTTGTTTACTTTTTTCACTCTGTCGGCCTCCTTGTGCCTGCTATCATTGAAATAAAAATGATCAGGAAAGGTTTTTTGTTTGTTTTTGCTTAGGGCTTGTGCGCTTGACAGAGAGACAGCAAGAAAGAAATTGAGGGGAGATGGCCACACCACAACCCCTTCTCCTCCACTCTCCTCTTGGGATTTTGGGCATGCATGCTTGTGTGTCCAATATGATTAATTTTTTTAAAGAATTGTTTAATTCCATTTGTTATAATTAGTATTATTTTAATTTGACCAGAGAGAGACAGAAAGGGAAAGCAAGAGAGCAAGCCGCCGGGTCTGAGACTCGAACCATGATTGACCATGTGGGAATCCAGTGCCCTTAACCACCACGCCACCTGCTGCCCCCCCCCCCCCCCCCCATGAGTTTTAAGCTGCTCAACTCCAGGACTTGAACCGTGGTCAGCTAGGTGGAAGTCCAGCAACGTAACCATTAACGCCATCAGCTGGTCCCAGGAGAGATTATTTTAGATGCTGAATTTTTTTTTAAAGAATTATTTTACTCTACTTCATTTATCCATTTATTTTAATTTGACCAGAGAAGGACAGAGTGAGAGAGGTAGAGAGAGGGAAAGTGAGGGAGCAAACTGCCAGGTCTGTGATTAGAACTGTGGTCGGCCATGTAGGATCCAGCGCCCTTAACCACCATGCCACCTGCTGGCTCCTTAATGTTGACTTTTTTCCTTGCATCAGTTAAAGGATGAAAGTTGAGAAAATCAACTGTTCAGAATTCCATTTGAATTATCATTATTATTATTATTATTTTAAGATTTTTTGGCATAGGGCGTATGCTCTCTCCAGAGAGAGTGTGACAGAATCAGAGAAGGAAAGTGAGAAATCACCACCAGAGGGGATGGCCATGCAGGAATCCTTCTTTCTTCATTTTCCTCTTGGGATTTTGGGTACGCACTCATGCTAGTGTGATTTCCTTCCCTTCCTCTTCCCTTCCCCTTTCCTTCCCCTCCCCTCCCTCTCCCCTTTCCTCCCCTTCCTTTCCCCTTCCCTTCCCCTTCCCTTCCCCTTCCCTTCCCCTTCCCTTCCCCTTCCCTTCACCTTCTTTCCCCCTTCTCTTCCCTTTCCCTCTCTCCCCATCTCCTCTCTTCTCCCCTCCCCTCCCCTCCCCTTCCTTTTTGCTATAGAGTGTGTGCGCTCACTGGAGAGTGAGAGGCAGAAAGTGAGAAATCACCCCCTGGGGGGATGGTCATGTCACAATTTCTTCTCCTTCTTTCTCCTCTCAGGATTTTGGATACATACACCTGCTGATATGAGTTTTAAGTCACCAGGTCTGGGATTTGAACCGTGGTCCACTACATAGGAGTCCAGTGATGTAACTGTTATGCCATGTGCTAGTCTTGTCCCAGTGTGATCTTCAAGCCCTGAGCCCAAGAGTTGATCGTGTGAGAGTCCAGCGCCTTAGCCACCATTCCAAATGCTATCCCCGTCATCTAAATTATTATACTTTTTTTTTTTTGGAAGAGGTTTTTGCTATAGGGCGCGTGCGCTCTCCAGATAGAGAGAAAGCGAGAAATCACCCCCCAGGGGGGATGGCCATGCTGCAATCCCTTCTCCTCCATTCTCCTCCCGGGATCTTGGGCGTGCACACACACGCGCCTGGCGTGAGTTTTAAGCCACTGGGTCTGGGACGTGAACCGCGGTTGACTACATGGGAGTCCAGTGACATAGCCATTACGCTAACTGCTGGTCCCTCTACTTTTTTTTTTTGAAAGTGTTTTGCCATAGGACGCGTGCACTTGCTGGAGAGAGGCATAGATAGTGTGAGGGAAAGTAAAAAGTCATCCCCTGGTGGCCATGGCTGTACCACAGTCCCTTTTCCATTCTCCTCTTGGGATTTTGGGCATTTGGGCATGCATGCATATGTGCCTGGTTTGATTTTCAAGCCACTGGGTGTAGAACTTAAACTGCAGTGGCCAGCACCTTAACCGCCACCATGCCACCTGCTGGCCCCTTACAAATTCAAACACGGTGGGCGCGTGTGTGCGTGCCCAAGATCCCGAGAGGAGAAATGAGGAGAAGGGATTGCAGCGTGGCCATCCCCCCTGGGGGGTGATTTCTCGCTTTCTGTCTCTCTGTCTCTCTCTGTCTTTCTGGTGAGCGCACGCGCCCTATAGCAAAAACCTTTCAAAGAAAAAAAAACAAAAGTCGAAGTTATTCAGAGCAGAGGAGGCTACATGTCCAGGTAGAACAGGTTCCAGTTTTAGCTTTGACACTTACACATCTGAATTCTTGGGTGTATCACTCGCTAACATTATTTCTCTTCTGAAAAACTGTAGTGCCTGCTCTCCCTGCTTTCTGGGCTTGTTGTGGGCATTGATGAGACTGCGCAGCGCACAGCATGGTGTTTTCTCACAGCGGAAGTACTCGGCACATGTGCCTGTTAGGACGACATAGGAAAGGCGCCGGCGCAGACTGGCACGTACGAGGTGCTGCGCACACAGTCGTTTGTAGGAGTATACGAAGATTGAGTCCTGTGCCCTCCACACTGTCCAGGAGTGTCCGAAGGCACTTTCTGGTGCTTGGTTTTCTCCCGTTCTTTTTTTTGGGGGGAGAGGTTTTTACTATGGGGGTGCATGCGCTCGCCAGAAAGACAGGGACAGAAAGCAAGAAATCACCCCCCAGGGGGGATGGCCGTGCTGCAGTCCCTTCTTCTCCATTCTCCTCTTGGGATTTTGGGTATGCATGCACATGTGCCCGGAGTTTAAGGCACTGGGTCCGGGACTCGAACCGCGGTCGACTACATGGGAGTCCAGCAACATAGCCATTATGCCAATTGCTGGTCCCTGCTTTCTCCCATTCTTTGCACCAAAGGTACAGTAAGAACGGGAAATACGCTGGGCCCCTGCTGCATGCCAGGCCACGTGCAGGCCTTAACCACGTCCTGAGGCTCAGGGGGGCCCAGTGTAAGCTGCAGAACAGGCGCTATCATTCATGCTCGTCTTGTGGCTCGATACCGGCAGCTCAGAGAAATTAAGTGACGGGCCCAAGGTCACAGACTTGGATTTGAACCCAACCCTCCAGACTAAATTTAGCTGCCTTACCCAGTTTCTATGTTCTCCCTTCGTAGTATTTTCTAAACCCTCGGATTAAGCTGGTAGTAATTTTAGTACAGCTGGCAACTGCTCGCTTAGTGCCGAGTCATTGTTGCCTCTCTCTGTCCTTAATAGGCCAAGGAACCTACCGTGGCTGTGCGTGTGACCTGTCTGGCGCCTGCACCCTCCGTGGGCGGCTCGGTTGGAGGAGGGGAGTGAACAGAGTAGTGGGTTGGCTCCAAGGACATGGATTTACTGAGCGCTCCAGAGACGCTTCCAGTCAGGTGTCACATTAATTTGGATATGTGTTTACCCAGGAAACTAAGCACTGTTCTTTTCTTTTATCTTCTAGCCCGGCTTTAGAAAACATCTGGGCCTGTTGGAGAAAAAGAAAGATTACAAACTTCGTGCAGAGTAAGTTCGCTCTTGCTGGTAGAGGTGCTGCCAGGAACTCTTGCAGCTTCTCTGTGTTGCAGCTGAATTGCTCGAGTGTCCAGAGGAGATCATTTCCTGCCATTGATAAAACGGCCAAAGCGCTGGCAACCTGTCCGATAATGTTTCTGTGGCCCTGAATCACTGTCTTTGTTGAGACGGGTCATTATTTAACTGTAGGTGCGTTTAAAACTTTTGCTCTTATGCTCCATTGGTTTCTCAGAGGGGCTTTGATTTGCCTCCACCTTGGCGTTTGACCCAAAAGCTGAATCTTTTTTTCTTTCCCCTTTTTTGAAATGCAAGATATAACCTAAAGACAAAATTCCATTTGTTGAACCTCTCACATCACCACGTGTGTGGTATGGAATGAAGGGGTGTGAAGGATGGATTCATGAGGCTGAGCGTGGGTGAACATGAACTCTGAAGGCATTTATGAAACAATCATCCCCATTCTTCTTTGTGAGCACTTATTTGCAGAAAACTTCGTAATTATTTGTTAGCCCCACATGTCAGTGAGGTCCTTCTTATGCCCCTGGTACTGATGGTGGTGATGGATTAAGTGGTCCCAGAGTTTTCCAGGCTAATAATAATAATGTACTGTTATTGGAGATAACAGGCAGCATTCTGGGAGATTTACAATTTTTTTTCTTAGAATTATTTTATTTAACTATATTTACTTATGTATTTTAATTTGACCAGAGAGGAACAGAGCAAGAGAGAGAAAGAATGAGAAAGTAAATTGCCAGGTCTGGGACTTGAACCACAGTTGGCCACATGGGAGTCCAGTGCCCTTAACCACCTTGCCACCTCCAGCCCCAAGATTGACAATTTTTATATTCATTTATCCTCACAGTCTTCTGGGATATGTTACTGTTCTTTAAAAAAAATATGTTCTTTTTGGTGTTTTTTTTTTGTTTTTTTTTTTTGTTTGTTTTTTTTTTAGTTTTTTGCTATAGAGCATGTGCACTCTCCAGAGATAGTTGGAGAAAGTAGGAAATCACTCCCTAGGGGTAAGGCCACACCTCCAATTCCTTCTCTATTCTCCCCTTGGGATTTTGGGCATGCATACACATGCTCCTGCTGTGATTTTTTTTTTTTTTTTTTTTTTGAGAGGTTTTTGCTATAGGGCGCGTGCGCTTGCCAGAGAGACAGACAGACAGAGACAGAAAGCGAGAAATCACCCTCTGGGGGTATAGCCACGCTGCAATCCCTTCTCCTCCATTCTCCTCTCAGAATCTTGGGCACGCACGCACACGCGCCCGGCGTGAGCTTAAGCCACCAGGTCCAGGACTCAAACCGCGGTCGACTACATGGGTGTCCAGCGATATAGCCATTACACTAACTGCTGGTCCCGGCCGCTTCTTCTGTGATTTTCAAGTTGCCAGGTCCAGGGCTCAAACTTTAGTCAGCCCTGTGGGAGTCCTGCACCTTAACCACTTATACACCATCTGCAGGCCTCAGGAAGAGATACTATTAACATACCTATTTTACAGATTAAATTGAGATATATAGTAGTTAATTAACTTATTCAAGATTATTTACTAAGATTTGAACCCAGATTTGTCAGGGTCCAGACGCCTCGATTCTAGTTACTATAGTATACAGTGTAGTATAGCATGACTAGAATCATATTTGGTCATTTAGTAGTGCCCAAGCTTACGTCAGAATAATTTTACAGGATTATTTAAGAAGTTTTCATTTGTATTTGTTTTTTTTCTTTAAATTTAAAAAATAATTATTTAGTGTTTTTTATTAGTGTTAGTATTTATTTATTTTGGAGAGATTTTTGCTATAGGGCATGTGCACTCGCCAGAAAGACCCAGAGATGCAGAGAAACAGAAAGTGAGAAATCACCCCCAGGGGGGATGGCCACGCTGCAATCCCTTTTCCTCCATTCTCCTCTCGGGAACGCACGCACACACACCCAGCGTGAGTTTAAGCCACCGAGTTCAGTACTTGAACAACAATCGACTACATGGGCGTCCAGCGACATAGCCATTATGTCAACTGCTGGTCCCAGTGTTGTTATTTAATTTGCATGAACACTCATCAGAGAGAGACAGAGAGAGAGAGAGAGAGAAGGAAGGTGAGAAAGCAAGCTGCCAGTTCTGGGACTCAGACTGTGGTTGGTCATTGAGAGTCAAGTGCCTTAATCAGCGTGCCACCTGCTGGCCCCTCTTTACATTTTTTTAATTGGCAGAGGGCATGCACATTGGCCAGAGAGAGAGAGGAAAAGCATCCCCTAGTGGGACATGGTCACACTAGCATCCATTCTCCATTTTCCACCCTGTCAGGATTTGGGGCATTCATGCATGTGTGCCTGGTGTTTTTCTAGCCACCAGGACCAGGATTTGAACTGCAGTCGTCCTTGTGGGATCCTACTCCCTTAACTGCTAGCTATAGGGCTGCCCTAAGTTTTTCTTTTACTCGTGGTAGAAGTGCCAGTCCTACGTTTTTAAAATTCATGGTAGCAAAGCCCGTACATGGCAAAGAGGAACGGAGGGAAGGGAGGAGGGAGAGAAAGTGACAGAAGCCCCCTACAAGGTCTTGTCACACTGCAGTCCCCTTTTCCTAGCCCTTCAGCTCTTCAGCTCTTCTTGGGCACACATGTGTTCAGCACGTTTTCTAGTTGACCTGGGGATCTGAAGCTGAAGTTGACCATGTGAATTCCAACACTGCTGATCTGTCTGCTGCTGCCTGCCACCAGGCGGGGCCTCGTTTGTGCTTTGTTTGCTGTTTTCCTATAACGATATAAATGATACTGACATGTATGTGGGTTGGGGGCAGTTAATCTCAGGTATCACTGGGATCGGTGAGAACTGTGAGACTGGACCATGCAGAGACCAAGCTCACTCAGTGATGGTGCAGCGTGGGTCAGCTCCAGTCACTGCTTTGGCTTTTTTGCATTTCATTTTGTGTGAGCTTTAAGATGCTTGTAAAGTTTGCCTATTGTGGATTTTTTTTTTGCAACGAACTTTACTTAACCTGTTTTTTTAGTGACTACCATAAAAAACAAGAGTTCCTCAGAGTTCTGCGGAAGAAGGCACTTGAAAAAAATCCAGATGAATTCTACTATAAAATGACTCGAGTTAAACTCCAGGTGGGTGCCTAATGCCAATTGGTGTTTTGAACTCCCAACTGTTGGAAAATACAAATGGGGGAGGAGATGGCGAGGAAGGATCCTTGGCTTCGGTTTTGCCCTGGTCGGGTTGGTCCAGGTGCTCTCGGTCCATGTCCATGGCAGACCTGCCCGTTCCAGAGCAAACGCTCTTCTGCTTCTGTGTTTGGGCTGTCTTCTGCCGGAGCTGCTCTCAGGAGGCGTGGCTGGAAGGCTGGAGGCGCTGCACCGAGCGTGCACCCTGGGGCTGAGGGCTGGGTTACCGCGCTCAGACAGCTTGTGGCTGTCTTTGTTCTAACCGTGGTGCCCACAACTTACAGATTTTAACCTAATAGGGATGTCTCTTCTAAATTCGGATTTCAGGATGGAGTTCATGTTATTAAGGAGACCAAGGAAGAGGTAACTCCCGAACAGCTGAAGCTGATGAGAACTCAGGATGTCAAATATATAGAAATGAAAAGGGTCGCAGAAGCTAAGGTAACAACTCTTTCTTTTTTACACTTTTAAAAAAGAATTTATTTAATTCCATTTGTTGTTATTATTTTTTAATTTGACCAGACAGAGACAGAGAGAGAGAGAGAGAAAGGGAAAGCAGGAAAGCAAGCCGCCAGGTCTAGGACTTGAACTGTGGTCGTCTGCGTGGGAGTCCAGCACCTTTATTCACCATGCCACCTGCCGGCCCCAACAATGAACTCTTTATTCTGATGTATTTGTGTTGGTTAAGAAAGAAAGCACAAATCCATCCATCTCAAGTGACCAGGTGGTTTCTTCTGGCATTTTTAGGCCTAATGTATGCTAGCTTGTGATAATAACAGAAGTCGAGGCAGCACGGGTGAGTAGAGAGAGAGCGTGTCCGAGAAAGAGGCAGACGTAGGTTTGAATTCTGGCTCTTCCATTTACCAGCCCCATGACTGGACGGGTTAATCTCCCTGAGGCTGTTCCCTCATTTCTGTTGATTGTCAGAAAAGTCATGATGCATTTTTGCATACAAAACCCAAGAAAAATAGGTCATGACTTTTCTGATAATCCAATATTTCATAGTGTTGTAAGGATTAAGTGAGTTTTGTGGGTGCCCTGCCCAGTCCCTGAGGTGTAGCTGGTGCTTGGTGGATGTTACTGGTTCTTTAAAAGAATAGAGCAAATTCTTTGCTGACTGGCAGTATGATGTAAAATGATTTAAAAGTGTTTGCAAGTTTATTTTTAATACCCCAGAAGAACTCAATAGAAAGCAAGACCACATTCTGTATTCTAGAAAATCGAAAGACTGAAATCAGAGCTCCATCTGCTGGATTTCAAAGGGAAGCAACAGAAGAAGCATGTATTTTTTTTTGACACCAAAAAGGAAGGTATGAGATGATTGGAGGTTTCTGGGACAGCCTGCCGTATCAGTCTGTTGTTTGGTGATGGAGACAGTGCCTTAAGGATTGTCTTGAATTTTAGTTGAACAGTTTGATATTGCAACTCACCTGCAAACAGCCCCGGAACTAGTGGACAGAGTCTTTAACAGACCCCGGATAGAGACCTTGCAGAAGGAAAAAGTGAAAGGAGTTACCCCTGGGACTCGACTCAAGGTAATATTCTTTATTGTTCTTGAGATGTAGGCTTAGGAGAATCTAGGTTCTTTTTTGTTTTGCCACTACATTTAATATAATTATTTCTGGAAAACTCATCAAGTTCCCTTAGAGAAGTGGAAGGGGGATTGGAAGTAGAGGAAAGTTCTTTGGCTTTTTAAGTTTGGAGGCCATGTGGTATAGTAGTCAGGAGCTTAGGTTCTGGCCTATAAGTGTGCATTTGAGTTTCAGCTCTGACCCTGTGCATTGTGCCCTCCTTTGCCCCCAGTTTGTTATAGGGCGTGTGCACTCGTTAGAGAGAGACAGAGAGAAAGAGAGAAAGCACCCCTTGGGGGCATGGCTACACTGCTGTTCCTTCTCCTTCATTCTCTTCTGGGGATTTTGGGCACACATGAACATGTGCCTGGTGTGTTTTTCAGGCTCCTGGGTCTGGGCCTCAAATCTTTCATTTGGCTATGGAGATCCAGCTGTCTTAACCATCATGCTACCTGCAGGCCTACAGTATGCTTTTAATTTTGTTTAAAGAGTTACTTATTTAATTTTATCAATTATTGTTATTATTAATTTGCCATAGGGCATGTGCACTTACCAGAAAGAGAGGGAGGGAAAGTGAGAAAGCAAGCTGCCAGATCTGGGACTCAAGTGGTCGGCCATGTGGGGAGTCTAGCGCCTTAACCATCATGCCACCTGCTGGCCCCACATATCGTACTTCTTTTTTTTTTAAAGAATTATTTATTTAGGGACCAGCAGTTGGCGTAATGGCTATGTTGCTGGACTCCCATGTAGTCGACCGCAGTTCGAGTCCTGGACCTGGTGGCTTAAAACTCACGCCGGGCACATGTGCGTGCGTGCGTGCCCAAGATCCTGAGAGGAGAATGGAGGAGAAGGGATTGTGGCGTGGCCATCCCCCCTGGGGGGTGATTGCTCGCTTTCTGTCTCTCTGTCTGTCTCTGCCTGTCTGGTGAGCACACGCACCCTATGGCAAAAACCTCTCCAAAAAAAAAAAAGAATTATTTATTTAACCTTATTTACTCATTTATTTTTAATTTGACGGGAGAGAGAAAGAGAGAAAGCCACAGGTCCAGGACTTGAACCGTGATTGGCCATGTGGGAGTGTCCCATGCCTTAGCCACTACACCACCCATTGGTCCCATATTGTGCTTTTAATATTGACAGATCATCTTTTTTTTTTTAAATTGGTTTTTCTTATTGTTATTTTAAAATTTGACGAGAGGAAGAGAGAGAGAGAGAAAGAGAGAGAAAGTGAGACAGCAGGCCACCAGGTCTGAGACTCAAACTGTGGTTGGCCATGTGGGAGTCCAGTACCTTACCCACCACGGCACCTGCCTATCCCAGATCATTATCTATTTTTTTAAGGAATTATTTATTTAATTACATTTATTATTATCATTTTTAAATTTGACCAGAAAGAGACAGAGGGAGGAAGGGAAAGTGAGAAAGCAAGCTGATAGGTCCAAGACTCAAACTGTAGTCAATCATGTGGGAGTCCTGTGCCTCAACTACCACGCCACCTGCTGGCCTCCAGATCATCATTTTTAAAATGCTGAGAAAGGAGGGAGCAGAAGATGAAGTGATTTGGTATGCTTCGATATTTAGCCTTTATCAGTGAATACACATGTCAAAGTTTTTCATAGTATGGATTTATAACCAGAATTTTGTACTGACTTTTCCTTATGGCGCTTTCCATCACTGTAACTGGTTTCTGCAGAAGATACGCTTTTCCTTAAAGCCTTCTGGAATTGAACTCTCACTTCTGACTGATTCATTAAAAAAAAAAAATGCTGTCAATGTGTTTCGAGCAGACAGCTGTTCTGTTTTGATTTGAATCATTTACACCGCATCAGTTTTGCTTCCAATGTTTAATTTCACAGCAGTTTCCTCTAGCTCAGAGGCAGCTAAACTTGCTTTAGTAATATAAATACCCCTAATTAGTTTGACTATATTGGGTAATCCCATAAATTTGACAGTCTGTGCAATAAAGTGAAAACAAAAGCTGTCTGAAACCACTGCTGTGAGACTCTGCTAGAACTGGTGAATCGTTGCAATCTGAGGCCCAGTAATATTCCCCTCTATGTAGATAACACTTCAGCCGCAGAACTGGCTGGCTAGTGTTCTTGTGATAACCCTGTTTGTTAATGAGTTGAATTTTCAATTGGCTGTGTCACTGACACTTCTCTAGTATTGTGGTAGTCCCTGAAGAAATTAGTATTGCAGACTCCTCTGTAGACTAGTTCACCATATAGTTTCAGAGACGTTTTTCTCTCTAGTAGTGTTGTTTCTTTTTATTGTTTTGTTTAAAGTAGACTTTTTTTTAAAGGTTTTTGCCATGGTGTGCCTGTGTTCGCCGGAGAGGGGAGAGAGAGAGAGAGAGCAGGGCAAGAGTGAGAAATCCCCCCCGGGGCATGGCCGTGTCACAGTCCCGTCTCCATTCTCCTGGAGTTTTGGGCGTGCACGCACATGTGCCTGGTGTGATTTTTAAGCCTCCAGGTCCAGGGCTCGAACCACGTGGGCTGTCAAGCACCTTAACCACCATGCCACCTGCTGGTCCCAAGCAGGCTTGTTTTTATTAAGAGACCTCTAATTGGTTTGCAAGGGAATTTACTCGGTAACTTGGAGGGGATGGCTAGTGGACGGGCTGTGAGAGGTCTGTGAACACCTTCCTCCCATGCCCAAATTTTGTGCAAAAAGGTGTATGTCTGCACAGAGGTGTAAAAGCACGTACATGTCTCTCAGAAAGAACCCAAAGCTTTCATCAGTTTCTCTGAGGTTTGGGATTCCTCAAAGTTGAAGAGGACCACTGGTCTTTGAGGAGCCATTGGCAGTGAGAATTCGCAGAACAGCTTTTGGTGGGGAAGAACAAAAACCCCTCCTGACCTTCGAGTTCTCTGATTCTCAAGCACCACCACGCTGCCTGGTGACACCTGGTGGCTGTTCACATGGTGTGGAGTTCCCAGTACTGATTTACTGCTGCCATCTTCTCGGGTGACCCGGGCCCTCACAGCGAGGCTGAAACAGCTCAGTGCAGGAGTGGAAAGATGCTTGGGATCTCTGTGACTTGGAGACAGTCCTGACTGCTCCAGGCTCCTTTGGCCAGTTGTTTTTTCCCTCTGGGCCTCATTTTTCTGCATTTATAAAATGACAGGTCTCGATAAGTTAGTCTCCATGATTCTCTTCAGCTCTAGGATGGTTTTTAAAATGGACAACTTGACAGTAATCACATTATGTTGATTTTGGAGTTAGGACAGAGTTGATGAAACCATTTGTGCACTTGTGCTTAAGTGGGTTAAGAAACAGTTTTGTGTTCATTTTTGTCCTGTTAATTGCTTTATTGAAAATGCGTGTGTCTCTTCTGCAGCGGCTAGCCAGAGAAAGACAGAAGCAGTATAACTGCCTGGCACAGCGGATCGAGCGAGAGAAGAAATTGTTTGTTATTGCTCAGAAAATTCAAACACGCAAAGATCTTCTGGTGAGGAGAGAGCCTTAGGTCTTTTTTTTTTTCTTTTTCTTTTTTGTTTTTCCTTTTCTTTCTTGTAAAGGTCTTAACTGAGACTGGATTTCAGTGTGTGTAAAATCAACCCCAGTGAAAATGTCTGCCCCTCAGGGGCAGTGGTTCGAGCCAATGCCTGTTACTCTGACAGTGTTGAAATGTTCCTTGATTAAGAAGGTAATAAGAGGTTATTAGTCAGTGCTTTGGAACAGCAGAGGGTAGGATCGGGTAGCGTATGAACTTTATAGCTTATGAGCAGCACCCGTAACATTTAAACAGGTTAACAAAACAGTGCATGTCACTCAGTGGTGTTTAAAAATAGACAACATTGTGTAGTTAAATAGCAGAGCTAAGGCATATAAGAGGCCTCTTTCATATTATCATTCCTCCAAATGTCAAATTCTTGAGCTTTGCAGATCATTTAAGTCAGCCTTTCTCAGCTGGGGTTCCGTGAGAGAATTAAGATTAGAATCTTGAACAGAGCAGTTATTGGGCACCTCTTCTTGATTTTCCAGAGGTCTGTACACAGCTAGTACCATTCTGGAGGCCGAGGGGAGAAGTCCACTCGTTGCTGTGGTGGGTGCCGACAGCTGTGGGGCCACGTCCCTCTGAACTTTGAGAAGAGCTAACTCAGGCTTTGCCATAGTAGTTCATTAACCTTCCTGTTTTGCAAATCCTCTCTCACAGTTTCCTGATCACCTTTTTCTTCTTTTGTAGGATAAAACTCAGAAGGTAAAGGTGAAGAAAGAAACAGTGAACTCCCCCGCTATTTACAAATTTCAGAGTCGTCGAAAGCGTTGACATGTTATAGATAAGCCTTGTCATTCTGCATCAAAAAGAATTCCTTTTTTTTTTTTTTTTTTTTTTTTTTTAGTAACTGCACATTCCGTTAGTCCAGATGACTTGGTGTTCTGGTTTGTAGTCATAATTGACTATCAGTCTGACATTTGAGGTCTTTCTGTGAATAGTATTAAAGTCCCTTTCCCCACGTGACTCTGGTTGTGAAATAAGTCTTATTTTTATATGCATCATGAAAGTTATAATCCCATTACAGCAATTTGGAAAATAGAGGAATTCACTCCTGATCTCATACTTATTCAAGAGCAGATGCTTATTGCACGCTTGCTGTGGTGGGTGCTGTGGAGGCGAATCTGCTTCACTTTCTCCAGTTCGTAAAGCTCTACATCAGTTTTTGTTCCTGTGTTTTGTAGTTCTAGTGAACAGTTTTACATCCTAACATTTTTATTAAGTCATTAATGCTTTTTTATTTTGGTCCATCAAGTTTTTTCTTTTTTAATTTGCTAAAGGGTTCGTATGTTTGCTGGAGAGATGGAGGGGAAGTGAGGAAAAGTGAGAAAACCGTCTTTTGGGGGTTGGCGATGCCACAGTCCCCTCTCCGCCATCCTCCTCCCAGAATTTTGGTCACATACACAGACACACATGTAGGTACGCATGCACATATACTCAGCATGTTTTTCAATCCGCTGAGTCTGTGACTCAAACCGTGTGTTTGGCCATGTGACATCCACCCATTTAACTACCATACCACTGGCTGGCCCCAATATCACTTAACTTTTTAAAAATAATATATGCTTGGGGCCAGCTGGTGGCATGGTAGTTGGGGCGCTAGACTCCCATGTGGCCAACTGTGGTTCGAGTCCCAGACCTTGTGACTTGCTTTCTCACTTTCTCTCTCTTGCACATGTGCCCTATAACAAATTTTAAAAGTTTTTAAAAATAATTCTTTTTTTTGCTGTAGGGCATGTGTACTCGCCAGAAAGACAGAGACAGAGAGACAGAAAGCAAGAAATCGCCCCTCAGAGCAGATGGCCATACTGCAGCCCATTCTCCTCTCAGGATCTTGGGCGGGCATGCACACACACGCTCCCAGAGTGAGTTTAAGCCATCGGATCTGGGACTCGAATTGTGGTTGGCTACATGGGAGTCCAGCGACATAGCCATTACGCCAACTGTTGGTCCCTTAAAAATAATTCTTTAAAAGAGATATACTCAGAGTAAAAATGAAAATGAGTATTTTAAAAGTTTATTTCTTAGGGCCAGTAGGTGGTGTGGTGGTTAAGGGTGCTGGGCTCCCATATGGCTGACCACAGTGTGAGTCCTGGACCTGGCAGCTTGCTTTCTCAATGCCCCAGCCCCCTGTCAGATTTAAATAAGTAAATAATTAAAAAAATACATTTAAAATAAGTTTATTTCTCTCCTGCGAGGGAGACAGACACGCACACAAGCACAGTGGGATCTCATGCCGTGCTCCTGGCAGCCCTCAGTGAGCCAGGCCACGCTGGCTGATCAGGAATTGAACCCTAGCCCTCCATCTGGCTCCCAGCACTGTGGAGTGTTGCACTACCACTGAGCCACCGTGGCCGGGCCTGTGAAATTGCATATTGCTTTATCCAGTGAATAGGCTGATTTTATCTGCGTTCATTCTTTTATTGGATATTCAGGTGGCTTTGTCAATTAGACAAGGAGGAATTTTTTTTTTCGTATATTCTGCAGCTGCACATAGGAACCTTTGGAACTAGGATCCCACGGGGCACCTCTTCTTTATTAATGCAGCTCAAATCAGAATGGGCCTGGCTGTGTTCCTCTCTGCACTCCTGGCCAGCTCATGATGCCAAGGCTAGAAGTGACTTGTACACCCTGTACCCTGCGAACATGGACCCAGGGGCAGCTTCCTTCTCCCAGGTGCCCACCCCTCCCGTCCCTGCCCATGTGGGATCATGGGCTGAGCCATCAGGATAGGACTGAGCATGCATACAGCCAGTGTGGGAGAATGGGAGCAGGTTCTGGGAGGCTTGCTCAGACCTCCCCCTGGACGGGGAGCAACAGCTCCATGTGGGTTTTAAAGGTTTTAATACTTAAGAGCCCTGACCGCTAGCGTCCCGTACCAAGCCTGGAATGGAGCTGTTTCCCTCAGCGTGTACCAGTGGGATTTGGGTCTGGAAGCCCTGGGAAACAGAAGGGCCAGGGAACAGAAGCTAGCAGCTTTGCCCTCTGCAAGGAAGCATGTCCAGTCGGGGAACTCCCTTCGGGGGAGGTGCTAAACTGCAGTGCTGGTGGTCTTACCAAACTTGATCCCCAAGCCAGGGATGGGACCCATCCAAGGGTGGACGAGGCGTGAGTGGACGAGGTGGCAATCTTCCTGGCCCCAACAGCTGGGCCCTGCTGAATAGGAAGGTGGGGGAAGATAGGGAGGATATCTAAATGCCTGACACGAGGCGTCCACCCACACAAGGTAGACGCGCTTCATGCTAACAGGTGCATGATGAACAGGCATGGCGCACCCACACCTCCTCTGGTGCACCAGCACGTGGTGACGCTTGAGCCCACAGGCTGCTGGAGCTGGGAAGTCCATCCAGGAGTAGCCTGAGCTCCGGGCTGGGTGTACTCAGACCTAGAAGGGGATGAGTCTGTGTGTCCCGAGTTGCTGTTACACTGAGGGATGTCCCTGAGGCCCCAGGATTCTAAGGAAGAGAGTGGCTGTCTCTTGTATTAGTGGAAATCAAGCTGCATGGGCTGAGAGGAGGCCAGGGCTTTGACACTTCAGCCCTTGGTGGGACCCCAGAAGTCTGGCTCTTGGCGAAGGGGAGAGAGTATCATTCCTTAGGATCCATTTCTCTTCGCCCTGGGGATGTTTTTGACTTTTGATGGCGCCCCGGCCATGCCCAGGGGGCTGAGAGCAGCCTCTGGAGGTGGAGAGATTTTCTGAATCAGGACTCTTGTTTCACTCTGGTCACTTTTTTTTTCAAGTTTGCTATAGGGAGAAGGAGGTGGGTGAGAAATCACCCGAGGGATGGCCACACTGCAGTCTCTTCTCTATTCTCCTCTTGGGATTTTTAGGCACACATGCACACATGCCCAGTGTGTTTTTCAGGCCACTGGGTCCCGGAGAAACATACAGTCGGCCATGTGGGGTGCAGCTGCCTTAACCACCATGCCACCGCCGGTCCTGGTTCTGGTCTCTTACAGGTCTCGTCTCCAGAGTGGCAACTACACGGACGCCATGGAACTCCCAGGGCTGTTCAACACAAATCAGCGAGCTCAGCTCGACCTCAGTTCATCGCTGCATCTTAGGGCCTGTCTGAACAGAGCAGAGGTGTGTCAAGTCCTAGCTTTATTCTCGAGTAAAATGATCTGACTGTTTAGAAGGAACGGATTCCTGACGACAGGGTGGGAAAGGGCCCAGCAGGGGGAGCTGCTGCCCCTTGGTTGGGATTAGTGCTTGCGCTGTCCACGCACCTAGCATGCTTGGCCTCGGCCAGGAGCCGCCTGGACTCCGTAGTGGCCTGGTACTGTTTATTGAATTCAGTCGGGGGTAGCTCTTGGGAAATGAGATTTTTTTGGGTTGAGTTTGGGATTATTGTGGCTGCAAGGCAGAGATGAACAGGAAAGGCTCTTCTTTCCATTTCTCGTGTGCAGGGACCCCCGGAGGCTTTCCCAGGGCTTCCATTCGGGCCTCAGCTTTCCCAGAGCCTGGTTCCTCCAGTCACGGTAGGGCTTCCCTCCACGTGGTTGGGAGCATGTGTGCGCCCTGTCTGCGCACGCTGCTGGCTTGGCACAGAACAATTAGAGAGCGGGGAAGGCGGCCAGCAGACGCGGACTCTGCCCACCTGTGGAGGCCGGCGAGGCCGGGGCCTGCCGAGACTTGACACAGCGCTGCGAGTCGGTGTGAGGTGCTGGGCCTCCTTCCTCCTCGTGCTCTTGCAGCCTGCCAGTTCCCGGAGCAGCAAGTGCAGGGTGCCGGGGAAGGGCGGGCGGAATCTTGGGTGGGAGTCCTGGCCTGAAGCCCCAGGTGAGTGGAGAAATTAGGGGCAGACCTGAAGTGCTGTGCTGGGGCCCGAGCTGGAGCGATTCTAGGCTTGTGCAGCCGCCCCCAGGGGTCAGAGGGTGCGCCCTTGAGCATCCAGGTCATGGGGCCTCCTGGCTGGCAGGGCTCCCACAGCTCCAATGGTCTGTCTCAGCAGAAAGTTCAGAACAGGATCAGAGAGGAGCGATGAATTGGCAAGGCCCACCTTCCTCTCTCTATACTTTTTAAAAATAATTATTTATTTAACTTTATTTGTTACTATTTTGAAATCTGACCAAAGAGAGAAAGGGAAAGTAAAAAACTAAGCTGCCAGGACCAGCAGTTGGTGTAATGGCTGTGTTGCTGGACTCCCATGTAGTTGACCAAGGTTTGAGTCCTGGACCCGGTGGGTTAAACTCATGCTGGGCACATGTGTGCATGGCCAAGATCCTGAGAGGAGAATGGAGGAGAAGGGATTGTGGCATGGCCATCTCCCAGGGGGTGATTTCTCACTTTCTGTTTCTCTGTCTTTCTGGCACAAGTGCACGTGCCCTATAGCAAAAACCTCTCAAAAAAACAAAACAAAACAAAACAAAACAAATAACAAAAAAAACAAGCTGCCAGATCTGGGACTCAAACTGAAACTGTGGCCAGCCATGTCCCAGACTCAGTGGCTTAAACTCACGCCGGGTGTGTGTGCGTGCGTGCCCAAGATCCCAAGAGGAGAATGGAGGAGAAGGGATTGCGGCATGGCCATCCCCCCGGGGGGGGGGGGGTGATTTCTTGCTTTCTGTCTCTCTGTCCCAATAAAATAATTCTTTTTTTTTTTCTTTTTTTGGAGAGGTTTTTGCTATAGGGCACGTACGCTCACCAGACAGACAGAGACAAACAGAGAGACAGAAAGCGAGAAATCACCCCCCAGGGGGGATGGCCACGCCACAATCCCTTCTCCTCCATTCTCCTCTCGGGATCTTTTTTTTTTTTTCTTTTTTTGGAGAAGTTTTGGCTGTAGGGCACGTGCGCTCGCCAGACAGACAGACAAAGAGACAGAAAGCGAGAAATCACCCCCGGGGGTGGGGGATGGCCATGCTGCAATCCCTTCTCCTCCATTCTCCTCTTGGGATCTTGGGCACGCACACACACGCACCCGGCGTGAGTTTAAGCCACTGGGTCTGGGACTCGAACCGCGGTCAACTACATGGGAGTCCAGCAACATAGCCATTACACTAACTGCTGGTCTCAATAAAATAATTCTTTTTTCTTTTTTTTGGAGAGATTTTCTCTATAGGGCGCGTGCGCTCGCCAGACAGACAGAGAGAGACATAGAGACAGAAAGCGAGAAATCACCCCCCAGGGGGGATGGTCACGCCGCAATTCCTTCTCCTCCATTCTCCTCTCAGGATCTTGGGCATGCACGCACACGCGCCCGGCATGAGTTTTAAGCCACCGGGTCTGGGATGCAAACTGCGGTCGACTACGTGGGAGTCCAGCGACATAGCCATTACGCTAACTGCTGGTTCCCAATAAAATAATTCTTTAAAAAAAAATCTTCCTGTTCCCTCTTCCTGGACCCATCACCATTACATAGGGAAGTGCCATCTAATCTGTGTCACGCCTGTTTCCTTGTTCATCTTGTCCACTTCACTTGGTGACCCTGGTACTGTTGCTGGCCCCTTCCTCTCCTCCGTAAGGGGAGCAAATTGGTGGTTCTGGTGTGGCTGTCCAGGCTGGAGCCCTCTGCTCCTGCTGGGTGGTGTGGGTAGGGGGCTGGCCCAGAACAGAGCCAAGGACCTGTTTCTAGGCAACAGGGACCTATCCAGGGGGTCACTGTGTTTGGGGGTAAGAAGAGGGTGGGGAGGAAGCCCTTTCCTCTCCCTGTCGTCTGTCACCTGACGGCCATGCTCGGATCATAAGTGTTAATGAAAGCGAGGTGCCCGGAGGCAGCTGGACAGCCTCCCCTGCCCTGAATCAGGCTGACTCATTTACAGCTTTCTCCCAGTTCCCCCAAAGGCTTCTCTCTGAGGTGACAAATGTGTGTGGGGGGGTGGTTTCGGGTTTCATGTTTTCACAGTGCTGGGTGGAAAAAAAAAAAAAAAACAACCTTTCCAAAGCCCCAAAGCAGCTTCTGCAGCAGAAACAGCCTGTCTCTAGAGCATTGAGAGTTTCCCTCTCCTTTCCCCGTCTGCTCTGAGACACCGAGACCAGTGCTGGAGGGGTTAAGAGGAGGGCCTTGGAGCCAGGCTGAGCACGTTGGGGACAGTCCCTCTGGAGGTGGCAGCACCTGGCTTCTCGCTTAGCCTTAGCCGGGGGAGGACCTTTACCAGGCCCTCCGGCTCCGGAGCCTGAGGTCTCCAGTGGCCAGCAGTGGAGGGCCAGGGCTCGGGACAGCTTAGGACAGGGACCAGAAAAGGAGGGGCCATCTCCCGTCCCTAGCTAATTTGACTCCTGGAGGTCTGGGACAAGGGTCCCTCTCTCAGAGGACTTTTTAGGTGGAGTGGTAGATGGGGGGATCCAGAGTCCATCTGGCACATGGAGACTGGGGGGTGGCCCCCCTCCTGTTACCGCCTGGTAGCATTATAAGCCACCCTCCACCCCCTGCCAGGGGCAGATGGCCTCCATGGCAGATGGAGACTAGGTCGGCAGTGGCTGGATGGGCTTTCTAGTCTCAGCCTGGCCTCTGGCTAATCAGACCATCAGACGGGCAATGATAGGGTGCTCTGTGTGTGGGGGGGAGAGGGAGCGCTGGCCTGGAGGGCCATTCTGAGGGAGAAGTAGAGAGGAGACCCCGATGGAGTCGTAGACCTTGGGGACACACCCGTGTTTGTCATGCCGAGGTGGCAGGACTCCTGGCCCTGACGCTGCCCGCCTGCCCAGGCTCCTGATGCTCGAGTGAAGGGATGGTCCCCGGGTGGGAGCCTCTGCTGCAGCTGCAGTCGGGGCTGGTGCAGACGCCCTGCCGGCCCCCAGCGCAGGGCCTGGACAGCAGCTCCTCCCGGAGGAGGACTGAGGACGGCCGTTTATCATGTGCTCCTGCTCCCTGACTGCTCCGGCAGGCAGCGGCCTTCATTAGCGGAGGAGCTGGGGTCTGTTTTGGCTGCCTCATCAGCATCAGTGAACTGCGTCCCTGCGAGATTTGATACAATTTAATTAACCTAATTAAAAGCTCTGATTGCAGAGATGATTGGGGTAGCGCCAGCAGCGGCTGCATATTTATAATGAGCTGCAAGGTGTGGGACCGCAGCCAAACGCCACGCATCCTAATGAGCGGAGCCGAGCCAGGGAGCGGGAGAGGGAACGTTTATTTTTGGCAACAATGCCCAGTTCCTCCCCGCCAGGGAGTCAGAGACCCGGCAGAGAGGGCCCTACCCACTGTGCTCCTCCACACCAGGTGGGAGCGCAGACGTGTGCTCGCCACGCGTTCCTGGGCCTCTGCACCCCCTCAGGGACACGCGGTGCTGTGTTTCTGTTTGCCGAATGGGGGGGCTGGGACCCCAGCAGTGCACTTTTCCTGCCTCTCTCCACCTCTGGGAGTAGGGGGCGGGCTGCCTCTGGACCTCCACCCGGAGGAGGAAACAGGGCCCAGCAGCACCACCTTGTCTCCAGACCTCAGGACCCAGGGCCCGTCCTTCCAAACTGGCCAAGGCGGAGCCAGAGGCAGAGAGGCTGGGTAGGAGTCAGGACAGGGCTGGAATGTCTCGGAGTCCCGGGTGAGGATGCCAGGCCTGGGGCAAGCAGGAAAAGAGCCAGCTCTTCGCGCCTCCTGGACGCTGGGCTGCATATCCCCAGCTCCGGGCTCCCTTGAGAGGACCCTGCCCACAGAGGGCTGCCTTCCCTGGACTCTCCTCTGCCTGTCTGGGGAGTCTTGGTTTGTCTGACTCAGCGTTTCCGCTGTAAATCACATCTAATAATAACGAGAGTGAGAGCTGAGAGCGGTGGTGGAGATGCTGTGGGTGAAGGGGCACCGGTGAGAAGGGGCGGGCTGTCCAGGTGCGACGGGTGTCGCGTGGGGATGGAGCTCTAGGGTGGCAGGAATGGGGACTGGGTTCTGGAGCAGCCTCAGGCCTTGGGGAGGAGGAGGAGGGAGCAGTCTCTCCACCCCTCTTCTGCTCCGGAGCTGTGCGGGTCACAGGCTCAGCCAGGCCGGCCCAGCCCCGCCTCCCCCTAGCTCTGAGCTCTGAGCTCCACCAGGACAAGATGAGATTTGTCCCCAGCCCACCTTGCAGAGTTGCAGCTGTTTAGCTCCCTTATCAATCTTCTCTGTGGGTTTAATCATCTCTCTGTCATCCTGCTGGGGCAGCCCTCCCCTTCCTGGAGCCCCCAGAGGGGCTGGAGCGCCTCAGCCCGTTTCCCTCCAGTCTCCCTCCCCCAGACACAGCCATCTTCCCTACCGGACTTCCGTCATAGAAGACGGGGAGGGCAGGGTGGCTTTGCCCCAGGTAGCCTCCAAGGTGGTAGCCTTGTTTTTGCATGTGGAAATGGGATTGAGGGCGGTGGAGGTGTGGGGCTCCCAGATCCGACTCCAGCTCTGGCTGGGTAGGAAAGGGCAGGGCTGGAGGGTGGCCTTGAGCACCCTCAGCCCAGGAGAGCCTCGAGAGGGCGCAGACTGCATCCCCGGCGTGGGCGCGGTAGCCAGCCAGCTCTGGCCTGCTGCCCCGGTGGGACTGTGGGCTCAGGAACCACGAGCCCACGGCTTTGTGTGCGCCTTGGGGAGAGGGTGCATAGGAGTCAATGGAGCCTGTGTTGTGGTCCCGGCCGGGAGCCAGGGCGCAAGGGGCTCTGGGCTGGCCCAGTGCTGACGTGCAAGGTGACCTTCAGCCGTGCTGTGGCCCTTTCTGCTGCACTCCCTTCCCCTGAGAGCACGTGGGGGCTGGGCAGGGACGGGAGGCACAGGACGGCATAGCGTGACCCTCAGAGGGAACGTGAGGAAGGGGCCCACCTTCTCCACTCTGCAGCCCAGGCTTTCTCTGAAATGGAAGCCTGGCTGCTCCCCATTTCCTGGAAGGAGGTGTAAAGTCCTGGAGAGGGATGGGATCTGACTGAGCATCACCTGCCTTTTCCTCCAGGTGGGGCTTGAAGGGCCTCCTACAAGGTGGGGGGGGGGCGTCAGAGGCTCTGCAGGGTCTCCAGCTGGCCCTGGAGGGGGCTTGCTGGGTTCAGCACAAGGCTGGGCTCTGCAGACAATGGAGTGTTGATGAGGCTTTGGCTCTGGTCTCACATGACCTGGTAGGGAGGTGGGTGGGCTGCACGTGTCTGGGCCGCCTGGGCTGACCTTTGGTCGCTGGCTAGGGAAGAGAGGAAGCCATGAAGTCCTCCGCCCACTCAGTGCCCTGGGCACCCTGCCACCCCACCCCAGGGACTGCCCTCTGGGCACACACACTCTGTCTTCCACCTACCTTCTCCTTTCAGTCTTTCTCTTTGCTCCGCCTTGTGCGAGGGTGTGTGTATATTGTGTGTGTATCCGTGTGCAAGCATGTATGTCTGTGTGCATAGGAGGAGGGGGCTTCCCAGAGGGCGAGCTGGCAGTGAAGAAACCCCTTTGTGGGCTCCTCTGATCATGGAGGAAGACCTCGTTTCTTCCACCGTCTGATGACACCGGACATTGGGCCAAAGTGCACGTGCATGTGTGTTTCCATATGTGTGCATGGGCAGGGGTGGAGGTGTGTGCTTCTGCAGAGGGTGATGTCCCTACCCTGCCTTGTCCCTGGCCTATGCCCTCTCCGAGGTCAGCATCTGCCAGCTCAGGCTGGAGCCAGAGCCTGACTTTCAAAGTGGCAGAGCTGGTGTCACTTTCAAAAGGAAAGTGGAAGGTTTTGGGGTGTTGTGTAATTATTATAATCAACTGAACTAACTAAAATTTACTATTCTGTGAGGAAGCAAGGCAGGCGTGGACGCGGGTGCGCGCGCGCGCACACACACACACACACACACACACACACAGAGGAAGGTTACAGGGTTCCTAGACTAGGGTTCACCAAGGAAAGCTGAGATAGGGCGAGGCCAGGATGCACTCCGAGACAGGCCCCGGCTCTCCATGAGTTTCGTCTTCCCTCCTCCTGCACTGAGAGGCCCAGGTGGGTGTAGCGGAGGGCTTGTCTTGAGAGAATCTCCCTGAAGTCCCTGAGAGTTGTGGTCTAGGGCCTTGGAGATGGAGCCAGTCAGTTCAGGGGCTCAGAACAGCCGTCTGAGAGGAAGTCTGTGGCCCGACTTCGCCCCCACCCTCGCAGACAGTCTGCGCAGTGTTTTTGGCGAATCGTCCTTTGCTGGGCCCCACCAGGATTTTCACCAGGGCTGGTCCCCCCGTACTCCATGTTGGTGGCTCTGGGAGGATGTGGACGGAAGCTAAATCCCCAGACCTGGACCTAGGTGAGAACAGGGTGCCCAGACACCGGTGCAAGAGGCCTCTGGGAACACAGAAGGGGACAGCACACCTGCCCTCACACTTACTCTAACAGCTTCTCTCTGACAGCTTTGAGTGGTTCGGCTAAGCGTTTCTGTGCAGCCCCGCGCCCCGGTCCCTTCCCCGATCCTGCAGGTGGAGTCCATGAATCCCATCGGACACCGAGGGAGGCTGTGGGAAGGGCCCTCGACAATGAAGCGGAGAAGATGGGGCCTGGAGGCTGGGACGGAACCTCAGCACGACTCGCTGGAGGGGCTGAGGCTGGGGTTGGGGCCCCAGGTCAGGGCTGAGGCTGAGGTGGGAGCTGGGGTGGAGTCCAAGCCGTTGGGCGTGGACTGCAGAGGGAGGTCACGGCTGGGGTTGGCAGGGCATCTCGGTCAGCCCTGACGGATTCTGATCTGAAAGGCCTGTTTCTGGAGTCCAAGGCTGATGAGAATGTTTGGCGTCTGCTTGCCCCTTGAGGGGCGCAGGACAGGTCCCCTCCCCCTGCTCCCCACTGCCACAGAGCTGTCCATCACTGAGGGCCGGGGCTCCCTAGATGTATTGCCCTAATACGTCGCTATAGCAACCCGGTCTAATCCTGCATTATTCTAATGTGGTCCCCTCCCCACTGTGATGTATAGCTTAGGTCTCAGAGCTGCGAGGCCCCTTCTCTGAGTGCTCCTGGCGCCCTGGGATGGGTGGCTTGGAGGCCTGTGGCTTTCCTGGGTCCCATCTTGCTTCTCTTCACCCTGTGCATGGATGGGTCCTTTGTGAAACTGAGTGTGGAGGTGGGGTCTGGCCCATCAGCCTACCCGCTGCCTACCCAGAGAGGGGAAGTGGCAAGCCATGTGTCTCTAGCCCTGGCACACGTGTGCCTGACGCCACAACCCACGCCAGGCTGCCCGGCCTGGGGACCTGAGGCCTTGGGGTTGGGGGCTGGGGCAGCACCACGGCCACATTCCGCGCTCTGCCACAGGCCCCCATTGTTCCGTGGACACTGCCTGCTTGAGGGCCGCAATCCTGGCCCTCACCCTGCGTGGGGTGTAGGATGCTCCCTGGACCACTCCCCCAGGGATCATAGAGGGGTGATTCATGGGGCAGCCAGGACACAGCAGGCACATAGCTGTGCCCAGATTCTGGGGGGCGGGCGGGGGAGGTGACTGAGGGCTGTTTGTGTCAGGGGAGAGGGGTTCAATAGCCAGAGGACTCAGGGCCCTGGACGCCAACCACGTCATCTTCTGCCCCTCCCTGTGTGTGGGCCGGTCAGAGAGGCCCCATTGTCAGAGGCCCACCCAGGCTGGAAGGGGAGCTAGAACCACGAGGGACCACCTCAAAACTGGGAAAACCCACAGACCACCCCTCACGTTGCACTGATGGGGAAACCGAGGTCCAGAGAACAGCAGGGACTTTCTCAACATCACCCTGCGAGGTGGTGACGGGCCTGTACCTCCCAGCTCGGAAATGCAGCTGCCTTTCTAGGAAAACTAAGTCCCAGTGGTGACCTTCTGTCAGCAGAAGTTAGGTTCATAAGCTCCTTCCTCTCCCTACTTCCTCTGAAATCTCACAAACTTAGGTCAGCCCTTGACATCCCTGGAGGAAGAGATCAGAGCCAATGGGTGGGGTGGGGGTCGCCTTAGGGCCGTGCAGAAGCCATAAAAACGTTACCTTCTGTGGGGCCCCAAAGGGAGAGTAGGGCCTGCAGGTTCTCAGCGCTCCTACACACAAGGTCCAGAATGCAATAACAGCCGTCATTGTTTCCTCCCAAATGATCTTTTCCCTGGGCTCTTCCCATACCTTCCCTATATAACCGAGAGGTGAGAAGGGAAGAGATTAGTCTGGCCGTGTTTTGGGGGCTGGGGGGCTGATGTTGTCTCTCTCTTTGCCCAGCATAGGGCCTGGTAGTAAAGTCAGACGGCTGGGTGAGAGGATGCGGGCGGGCGGCCGGGTGCTGTGCAGGTGGTTGAGGGGCGGATGGGTGACTGGATAAGTGGGCGGCTGGGCAGATGGGTGAATGGATGGTTGCATAGATGGAGGGGGGGTTGATGGACGAGTAGATGGATATAGGATGATGGATGGATGAGTGGACGAGGGAATACCCATTTCATATATTGAGGTCCAGGGATGACAAATGGCCCATCTTGGGATGAACAGCAGGGTGAGGCCTAGACCCGGTCCTTAGGCCCTGCCTTTGAGGCTGGGCTGCCCCGTGGCATGGTTTGGTGGTCAACCTCTGTGCAGTAGAACATGTTGGGACCTGGAGGGCTATATAGTCAGATTTAATTTCATGGTATGTGACTCCACAGGGACTAGAGTCCTTGACCCTGAGTTAAATCTTCTGTGCTGGGATCAAAGGAGAGGGCCAGGGGCCACTGGTGGAACAGTCCTGGCAAGGCAGGAAGTAGCATGAAGGTTCAAGAAGGGAAATTAATGGAGTCTGAGGACTCTGGGGCTCAGCAGCATTGCCTCCTTGGGATCAGGCCCTGAGCCAGGAGTGCCCCAGACAAATCCCACTCATTCCTTATGACCTGGCTTGCTGGTACCACCCTCTGTGAAGCCTGCCCTGACTCTCTGGGTACCATCCCCCCAGAGGCCAGCACACAGCCATAGCACTTGGAAGGGACTCTGTGTGTGTTGTTGGGACATGGGGTTGCTACCAAGAGGCAGAAGAGAGGAACAGGTTGAGGAAAAGCACCTGCCACTAATTTTCTGGGCTATCTTGGGCAAGGTCCTCAACAGTCTCGGGCCTCCTTTTCTTCATCTATGGACCAGGGATGGGAATCTCGAACTTTGTTTTTCAGCGTGCTTTGGAGAATGAAGAGAAACAATTCTAGGTGGGGGAGCCCTAGGCATTCTTTTTCTGCACTGCTTCAGCTCAGCAATACAGTAATATATATTGTGCATATAAAATTATTTTTATAGCTAACATTTAATGTGCACTTACAACGTGCCAGGCTCTCTCCTAAGTGTTTATATATATCATCCCTCCTCTAATCCTCACAGCAATCCTATATGGCAGGTACTATTATTATCTTTGTTTACAGATGAGGAAACTGAGGTAGGAATACGTGGCCCAGAAACCCATGGAGAGCGGTGGTGTAGCCAGGACAAACACCTGGACAGACATGATTTCTTAGTCACTGCACACACGTGGCTGCTCAGTGCCTGGTGGCTTGGACTGGATCAGTCTGGAGGGCTTCCTGACCATCTTAATGATGTTGGCAAGTCACCCAACTGCTGTGAGCCTTGTGGGGCTTACTTGATTGGTGGAGAGGGGGCAGCTCCTAGCCAGTTAGCTCCGACACGTCTGGTCCCTAGCTTCTCTCCCTGGCCTGGTTCTGAGCTCTGGAACTCCCTCTGCTTTCAGAAAGTCCTTGAGCCATGAACACCACTGTTAGCCCCAGCAGGTGGCCAAAAAGAACAGGCTCGAGTCAGATGAAACAGGTCTTATCCCCGCTTCTGTCACTAACTAGGCTGGCTGCCTTCAGTAGGACACATCAACTCTTTGGGCACCAGCTTTCTTATCTGTAAAATAGGAATCAAGAATGAGATAGTGAAAATAAAGCACCAAGGGGTGGGTATCCTGCGAGTGTGCCTTGGACAGAGAGGGGTCCACGGTGGAAGTTCATTATGGTTATGGTTTTCTTCCCTGGCCACTGGCTTCTGAGCAAGGCCCTGCCCAGGCTGCACAGTAAAACGGTCTTCACTCATGTCTCTCTTATACGAAACACCATAGGTACATTATCTCACTTAATTCTCAAAATAACGATATGCTAAGGGAACTGTCATTGTGATCATACCGGGAAGCCGAGGCACAGAAATACAAGTAGCTGGCTCCAAGTCACACAAGAAAAGGTAGAGCCAGGATTTGTACCCAGATCTTCTGGGTAAAGCCCCTTCATTTCACTGTTTTGCTCTCTGCCTCCCCCAAAGCACAGAGAGCTTCTGGAAGGATTCCAGTGACAATGGGCTAAGGCAGGTGGCCCATGGAGGCTGGAAGGACCCTGCCCTGGGATTAGATCTGTCCATGAACTGTTTGGGTCAACTATCAGTCTCTGCATGGAAGGAGCTCTCCCCCTTCCCCAGGCTGGCCTGGCCGGGGTCGGGGGTGGGGGGGGAAGCCCAAGGCTGGTGACAATATCCCATTCCAGGCCACCGGAGCCTGAGTGGCACAGGATCCAGGTCTGTTGTGGCACTTGCTCCTGTTCAGAGCTGAATAATCTGGAGCCTTTGAAGAAGGATTTCTGAAAAGCCATCAGGAGTGAATCATTGACTTAGGGAGGCGATGAATCAACGGGGAGTTCATAAAACGGCAAATGAATCGGGTGTGAGAGCGACGGAGCCACTGCTATTCCCCAGAACCCTCCGGGGACAGAGAGCCGAGAGAAAAGAAATAAAAATAACATGGGGCCTTCCGGCTGCTACAAACACGAGGCAGCCCCTCCTTGCATGTGTGAAGACAGAGCAGGACAGAGGGACGGGACCCACTGCTGGGTGAAGCGGGGCCAGCAGGAGACCCCTGGGCACTCTCGGCTCTCTGGGGCCAGGCTGTGGGTGTAATTAGCAAATGCCTTTTCCCTTCTTTTCAGGAGCCCTCACAAGAAAGAACACTGATTTTGACGAACACCCAAAATAATGTGAGATCAGGCACCATGCATTATGCATGAGGTCTGATTTAACATGAACATTATTTCTTGTGTACGAGACCATATGCCTCCGTGCTGTCTCCGCAGCCTAATAATACCAGACCCACCCTGGTCAGGCTCAGCGGGAGACGTGTCCACTGTGTGTGTGCGTGTGCGGGGTGGGCTGGGGGTTGGAGCAAAGCCCTCCTGCTACTCAGGTCGTCTGAGGAGAGCCCAGGCGGATGCCCTGGAGTGGGGTGGGTCATGCCTTTGGGAACAGATCGGGAGCTGAGGGGGTCGGTGAAACCGTGTGAGAGCACCACGGTGCCCATGCGCGTGTGCGTGTGCCGTCAGGAGTCCCCGACTCGTCGTGCGGGCATGCTAGGGTATTTGCATAGCTGAGGTTTTATTGCACGAGAGGGACGATGGCAGGAACGGCTCGATCTAATTGCTGTGTGTGTTTGTATACATACACGCATATGTACGTGTGGGGGTGTGTGTTTAAAAAATAAGATCACACATACATACAAACACACAGCCTAACTTTAATTATCTGAAAGGAGCTAGATGAGATCTGGGAGGAGCTGGGACAATGATGGGCAGGGTGGTGTTTGGCAAGTGGTTTGTGGGATAAATGCTCGGAAATCCTGAGAGCAGGGGACCTGGTCAAACGCTCCCTAGGGTGGCTGTGCGTGCTTCGTCAAACACCACGTGTGCTGGTACCCAGTGATGCCCACGGCGCAGCGTGAAGACCAGAACGCTGGTCTTGAGTGGGGGTGCTCATGGGTGAGTTAGCATGTGCGTGAGCGAACAAGCCACAGGAGCCTGGACTGAGAGGAGTGGCAGGGAGGGATGGAGTGGCTGGCAGACAGACGAGGTCATGCACGATGCTGGGTTTCTCAGACTGGCCAGGCAAATGGGTGGGGTGGCCAAGGAAGAGGGCAGGGTCGCAGGCCAGTGAGTGTGCGCGCGTGTGTGCACATGCACGCGTGCACACAAGGGGAGTGGAATTGTTTCCTTTGGAGGCCACAGTTGCCTCCACTTTAGCTGACACTTCCCAAGGAATAGCCAACTTCAGGCTGATGGGGGGGGGGGGGGAAGCTATGCTGCCAAGTGACTCTGGTGACTTCCTGCCATGTCCCAGCTCAGGGACCAATAGAGGGCAGTCCTCCCACACGGAGGTCTCAGAGGCAGCAGGCGAGGCCCTGAATGGTTGGTCAAACACTAACAACTCTTGGACTTTCAAATGTGACAGGCAGGGACAAAATTGCGGTTACATATTGATGGCTACTTCAACTGTCTCTGACCTTAATCATTAAACCAGAGGCTCCAGGTAGATGTTCGTGGCTAAGGGGAGCAGCGGGGTCAGAAAACCAGCCTCCTTTCATTCTAGCCCCTGCTCAGGTGAACCTCTTTTCTGAGCTCAAGTCCTGCTGAGTAAAGTCCCAGGGAGGAAGGTGTCTGGCCCTGGGTGTGTCACTAGGGGTTTGCCCTCCTCTCCCTAAACAGCAGTAAGTGGGTAGGAGGAGGCTGGGTTTGAGCTATTGTCACATCCTAGGATCAAGGGATGATTGCATGGGTCCTAAGCCCTGCAACACACAAGCTAGTGCAGCCTTCTGGGACAGGAGGTGGGGGAGAACACAGGTGTCTTTGGGGCTCAGGCCAGGGTACCTTCTGGGTTTGCCTTGATGACTGCAGGTGACCAAGACAGACACCACCTGGGAAATGTTCTCCCAGCTCAACGCATGAGCTCTATAGCATGGATTTTCTTTCCTCCTCCCACCTCTGGGATCAGCTTTGTATCTGTACTCAGAGTGGCACACGCACAGACTCCTCGACAACACGCAGAGGTTCACGTGGGGAGAGTGAAGTTCTCTTTAATTACCAGAATTGGTGGCTGCGTGATCACAGAAAATAATTTTGCCCAAGTAAGAAGGGGAGAAGGATGGAATCAGAAACTTCCAAATTTGCTGGGGAAAGCTGGGGCTTTTTTGGAGGTCGATGCTAGGAACAAGGACCTCTCTTGAACGAAAGGCGGTCAGAGGCTCTCAGAAGCAGGGAGGTAGACAGACACACACGTGGGATGGAGGAACTGCTTCCATGGTTGTCTGTGCTTTTCCTAGCTATACTATCCTGGGGTAAGAGGCTGGGGACAGCTATCTCTCTTATAAACACAAATGTGCTGAGGTTCCTACTGTCACACTGGGCTGGAGTCTGGGGAAAGCGGCTCTGGGGCCTTCTGTGACCAAGAGGTCGATCACTGGGTAGCTGTCCTAGGCTGATATCTTGTTAAGCAAAATCCTTGCAAAGCGAAAGATTTTCTTCCATTCCCTCTTCCACCTTCCAAAAAAATAATTTTTTTTTGTCCTACTCCTCAGCTGCCAATGGTTTGTGGGAGGACACATTGTTTTGCTGTTTTTGAGTTGACTTGCTTAAATAATAAACCCACCCTCTTGTACAGGATTAAGCAGACAATTAGGAAATCAATCCATCAATTGGTGTCAGCTGGAGAGAGAGGCTAGTAAAAGGCCCAGTCGGCCAGCCGATGACCCTCTCCGATCTTGAAACCTGCTGAGGCCCTGGGCTGTGTAGGCAGCAGGCGTTCTGAGCTTCATTTGCTTCCACTTCAGGGGCCCTGAGGTTGGGACAAATTCAGGGACGGAAAAATGAGGAGGGAATAAGGAGTGTGGGGCAGCAGTGAAGGTTTGCACTTAGTGGGGCGGGAAATGAGAGGCTGAGGCAGGGCTAGCAGCCCCGCCGAGGCCATCGCCCCGCTGGCCAGTAAGTTCCCGGCCTCCTCTGTGAGGAGGCCCACTCGCCTGCTAGTGTGGGGACCGCTGGACACTGGTGCTAATTAGAGTTATTTGCCCCCTAGGCTAGACTGAAGAAGAAAAAGCCAAAACCATGGCGACCTTTGTATTTGTAGAGACAATTTGCCCCAAGATTGAGAGGCAGAGCCCAGAAAGTCACCTGAAGCTCTCGGTCCCAGCACAAGCATCCTGAGGCCCCAGCTCTGCCAGGGACCACCTGCTTGGGGCCCTGGGAACACCTCTGTGGGCACTCCTGGTGCTGTCGGCTACAGCCAAGGCCTCTCACCCACCCATGCATGGGCGTCTTCCCTGTGGGAGGGGCCCCACATACCCTCTCATTAAGGACACAACTTTCTCCCCAGCCAAGAGATTGTGGCTTCAAGCTTTGGCTCTCTGGAGAGCAAGGGAAACTGCATGTGCTTTCTCCCAGAAAGGGAAAAGAACTGCATCTATGGAAGGAACAGGAAGAGCCGTTTTATTGGTATTAAAGAGTTGTTTCACGGACATCACAGTGTTGGGTACAGACCTGACACCCAGATCTGCCCCAGCCATCCTGGCTCTCATAGCGGATGGTGCTGCTAGACTTGAGAGGGGACTTCTGAGAAGGTCTGTGTTCTCTTCCCAGGTCAGGATTGTACAGCCTCAAGTCCTCCTTCCCACGCTCACACGCTCCCTCCCTGGGAGGTTTGGGGGGGTTCTTGGGTGCCCACTCTGGGAGGGGAGATGCCAGGTCTTTCTGGTGGCACAGTTGTGCCTCTAAAGCTCCCCAGGAGAAGGTGGGGCAGGTGGTTTGACTGCAGGAAACTAGGACTGGCTTTGCCCAAGCCAACAGGCTCTCTCCCCAGGCTGACTCGGCTACGCAGGACCACCCACGGACCTCTCTAAGCTCTTAGAACTGCAGTGGGTCCAGGTGGGCTGGGGCACGGCGTGTCTGTGGGTGGAGACACAGCTTGGGTGGGATGGTGGGGCCAGATCAGGCTTCCAGCTGTGCCAGGACCCGGAATGGTGAAGCTGACCTGGGCCCCACCATGAAGTGCTAAGTGAAACCAAAGTTGGGTGTAAGAATGTTGGGTGGGGGAGGGGAGTACAGAGGTTCTAGGCCATGGTTCAGGCCAAGGTGGGCTTCTTTCTTGGCCAAGAAAAGCAGTTGAGTTGTCTGAGAAATGGCTGACCCGAATTCCGTCTCGTATCTGTGGCTCATGGTCCTAGGCCCTGGGCCCTGGTCCCGTCTGAGGCTAGTCTGTTTATGGGAGGGGGACAGGAGCGGGTCCATCTTTCCTAAACGGACGCACCTGAGCCCAGCATCACCCAGGTAACTGGCAGCCTGGGTACTGGCCTGGAAGGTCTACGTGGTTGCCTTCTTCCAAGCTCTCTCAAGTGAGGCCAGAACTTTAGGGCAGAAAGGCAAGGTTATCAGATCGCTTCACCAGAAAACCAAGCCGGCCTTGGCAGTAAAGAGGACAGGACACAGCCCTGGGGTACATGTTTATGTGAGTAATAAAATATTTACTATAACATAAATATAAAGGGAACTTCCCAGTCTACATTATTTTTTTGCAATAAAGATACAAAGAGAATGCACCAAAACATTGTTTCAAAAAATAATAAAAATAACAAAATTCAAACGGTAACAAACAGAAGAAGAGATGGAGAAGGGGGAAGCTCCAAATACATCCAGAAAATAAATAGAGATGGGTCAGAAATCCGGAAATCATATTAAAATATCTTTTTCAGATTAGTCGGTGTACAAAATCCTTTAGGATCGGGAGGGAGGGCAACCCGGAAAACCAAAAATAAAAACCAAGCACAAAAATGTTTCTTCTCCCCACCAGTGTGTACATATTTCACATATTTACACGGTTCCCCCCTCACCCCAAACTTGGGGGCTTTCTCCCCCATCTCCCCAGCACCCCGCATCCTGGGGTGGGGGCTGGAACAGGAGTTGAGGGAGGCTGTAGGAAATCAGGCAGAGGGTTCTCAGAAAACGGCTTATTTCTACAGCTGGTTAAAAAATATCTCCAACTTTTCCAAGTTTCATTCTTTAGGGCCAGGAAGGCAGGCCCGGCAGGGAGCGGAGTCCCCGCTGCGCGGGTCACTGCACTGGCAGAAGCCCCTTCCCACCAATCTGTGCAGGAGCGCAGACTACTCCCGCGTGGCCGGTTCGAGCGGGGGCTCGCATAAAACGAAACGAAAAATGAACACTCCAATTTTTTTGTTAGTTTTTGTGTGTGTGTTTTTTTTGTCTTTTTTTGTTTTGTTTTGCTTCTTTGGGGGAGAGTGGGGTAAGATAAGGGGAGAAAATAAATTAGGCTAGATTAAAGCTTTGGCTATTTCCTGCTTTTATACACAGACGCGGCTCTCGCGGCCTCCCCTCCGGGGCCCCGATAAATACAGTATACAGCGATTTAAATTAAGGGCGCGGGCGGAGTTAGAAGGACCCCAGGAGCCGAGAGGCTCCACCAATAAATAAAAACCGTAAAAAACCAAGCCCGGAGAAAGGGGTAAGGGATGGGTGGGGTGCATCCTTAAGGGACAGAAGAGGAGAGGAGCGAATAAAGTGACAGCCTCCCACCCTGGACCCACAGGCTCGGGAGTCCGCGCCGGGGAGAGGGGATGGGAGCTTTCCTCTCTTCGTCCCCTCTCCCGGGGAATCCCTAACCCCGCACCGCGTTACCTGTCGCTGTGGGGAGCCGCTGCCGGGATCCGGCCCCGAACAGCCCGGGGGACAGGGACGGGGGTCGTCGAGGGGATGGGGGCAGAGAGCAGGCGGCGGGCAGGGTGCCCGGGGTGAGTTGACGAGTTCCGTGTCTTCGCTCCTCTCTCCCGGGGCTCGGGCGACGCAACCTAGCGGCAGTCTTCGCCGCTCGCCGGAGAGGGCCGTCCGGGTGTTTGGTTTTGTTCGAAAGTTTCTGGGCTTTTTGTAAAATCCAAAGCAACCGAACAAAAAGAGTCAGGACGCGCGGGCGGGCTGCGCGCCCCAGCCTCGCGGCGCGCCGGCGGGGGCCCAGCCCGCGGGGTCACTGCACGGAGCCCGGCAGCGTGTGGTGGTGGTGGTGGTGCAGGGCGGCCGAAGGGGGCGGCGGAGGCGCGGAGGGCGGCGACGCACCGCCCCCGCCCGGCCCCAGCTCCCCAGGCGCGTATACGTCGTCCATGGGCGGGTGGCCGGCGCCGGCCGCGGGGGTCATGCGCTTCTCCTTCTGCCGCCGGTTGCAGAACCAGACGCGCACTACCTCCTTCTCCAGCTGCAAGCTGTCGGCCAGGCCCGTGATCTCGTGGGCCGAGGGCTTGGGGCACTTGAGAAAGTGGCTCTCGAGCGCGCCTTTGACCCCCACCTCGATGGACGTGCGCTTCTTGCGCTTGCGGCCCTGCGCCGCGATTTTGTCCAGGTTGGTGGGGCTGCCGCTGGACGAGTCGGTCTCTTCCAGCCACTTGTTGAGCAGCGGCTTGAGCTTGCACATGTTCTTGAAGCTCAGCTGCAGGGCCTCGAAGCGGCAGATGGTGGTCTGGGAGAACACGTTACCGTAGAGCGTGCCCAGCGCCAGCCCCACGTCCGCCTGCGTGAAGCCCAGCTTGATGCGCCGCTGCTTGAACTGCTTGGCGAACTGCTCCAGGTCGTCCGAGCTGGGCGCATCCTCGTCCGAGTGCTCGCCTACGGAAGAGCCGCCGCCGCCCGCGCCCGGGTGCAGGTGAGCCGCTGCTGCGTGCAGGCCGCCCGCGTGTGCATGTCCGTGTGCGTGTCCGTGGGCGCCCAGATGCGGCGGCGGCGACGGCTCCAGCTGCGCCTCGTGGCCATCCTCGTGCAGCGCGTGGTGCAGGCCCGGCCCCGCGCCGCCGCCGCCCGCCGCCAGCATCCCGGCCAGGCCGCCGCCGCCGCCCCCCGGGTAGGCCGCCTGTGCGTACAGCCCGAGTGGCTGGGGCTGGTGGCCCCCTCCGGCTCCGGGCGAGGGCGACATGGCCGGGCCCAAGTGGTGCGCCGTGCCGCCCTGCGCCCATGCCGCGCCCGCGTGGGCTGCCCCCTGGTGCACCAGGCGCGCGTGGAAACCTCCGCCGCCGCCGCCGTCGTCGGCTCTGCCAGTGCCACCGCCGCCCGCCTTGCCGTGTTCCAGGTGCGGGCCGCCAGCCCAGTCTCCGCCGCCGCCGCCTCCCGTGGGTAGCCACTGGGGGTGCGCTAGGCCCACGGGGTGGCCCGCGCCCGCGCCCAGCCACTCGTGGTGCATCAGCTTCTGCACTTCGCGGTACGCGGCTCCCGCGTGTAGCCGCTCGGCGGCCGCCGCTGCTGCCGCTGCCGCCGCGGCGTCCGGGTGCATGAGCGGCCCGGTGCCCCCGGCTCCGCCGCCGGGGCCCCGCGGCAGATACTGCGCGGTGGTGGCCATGCCGCCCCGCGCCCTGCGCCGCGCCGCCGCCGCCGCCGCTGCCGCTCCGCTCCGTCTGCGGGCCCCGCCGCCGCGCTCCGCCGGCTTAAAGCCCCGACCCGCTCGGCTCTCTGGAGCCCCACCCCGCCCGCCGCCCATTGGCTGCCTGCGGAGCCGCCTCCCGCCTCCCGGCCGGGGCCCCCGCCCCCCGCGCCCGCCTGCCGCCGGGCCCGGCCGCCCGGAGCTCGCCATTGGTCCTAGCTCCCGGGGTCCCGCGCGGCGGCCGCGCTGATTGGCTGCTGGGTTCTTCATTCATGGCCCCCCTACCGTCCGCGTACACACTCACGCCCCGGGGGCGCGGCCGCCACGTGGGGAGTGGCGCGGGGGTGGCACTGCGACCGCACCCCCTCTCATCCTGGTTGCGTGGGCCCGGCTTTCCCCCAACGCTGGAGACTCCGAGCCCGGCCGGTCCCACGTTCCACGCGAGCTTAATTTCTGCCCGCATTCAGCCGGGACGGCCAGAGGCAGCGGCGGGAGTGCCGGCTCCGGGAGGCGCTCAGGCTCCGAGGAGCTGCTCAGCCCCGCGCTCCTCCCTCCGCAGAGCCACTGCCGGCGGGCCGGCATTCCCGCAGGTCTCGGCGGCTGCGAGCGCGAGTGCGAGGCGGCGCGGATTCCGGGCTCGGTTCTGGCACGACTGCTCACCTCGCCTGCCTCGCCTCCTGCGGCTTCCTGCGTGCACAGGGCCCTCAGCGCGCCTGCCCAGCCGGTCTCGGTTTTCCCTCTTCTCCCTCTAGTCCCCGTGTCGCATCTCCGTCGACCGCGGCGGCCGGCCGAGAGTGCTTCGGGCGGGAGCACCGCGGGACCGGTTTGGTTCCTCGCGAGGACATCCCTTTTCCCGAGCACCGCAGCCCAGGTGAGTACGGCACGAGCGACTGGGGACCAGGACGGCGGGCGGCAGCGGTGCTACCGAGAAACGCGAGCTCCATAACCCGGCCGCATTCCGGGGTTCCGGAATGAGGGGACCTCGAGGCCGAGATCGTAGCTCTGGGGAAAAGGTCGCCAGCGGGGCTAAAGGACACTGAGCCTAGGGACATCTGTCCTGCGCTGTTGTAGCCTTCTCCCCAGCTCGAACAGCTCACTGGCAGTGGTCTTGGCGGGGTCACGCCCTGAGGAAACTTGCTCTAGCGGAAGTGTGGGATAGACCTGGGCAAGGCCAGTTGGCACTTCAGAAATTCCGCGTTCGGGCCGGGAGCTGTCCAGCCTGGAGAAGCCCTGGACTGGAGGTTGCCCGGACTTGCCTGAAGCTGCTGGAAAGGGAATTAATAAGATTTTGAGGAGTCCTTGCTGCAAAGGTTGACCTCAGGATTTGGCTGCCTCCCTATTTTCCCAGCTCTTTGCCAGCTCCCAAAGGATCAGAGTGGAGTCAGACCTCAACCAAGGCTCCTCCGTGTGTCTGTACTCCACATGGGGCCCCACACTGAGTGGAGGGACTTGTAGCTTCCCCTCTTCCCCACACTGAGGCTTGCGTCCAGGAAGTCTCCCAGCTGCAAGTCCTCCTTCCTCTTCCAGATCTTTCCTCAAGTGGATTAATAGATTCCAGTGCCCCAGGATCCCAGACCACAGAACTGAGTGGGGGTGCTTAGCCAGGGCCTGGCTGGGCAAGTCTGACTGGAATAAAGCTTTATTCCAGGTGCTGGGGGTTCCAGGGACAGCTGCAGTGGAGATGACCCAAAGAAGTCTGGGAGAAGGGTCTCCCTGGGCACAGATGTCTGTCTGGACCCTGAATGCCCTAGGCTCAGCTTCTGGCTAGCCCCAAGGAGGAGGAGTGGGACAGGGCAGGGTGGTTGACTAGCCATTGGCCACAGTCCCTGGCTGGCTCTTGAGGTCCCCCCACAGCTATAAGAGCTTGATGGAGCTATAAATGCCAGCCTTTCCTGGACTCTGGCCCAGGAAGTGGTCACCTTGAGGCAGCCCAGGCCCTCCTGACTCACTCTCCTACCTGGCCCCTTTCCCGGGCCCAGGAGGTAGGACCAGGCTGGGAATCCCACAGTGAAACCTCCTCTCATGCCACCTCTTCTCAGGCCTGTGTGGCATTGAAGCTTGCGTGCCCAGCATGGGACTGCCACTGTCTTCTTGGGCAAGAGTAACCCTGACCTGGTCTCTCTCGTCCTTGGTTTTCCTTCCTGTAACCTGGGAACCACAGTACTGTCGGCAGCTCGCTTTTCTGACTAAAGTAAGCCAGAGAGTGGTGGGAAACAGTGATGGACAGCTCTCGGGAAGGATATGAGTCCCGTAGTTTTCACTGTTGCTGTCCAGTGACCGGGCAAGGTTCTCGCCCTTTCTAACTAGATCTTAGTTTTCTTTGGAGAGGGATTGTGGGCCAGTGGACTTCTCAGGCTTCCACTTCTGACTGTCTGTGATTCTATGAAACTGTCTCAGTTCCTGTTGGAGGAAGAGAAATGTTTACACAGTGGATAGATGTTTTGGTATCCAGCTTTTTTTTTTTTTTTCCTTTTCTAGTTTGCTTACAGTGCACATGTAATTACCAAAGGGAGAGAGAGAGAGAGAGAGAGAGAGAGAGAGAGAGAGAGAAAGTGAGAAAGCACCTCTGTGGGAATGGCTATCCTGCAATTCCTTCTTCATTCTCCTCTCTGCATTTTGGACATGCACACACACATGGCTGGTGTGTTTTTCAATGTGCTGGGTCTGGGACTTGAGCCACGCAGTTAGCCATGTGGGGGTCAGTTACCTTAATTACTGCACTACCTACTGGCCCGATGTCTAGCTTTTTTAAATGCCACCGAGGCTTAAGAACAATGACCCATGTTGTGGCTTTTACAAAGCACATTTATAGTCCTCATTTTCCCTGTAGCTCTCAGCCCTGTGAGAGAGCGCTGAGATTATTGTCCTCGTTGCATAGATGAGGAATCTGAGGTTTGTCTGTGTGCCCAGGATCCGTGAGTCTCCACTCCTCGTCACGATCCTCAGAGCTGTGGGATGGAGGAAGCGCCTGTGGAGGCTGCAGCTTTGGCCATCTCTGCCAGGAGAGCCCCTTGCCCTGTCTCCTGTGGCTCTCAGTTGCAGGCCAGGGTCTGTTGGGGTTCCCAAAGCTGTGTTTCCCAGCCTGCTGAATTGAGGGGCATCTGCAGGGAAGCAGTAGAGGGCTCCCAGGTGACCAGTGTGTCATCCGGCAAATCTCTTCCCAACCCCAGCAGCCCTGTAATTTTGCACGAGTTCCTTTGCCTCTTTGTGCCTCAGTTTCTTCATCTTAAAATGGGGACAGTAATGCCTACTTCTCAGGATTTCCTTCCAGGATGAAATAAGACGTGTAATTTAGGTGCCCTGACAATGTTACCCGCAGTGTGAACAAGAGAAGATGAATTCTTTTCCCTGCTTTGGAAATTTTAGATTCCCTACAGTGATAGGGGTTTGATCTTGAATCAAATTTTTTTTGGTATGATTGAGGTTCAGCTTCCTCCAGGAAGACTCAGTATTCTCTTGTTCCTGTACGCGGACACTGAGGGGTGGCAGGCCACTGAAGCTGAATACCCCTCTCTCCAGGAGCATCGTCTTCACGGGCCCTCACTTCAGACACACAGCACGCAGCCCGGGTTAGACACCCACCTGATTCATGCAAGTACAGAGTGGTGTGGGCATGTGAATGGGTGGGCATTCATATGCATGTGCACACATGACACACAGATACGAACACACAGTTCACAGGGACATCATCCAGATCCATGATAGGGACGCATGGGCTCGCATCATTAGCTGAATGTTCATAGTCATACAAAGCAACACCCAGCAGTGAACACAGGCACGTGTGTCTAGACAGGGTCACACACAGAACCCACACATGGGCTGAAGTAGGCTCAAGCTGACCTGCCTTCATGGATGCACACTAGAGAGACACGAGACCTGCAGGCCCTTGGGCTGGCAAACATGGAGACTGTCTGCTAGCATGCTGGTTTGCATGAGCTGCATGCGTTCACGTTGACACACACGAGCACACAGAGGCCGCCACACACACTCCCTCCCAGATCTACAGATACAAAGAGGCCCACTTCACCGGCGTTGCACAGGCACACAGGCACACAGGCGCACAGACACACAGACACACAGACACAGGCACACAGGCACACAGATACACAGGCACACAGACACACAGACACACAGGCACACAGACACACAGGCACACAGACACACAGACACAGGCACACAGGCACACAGACACACAGACACACAGGCACACAGACACACAGGCACACAGACACACAGGCACACAGGCGCACAGACACACAGACACACAGGCACACAGGCACACAGGCACACAGACACACAGACACACAGGCACACAGACACACAGGCACACAGGCACACAGGGGCAGCCTCCCACCCTGCAGAAACTGAGAGCCACACGAGGGATCAGAAAGCAGAGGAAGGGGCTGTCTGGAGCCCACAGTCGAGTCCACGGGGGTCCAGCACGGCTAGTCCTGAGGAAAGAGGGGAAGCCCTTTCTTCTATTTTCTCACTCCTTGTCCGTGGAGGCCAGCTCCCAGCCAAGCCGCCGCCAGTCCCTGAGGCTCCAGGCCTCCCTCCCCAGCAGGGCTCCTGCCCAGCCCGCCCCCAGGCAGGAGCGCTCGGGCTTTCCCAGAGCGGAGTGGCCTCCTCCAGGCTCTGGAGTGTGACCGAGCGCCTGCTCATTTGACACAGGTCACCGAGCCTCCAGCAGATGGGGCCCTCGCTGTGGGGGGTCTCTGTGCCGGAGGGGCTGTGTGGGAGCAGGGGGTGGGGAGAGGAGGGAGGCTCTGCAGGGATGAACAGCAACTACACAGCTCCAGCCCCAGGAACACTGTCTGCAGAGTCCTGGATCACAGACACAAACCTCCACCCTGGCTACTCGGACGCAGCCTCTGGAACACAACCGCACGCACAGGGCAGTGACCGTCAGTGCGCTGGTGGCCCACGGGCCCTGCAGTATTCCAGATGCACGTCCCAGTCAAGGGGGCCTACGCAGTGGCAGGCCGAACCCAGATTTGGGAAGGAGAAAGAGACTGAGTCTTGCTCAGCGTGTCCTGGAGGCAGCTGCAATCTGGCTGCTTCCCCCCTTTGGCCTCTGAGCCCCCGTGCTCTCTCCTGCCAGTCAGTCCAGAGTCTGGAGTGCAGGAAGTGCTGAGAGCAGGCGCAGCGAATGACCCAAGGCCTCTCTGGTGCCGGGAAAACAGGCTCCCGCATACTCTGCGTGATTCCTTACAAATACAAACCAGGAATGGCTGGGAGGAGGCATGGAGTGGAGAGGTGGAGGCCCACAGGGAGCTGCTGAGGGACTGTGTCTCAGGACGCCCTCCCAGTGCTTGGGTCCAAAGCTTTTGTCGGAGGCCAGTGGGTCTGGGCAGGGGCAGCGCTCATGCCCCACTTCCTCTTCCTTCTGCCAATCTCCCCCTCATGCCCTAGGTTTTGCATTTACAGAGTGCCTGGCTCGGCAGTCAAGGGTCCTGGGTTCCCTGTTGGCCTGGACTCAGACTTCTTGGATGGCACTGGGCAGGCTCAGCCCCCTCATCTCTGTGGCCCTCAATATCCTCATTGTCAGCTGGGCAGGCTGGTCGGTGCTGGTCTGCTTGCAAGGTGGGATGAGATCACTGCCCAGATGGAAACTTGGAAAGAGAAAGCAAGGCTGTCTGGGGTGACTAAGAGACCGTGTGAGCAGGAGTGGAACCTGCCTCTCTCCTAACCAGTTCTTGCTAAAGGGTGTTGGAAGTGACCACGCCCACTGGGGCTTGCGGCCTGCTCATTCTGGACTTGAATGTGGTTTTGATGGGCAGAGTCTGGCAGGGTCCCAGCTGCCACAGATTCCTAGTCTTAGGAGGTGGTGGTGATGGAGTGTGAGGGTCATCTTGTCCATCGGCGCAGGTGGGTGCCAGCTAGACAGTTTTGTAATGCACACTATGACGCTAAAGCTCTGCCTTCATGCTGTGACCCCCGCTCTGAGCTCACAAGCTCCTGTGTCTCTCCCTCTGAACTCAGCTCCCCCCAAGATGTCAGGTCTCTCTTCTTCCTGTGCTTTCTTAGAGCCTAAGACAGAGCAGGGAGTGGTGGGAGGACGAGGCTGCCTTTGGCAGAGGAGCAAGAAGCAGTTTGACTTATTTAATTTCAAGTTCCCCATCTCTCAGCCTTGGTGGAGGGGAGGAGGGTTAGAAGATGAAATATCTCTTTGGAATGGCCCTTCCATTGCATTCTCCCCTGGGTGGGAGTGGGGGGTCCTCCCTGTGTGTCAGTAGAATATTCAAATTAGGGGTGGTCAATTGCTCTTGAAATTTACTTTCCTTTTTAGCAGAATGGCAGCCTCTGAGCCGGTGTTAATGCCCACAATCCCGTTATGCAAAACACGCTCTGCAAATCGGTAAATCGTTAGTGAGGATTAATCACTCTGAAAGGCTGGGGCTGGGTTTTAGTTTTTTTCTTTTCTTTCCTTTTCTTTTTCTTCTTTTTTTTTTTTTTTTTAACTTTTTATTTAGATGACTGTAAGATTTGCCACCACAGGGTGGAATGGAAGCAGAGGATAATTTCAGTCCTTGTCACCATTATTAGAAGAGCCAGGTGGCCTGAGATTTGTGGTCCAATTGAAGATTGGGGGTGGACAGTTGGAGTAAGGTTGGGGGCAGGAAAGAAGGGAGGGAAGTGGGAGGGAGGGAGGGAAGGGTGCGCTCTCACATTTGCGTGTTACAGTGTTTGCTGTAGTGTGTGCTGGCTTGGTGTGCGTGTGTACACGGTGACTGTTAACATGCTCGCATGAATTTGCATGTTTCCACTCCTAAATGCCCATAAGTATTTGTGCTTGGTTTGTGTTCATGTGTGTGCATTAGTATTTGTAATTGTCTGAGTTTGAGAGTGGTTTTCTGCTCTTTCATGTTTCCAGGATACTGTTTTATTGTGAGTACTTCCTCAGCCTCTGGGCAGCTATTGAAGGGGAGAAGGTGGAACAGGAGGACCCTCTCTGTCAGCACCTGCTGGGGTGGGCGGGGCTCAGGGCTTATTTACATATTCATGAGCTGCCTGGGGGTGGGGGAGCTTGAAGAGACTCAGTCAGAGCCCAGCAGGAGGCTGTCAGGGCAGATGGGGAGGTCCCCCTCTCACTTTCTGGCCTAGGTACAGTGGCGCAGGAGCATCCAGTACCTCGCGGCTTCTGAAAACCCACATGCAACTCCAGCTTGATAGGTATTATGCAGCCGCTAGGGGGGAGGCTCGTTTTCCTCCCAGGTCCTGGAGCCTCACATGAAAGCTTTTGGGGAAAGGAAGGTCGTTTTTCCAGCTAGGACCTAGCTGATGAGTGGGACTGTCTCCCCACTCTCTTCGCAGTGGGCCAGCTTCCTGGTCCTCTCTCTCTTCAGCTTAATGCAGCCCAGCCTTGGAACAGCAATTGTCTACACATAGTCCTGAGCTGACATTCCCCGGGTGCAGTGCAGGGCGTGTGTGCACGGGGATGAGGTCACAGTCCCGCAGTGTGGGGTTCAGGGTGGGATTGAATGGGCCTGGTCCTTACATCAGCCCGCTCTTTCCTCTACTCCCCCAACCCCTACCCCCACCCAGGGTCAGTGCATCACCGTCTACTGCTGTGCAAATGGCATCGGTGTACTCCTGCACGTGTGCCTGGCTCGTTGCCCCATGCCGCATCTCTCTGCCTCTGGGCAGCAGTCTAGCCGGTGTTGGAAGGGTCTGGGGGCGTTGGAGAGCTCAGTGCTGACCGTCCTCAGCTTTCTCGGGGACAGCAGGTGGAGGGCGGAGGTGGCAAGGGAGGCTTTAGGAGTTATGTTTTCCCAGGAACTTCTCGGCGTCTTTATATATCTCTGGTGGCAGACATCTGTCTGAGCTTAGGGTAGCATCTGCCTGGGCTAGAGACAACATCTGTTTGAGGCTGGGACACCTGGCTGCGCCCGGCACATTATCTGGCCCCGGGACAGCTTCTGTCTGGGCCCACGACGCGTGTTTGAACCTGGTACAACATCTGTCAGGGCCTGGCGCAATATCTTCCTGGCCTGGGGGCAGTGTCTGTTTGAGCCCTGGACATGTGTCTGACTGAGGGATGTCTGCTGGGCCTGGAACCATACCTGTCTGAGCCTGGGGATGGACTTGTCATTGCAGATAAAATCACCCCCGGCTCTTGACTTTGGTGAGTGGCTGAAAACAGCGTGTGTGGGCTTACATCCCTGCTCTTTCTGCGCGAGAAGGGAGTGCCTCGGTTTACCTTAGGTGGAGTGCCTCAGTTTACCTTCAGTTGTAAGCCCATTGGCCTGCTTGTTCTGGACACCTCGGGGGATGGCCAGATCCTATACCCCAGTGGCTCCAGGAAACCAAAGTTAAAGGAATCTATAGTGGAAGTCGTGTTATCCTACCAAGCAGGGATGTCTTTATAAAACCCAGTGACTGGTCTAGGAAGACTCTTCCTCCCTCTCATTCCTCATCCGGGTAGTTGAATCAAGTCAGTATGCTTCCACTAACGGCCAGCCTGTGCTGTAGTGGTTAAGGCAGCTGGATCTCACATGGCCAACTGTGTGGTTAGATTCCCAGACCCGGCACCTTGAAAAACATGCCAGTCATGTGTGTGTGCATGCCCAAAATCCTGGTAAGGGAAAGAAGTAGAGATTGCAGCATGGTCATTCCTCCTGAGGGTGCTTTCTTACTTTTCCTCTCTTTCTCCCTCTGCTAAGCACATGTGTCCTATAGTAAAATTTAAGGAAAAAAAAAAATGAGGGGCCAGCAGGTGGTGTGGTGGTGAAGGTGCTGGATTTTCACGTGGCTGACCATGGTTTGAGTCTTGGATCTGGTGGCTTAAAAATCACATTGGGCATGCATGTGTGAGTGCCAAAAATCCCAAGAGGAGAACTTAATAGGAGGGATTGCAACATGGCCACTCCCTGAGGGGGTGATTCCTCATGTTCTCTTTCTCTGTCTCTCTCTGTCTCTCTCCAGCAAGTGCATGTGCCCTATGGCAAAAACCTAAAGAAGAAAAAAATGAGTGCTCCCACTGAGACCTACCTTGGCCACGTCACTGGGCCCCTGAGAAAATTCACACTCTCCCTCTTACATATATTGTCAAGTCCACAGCCACTTTTGACCATCCCCTGTCAGCCCTCCATGTCCAGCAACACCACACGCTGCTCCCTCAAACACCCAGGCCTTCCATGACTCCCCACTTTTGGACATGTCCTTGGAACACCTTCTCTTCCCTCTGCGTATTCCTCAAGTCAGGGGTCACTGGCTCTGGCAAAATGCCCTCTCTGGAGTAAGCCATGGCCTCTGCCCTGCTTCCACAGCCCATCTCAGCATCTATGGGCCTGTGTTGTTGTAACTCTGTGTGCCTGTCTTTCCTGTGGGACTGTAAGTCCCTGGGGTCAGGGACTGGCTCTGTTTCCTCTCTGTCCCTTAGCACCTAGCTCACTTCCTGGTTTACAGTGGGTCTAGTGGGTACCAATAAAGTATGCTTGTTATAACCACATGATTGTTGGGACCAGCAGTTAGCATAATGGCTATGTTGCTGGACTCCTATGTAGTTGTCCACGGTTCAAGTCCTGGACCCGGTGGCTTAAACTCACGCCGGGCGCATGTGCGTGTGTGCCCAGGATCCCGAGAGGAGAATGGAGGAGAAAGGATTGCTGCTTGACCATCCCCCCTGGGGGGTGATCTCTCACTTTCTGTCTCTCTGTCTCTCTCTGTCTGTCTGGCAAGCGCATATGCCCTATAGCAAAAACCTCTCCAAAAATAAATAAATAAATAAATAAATAAATAACCACATGATTGTGTTGCCGGGATCTTCCTTCCTTCTTTTTTTAAATGGGGGAGGGTAGAGGGGGGTACTGTAGACAGTGGCTTTCAGTCTCACAAGGGCAGTGGGCTTCAGAGAAGAGGGGATATCTTCTTATTCATACCTGCTTGGTTGACTATAGCCACACAGGGCTGGGTAATGGGCCCAGCGTGCCTTGGACAAGGGCTCTTCGGGGCCTGATCCAGCCCAGTGTTTCTTCATCTTCAACCAAGGTGGATGTGCGGATGGTCAAACTTGGCACTTCTGCTGACAGGAGGGGAGAGCAGTGAGGGTCGGGGGGCAGTGAGTCCAGTGATAGTTGCCCCTCGGTGGACTGTGGGGATGGCACTAAGTCCATTGGGAAGACTGTGTTGGGAGCAAATGTCAGAACCTTGACCTGGGTCCAAGCCCATCTCCTTGAGGGCAGGTGGGAGAGGGCAGGCCTGGCACAGACTGCATAGAAGTTACAGCCTGCCAGAGAGGGAAAGCTGTGGAAGGAGTTATCAGTATAAACCTGTGCAGAGCAAACTGCTCTCGTTGGCCAGGCCTGCCCGGCATGTGGCCAGGTTCAGAGGGACACTGAGCCCTAGGGGAGTGTGTGGGGAGAGAGACCAGAGTAGGGAGGGGTGTGGAATCTTGGGGAGGTGGTGAGAAGTGACTGTTCCAGGGCCAGGGTCTCTGCCTTTGTGACTTTTATTCCAAGTAGGGATATCTTTATTGTTTTTGTTGATGATACAAGCAATACAAGCTTATTTTTAAAAAAATGATTTTTAAGAGAGATTTTTGCTATAGGGCGGGTACATTTGCCTGAGAGACAAAAAGTGGGAATTCACCACACCACATTCCCCCCTCCTTCATTCTCCCCTCGGGACTCTGAGCACGCATGCACAGGCTCCTGGTGTGAGTTCCAAGCTGCCAGGTCCAGGACTCAAACCACAATTGCCTATTGGATGTCCAGCAACGTAACCATTACGCCATCTGCTGGCCCCGTAAAATTTTTTTTTACTGCAGAAACAGCTTTTTAAGTTCATTTTCTTCTTCTTTTTTTAAAGGGAGTTTAAAAAATTTTGCTATGGGGTGCATACACTCATGGGAGAGATAGAGAGAACATGAGAAATCACCCCCTGGGGGGGATGGCCACACCTCAATCCCTTCTCCTTCATTCTTCTCTCAGAATCTTGGACATACATGCACATATGCCCAGTGTGAGGGTTTTTGTTTGTTTGTTTTTAATTTTTTTAAGAGATTTTTGCTATAGGGTGCGTGCACTCGCTGGAGAGACAGAAAGTGAGAAATCACCCCCGCCAGGGGAGGGCGATGCTGCAATCCCTTCTCTTCCATTCTCCTCTCAGAATCTTGGGTATGGATGCACATGCACCTGACATGAGTTTAAGCTGCCAGGTCCAGGACTCGAACTGTGCTCAACTATGTGGGAGTCCAGCGATGTAACCATTATACCATCTGCTGGTTCTCAGCATGAGTTTTAAGTAGCCAGGTCTGGGACTCGAACCACAGTCGACTATCTGGGTATCCAGCAACGTGACCATTATGCCATCTGCTGGTCCCAAGTTCATTTACTTCTTGAGAGAAAGAGAGCAGGAGAAAGGTACCCGGGGCAGGCTCACCTTGCTACAGTTCTCCTCCTAGCCTCTAGCCTGCCAGGATGACAGGTGTGCTCGGGCACCCCCAGCATGTTCAGACTGACGTGACATCTGAACCTGAGCCTCCCACGTGGCTCCAGCCTCGTGCAGCAATGGCTGGCCATAGCACAGAGGGATCTGAGATAGACAGCCGAAGTCCTTCATCGCTCTTGCTGCCTTACATGTCGTAGCTACTCCTATTGACTGTATCTGTCCAGAACTTTTTTTGCAAGGACACATACTATTTAATAATAACAGCCGAGAGTTATTTAGTACTTATAATGCAGAAACTATGCCAAATGCTTCTACCTGCCTTTACACATTGCATCTTCACAAAAATACTATAGTGGGCCAGCAGGTGGCATGGAGGTTAAGGTGACTGAATTCCACATGGCCAACTGCACAGTTCAAGTCCCAGACCTGGTGACTTGAAAATCATATCAGGCATGTGTGTGAGTGCATGCCCAACGTCCTGAAAGGAGAATGGAGAAGGGATTATGAGTGGCCATGCCCTCAAGGAAATGATTTCTCACTTTCCCTCTCTTTCTCTGTCTCTGGCGAGTGCATATGCCCTATAACAAACTAAAAAAAAAAAGGGACCAGCAGATGGCGTCATGGTTATGTCACTGGATTCCTGCGTAGTCAACCATGGTTCAAGTCCTGGACCTGGCGGCTTTGAATTCACTCCAGGCATGTGTGCATGTGTGCCCAAAACCCCAAGAGGAGACTGGAGGAGAAGGGATTGTGGTATGGCCATCCCCCCAGGGGGTGATTTCTCGCTTTCTGACTCTTTCTCTCTCTCTCTCTCCAGTGAGCGCATGCAAAAATCTCTTTTAAAAAAAATCCAAAAACAATACCCCAAAATAACACTATAGTTAGGTGCAACTATTGTTCCTGTTTTACACATGAGAAAACTGAGGCTCAGAGAGTTTAACTTGCCCAGGTTATCTAGGTAGTGATGTATATCTATATCTACGTATGCATATCTTTATGTAGTATGTATACAGATATGTGTATACAGATAGAACTTTTTCAAACAGAAATTGGGGGACTAGCAGATTATGTAATGGTTATGTTGCTTGACTCCCATATGGTCAACTGTGGTTTGAGTCTTGGTCCTGGTGGCTTAAAACTCATGCTAGGCGGGGACCAGCAGTTGGTGTAATGTCTATGTCACTGGACTCCCATGTAGTCGACTGTGGTTCAAGTCTTGGACCCGGTGGCTTAAACTCAGGCTGGGCACATGTGTGTGCGTGCCCAAGATCCTGAGAGGAAAATGGAGGAGAAGGGATTATGGTGTGGCTATCCCCCCGGGGGGTGATTTCTTGCTTTCTGTCTCTGTCTCTCTGGCGAGTGCACGCGCCCTATAGCAAAAATCTCTCAAAAAACAAGGGACCAGCAGTTAGTGTAATGGCTATGTCACTGGACTCCCATGTAGGAGGAGAAAGGAGGAGAAGGGATTGTGGTGTGGCCATCCCCCCAGGGCAGTGATTTCTAGCTTTCTGTCTCTGTCTCTCTCAGTCTTTCTGGTGAGGGCACGCGCCCTATAGCAAATCCTCTCCAAACAAAACAAAACAAAACAAAACAAAACAAAACAAAAACATGCCGTGAGTGAGTGTGCGCCCAAATCCCAAGAGCAGACTGGAGGAGAAGGGATTGTGGTGTGGCCATTCTCCCTGAGGGGTGATTTCTTGCTTTCTGTCTCTCTCTGGTGAGCATATGTGCCTTATAGCAAAAATCTTTCTCTAAAAAAGGAAACTAAGAACAAAAGAAGGAACCACAGTACATATGGCATTTTATAATTCTTTAGAGAAAATGAACAGTATATTTTAGATGTGTATGTATGTGTGTATCTTTTTAAAAAATACATCTCTGGGACTAGCAGTTGGCATAATGGCTATGTCGCTGGACTCGCATGTAGTTGACTGCTGTTTGAGTCCCAGACGCGGTGGCTTAGACTCACTCTGGGTGCGTATGTGTGCGTGCCCAAGATCCCGAGAGGAGAATGGAGGTGAAGGGATTGCGGCGTGGCCATGCCCCCTGGGGGGTGATTTTTCGCTTTCTGTCTCTCAGTCTCTCTTTGTCTTTCTGGCGAGCACATTCCCTCTATAGCAAAAACCTCTCCAAAAAAAAAAAAAAAAAAAAAAAAAATCCTCATCCATCTTGCCCTTTTGAAAGGATGTATAGTATTCCATTGTGTTGCTGTGCAGGGAGTAGATAAGCTCCGTGTGACCCCAAGGAGCAGAGTTCAGACCAAGCCATGGACATTTTAGGGAACCAGGTTTTGAGTTTGACCCTTTAAGGGACCCACCTTGTCACAGAATGAGCTCCTTGACTAGAAGGATTTAAGTAAATGCAGAGTTGCTTTTCTCAGGAATGGCACAGGAAGCGTTTGGTGTTGGGCAGTAGCTGGGGGAGGGCTGGGTAGAGCCTGAGATATGGGGGAAGGAGTGCTGGCTTTTCAGCCAGGAGGCCTGTGTTCAGGTCCCTGTTCTAGCTCTTACCAAGATTCCCAGAGCTTCTGTCCCCCGTCTGTCTATGGGAGTTCAGTTGGTGGGCTTGGAGCCAGGAAGACCTGGTTTTGAGTGTAGGCTCTGTTCTCTTTCCAGCTGTGTGACCATTAGCAATTAGTTCAAACTCTCTAATCTATAATTTCCTCAGCTTTAACCTGTGCATTAGAGTTATTTGTCCATTGTTTGTTCGCCAAAGGGTGCATGGGCTTGCCAGAGTGGGCGGGGGGGGGGGGGGGGGGGGGGAGAAAGAGACAGGAAGGACCTCCTCACAGGGTATGGCCATGCTACAATCCTTTTCCCTCCATTTCTGCATTCCATCAGGGTTTGGGCATGTACTAACAGGCTTCTGGAGCACTGGGGCTGAGGTTTGAACTGTGGTTGGTCATGTGGGTTCTGGCTCCCAAATGTAGCACCTAACTGCTGTGTTGCAGTGTTGATGCAGTCTGTCTTTTCTTATTTATTTGTTTATTTATTTTTTGTTAATTTGCTAAAGAGTGCATGCACTTGCTGGAGAGAGAGAGAGAGAAAGAGAGAAAGCACCCCCTCCATGGGGGATGATCATGCTGCCATACCTTCTCCTCCGTCTCTCTTTCCAGGATTTTGGGCATGCACGCACACACATCTGGCATGTTTCTCGAGCTACTGGATCTGGCACTCAAACCATGCCATCTGCTATGAAGGATCCATCTGCTTTAACCACTGTGCCATGGGCTGGCCCAGTTTGTCCTATTTTAACTAATATTTCTGATCACCTGTTTTGGGTCAGACATTGGAGGAAAAAATAGTGAAAAATGACAAGACTCCTGTCTTTGGGGGAAGGTATTGGGTTTGTCAGGAAAGTTATGATGCATTTTTGCGTAGAGAAACATAGAAAAATATGTCAAGACTTTCCTGCCAACCTAATATATTCCAGAAGAGGAGAGAAAAGAATTAGTAGACAAGTTGAGGCCAGCAGGTGGCATGGTGGTTAAGGCACTGGACTCCCACATGGCCGACCACAGTTCGAGTCACAGACCTAGCAGCTTGCTTTTTCACTTTCCCTCTCTCTCTCTCTGCTCAAATTAAAATAAATAAATGAACTGGGACTAGCAGGTGGCGTGGTGGTTAAGGCGCTGGACACTCCCACATGGCCAACCAGGGTTCAAGTCCTGAATCTGGTGGCTTGCTTTCTCACTTCCTCTCTCTCTCAGTCTCACCCTCTGTCTCTCTCTGGTCAAACTAAAAAAAAAAAAAAAAAAGAATGAATAAATAAAATAAATAATTATTAAAAAAATAAATCAATGAACAAATAAAGTTCAATAAAGCAGTTCTTTTTTTTAAAAAAAGAATTAGTAGGGGACCAGCAAGTGGCATGGTGGGTAGGGCGCTGGACACTCCCAGATGGCTAACCATAGGTCAAGTCCCGGACCTGGCAGCCTGCTTTCTCACGGTCTCTCTCTCTCTCTCAGTCTCTCTCTGGTCAAATTAAAATAAACGAATGAGTAAATTAAGAAAAAAAGAATTAGTAGACAAGTGAACAAATCCACAAACAAGATAACCACAGACTGTCGTCAGAGTTATGACAAGACCTTAACAGATGGGACAGTAAGGTTGCTGGCAGGGTTTGGCTTTGGTGGTTGAGAAAAGCCTCTCTGAGGACATGACTTCTGAGCTGAGATTTGCAGGATGGGAAGGGCCGGCCCTGTTGAGAGCCATAGAGAGTTTCTGGCTCAGGAGACAGGAGGGTGCCGTGTGTCTGGGTGTGTCCGAGGAGCAGGAAGCTGCTGTTGGCAGAGCAGAGAGGCAGCCGGGGTGGAGCGGCTGGTGCCGCGCTTTGTGAGGGAGTGGGCCCGATGCACTGGGGCCTGCTACAACGTGGCTGTGTCCAGTCTCCTGCCACGGGCCAATTCCTGCCTCTTAGGGTTGCCCTGAGGATTCAATGGGATGCACACAGTGTCCGAGTCCAGGTTCCCCCAGAAGCAGACCCTGAGATAGGACCTGAATGCATGCAGAAAATGCTTCCAGGACACACGTTGGGAGTGGGCGAGTGAGGCAGGGAAGGGGAGCACATTGCAGGTGATCACTGTGGGCAACTGGCTGCTGTTCCACTGGTTGCCAGGATTGAACACACACTTGAGAGTGATACCACTTGCCAGGTGAGGGAGCTGGGTCATTTATACACCAGCACAGCCATCCTCCTGGGGGGTAATTCTCCAGCACTTCCGGCCTGCCTTGGGAGGGCAGAGCAGCTCCTGGAGATAGAAGCCCTTGGGCCAAGAGGCAGCTGAAGACAGTTGCAAGTCTGGCTGGAGCCCACTGCAGTGGTGAGGCCTAGGGGCTTGGGGTGGGGCACCAGCACTGTCTGCTACACTGGAAAGCTCGGGGCATGGGAGGCACCCAATAAATCATAGTAATTATTGCTGTGGTTATTATTAATGGCCTTATACGAATGGCTTTTGTTATTATTAAGAGGGTTTCACTAGATGCTAGTAATGACATATCAGGTTCTTACTGGGTGCCAGGTACCATTCTAAGCACCTTAGTTCTCTCATTTACTAACCGTGGAAGATTGCGTGTGGGGAATGTCTGGCGTGTAGTAGGCAGTCAATAAACGGTGGTCGATAACCTCCAACTTGGAAGTTCTAGAATCGCAGATAACGAACCTGGGATTGTTCCATGGGTCCCGAGATGCTGAGGGCTCTTGTCCCAAACCTCCTGAGCTGGAAGTGCCTGCCCTCCACGGTGCCCCCAGATGCTGGCTCAGCAGTGGAAGATGTAAATCCTTACCTCGGTTTGCATATGATTTACACGTATTTATTTATGAGTGTCTTTGATTAATGTCAAAGGGCTTCTGTAGTTTTTCTACCAGGCTTCAGGCCCTGCAAGGGCGGGGCTGGTGTGGACGTGGCCGCAGGCTCCGAGTGTGCGTGTGGGCTGAGACTGATGGCTGCAGATAGATGGTTGGTGGCTGCAGGGTAAGCAGTAGGCCGAGTGGAGCCTGGTTTTCTGGAGTGGGTGATGCAGGCGGCAGGTATGAGTGGGAGATGCCAGCATGCGGCAGGGGCCGGTTAAAGGGCTGGGGCAGGGGCAGGGCTCCAGGGCAGGTGAATGGCCCACAGACCCATTGCAGCCATGTTCTTGGAGGAGCTAGGGTGATGGCCAAGCTTTCTGGGTAGGAACTCAGACCCAAGGAGCTGGCCCTGGAGCTGGGGCTCAGGGTAGGACACGCGGTGCTGGGGAGGGGTTCCGAACAAGGCAGAAGCTCAGAGCGGCGAGGTCTCTCTCCAGAGCACCTCCCCTTGGTGCTGCCAGGGCAGGAATCTCCTGCTCAGATGCTTAAGGCCCGGGACAGGAATTGGGAGAATCTGCCAATCAGCAAGCGTTGTGTGTGTGTGCTGGCAGTGCCCAGCCCGGTGCCTGGAACTGGGCAAGATCAGTCCCAGCCTGCAAACTTGGCAGAGGAGCTGGTGAGATAAGGAGGGAAGGGCGGGCTCCAACCTCAGATGAGGACTGCGTGCCTGGCACCAGGTGGTACTTTCATCCATTATCTCCTCTAATCCTCACGAAAGCTCAGGAAGGCAGTGGCTGTCCTAGCTCCTCGTTCCAGAGGAGGAACCAGGCTCAGAGGGCTGCAGTCACTTGCTCAAGGTAACACAGCATGAGAGTGAAGGAGCCCAGAATTGAACTCAGCTTGGTCGTGTTCCAGAGCCCACGCACTTCGCGAGAGTATTCTGCCTTGGCTAAGTGAGCCCCCTGGTGTAGCGAGCTTAGCACAGGGGCCGGCACACAGGAAGTGCCCAGTAAAGGTATTGCGTCCTGACGTGGCAGAGCAAGGACTCTCGAATCCTGCCTGACCTGGGGACCCCACGTTTTGCATGGTGCTGTGGTTCTTGGCAGGGTTGGTTGGGAGGGCCGTGGTTGGGGACAGACCATGACCTCCTCTGTGGATTGGTTGAGTCCTTATCATGAATACTGATGGCACCACCAGCATAGTAGGGACCACCTGCCAGGCCAGAGCCCTGTCAGCTCAAGTGCCAGAGTGGAGACACTGCGGTTGCCTCGTCAGGATTGCCCGGGTGTGTGTGTGTAGACTCGGTGAGGGTCCTTGACCGGGGAAGGAGAGACAGCTTGGGCAGGGAGAGCCCTACCAGCAGGCAAAGGTCAGGGCCTTTCTTCTTTCCAGCTGCAGAGACAGGAATCGAACAGGAGGAGGAGCGTGCGAGTGTATGCGGGACTATTCCTGGCAGAGGAAGCAGCCAGTGCGAAGGCCCTGGGGTGGGGACAGCGCTGGCTCCCTTCCTCCGTGTTGGGAGTAGAGGAGCAAGCGGAGCAGACTCCTCCGCCCGGCGCTTCCCGGGTCTCTGTGCTCCTCCGTGCGGCGCTAGCCTCCATGGCCGACGCTCACTCAGAGCTCACTGATGCAGCATGTACCTCGTTTCATCTTCACAGCCCCGCAGACGCTGGGAGGCCCGGGGAGACACCTGGCCACCCTCTAGTCCTCTGCCCGCCCCACCTCCCAGCCACCTCCAGCACCCAGTGTCTCCCACCCAGAAAGGCCGGGATCCCCGCGGGTGAGGCGGCGGTTCTGAGACTGTCACTGCCCCAGGGTCTTTTCCGTCATGGCTGGGCCCTGCCCCATCAGGCCCTGAGTTCCTGGAAGCCAGAGCAGGGGTGCGGGGGAGGGGTGCCATCCAGCCAGGCCTGCCTCAGAACTTCCTCTGCTCGGGGGCTCCAGTCACATCTTCCTGGCCCCCTCCATCTGCCCCCCTCCAGCCCTTCCGCGTAGCGTAAGCCCTGTCCTCTGGGCTCTGTCCAGGGAGCCAGGTCCCAGCTCAGGGCTGAGGCTCCCGTCAGGAGGAAGAATTCCCTCCTGTTTCCTGATGGGACTGTCCGGACCACCCCTGCGGCCTCAGTAACGGCTGGCCGCAGGGCCGCTGGCACCTCGCTCACTCTGTTCTTTCCTGAAGGGGGGCAGCTCAGAGCCCTCAGCCTGGGCGGCATCCTCAGTCCCCGCCTGCGCCCAGCTCTCCTGGCCTCCAGGCCCCTGAGCCCGGGCGGCATCCTCAGTCCCCGCCTGCGCCCAGCTCTGCTGGCCTCCAGGCCCTCACCCCTTCCTGGAGGAAAAGGGGCAGAGAAGAGTAAACAGAAAGTTGCTCACAATTCCGAGGCTAAGGCAGGAATCTCGCACTTCAGTCTTGGGTGGAAAATAAACCTGGCGAAGGGGGTTTTCTGGGAGGCGTGAAGGAGAAGGAAGGGCTCCGTGGGACCCGTGTTACCTGACGCCATGCCGTCTTCCTCTCTGCCCATCACTGCTGCCTGCTGCCCGAGGTGGCCTTCGGTGTGGCGTCCACTCAGTTGTGCTGGGGGTGAGGAGGTGAGGGGAAGGGGCCGGTGGTGCGGGGCAGCTGCGGTGACTGTGCTCCTGCCACCCTCTCCTGGTGTGCTCCCTCTCCCCACTGGGTTTGCAGAGAAGCACCTCACGAAGTGGGTCCCTCACCTTGGCTGCCGCTCTCCGACTTGGGCACCAGGGGCTGGGTGGTGAGGAGTCTCACCTGCTCCTTCCCTTCTGCTGGGCCAGGCCTGAGACGCTCACCCCAGCCATGGAGGATGCTTGAGTGGCTGCCAGGGGGCAGGGGCCAGGGCCAGGGCCTCCTGTGGCTCCAGGATTTGGACCAGGGCCTCTGCCTCTCGGGGTTGGGGCCCTGCGTGACAGCTCGCCTGTGTTGCTGCAGGGACCGCTGGCTCCTTGCCAGCACCAAGTTTTGGAGCGATGGAGTTGTGTTGCTGCAGGCCCCTCCGCTGGGTAGTAAACAGGCTGGGGCTCTGGGCCCGGGAGCCAGGGACAGCTGGGGTAGCTGCCGTCTTGGCACGAGGGGAGTGAGTGGACGCTCAGAGGTGGTGGGTGAGCTCTGAGCCAGGCTGCTGCTGCTGGTCTGAGAGTCCCGGCCGCTCCGCTGGAGGCCAGACCTGGCTTGGGCAGTGAGTGTGGGACAGCCAGCACCTCAGCTGGAGGTAGAACTGCAAGGGGCCAGAGGCAGAAATAAGACAGGAGACACAGGGAGGCCGAGGGACACGGGGATCCGTGCTGAGAGAGAGAGACGCAGGGACGTGGAAGACAGGGTTGGGTGAGACAGGGAGAGGCAAAGGGATGAGGCGAGGAGGTGCAGGTGGGGGAGTCGGGGCCGGGGAAGAAAGCAGGGAGGTGCCCTGGGCAGCAGGGAGGTGGGGAACCTCGATGGCATCAGACCAGGCCCACCCTTCTGTGCAGACAGCACTCCACAGGGAGCGCAGTCGTCACCCCTGCTCAAACTCAGTCCAGGCTCAGGGCAGCCTGGCTACTCCTCCTGGGAGCCCAAGGACCACTGTGAGGTGGGTCACCAGGGTGCGGGCAGTGAGTTTAGAGACAGAGCCTGCCCCAGGTCTGTGCCCTTGCAGTGACTGGGATGTCCCTGTTGCATTCCTGAGGCTAGGGCAGGCACTGCTGGCTTGTGCTTGCTGTTCTGGCCACCAGGTGACATTACTGCCCCTCCTCCTGGGAGGGACCCTCTCTCTCCTGTCCCTGGGTGGCCTGGCTGGTCTGAGGCACTCACCCCCAGCTTCTGGGGTGTGGGCTATTGGTGACTCATGGCAGAATCCCTTCTGGGGAATTGCCTTCAGTGGAAGTGGGGGTAAGCCTTATCTAGAGTCATGCCACCTCCCTGGGCAGCCTGGTCTGGGACTGGTGGGTGGTCCAAAGGCAGGACACTCTTCGATAGGCCATCGCAGCTCCAGAGCGCCTCGTGAGACTGGCTGAGGCCTCTGGTATGACTGGGTTGCAGGTCGTTTTCTCCCTTTGCCCCGTCCTGCCTCCCTTCCTGTTCCCGAGAGCCCTCCCGGAGAGCCTCCTGCATAAACCTCCTTCAGGCCAATCTCCTAGTCTCAGAGTGTCTTCAGGGAACCTGGCCGAGACGCTGACCCGAACCCCTGGTTCTCCTGGACTCGGCTCCGCTCTTCTCCCAGCCTCATCCTTGCTTTCTCCTCCGTCCTCGTCTCCCTCCGCAGGCCAGGTGTCCGTGTGTGTCTGGGAGAAGTGAGGGTGGAGTGGATGTCCATGCAGCCACCCCACCCTGGGCAGAAGAGAGAGAGACGCAGGGACGTGGGAGACGTCCTCCCCAGCCCCAGGAGAAGAATCCGGGAGCTCGTCACCTGAGGGCAGGGCCCCGAGTGCTGCCTGGCACATGGCAGGTGCTTGGCAGGGTCGAGTGTGCTGGCAGTGGTGCCCTTCTGCTCCCGCCGGAGAGGCAGGAGGGTGTGGTGGTTAAGGCTCTGGAGTCGGACTGCCTGCTCACGTGCCGGCCCACCGGCCGCAGGCTGTGTGACCTGAGATAGTGACACCTGTCCATCTGTGTCCAAGTGCTTAGGCCACAAAGTGGCCTGTGAGTGGTCGCGATTATAGTCATGATCTATTTTTTAAAGTTTTATTTATTATTTAATTTTATTTGCTATTATTTTTGAATTGGACCAGAGAAAGAGAAAGGGAAAGTGAAAAAGCAAGCCACTAGGTCAGGGACTTGAACCACGGCTGGCCCTGTGGAAGTCCAGCACCTTTACCACGCTACCTGCCGGCCCCAATAGTCATGATTTCTTAGTAATGAAAGTACACCGGGCTGCCCCTGGTGTGGTGGTTGGGGCGACTGGATCCCACATGGCCAAATGTGTGGTTTGGGTTCTGGATCCAGAGTATATGCTCAGAATCCCCAGGAAGGAGGGATGGAGGAGAACTGAGACTTGGCCATCTCCATGGGAGTGCGTTCTCCCTTTCCCGCTCTTTGCCTCTCTTCCGCTAGTGCATGCATCCTCTGGCAAGACTTAAACATAACGACAGCAGTGACCAGCAGATGGTGTAATGGTTACGTTGCTGGACTCCCACGTAGACGGCTGCGGTTTGAGTCTCGAACCTGGCAACTTAGAACTCACACTGGACGTGTGTGCGCACGTGCGACCAGAGTCCCGAGAGGAGAACGAGGAGTAGGGATTGCAGTGTGGCCATCCCCCGTGGGGGGTGATTTCTTGCTTTCTGTCTCTGTCTCTCAAGCGAGGGCACACACCCTATAGCAAAAATCTCTCTTAAAAAACAAAACAAAACAAAACAAACAAACAAACAAACAAAACAACCAAAGCCACCTGCCCCTCCAGGCTGGGGGACTGTGTACCCATGTCTAAGAGATCCTCGTGCACGAGGAGCCCACACATCGCCCTGCAGCTCTGTGGCCTCGTATGGTGCAGCCCTTCACTTCGGACTAAGGAGATTGGGGCAAACCTCTTCTCTCTGCCATTCTTGGGGTCCAGGGCCAGGGGACAGGATATGTCCCAGCAGCCCTGGTGACATCTACAGGCAGGAGGGATGTGACAGCTGCTGCAAGCTCAGACCGCCCTCCCTGCCCCCGCCCAGTTCTGTTATTTGGATGGCAGGGGTTAGCTCCCCGGGTCTCTGAGGGACTGGGTGAGAGATCACCGAGGTTCCAGGACTAGTCCCTGGCACTGTGCCTGCCACACAGTCAGTGTCTGCAGCAGCCAGGCAGTCTAAATAATATCAAACAGGGATGGCCCATGGCCTAGGGGTTCAAACAGCTAGATCCCATTTGGCCAGTGGTGTGGTTCAAATCCTGAACCTGGCAGCTTGAGAAACAGGCTGTGTGTGTGTGTGTGTGTGTGTGTGTGTGTGTGTGTATACATGCCCAGAATTCCAACGGGGCAGAGAAACGGGGGCGGGGGCAGGGGGAGACCATGCCCTGCCCGGGGCGCTTTCTCCTCTCCCTTTCTGTCTCTCTGGCGAGCACACATGCCTCTGACAGAATTAACAGAACCAAACATGCCGGACAATCCAGCTTGTATCCACCCTGAGCTCTCATTACATTCCTCCCTCATTGCTTTCCACAATGACCCCGCGAGGTAGGACCTGTTCCTTCCGTCGTGACCACCCGTCTGGAAGCCCCTCCTTGCCGCACCTGCAACTCTCTCTTCCATGGCCCCTCTGTTTCCACCCTGTCCCTCCATAACCGTGGTTTCCAATGCAGTAGCCATGTGGCTAGTGGACACTCGAAATGTGACTAGGCCAAACTGAGGTGTGCTCCAAGTACTAATACAAAATACACACCAGGGTGGGGCCAGCAGCTAGTGTAACGGCTAGGGTGCTGCATTCCCACATGGCCAACTGTGGTTCGAGTCCCAGACTTAGTGACTGGACAATCATGCTGGATGCATGTTCATGCGTGCCCAAAATCCCCAGAGGAGAATGAAGGAGAAGGAACTGCAGTGTGGCCAGCCTCCCTGGGGGGTGACTTCTCTCTTTCCCTTTCACTGACTCTCTGACTCTCTCTCATTGGTGACTACCTGTGCCCTACGGAAAAAACCTAAAATAAAAAATAACATGCACCCAGTTTTGAAAACTTGGTATGAAAAAAAGAATACAAAAGATCTCTAATTTTTTTATAGATGCCATGTTGAGATGATAGTATTTTGCGTGAAGCAATATATATATATATATATATATATATATATATATATATATATAAATGTATATATATATTTGTATTTTTTAAACAAATCATCTTTTTTTTTATGAGAGGTTTTTGCTACAGGGCGTGTGTGCTTGCTAGAGAGACAGAGAGACAGAAAGCGAGAAATCACCCCCTGGGGGGATGGCCACGCCGCAATTCCTTCTTCATTCTCCTCCTGGGATCCTGGGCACGCATGCACATGTGTCCGACATAAGTTTTAAGCCACTGGGTCCGGGACTCGAACCGCAGTCGACTACATGGGAGTCCAGTGACATAGCCATTATGCTAACTGCTGGTCCCAACAAATCATCTTTTTTTTTTAAAAAATTATTATTATTATTTTTAAATTTTGCTATATGGTGCCTGCACTCCCCAGAGAGGGACAGAGAAAGAGAGAGGGAAAGTGAGAAAGCAAGCCACCAGGTCCAAGACTTGAATCACGGTCAGCCATGTGGTAGCCTTTACCACCACACCACTTACTGGCCCCTAAAAGATATATATGTTTTTTCTTCAAAGTTTTTTAAAAATTATTATTATTATTATGATTTTGCTATAGGGCACGTGCACTCACCAAAGAGAAAGAGAGAGAGAGAGAGAGAGAGAGAGAGGAGAAAGCAAGCTGCCAGGTCTGGGACTTGAATTGTGGTTGGCCATGTGTCAGTCCAGTGTCTTAACCACCACTGCCCTAAAAAAATGTTTTTAGAGTTACTTTCATCTGTTTCTTTACTGTTTTTGATGCAACCACTAGAAGATATTAAATTGTCCATGTGGGAGTGTATAGTCCCAGGTGTAGCCAGGGGACCCCTGTAAGACCTCAGTGATTATGTCCCTGTTCACACCTTTAAATGCTCCCATCTCACACTGGGTAGAAACCCAGTCTTCACCCTGGCCTCAGGACCCCTTGGTCCACCCTCTGGCTTCCTCACAGATCTTCGCTCTTGCTGCTTCTAGGCCTCTGTTTCAGCGACACTGGCCGTTCCACCCCAGGGCCTTCGCACTTGCTGGTCCTTTCTCAGGAGTGATTTTCCCCTCTCTTCGTATGCTCACTCCCTCCTGGGATTCAGATTTCTGATCCAATACCCCTCTGCAGGGAGGCCTGTTCCATTCACGAGGCCTCCCTGTGCCTCTCAGATCCCTCAGGAAGGTCATTACTTCTCATGTAACATCACGTGTGCGGCCTGGCCTGGGGTTGTTCACTCTGTGGTCATAAAAGTCCTGCTGGAGGGGGGACCAGCAGGTGGCATGGTGGTTAAGGCGCTGGACACTTCCACATGGCCAACCATGGTTCAAGTTCTGGACCTGGTGGCTTGCTTTCTCACTCTCTCTCTTTCTCTGTGTCTCTCTCTGGTCAAATAAAAATGAATAAATAAATAAAATTAAATAAATAATTAAAAAAAAAAAAAAGTCCTGCGGGCACGTGGAGGACTCTTAGACACCATGGACTTCAGTCCCCTCATTTTGTAGACGGGAAGGCCAAGGAAGAAAGGAACTTGCCCAAGTTCATAGTCATGGACATAATAATAGCCAGCTGTCATTATTCAACACCTACTGTCTGCGAGGGGCTTCGCGTCCACTCTTGTGTTAATTCCCGTTTCCTTAGTGGTCTCTGACTTTGCTGATGAAGAATCTGGGGCTCAGAGGGTTAAGTGATTTATCCCAGTCCCTGGCGGGCCTGGCCTGGGATTAGGCCCAGATCGGTTTGACACCCACACTTGGGTTGCTCCTCTGTTCTCTGTGGCCTTCCAAATTCTGGGACCCAGATCTCCTGCACCCGGGCCAGAGACTTTCTTTCTTTTAAATTTTTATTTTCTTCTTCTTCTTTATACATCGGATCGCTATACATCATTTGGCTTGCAAAGAGAATTTACTCAACATGAAACACACCTGAGACCAGTCCGGTTGCCAATACTGTATATGTTCAGGCTGGAAGATTTTCAATTCTGGCCGGAGCGTGGCTAGATGCAGGCGGTGGCTGAGGAGGGACCGATAGTGAAGCGGAGGGAGTGCGGGTGTCTGGCCACGGCGTCGTGTCGGATGTGCACAAAGCAAGTGGGAGAAGGAGGAGGGGGCTCCCCGCCCCTGCCCAAGGCCCAGCCAGACAGGCCCCCAGCAGCCGGGCCCTCTCCCTCCCTGGGGGCTGGAGCTGCCTCTCTGCCTCTGCCCGCCTGATCGGGGCAGAGCTCGACTTCATGTATTATTAATAGCACTGCCAGCCTTCCTGTTTTCACGCTGATAACCTGCTGGGGAGGGCGGGTGGGCGGGAGGGAGCAGGGTGGCAAACCCTGGAGCTTGGGGCCCCTCCCCTCGGCAGAGCAGCTCTGCGGGGGCTGGCCCAGCCCCAAGTCTCTGAAGTTGGCTTTTAGAGCCTCCGCCATTGGAGCCCATCAGCAGGAACCAGGCACTCCAAAGGGAATTCACGTGGGAGGGCGGAGCGTGGGTTCGGGGAGGGCCCCGTGTCCCTCAGCCTATCTGGGACACCAAGGGCTCAAACCACCATGGCCCCTGCAGAGCACTTGTCAGGGCCCCCTGACAATCCTGAGGTGTCAGATGTGCGAGTGATGGCCTGTGCACGATGTGTGTGCGCACACGTGTGCACGTGTGTGGTGTTGGCTCCCAGGGTCTACTGAGGCAAGGGGCCTTGAGGTCCGGCTCACAGGGACTCCAGGCCCTACCTGAGCCGCCCTCTCCCGCCCCTCAGTCTGTGTCTCATTTTTTCCCCTCCTAGAGCCCAACACGGGGGCGGGAGGGGGGGACAAGGGTGGTTCTGGAAGCCAGCCCTGTCACGAACTGGGATGGGCTCGGGTGGGGCAAGCCTGGCCTCCCTGAGCCAACCCCGGGCTGGAGGTCGCGCGTGTGGCTACCACTGTGTGTGTCTCCCCAGCATCTTGTTCAGCGATGTCACCTTGGCAGTTCAAAATGGCTATGGTGAGACCATTTATACCTCAGGATTCAAGTCAGGGTCCCCCAGCCCCAGAGCCAGCACTGCCCAGGGACCAGCTGGAAGGCGCTCCTCTATCGGGCCTTGAACACGCCTCTGCTTTGCTGCCTTGACCCTCTGGCCAGAGTCCCTTGAGTCCTTTCCTGCTCTTCCTGTCTGTTACTTTGTAATAACAATAATAAGGCCATAATTTTAATAGCTAACATTTATCGTATGCTTATTAATTACGTTCTGGGTCTGCGAAGAGCTTTGAGAATCACTTCATCTTCATGGCCGTCCAGGCGGTATGTCACTGACATCTTACAGATGAGGGGACCAAGGCACAGAGAGAAGGGACATCTGAGGTCACACTGGTGTGCATGGCTCTGTGGCCTGCTGGCATGTCCCTGCCTCCCTGCAAGGGCCACGTGCGAGGGGCCTCCTGCAAGGCCCTCTAACTGTCCTGACACAAGTGTCCCCCAGGGTCTGAACACACAGGGCTGTCCTGACCCGGTCGGGGTCTCTCCTGCCCCGAGACTAGGAGCTTCTTGAGTGGAGTGTCCGGGTTTGAGTCATCAGTGTCCTCAGACCTGGCACAGGAGCGAGCGCGAGCCAGTCATGAGCCAATGACGGGGAACCTGTGGTTACTGGCACTTCGCGCGCCCTCTCACGTCCAGTGCTCAGGAAGGGCAGCTGGTGCCTCTGAGAGACCAGGGGCCATCTCCCGCAGGATAAAATGTTTCTTTATTCACGATAGAGTACATGCATGTACATGTGAGAGTGACAGAGAGAGGGAGAGAGGAGCCCCCTTCACAGGTTCCGACCCCTTTCCTCCCGTCAGCTGGATCCTGGGCCTCACACGGGTGCCCAGTGCCTCAGGCTGACCAGGCTGGGGATTCGAACTGCGGTTGCTATGTGGGATCTGGCTTCCCTTGAGCAGCGTTTCCTGGCCATGCCACGAGGCTGCCCTCTAGCAGGTCTCTCAGTGGTGCCTTTCCTGTTCCAGGAGCTGGGGATTACCGTGGCAAACCACACCAGCAAGTCTTTGTCATCTCAGACGGAGCTTTCGTTCAGGTGGGCGAGACGGTCAGTGAACGCTCGGATAAAGACGCGAAAGAGACAGCGTTTAGTGATGTGTGCTAAGGAAAAAGACAAAAAGGAAGAGGACAGGAAGTGCCAGGGGGAGGCTGACGTTTCCATGGGTCGCTCAGGAGCCCGTCAGACTTCATGGGAAGATGACTGTTAAGGAAGTGAGGGACCAGGCCACCTTGTTCCTTGGGGGAGGAGCGATCTAGGCGATGCCAAGGGCCCGGGCAGGGTCTTACTGGGCCTGTCTGAGCAGCAGCAGGGAGCTCAGTGTGCTCAGAGTGGGGTGACGAAGAAGATAGGCTAGAGAGTTTGTAGGGTCAGGAGAAGCAATCTGGGGAAGGAGGGGCTGTTGGAAGTGGTGGGGGAGTAGGAATGAAGAGAAGCAGCATTCCCTCTGCCCCCGGGAAGCACGAGAGGGAACACTCTGCTTTCTGTAGCTAAAAGCAGTCTTGCAGCTCTCAGCTGGGTCTTCGGCCTTGTGTAGGCCCTGGTGCAGCACGTGAATCACCTGCTTCCCCTCTAGACTCTTTTCGTTAAGAGAAGCATTTGCTATAGGGTGTGCTCCCTGGACAGAGGCAGAGGCAGAGAGAGAGAGCCCCCTGGGGGGATGACCATGTGCAGTCCCTTCTCCATTCTCCCTCTTGGGATTTGGAGATGGAAGCACACACACCCAGTGTGGTTTTCAAGCCACTTTGTTTGGAACCCAAACCGCGCATCTGGCCTCGTGAGATCACCTGCCTTAACCACCCAACACCGCCCCCTGACTCCCCATCTAGACCCTCAGCAGCTGCTCCCCTGCCTTGACCACAGGCCTTAAGGGCAGGCACTGCTGGTCTGGAACGGCACCTTCCTTGTCCTTGGGTGTCTGCTGCCCTCTGCCTGTCACCTCACACCTCAGGGAACACGACTCCATGGACAGGTTCACAGGGCTGGCTGCGAACTGGCCACTCCAAGGCTCTGCTTTCTAGTCATGCCTTCCATGCTTCTGAGGTCTGGTCACAGCCTGCCTGAGAGCACTCCAGAGGAGATGCAGGCCGGAGAGGCTGGCGGTTCAGGGACGAGGTGGCAAAGAAGGGATGAGGCCGTCTGGAGAGCTTGTGAGTTCCATGGGCGTGGGGTCTCCTCCCAGCAGGAGCTAAGGACTGCTGAGTGTGGGTAGTGTCAGGACGGGTGGTGGCATCTAGGCCAGGAGTGCACGGGCTGTATTTATTCGTCCGATGCCACACCCCACCCCAGAGCCCTAAGCGCTCAGCGTCGTAAATAAAACTCACCTGATAAATTTCCTCTGTAAATTCTCAGCGTAGAATTTCATTACTCATCTCGTTTCCAGTCATTAGGTTTTAGTCCAATTCGGAGTTGTCCCAGTGGCTGTGTAAATCACACCCACAACCCTGGGGAGTGGGAACTCCAGGGAGAAGTCACACCTGGGCCTGCAGGGTGACAGCTCAAGCCTGAACAGCTGGACCCCGGCGGCTGCCTGAGGGGTGTCAGCTGCTGTCCTGAACTTCTGCTGTTCTCCTTGGCTTAGAAAGAAAGGGGAAGAGAACTCCCAATTACTGAGCGCCTCCCGTGTGCTGGGAGCATCACACACATCATCTTGGCATTCACATGCACGCCTCGTGAAGTAGGCTTTGCTAGCACCACCTTCAAGAATGGGACTGAGGGGCCAGCAGGTGGTGTGGCAGTTAAGGCAGTTGGATCCCATGTGGCCGACTGTGTGCTCAAGTCCCGGACCTGGAAACTTGAAAAGCATGCCGGATGCGTGTGCATGCCCAGGATTCTGAGAAGATTGGAGAAGGGATTGCAGCATGGTCATCTGCCTGGGGGAGATTTCTCACTTTCCTTCTTTCACTGTCTCTTTCTCTGTTCTCTCTTTGTCTTTTTCCAGCAAGCACTTGCACCCCATGGCAAAACAAAACAAAAAAAGCAAAGAAGAAAATAATAATAAACAAAAACGGGACTGAGGTTCAGAGGGGGAGTGCTGCTTGCCTAGTCTTACACAGCTCAGCTTTGTACATGGCATGGTCTGGCTTTGAGGCCAGGTTTACCTGGCTCCAAATCAAATCCACCACCTTCCCCGTCTCCTAGCGCCGTGGTTAGAGTCCACCAGAGAGAAGCTAGCACAAGGCCATCCCTCCATGAAGCCTTCCTTGGTTACTAGCTGGCGGTCTCTCTTCTCCCTGCACTTAGGCCCCTCAGGAGGCTCTCATCACACCCAGTGGCCTTCCGTGACCTTCCCCTGCTGTGCTTTCTGACACATGGCTTCTTGATCTCAACCATAGCCCTTTGCACACTCGTAGTTACACATCCTGCTCTGTGACTCAGTTATTGTCCTTTTTATTTTATTTTATTTTTAGAGGTTTTTGCCTTAGGGCACATATGCCTGGCATGATTTTCAAGCTACCAGGTCCGGGACCTGAACTGTGGTCGACCATGTGGAAGTTGTGACGAACTGCTGTGCCATCTGCTGGCCCCAGTCATTGTCCTTTTTCCTTCTAAAAACATAAGCTGCAGGGCCAGCATATGGCAGAATAGTTACGTCCCTGGACTTGCATGTAGTCGACTATGGTTCGAGTCCTGGACCCGGTGGCTTGAAACTTACTCTGAGTGCATGTGTGTGTGCCCAAGATCCCAAGAAGAGAATGGAAGAGAAGGGATTGTGGCATGGCCATCCCTCTTGAGGGATGATTTCTCGCTTTCTGTCTCTCTGGTAAGTGCATGTGCCCTAGAGAAAAAAAAAATCTCTCTCAAAAAAAAAAAAAAAGCTGCTTGAAGTAGCCACATCTGCTTGGTTTACTGTGCATTTCTGGGACAGTACGCAGCACATAAAGGGTGATTAATGAGAATGTCGTTTATGGATGAATGAAATAAAGCATGAATGAGTGAAGTAATCACCCCGGAGAAGGGAAGGAGGCAATGTCCGTATGCCAGCACCTCCGGGCGGGTCAGGTAGAGTCCCAAAGCCCCGTGGAAGTCTGAGTGGGCAGCGAGGACTCTGGAGTCTCATGACCAGGCCCCAAGTCCGTGCCAGTCTCAGTTTCCCCTTGACGTCACCCTGTAGCCCCAGCCTCAACTCGCCTTCCGGCCTCGGTCTCCACTCCTAACCCATCCCCAACTCTGACCTCAGCCCCCAAACAGCCCCGACTCCAACCCACGGCCTATCTTACCCCACCCCTGTCTGTAGCCTGGGTGTCATCTCCAGACTTAGCCCCGCCCACCTCAGCCCCACCTTTAGCTCCGGCCCAGTCACGGCTTCCCGTCAACCTCAGCCCAGGCCCTGGTTGCCTTTTGACCTCAAAATCAGCATCAGTCTCAGCCCCAGCTCCAGGGCAGCCCCGACTCCAACCTTCGCCTGCATGCCAGACCCAACTTCTTCTTCCTAACCCAGCCCGACCTCGGCCCAGCCCCAATCCCAACTTCATTCCAAATCCCAACCTCAGTCCCAATCCCTGTCCCAGCCCCAGTCCTAAATCTAATTCCTCATTTCAACCACCGCCTCATTCCCACGTTGGTCCAGTCGGGCGCCAGCCTCAATCCAGCATTAGAGATGTCTCTGAGAAAGCAGAGGCTGGCCGCCAGGTGCTGGCTGTCCCTGGGCCTGCCATTCCTTCCCTCACCTGCTTTCCAGCTCGGAGTGGGCACGAGCCCTGCTGGCCACTAGTGGAGTCCGTGGTATTAATCACCGCTCACGCCTGTTCTGTGGTTGCAGTTTACAAGCCTCTTGTCCATCAGCTCCAGACGCTCCGCAGCAGGGAGAGGCAGGCATCCCCTCTGTCGCCTGGGGAGGATGGAGGTTATCAGAGGCTTTAGCTGGCTTATGGCAAAGGGGGCGCGACAACCCAGCTCTGCTGACTCTAAGTCCCTCCTTTCTGACCTGCGAGGAAGAAGATGGGGGCTCTGGGTTCTGTGAACAGTGGGGACCCCCGTCTCCATCAATGTGACAGGAGCAGTCTCCACGGTTCCCACCCTGAGTCCAGGAGAACTTGTGAGGAGACACAGCTGCTGCAGGAGGTATTTGGAGGCTGAAGGGCGTGGTGGGATTGGGAAGCAAAGCCAGCCGGAGGGACCAGCGACCAGTGGGATGCCCTTCCAACCTCACTGATGGGACAAGGGGAGTTATGGAGCCTGGCGAGGACTGGTGTCGAGGCTGGGAGGCCAGCATGAGACCGCGGAGAAACCCGGTCGCTGCTAAATCATGACCCAGGAGAGAGGCAGCGGGAGGGAAGCCCTGACTCCCTGCCCCCTCCAGTCTGTGGTTCTTCCAGCCAGCCAAGCCACGCAGGGACACCGAGGCCGTGGGGTCCTCCCGGGCCAGCCTCCTGGGGCGTGGAGTGGGGTTGAGAAGGTCAGGGGAGAACATGGAGAATACCTAGCACCAGGGAAACAGCAAGGAGCAGGTCAAGGCAAGACAGGAGCGTGCTGCAGCTGGAGAGTGGGCTGCAGGGGAGCGAGAGGCCAGCGCTGGGGCAGGCCTGGACCCAAACCCTGCGTAAACTTCGGGGAAGGAATGGCTGCAGCTGGCCGAGCACAGAGGGGTCCGCAGCCCTGCTGACTTCAGCCTGCTTGGTGGGTTCTCAGCTCCTGCAGGAGCAGCAGAGCTGTGGGGCCTCCTCCCAGCTCCACCCTCCCCTGCCTACCTGGCTGCTGTAGCCCCGGAAGGGGGGGTGACCGTGAACTTAGGTTTATGGAAGCAGGGAGAAGAACCTCTGTCCTGTGTCCGAAGGGACGAAAGAAACATGGAAGAATGACTCTGAGCCTGGAGCTCACACAAGCCCTCACACGGGTGATTGGAGGGCTTCTTCCTGGTACCGGGTGGGAGCTATTCTTTCCATTTTATAGACGAGGAAACTGAGGCTCACTGGGAACAGACTTTCCCGAGGCAAAGCTTTGACCTTTTGCTCAGACTGACTCTGAGCTCTGACCTCACACTGAGCCTCACTCCAGCCCTCAGAACACGGCTCCTGACATGACTCAGATTGAGCCCCACACTCCGGGCCAGAGGTGGGTGGGGCCTGGAAACCTGCTTCGTGCTTTCATACTCATTTTGCTTAGACAGACTCCTGGAATACCCCCAAGGCTTTGAATTTTCCCCAAAGAGAGTATTTTTTATTTTATTTATTTATTTTTTTTGACAGGGTTTTGCTATAGGGCACATGTGCTCACCAGAAAGACAGAGACAGGGAGACAGAAACAGAAAGTGAGAAATCACCCCCTAGGGGGGAAGGCCATGCCACAATCCTTTCTCTTCCATTTTCATTTTGGGATCTTGGGCACGCACACACATGCGCAAGTTTAAGCCACTGGGTCCGGGACTTGAACTGTGGTCAACCACATGGGAGTCTAGCGACATAACCACTACGCCATCTGCTGGTCCCCCCAAAGAAAGTTTGACTAAAGAAAGATCAATACTCTATATGAAGCATCCCGTGCCAAGCACCGTGCTGAGCACGTTGTATGAATGATCTCACTTAGCCCCCTTGGCAGTTTATGAAGTTCTGTACAGCCGTTATTCTCATTTTACAAACAAGGAAGTGGGCTCACGCACTAACCTGCACACACAGCTAGTATGTACTGGAGCTGGGATTCAGGGCTGGGTCTCTCTGAACAGGGAATTTCACTCTTAATACCTCATTGCCCACCAGGTACCAGAAATATTAGGTCATCAGGAAAGCCGTGACATATTTTTACATAGAAAAATAAAAAAATACATATGGCTTTCCTGACAACCTAACAGTAGTTTTCTCCCTCCTCTATTTTTTTTTTCTTTTTTTTAAAAAGGTTTTTGCCATAGGGTGCATATGCTCACTGGAGAGAGACAGAGAGACAATGAGAGGGAAAGTGAGAAATCACCCTCCCCCTTGGGGGGATGGCCACACTGCAATCCCTTCTCTCCCATTCTCTTCCTGGGATTTTTGGCATGCACTCACATATGCCTGGTGTGATTTTTAAGCCACCAGGTCTGGGACTTGAACTGTGGTCAACCATATGGGAATCCAGTGCCTTAACCACCATGCCATCTGCTGACCACTCCCTCCTCTTTTTTTTTTTTTTTAATTGCCAGAGGACATATGTGCTTGCCAGAGAGAGATGGAGAGACAGAGAGAGGAGAAGGATAAGCTCCAGTGGGAGATGGCCACGCTGTAATTCCTCCTCCTCCTTCTCTCCATCCTGCTAGGATTTGGGGCATGCAAACACATGTGCCTGGTGTGCTTTTCAAGCTGCAGGGGCTAGCACTCAGACTGTGGTTGGCTGTGTGGGATCCACCTCCCTTAACCATTAGGGTATGAGGACAGCTTCCCCTCTTTTAAAAACACACCCTGGGGGAGGGGTGGTGGGTAATATGGTGGTTAAGGACGCTGGACTCCCACATGGCTGACCGTGGTTCAAGTCCTGAACCTGGAGGCTTGCTTTCTCACTTTCTCTCTCTCTCTCACTCTATCCCTCTCTGGTCAAATTAAAATAAACAAATGAATTAAGTTAATAAAATAATTCTTTGAAAAATAAAAAAAACACACCCTGGGATGGGTCAACAGATGGTGTAATGGTTACATTGCTGGACTCCCACATAGTTGACTGTGGTTTGAGTCCCAGACCCGGCGGCTTAATACACAGGGCACATGTGCATGCATGCCCAAAATCTCGAAAGGAGAATGGAAGAGAAGGAATTGTGGCGTGGTCATCCCCTGGGGGTGGTTTCTCACTTTCTGTCTCTCTCTGTCTCTCTGGCAAGTGCACATGCCCTATAGCAAAAATCTCTCAAAAACAAAACAAAAGAAAACAAAACAAAAACACACCCTGGGGCCAGCAGGTGGCATGGTGGTTAAGGTGCTGGACTCACCTGTGGCTGACCATGGTTTGAGTCCTGGACCAAGAGGCTTGAAAATCACACTGGGTGTGTGCATGCATGCTCAAAATCCCAAAACGAGAGTGGGGGAGGGGATTGGGGGAGGGGATTGCAGATGGGCCATTCCTCTCTGGGAGGCGATTTCTCTCTTTCCCTTTCTCTCTGTCATTTTCCTGCAAGCACATGTATGCTATGGCAAAAACCTAAAACACAAAAAAACAAACAAAAAGATCTACACTCTCTCAACCTTTAATTAGGAGGGACCACAGGTAGGCCACAGATACAGGTCCCAGATCTCCTGGCCCTGGTCTGGGCTACACTTGGGCAAATCCTCGACCAAAGGGCAGCTGAGAGAGAGGAGACCGGAGAGTGACGCCTTCCTCTCTGTGGCCCCAGGGAAGGGGAGCCCACCTGGCTGGCTGGTGGGCCTGGGAGGAAATATTTTCAGTCTTGCTCAGGACAGGATGTCTGCACCCATTGCACACGGGGGCACAGTCCACGTGGGCGTACCACACCCTTGTGAAGAGAGATGGTGTCTGCTGCCCGGGGGAAAGTGCTGCAGGTGTTAGGGAACCTCTCCCTCCACCCCCAGTACCCTGGGCTCAGGGCTCGACGTGTGAGAGATCTGTTCAAGCCCCAGCCCTGAACTGTTGGGGGCAGAGATAGGCAAAGCGCACTTGGCAGGAAGTCTGGGCTGGGGCTGAGCCCCAGGGAGAGCCCAGGACTCTTGCTGCCACCTAGCCCTCCAGACAGCCCCTTCCTGGGTCTCCCTGCTCATTAATAACTCCCGTCTTGTGTCTCACACTCCCAGGAAGGAGGAGGGGACTCAGTCCTGGTCTTTCCATTTGTGGATTGGCATGAGATGTGGGATCTGGACACTTGATATCTTCTTTGTGATTTGGGGCAGTCCTTTTCCCTCCTGGGCCCATTTCCTCAGATACAAAGGCAGATGTTGGCCTCAGTGATGGCTGGGATCCCTTCACGCTACTTTTCCCACTGGCCCTCCAGCTCTGGGCCCTGCAGAGAGACTTCCTGCTCCTCCTTTCCCATCACCGACGACGTCTAGGCCAGGGCTCTGGCCATGGTGCTGAAGATGGCTGAGGCCTCAACAGGGGCTTGGAGGCGTGGAGGTGAGCGAGGTACCCGGCTTTGCCGGGCAGAGGAAAACTATCCCAAGTGAGCACTCCTGGGGGACGCAGCCCTGTTCTGTGCACTTTGCCTTGTCGCACTGACCGGTCACCGTGCCTGCTGGAGGAGGAGATTCTCATGGGGAAACCGAGTTTCAGGAGCCGTGGGTCCTCCGTCTCCCAGAAAGCAGAAGGCCGCTCTCCGGGCTTCTTGGATTTCAGGTAACCCTGGTTCCCAGAGAAGGCCCTGGGACCATTCAGGGCAGCTGAGAAAACAGTGACATGCAGAAATGGTTGATAAAACTGTGAGGGAACGTCTGTTGACATTGATTCTGAGCCTGCGGCCAGAGATGAATGATTGAAACACCAGGCTTGTTAAAGCGGGCGCCCGTTTGATTTCTCTCCCCTGCACTGCATGCGATTTCGCTGGAGGGAAGTTAGCAATCAGCTAATTGACATTGAATTAACCATGAAACTCAGCCCGTGCCTTCTCTCTGAAGCGCTCTCCAGCAAGACTTTATCAAGGCTTTGAATTATTGATTATTACTTATAGCTCTGATGGGGTGATTTCCTTTTATTTGTTTTCACGTTGGGTGTCCTTCATAAGTGTCCCTGAGAGTGGGAGGCACCCAGCCGCAGAGCGTCTCACCCGAGACGCAGCAGGGTGCGAGCTGAATTCAGGCAGGACAGGTCTGAACAGTCCGTTCTGCTCCAGAGAAATCAACCTGCTTTTATTAAGCCATGGAGCTTTTGCTTTTCCTTTTTGCTGCAGGCCTAGCCTAATCCGACTAACAGGGGCTCTGAGGGCTGGTCCTTCCTGGTACCTCCCGATGCCAAGCTGAGAGCGGGGGCGAGGCTGTGCTTCCTACCCCTGCCACTTAGACTCGGTCTGCAAGAACTCTTACTTGATGTCTGTTTCAGCTCCTTCAGATACCTGAATTCTTCCACAGTATCTAGACCAAATGGCTTGCTAGACTCTTCTTGCATATTCTTGGGGCAGGGAGTACATGGTTTCCTGAGGCGGTCTTTTCCAAAGCACTCAGCTATGATCATCCCCACGGAATTGTCCATGTAACTTCCACTGCTCCGGGCTCTGTCCTGGAGAGCCACAGAGTAATGTTGTTCCTTTTGTCCCTTGATAGTCCTGCAAGACTCTGAAATGAGATATGCGAGGCCTCTGTCTTTCAGGTCAAATGTCTTTCCAGCTCTTCTTCATGAGACTGTATTCTAAGTTTCCCTCTCAGCCTGTCCTCTCTTTTGCTGGGAACCCAATGTGCCTGGGAGCCTCTGAGAACACAGCACCTGGAACTGGATATGGCACTCCGGGTGTGGCCTGAAGCAAGGTAGAGCCGAACCGACCATCACCTTTAGATCTGGCCTGAGACCTTCAGTGATGCAGCCTGACCGGATGACTAGCTCTGTTCCACGGCAGAGACAATAGTTGCTTATTGGGTTCATGCGCTTCCCATAGTGACCAGCTTCCTGTGGCCAGGTGGAGCCATGGGACTAATCCGGCCAGTGGCCTGTGAGCTGAAGTGAAATATGACACTTGGGAAAGGAACACTTAGGAGTTAGTGAGTGACATCCGGCTCCTTTTCCTTGCCATGGTGGCCCGGAAGCCCTGTGTTTCAGATGGCATCACTGGAAGACACAACAGCCTGGATCCCTGAGTCACTGCTGGGAGGGGAGCTGCCTTCAAGAGTGTTGGGCCCACAGTGGGTGTTGTAGGAGCAGAGATAGGTGTCCAGATGCTAAGTTACTGACATTTTTGTTGCGGTTGCTGTCACTGTAGCACAGCCTCACCAAGCCTGACTGACAGGCTTGTAGGTGGCTCACTCCCACTGGGCATTCAGTCTATTTCATCACCCACAGAGATCCCCATCCCTCTCCGAGACTTCTCATTTGACTTTGAGCTCCTTAAGGTTAGTGAGCACATCTTGCTCCATATATACCTCTCCCAGGGCCTAGTCTGCAGCACAGGGCACGTTCACCTTTGCAGAAGGAAGGGAGTAAGAACAGGGACTTCTGGGTCCATCAAGATGGAGGCAGGGGACCAGCAGTCGATCGCGGTTCAAGTCCTGGACCTGGCGGCTTAAACTCACGCCAGGTGTGTGTGCGTGCGTGTCCAAGTTCCCAAGAGGATAATGGAGGAGAAGGGATTGCGGCGTGACCATCTCCCCTGGGGGGTGATTTCTTGCTTTCTGTCTCTCTGTCTCTCTCTTGTCTTTCTGGTGAGCGCACGCGCCCTCTAGTGAAAACCTCTCAAAAAAAAAAAAAAAAAAAAAAAAAGATGGAGGCAGAAGCTATCCCCTAGGGTGATCTCTGGAGTGAGGCAATGTGGACTCAAATCTCCAGTCCCAGCATTGACCAGCCAAGTGTCCCTTGGCCAGTTACTCATTCTCTATGAGTTTCTGTTAAATAGAGAAAATAGTCTCTCAGAAGTTGGGAACGTCTTATGTAGTTTCTAAAACGTGTCTGGTCCATCATGTTGTAAATAAATGTCGATGTCACCATCCCCATTGTCACCACCCCTGTCGTCCCCAGGGGACCTGGGAGTATTGTCGGCTCATCCTGCCAGGGGGGAGCAGAGAAGGCTGTCCAGGATGGAAGGGTCTCAGCCCCAGGGCGTTCAGACGGGGGACCTGGTAATCCAGGATCGAGTAGGTCGTCACTGGGTCAGAGCCGGACATCCCGGCCCCGTCCTGCAGCAGGGCCCTCGGAGGATGCTCACCTGCCCGGCCTCCTGCTCCCTCACTGACTTCCTCTCAGCACATGCAGGTGCTGAGGTGCAGCTCGTCACGTCTCCGGCCGGTTCCTCCAGGACACCTCGGCTCCGTTCCAGCAGAAGCCCGGGCAGGGTGACGGGGTAGCTGGGAGCCAGGCCTGTCCTGGCAGGTGTTCATGTTGAGTGTGCGGGGGAGGAAGCACGGCCTCTGGGCACGTGGACATTCGAGGTGGACAGCGCACAGAGGCAGAGAGCATCTAAAGAGTAAAGTTTTCTCTTTGTGCTCCCCACATGGGCCCCCAGACAAATGCCACTGTGCAAATGCGGGTGATTTGAAATGCCTAATGTCCTAGGGATGAAGAGGAGAGAGGGAGCACCTCGATGTAACTGCAGATGGAAGGTAATCCCCACAGTTCTGTAAGGTAAGGCCCAGTATTGCCACTTCAGAGATGAGGAAGCAGGGACCTAGACATTGTCCGAGCTAAGGTCTTATATCCAAGTCTGCTGACTTCAAAGCCTGCATCCTTCTTCTGTTTTTTTTTTTTTTTTTTTTTTTTAAGAATTATTTATTAATTTTATTTGTTATTATTTATTTATATTTTAAAAGGAACTAATTAATTAGTATTATTATTTTAATTTGACCAGAGAGAGACACAGAGAGCGAGAAAAGGAAAGTTAGAAAGCAAACCACCAGGTCTGGGACTCAAACCATGGTCAGTCATGTGGGATTCCAGTGACTTAACCATCATGCCACCTGATGGCCCCTATTATTTATTTTTTAATTTGACCAGAGAGAGATAGAGAGAAAGAGAAAGGGAAAATGAGAAAGCAAGGCGCTCACTCCAGGACTCAAACCACAGTCGACCATGTGGGGGTCCAGTGCTCTAACCACCATACCACCTGCCGTCCCCTACTTGCCTTCTTCTTTTTTTTGAGAGGTTTTTGCTATAGGGAGCCATTACGCTAACTGCCGGTCCCTTCTTTTTAACATACCACCGACATCTCAAGCCTTATCCTCTGCCCCAGTCTTTCACTGCCCTCCACCTTGACAGATGCACAGTTTCTTTCCATTCCTAGGATAGTTTATAATCATCAGGCACTGTGGTCCGTTGTGAGCCTCAATTTCTTCTACTGAAAACTGGAGTAATAATGGCACCTGCCCGTAGGACTGCTGCGAGGATGGAGTTAACGTCCAGAACGTACTGGCACACCGTCTGGCACGGAGTTCGCATTCTTTGCGTTCTGGTCGTCAATGGAACGTTCGTCCGTCTGGAGAACAGCACCGTGTTGGCCGTGCTCCAGCACGTGCTGAGTGCCTACACAGAGCTCCTTCGTTAACGCTCAGAACAACTCTTAATGCAGGAGTTAGTATCCTTATTTTCTGCTGGGGAAAATAAGGCTTAAAAATTAAGTGCAGGACCAGCAGATGGTGTAATGGTTATGTCGCTGGACTCCCATGTGGTTGACTGCAGCTTGAGTCCCGGACCCAGTGGCTTAAAAGTCATGCCGGGTGTATATGCATGTGTGCCCAAGATTGCAAGAGGAGAATGGAGGAAAAGGGATTGCAGTGTGGCTACCCTCCCACCCCAAAAACACACGTCAGGTGGTGATTTCTTGCTTTCTATCTCTCTGGTGAGCACAGGACCTCTATAGCAAAAATCTCTCTCTTAAAAAAAAATTAAGTGCATTTACCCAAGCTGGTACAGTATGGAGGTGGCAGTACAGGCACCTGGGTTCGGGCCATGGGACTCTGGAGGCTGTGCTGCTGCATCAGAGCCAAGGACTAAAGCCACACGGTAGCGACTTCCATGTAGCTGGTGTAGTTGTGTCCCGGGCACAGCTCTAATGTGAAGGGTTTAAAAGGCTCATGCAGAGACCACATGGTGGTGCAGGAGTAACACAAAGCTCTGTGAGGCTGGTCCACAGGGAAGGTTGTGGGTTTGCGTCCAGAGACCTCCTTGAACACTATAAATGCTGGTGTGCCCAGGGTCTGGACTGGCTGAAGCTGGGGTGGGTAGCAGCAAGAGGGCTGTGTGCGGGGTGCTCGCTCTCTGTCTCTGATTCATGGGGGAAAGACATAAATACAGTTTAAAAGTTCATGGAAGATGTGGAATATATATATATGTGTATATATATATATATGTATATATATATATATACACATATATATATAAAATTGTATGTGTCTGGATTTCAAAATTTTGTGTATCAAAATAAACTCATACTTTAATTCCATTTTTCCATGAACTTTTTTGAAGAGTCCTTATGTGCATATGTGTGTGTTTTCAAAGGTTTTCTCTGTGAGGCAGGCCCTATAATTAGCTGGATTTCTTTCAGAAACTGAGTAAGAAAGACCAGGTAACTTATTCCAGAACTCCCAGCTGGGAAACTGCATTGTGGGGACTTGAACCCAGGTCATCACAGCTCAAGAATTTAACTGCTGGGACTAGCAGATGGCACGATGGCTAAGGCGCTGGACTCCTACACGGCCAGCCACATTTCGTGCTCTGGACCTGGCAACTTGAAAACCATGCAGGGTGCGTGTGCGTGCCCCCCCGAAGTTCTGAGAGGAGAATGGAAGAGAAAATTGTGGCATGGCCCTTCCCCCAGGGGGTAATTTCTTAATTTCCTCTCTGTCTCTCTCTCTCTTTCTCTGGTGAGTATGGCATAAAACAAAAACAAAAACAACCAAAAACCTAAAAAACGGACTAACTACTGGACCGTCATAGCAGGGAAGACGCGTGTACTGAATATACTTCAAATGTCGTGGGGAGCAGGGATTCCAAGTGCTGTCTACAAAGTGCATCCTGGAAACAAAAGGGTTCAGAAAGGGACAGATAAAGAGGAAGCAGGGCAAGGCCAGTGCCACGGCGGTAGGTGGCGAATGGCTGGCCTTCCGACGGCTCCAGGTTCTTCAAGCAGGTCACAACTGGTTCGCTGTGGCTTGATTCAGTCTTGGCCAGCCCCACACAGTTTTGAACGGTCCCAGCAGGATCACTTTGATTTGAGCCAGTTGGAATCAGTTAGATCTGGTTGTGGTCAGCTGGGGCCAGCCTGAACTGGAGTGACCTAGTTTAGGTCCCTTTGTCTCGTCAGGTTGACTTGGTTTTCAGTCTTGGGGTTTTGGGGCTCCCGGTGTAGATTCTTTTCCTGGACTCCCTGGTTGAATGGCTTTGGCTGGGACCTCAGAGAGGAAGGGAGTGTAGGTAAATTAGTAACCTTACGGCACACAGCCCGTGGCCCCCGGGGTCTACAGCTGGAAGACAGCTGGCGAGCTCTCCTCCCAGTTTCCTTTCCGACTCTCCCTGTGGTCCCCTTGATGTGTGCTTGCACTCCAGATTTTTCCTTCACGTTCTTTTTGAAGGTGCAGACATGGGGATTGGAACGAACAGTCCTGGAGCTGTCCCTGAGCCGTGTGGCCTGCCTGGACGATGGCAGGGCTGATGTGTTCCTCCCTTCATTCCTAGACCCTGAAACAGATGTGACTCGCACCACTAGCCTGGCAATGCAATTAAGCACCGACTGCGTGGGGCTGGGGGAGGAAGGTGGGCACGGAGGGCAGGTGCTGCTAATGGGATGCCACATCGCATTACCATCCCGCAGGAACCATGCCCCCTCCGAGGATGACAAGGGCTGGAGGGAACCGTACCAAGCAGTCCTGGGGAACAGGGCTCCATCCAGGCTGCTCCCCGCCACCCCCCGGGCTAGCTGCTCAGGTCCTACTAGCTCAGCTGGGTTGTGGTGGAGCGGTGGGCCTGATCGGGCCCAGGGTGTGTCAGAAATCTGAGATCAGCTGACGGTCCCCAGGGCGGGCCGCCACCTACTTCTCTGAGGGCCATGCCTGAGGTTGTGAGTGTGTTGGTGAGAGGACAGGGAGGCCACCGGGTCGGGAATGTATGTCCTCTTGTCTGACACGCTTACCCGTGGTTCTGGGAGACTCAGTAGCTGGCCAGCCCAGGCTTTTGCAAACCTTGGGTCCATGCTGCATAGAGGGGGTAGGGGAAAAGGAGGAGGGCCTTCATTCCACTCTGTTTCACGGCCCCCTCCCCATGCTGAAGGCAGATGCTATCCCAGAGGAGCCCTCCAGGGCCCGTCCTCCACACTTGTCCTGCCCTGTGACCCCCACCTGCTGTGAAGCAGTCATTCTAGGACTCTGGGACCCCTCTGAGGTCCCAGCTCTCCAAGTCCTCTGTGAAGGAGCTGAGGCCACCTAGGAGCAGAATGATGGGGTGGTCTCAGAGGGCTGTGTTAGGATCCCCTTGTCCTACAGTCAAGGTCAAAGACTGATTCTTCCCCAGGGACTGCCTGGGAGACCAGCTGCTCCCAGAACCACCTGTGCCCAGAGCAGCAGTGCCCACGGACTGACTGCCCACAGGCCGGCCATGCCCAGGGCCTAACTGAACCCATGCAGTCGCCATGCCCAGGGGGCCGCAGGGCCCAGGGCCTGACCGTGCCCAGAACAACTGTTCTCAGAGAGCCTTTAAAGACTCATGGGTCTGCGGCTTATCTGTGCCCAGGGCTGACTGCCTTCGGGCTAAGCCGGAGAACCGCTGGACTGAGGGTCCACCTGTGCCCATGAGCTGATTCCACCAGACAGTGTCAGCCCAGGGACCACCTGTGCCCAGTGACTGACCACACAGGGTGGCTACTTAGCGACTGTCCGGGGACAGGCATTTCCCAGTGGTCAATTATGTTCAAGGGCAGCCGTACCTGGCAGACCAGCTGAGCCCCGGGGCTGGCCTCCTCTGGGCTGTCCTGGGCCGAAGATAGGTTATATCCAGAGATTTAAGACCTGCTGTGCCCAAGTACTAGCTGTATCCGGGAAGTAGCTGTGCCCAGGGACCGTGGGCAGGGGGAGCGTCAGGACAGAGACCTTCTCCCTGGACACATGGTTACATGCCCGGCATCCTGGCTGCTCAGGCTGCTGGGACTGGCTCTGGAAGCAGCTCTCGTTCTGGGACCCTGCGGGGAGGACGCCTCCCTCTGCAATGTGGGCATTGTCAGATTTCCACCTATTTTAGAGCCTGGTCAACAGGGAAGGAGAAAGAGCATACAGAGATATCGAACACCTACTGTGTGCCAGCCCATGCTTGGTGTTTTCTTCCCATTATGTCACTTATGCCCAGAACAAACCCCACAAGGTGGTAATTATCACCCCCATTTACAGATGAAAACACCGAGGTGCACAGAGATGAAGATCCCTTTCCAATCTGACTCCAAAGCTCTTAGCTGTAAGGAGCTCTGCCCGCTGGAGAGGTTTCCCACTTCACAGGGCCTGCCTGAGCGGAGGGAGAAGCTGGGGTCTCTCCCTGTCTTGCAGAGGAGGACACTGAGGAAGGAGCAGAGCCCAGGTTCGAGTCTAGTCTGCAACTGGCAAGTTCAGCCTGCCCTTGCCAGTGGCCCTGCCTTCTCAGGGAAAGGCACTTGGCAGGCTGGGGAGGAAGGGCTTCCTGCAGGCCGCATTCCTGGTTGCTGTCCTGGAGGCGGCCAGGCCGGGCGTGGAGGCCGTCTAGCTCCTCACAAGCCCCCTTTCATGCCGCCCAACAAGGCTCCCTCAGAGCCGGCCTCGGCTGTGCAAACACGCACATCTGGGCCGCTGGCAGGAGCGGGGCAGCGGAACTCCCCCACAGCTGGCCAGCTGCTCCCGACCTTCTGGACAAAGGGAGCTTTGGCTCTGTGGGGGCTCCCAGGAACTCGGGGTGCTGGGGGGCAGCCTCTACCCAGCCCTCACCCGGGAGCTGTCCTCCCTGGCTGCTGCACGTTGCTTTATCAGGATTGGAAGGACCTCAGCCTCTGCCAGGGTTTCCTGCCGAGGGCAGCCAGGACTGGGGGCAAGAACAGAGCTGTAGGCAGAGGAGTATCCGAGCAGCCCCCCAGGATAGCCCCCATCCCCATGGAGCTCATAATTTTGTGGCGGAAAAAGACTCAAATCAAAGAATCACAGAAAACAATGATAAATATCATGACTTTTGCTGTGTCCTCCGCGTTCCAGGCGCTGTTCTTGGTGCTTATATTTTAACTCATTTCTTCCTACCACAAGCTTAGGAAGGGGAGTCCATTATTATTCCTGTTTCAGAGACGAGGCAGTTGAGAACAAGAGAGGTTAGCAGACTTGCTCAAGGTCACACAGCTAGTAGTGGCAGAGCCGGGATTTGAACTCAGGTAGTGTGCGTTCTTAGCATTGCTGCATGTTTACAAATCACATGTGTCAGGGCAGTAGTAGGAGGAGCTGGGGTGGGGAGTGGGGAAACTGCTGGGGAGAGAAATGGGATTCGAGCTTAGGAAGATCGCTCTGGTTGCTAGTGGAAGGCAGAAAGGAAGGTCCCCACTGTCCCAAGAGTACAGGTGAGAGATGATGGCGATTCGGCCTGGGTTAGGGGACATGGGGAAAAGAGGGTCATCTGGGCAGAGGCCCAGGGTCTGGGATAGCTGTACATGGTGGCTGCGCGGGGTGGAGTTGAGGCTTCGCCCTGTGTTGTGGAGTAACCGTGCCAACATCTCAGATGCGCCCCTCACCTGATGGTGGGCCCGCCCCGGCTTTCCTGCCTCCCCAAGGGCTGGCGTGTGGGGGCACATCTGGGACTTTCACATTTGGAGTCACCGCTGTGCTCCAGCTGCCAGAATCCCAAGGGCTCGGGGAGAACAGGTCAGTGGTGGGTAGAGAAAGCCCTGATTGGACAGAGGGAAATCCTGACTGCTCTGCTGAGCTGGGAGACGTTGGTGAGTCACTGAAGTCTCTGAACTTTAATTTCCTCTGAAATGTAGGAGCTGCTGCTCCCTCAAGGTCCGTGTCAGACGACGGACACGAACGTGAACTGCGGCAGTGATGGGTGAGGGGCTGTTGGTTTTTGCTGTGGCTAGTGGGAGGCTCGGGAGGCCTGGATACTAACTGGTCACTAAGAGGTCACGTGATGCTGCACAAGCCTCCAATCAGGGGAGGCCTGGCAGCCAGGGTGGTCCCTCCAGGCAGGCGGAGAGAGTGCCACCGCCCGAGGTTAACCCCTGGGGAGCTCCACGTTCCTTCAGTGAACAAACGTCTAAGCGCACACTTTCGAAGTGCCAGACCCTGTCCTAGAGGCTGCGAAACAGGGGGACAGGTCGTCGGAGCCCTGGCCTTCCAGAGCACGCTGTGCAGTGGAGCGACGGAGAGTAACCAGGAAAAACCCCAGCAAACAGGACTGAAGCGAGAAATGTTCTATGGAGACAAGAAAATGCCCCAAACTAAACCCCAGTGACGTAAAAGGGAGTGATGGGGAAAAGGGCTCCTCCAGCTGGGGTGGTTGGGGAGGCCAGGGAGGTCTCCCGAGATGGTGACGGGTGACCCGAGGCCCGGCTGCTGAGAAGAAGCGAGGCAGGAGACCTTCAGGGAAAGAGTTGGTGAGCTAGAGGGACTGGCAGGCAGGGACGGGTGTGAGGAGAGAAGCCAGGCCACGTCGGCTTTGCCGTCCTTCTGAGGGGCGTGGACTTTATTCTGCGAGTGGTGGGACAGCCGGAGAGGGTTGAAGGCACGATTTCGCTGGCTCTTCCCATGTGAAAGGTTACCCTGGCTACCGCGTGCAGAGAAGGACTGGATGGCGGGAAGGGCTGTGGCACCTGCCACCTCTGGCTCTGCCTCCCGCCCTAGCCCTGCTGAGAGGGCTAGCCTGCTGTCTGCTTAGGCCTGGCCTGCTCTCCACACTTGCCCCACCCCTCTTCCTGGCCAGGGGTTCTAGGTTGTGCCAGAGCCCCAGGAAACACCGAGAAGCTAGAGGCAGAGGACTGGCCAGCTGGCCTGCCGGTGGCTACCCAAGTGCAGGACAAAGGGCACAACGGCCCTGCCCGCTTCCAAGCCCACGCAGGGCGGGTTCCCCAGCCCCCACCCCGCATGGGGCTTTTGAATTAAAAAGTCTTAACTTTTTCTTTTAAATGGCAGCTCTGTGTACTGTACATGGTAATTAATACATTAGCATTTATGCAAAATACCATCACAGCCGGGCTGGTATGTCAGCTGCCTTCCTGAGCTGCAAAAATGTGAGCGCCCCGAGGTACCTCAGACAGGCCCCCACCCCTAGCAGACAGCTCCGTTTGACCCACATCATTCACTAACGTGTCTCAGGGAAGCTGTCTACATGCACACATCTGTGCTTGCTGGCTGCTGCTTGGAGAGTCCGTGGTATGCACATGTGTCCTTGTGTGTGTGCATGCATGCACATGTGCTGTCTTTGTTGATGTGAGTGCGTGTGCGTGGTTTAGGAGTGCACCCTTTGTGCCTGTGTGTGTCTGTGTGCTGGTCTGGGCATGACTGCATGTGGGTTTGTGGTTTTATCCGTGTTTCCCTGAATGTGCGTGTGCATGTGTGTGTGTGTATACATCTCTGTGTGTCTGTGTACACATCTGTGGGCCTGCGTATTTGTGACTAGGCATGTGTGCATGACTATATGAGTCTGTGCACGTCTGTGTGTATTTTTCATGCATCGATGGGGGTTATGCATGCTTGTGCATGTGTGCAAGGATATGTGTGTTTGTGCTCCTGTGTGTGTATCGGTGGTTGTGTGTGTGTGTGTGTGTGAATGCCTCCGTGTGGGTCACGTGGCATGTCTCTGGGGTCTGTGCATTTGGGATTCAAAGTGACTATGTGCATGTCTGTGTTCGGAGAAATCCATGTGCACTGCTATACATGTCTCAGTGTGCATGTGTGAGTGTGTGAAGTGCTAGAGTGCTTGTGAAGTGAAGTTGTCATGCAGTGGCAAGAAGAGCTTACCGGGAACAGTGACAGCGGGGCCCAAGCCCTGGCTCCAGCTTGCTAGCTCTGTGACCTTGATAAAGTCATGCCTCCCCTCGAACTTCAGTTTCCTCACCTATGAAATGGGTTTCCGCAAGAACTGGACAGCACTGGACACTGGGCACCCCGTAGTGGGGCAGCTCGCAGAGAGACCCACCAGTACACAGGCAGTGATGACCCGGGGCGCTGGTGTAGGCACTCCTGTAGACCGTCCCTACCAGGCAGCATGCTGGGCGCAATGTCAGCCCTGACTAGGAGAGGGGGCGGCAGGCTGGGTGGGCGGGGTTTCTCCAAGGAGGCGGCTGTTGAGCAGAATCTTGGAGGAGGAGCAGGAGTTGGGGGGTGAAGATGGCGCTGGGAGTGAGCCCGAGGCCTGAGGGAGGGCCCGCGGAGTTGGAACACGGCGTAGCCTGTTCAGAGTGGATCACCCTAAGTCACCCAGGGCTGCATGTTCTGAGAGCAGTGGGAGCCACTGAAGGCCTTCGAGAAGGAGAGGGTCATGATCAGAATGGAAACCTTATTCTACTTTCATAGGGAGGGTGGACCAGAGAGGGAGGTGATGGCTGGAAGTGAAGCCTCAGTGACTGGCTGCTGAGGGGACCCCGGGAGACGGAGAGGCCTTGGCTGAGGGGGTGGGGAGGAAGGACAGGGATGGAGCCAGAGGGTCTCTTGGGGTCACAGCACTGGTGCCCAGAGATTAAGTAGGTAAGGAAGCGAGGGGAGAGAGAGGGAAGAGCCGGGGTGACACCCGTGTGACTCCAGTAGTGGGTGGCTGACGAGGGTGTTCACGAGACAATGGGCATAGGAGGAGGAAGGGAAGGGTTTTTCCTGGAGGAAGGATGACGATTTCAGGCGTCCTAAGTTTGAAATCTCTTTGAAGTGTCATTCATTTACGTACACACTACGGATCGGGCAATTGAGAGACCAAGACAAGATGCTAGAGTCTGGGGAGAATCAGAAAAGGCTCAGAAAGGTGGGAGCGTGGGAGGAGAAGGGAGAGAGAGGACACCTGACTCTGTGGGACCTGTGGGCGGGTGAATAAGTGAAGCGTTTGGGGGAGAGTGGGAGGCTGTGTGGGGCCTGCCACGCCAGCGCTGTATGTGGGGCGATGTGCGAGGTGTGGGTGTGGGGGACGCCACATCAGGTTTGTCCTTGGGGGAGCCTTTTCTTTCCTCTGCTGGCCTATGTCCACGGTCAAGGGATCCCTGGTTTGATCTGTGAAATGGGGCCGATGGGTTGCGATGTCGCCATGCAGCTGCAAAGTATTAATTAGTATTAGAGATGAATGCTGGTCCTTGGTAACGGATTCCTGCTTGGAGGACTTCCTGTCCGGTGAGGAAGCAGGCACAGGAACAGACTCTACTGTGTTGTATTGTAGATGCCTTCCCTGGGCCTGCACAAAGTAGGTGCTCAATAAACATTTGTTCAATAAACTGTCGATTGCGTGGATAATAGCTGGAGGAGCTGAAGGAGGCGTCTGACTCGCTGTGGGAGGAACCAGGGGTGACCTCCAAGCTGGGTCCTGCAGGTAGAGAGGGGGCGGGGCAGCAGGGACCTGGCAGCACCGAGGGCTGGCAGTGGTTTTCACTGAGCCTGCAGTGAGGCGAGGGGTGTGGGCGGACTGGACAGAGGCCCTGTCACAAAGACCTCGAGTGTCAGGCTGAGGAGCTTAGATTTTTCTCCTCCATAGGGATTGTGGAGCCACGGAGGGCTTTAAGCAGGAGAGTGGCTGGTTCGTTTTGCAGTTTATGGAGCTCCCTCTGGGTCCTGGGTGCTGGGTTCTGACGGAGTGAGGACAGGGCTGAGGGCAGGGAAGCCCACGTTGTTGTTGTTTTTTTTTTTTTTTTTTTTTGGGGGGGGGGCTTAGTTTTGGCTAATGCCCATTTTGATTTATCTCAAGGGATGGAGCACCAAACTTATTTTATTTTTTTGGCCATAGGGCATGTGTATTTGCCAAAGAGAGGGCAAGTGAGCAATCACCCCCAGGGAGATGGCCACGCTGCAGTCCCTTCCCCTCCAGTCTCCTCTCAGGATTCCGGGCATGCATACTGAGTGTACACGTACCCAGTGTCATTTTCAAGTTGCTGAGTCTGGGATTCAAACTGTGGTCAGACATGTGGGAGTCCAGCTCCTTAACCACCATGCCACCTGCTGGGCCCTAAAAAAATGTTTTTAAAACAGTTTTGGAAGCATGCACCAGGCAGCAGGAGCAGGTTTCTACCCTGCACCTGTCTCTTCTTTGCCCTGGGACTTGGACAGCCAAATGGCTTTGTTTTTAGGACTTTAGGTGGTTCTTGGGTGAGGAGACCCAGTTAGGAAAAGAAGAGATGTGGGAAGGGCGTGTTTCACCTGCTGGGGACTAGGGTCCCCTCAGGGCTTAGGGGGGACCGGCAGATGGGAGCTGCCGCTTTTTCCTTCTCCTGGCCCTTGGAGGTAGCAAGTAGGAGGAGCTGGGTGAGGACAAGGACAGGGACGAGCTCATTTTACACTCACACCACAGTCCCAGCTCACAGTCCCAGCTCAGCTCGCAGAGGCTGGAGAGTGCCTGGGGGCGGCAGGCCCCTCCCACAAGCAGGCACTCAACTATTGTTCAAAATGGACTTGGTCCCAGGAAGCTTGGGGCTTGCGAAAACTGCTATGAATTTTTGCAAAACCAGCTCCAAGGCGGTAAAGCATGTCAGAGGAATCAGATGTGGAAATCCCTATTTAGAAACTCACTCTGGACAGCATGGAGGCCTACAGGAAGGATGGGGCCAGAGCTCTGGCCTGAGACGCCCCTTCCCCATAGCCTGGGAGGGCCCCCTGCCACACCAGAAGGGGCGAGACAGCCCCCCCGTGGCCCCGGGGCCCCAGATTCCGTCCTATTTGCCTGGCCTCCTCAGATTCAAGCCCCTCACAAAGCACCCTCCATCCCAACGCACCTATTCTTCTCTTTTTCTTGTGAAAGCAGCTTTGTCGTTTTGTAAAGAAGGATACATATGCTCGTATGCAAAAAATTCAGACAATATGGAAAAGTTCAAAGAAAAATGTAAAAACCACCTCAGATTTCACCAGCCAGAGATAACCACATAACATTTTGGTGAACGTCCTTCCAGACTTCTCTCTGTGCATAAATATACACAAATAGACTCCACGTATGCGGCTCTACCCTGAGCGGGATTAGACGACACATGCTGCTCTGTCACCTGTTCCCCCCACTCAGCAATATGTCACGGACACCCTTCACGTCAGTCCGTGCAGAGCCCCTCTCAGTTTCACGCCTGCATTATGCGCGTGGCTGTCCCTCAGTGCCACGGGCCCCAGCTGATGGAGAAATAGATTTTTCCAATTGTTTTGTTCTTATAAACATCCCCGCAATGAACATCTGGGTGCATGTACTTTTGCACACTTCATTTATTCACCCCTGCTCCGGATGTTGATCGAGTACGATCTGCATACCAGCCCCAATGCCAGGTGCGAGGGGTAGAAATGGTGAATGAACCAGATGTGGTCAGCCCGTGCTAGTGTGCAGCTTACGATGCATCTGGCCCCCGCCAGCCAGGAAGACAGCAAGTTTTTGCAATGAGTGTGTGTGGTAAGCAGGCACACAAATAACTATCCAATCAACGGCAGATTGGATAGTTATTATAGTCTCTAACAGAATAAAATAAGGCTTGGGAGTCAGGGAAGGCTTCTCTGAGGCGGTGACATTGACATTCATGTTGAGAGATGAGTGGGCAAAAGGCAGGGTTTGGGGTGAAAGGAGGAAGGACTAATGGGTATTTGGGGGACCTACGAGAGGAGTTCACCTTGAGGGAGCAATAATTTCCGTTTTAACAGGAGTTTATTTATTGCTTCCCTGAGTGAGAGAGTGAGGGATAGAGGCGGCCCTCTCAGCGAGGTCTGATGCCATGATCCAACCTAAACCACCCCGCTCATGGGCACGTGCCTGGCATGTGAACTAGGACCTTCCCGTGTGAGTCAGCCTGGCGGCAGGGCGGAGCACCAGGCTTTCCCTCTGCGCCACTGTCCAGCCCAAATATTTAATTCTCATGTATTTATTTATGTTTTTAGATTTTTTTTTTTTTTTTTTGCCGTAGGGCTCGTGCACTCACCAGAGAAAGAGACACACAGAGACAGTGAGAGGGAAGTAAGAAATCACCCTCTATGGGGGGATGGCCATGCCGCAGTCCTTTCTCCCCCATTCTGCTCCTGAGATCTTAGGCATGCACACACACGCACCTGGCCTGAGTTTCAAGCCACCCGATCTGGGACCTGAACCACGGTTAGCCATGTGGACGTCCAGAGCCTTACCCACCACACCACCTGCTGGCCCCATCAAGTATTTGATTGTTAACATACAGGAAATCCTGACAGTGGAATTGCTGGGTCAAAGGGTCAGTAGAGTTTGTCTGTCATATATTTAAATAGCTCTCCCGAAAGGTTTACTGATTTCAGTCCTATAAAGGGTACGACATGCCACTGTCCTGAAGGTTCAGTGAGACAGTAAATGCATGAGGGTTTAGTACGGCACACAGGAAACCGGCTGGTTGCTGCGGTTGCCATTAGTATTATAATTATCTTTGCCAATCTAATCTGTGAAAAATGATATCTCATCTTTGTTTTTAGCCAACGTGTCTTTTTCCGATTCTGCAGGAAATTGAACGCCCCGGGTGGGAGGGGGATGAACCATCTTTCTTCCTTAAGCCACCTTTGTCAGACACCTTCCTATGTCCCTTGGGGAAATGTCCAGGATGCCTGGCCTGGGTTTCCATCCTCACAGCAAAGCCCCTGGGACGTAGGGACGATTCCAAGTCCCAAGTGGCTCTGGGTCTCCTAGAGCAGGCGCTGAGGGGAGGGCAGGGTGGCTGGGAACCTGTGCAGGATGGGTGTTGTCCCCGAGGGGAGGGGCCGGCAGAGAAGCAGGGACCCTGGAGGCAGAATCCACATGGCATTAGGAGTGCTTAGAGATCCCAGGTGCTCCCGGACAATACGGATGCAGCTATATGAATATTAATAGCATACCATTAATATTAATGACAATAATAAACAAGTGTGAGGATTATTTTTAAAGAGGGCTGCTGCTCCAGCTGTTGCCTCCCTTCATTAAGAAGCCAGCGAGGTCCTTGGCCTTCCTCTGGCCAGACTCCCTGGCATCCTCACGACCTGGACTGGTGCAGGGGCTGAGCCCAGAGGGCATTTCCGATGCACGAAACCCCCTGTTTCCGTCCGGGGAGCTCTGGGCTGCGTGAGCGGATGGGGCCCAGGGCGGGATGAAGTGGCTTGTGCGTGGGCAGCCAGCTGCGAGGACGCCTCTTCTGACCCTCTCAGACATCAGGCCCCAGCCATCTGCATCCCCAGAGGAGGGTGGGCAGTAGATTTGCAAGGGGCCCCTCTCTCGCCAAGGTGGCTGGAGGAATTACCCTGCTAAAGTGGTCATGAATTATAGAAAGGAGAGGGGGAGGAGGCCCAGAATATCATATGTGTAAATAAAGCGGAGTGGCGGGCAGACATAAAAGCCAGGCAGCCGCTCTGGCAGCCGCAGCGCCCCTTCTCCTGCAGTCCCGCCTCCTGCCAAGTCCCAGGCAAGTCACTTCCGACCTCCTTCTTCAAAGGATTTGTTAATAAGTCAATGACGGAACATCTAAAGGGGAAAAATATTTCTCTTTATAGTTGGAGATAATTGTCCCAGGAAAAAAAAAACAACAAACCTTTAATTACAACTCACATGGAGAAAGCTTGATTTGTGGGCAGAGCCCAAATGCTGAGGAGCTGGATGTAAAATATTTGTAATATTTAGGGAACCTAGAGTTTTACATAAAAGTAAACAGCATTGCCTGAAGGCACAATTTCCAGCAACACAATAAAATGTGCAGTGAATTTATGGCGGCCATCCATTAGCTCTAACCAAGGCAACGTCGCCCCTATCTGTCGTCCATCATTATAATAGAGGGTTAATGCACCGAATTTACATAAAAAAGTCATATTGTCTGCATGAATTATTTACACTCGAAGCTGTTTTTACAGCTTGGTTTCAAGCTGGATTCTGGGAGAGATTCTGCCAGTAAATTACTCTGTGGAGACCTGGTTCTATAACCGTGCGCGGAGCCGGCAATGAAAAGAAAGGGAAATGGGCAGGCCCTGGCGGGTCGTTGGTGCCGCCGCCTCTCGGGTGGGGGCTGAGGCTGGAGGCGGCGGGAGGCTTTAGGAGGCCGTGGGCCCTTGGTGCAGATGGGGCGCCTCTGCGCCCCGGACTTCACGGTTGCTGTCCCGCTGCCCACGTGGTCAAAGATAGTCCCGCCCCCGGAGCCTCCACAAGCCTCCGCGGTGTCCGGGGCGCTCGGTAGTGGACATCGAAGGTCTGTTGGGGGCCGGTCCTGGAGAGGGAGGCGTGGCTGCGTTGGTTGGGGCAGGGGCCCAGCGCGGCGCTGTGAGCATGCCCCCCTTCTCCCCATTGTACAGATGGGAAGACTGAGACCTCCAGGGCACCTACTTCAGAGGCAGGAAGTCCATTCATCCCGGTGGGTCTGAGAGAGTGAAGGAATGCACACATCAGAATCGGGGAGAGTGGGGACGGTGTGGGCGTCTTTGGGAGGACATTCAGAGAGCCCCATGCTTCCTGTCTCCGCCCTTATTCTGTCTTCTAGGGCCTTTAGTGAATCGGAGGCAGTTTGGGTGCTTGGGCTGGGGTGGGATGGGCTAGTTCGTGGCACTGGGTTCTAAACTCTCTCCACTTTGGGGTGCGGAGCCCTGGGGAGAGCCACTCCTGCTCCTGGTGCTGTGGTTGGGGGAGTGGGTCATGCACTGGGAAGGCCTGTTTTTTTTTTTTTTTAATTATTTATTTTATTTTATTTATTCATTTATTTATTTTAATATGACCAGAGAGAGACAGAGAGAAAGAGAGAGAGAGAGAGAGAGGGAGAGAGAGAGAGGCAAAGTGAGAGCAAGCCACCAGGTCTGGGACTCAAACCATGGTTGGCTACGTGGGAGTGTCCAGCACCTTCACCACCACACCATCTGCTGGCACTCAAGGCCTGGGTTTTTAATTCTGTGTCAGCCGTCCGGCCTTGGGGAAGCTTTGAGGACGCAGTTTCCTTATCTGTAAAATGGGATTTCTAATCACAACCCTCCCAGCCTGCCCCCAAGGCATGTGGAAACTCACAGGGGACCAGATGCCCCGGGAACTCGGTGGGGTTACAGACAAGGCCGCAGGTGAGGGGTCATGGAGGAGGCAGCGAGGGGGACAGTGACTTGAAAAGAAGAGTGCACGTGGACAGATGGAGAGATGAGGACAGTCAGACACAAAAGGGGACAGGGAGAAATAAAAATAAAGACAGAGATGGACAGGAGAGTGGAGGGGACTCCTGGGAGGAAGGCGTCCCCGCAGGCTCAAGTTGCTGGAGGCTCTGTCCGCCCGGAGCCCTGAGGACACTTTCCTGGCCGCTGCAGAGATCGGGCAGGACATGGTCGGCCCAGGACCCGAGCCACCTCTTACCTGGACCTTCTCCCTCTGTCCAGCCAGAAGTGCCGAGCTTCCCTGGGCCTATGGGTTCCTGCCTCTTCTCCTTTTGCTTTTCTACAGTACAAGGAGGGCAGAGCTGGACGCCAGTGCCCTTCCTCCCCCACCCGCAGCGCCTGGGACGGGCACGTGTTGTCGCCGCAGACGCTGCTCTCCTCCCACTCCTGGAGCAGCCACAGCAGGTCCCCGGGGCCCGGACACAACCGATGACTCCCAGCTGATGGGCTGCTCACTGCCTCCTGCCTGCCAGCCCGTTCCACCGCACACCGGCGGATCCTCACGGGAGGCAGGGCAGCCCTCCTGCCCCTGGTGGTGTGATTTAAGCCCGAACCTGGCTTTGCTTTCTCTCATCCCCAGGAGAAGCAAGATTTAGATGATAAATATCTGTCTTCCTGAAAACTAGCATACACACTCATATGCATGGACATGCATTTGCACACACACTGCCAGCTCCCCATGTGTGCTCACACAGGCGTGACTTCTCACACAAACGTGTCTACTTGTTTCCACACCGCATGTGTACAAGGCCCCCCATAATGCATCTGCACGCACTTGCAACTCCTGGCCACAGCTTAGGGCAGGAGGAAGGCTCCTCGGTGGCCAGCATGGCTGTGATACTGGGGGGGTGGCGGGAGATGGCGAGGTGGGCAGGGGACGTCGCAACCACAGACCTCACTCCACCTTATTACCTGGGAGAGGGCAAGGGGCTTGTGTTCTTGCATGAACGAGTGCACCTCTGGGTGTGCGTCCCTCTGTGCAAATACATGTGTCCATCTGAGTGTTTTGCAAATGTGTGTGCCTTTGTGGAGTGCTGAGGTCAACGCCTATGAACAGGGAGTATGGGCGACACTGTGCAGGACTCGGACTGACATCATGACCACCTGCCCCTGCCTATAGCTGGCTCCAGGCAGGCTGTTGCCCCGCCCTGGCCTTTGGCTCCTGCTGACCCCGAGGGTCCTGCCGGGTCTGACTTTCTAGCTACTTTGCATGAACTTGAGGGTGTGTTTCTCCAGGTCTTGAGTAGGCTAGGCTTCAGGGTGTGGTGTTTATGTGCACTGGGTAAGTTTGTGTGTGTGTTCACGCGCGGGTGTGTTGTCTGCGTGTGGGGGGCTGTTTATGTGTGGTCCTGTGAGCACACTTTCCGCAGCAGCAGGGCTGCCCGTGTGCTGGGTGGATCGTGAGTCTGTGCCGAGTCCAGCGAGCGTGTGCGGCAGTGAGCGTGGGAGCAGCGGTCTGCGGGTGGGATTGCTTAGTGAGGGCTGTGTGCGGGTGAGCACGGGCACGCTGGGTGAAGGCCGTGCTGCCCTTCTTCCTCCTTGTCTGCTCTGCCCCCTACTACTCGGGCACCCGCGGGCCTGCCATCATGGAGTTGCTTCTTTGTTTCATACGTGGGTTCTCTCCCCAGTGCTGGAAGCGAACGCCGTGAGGGCAGGCTTCAGCTGTTGATGTGTTCTTGCATGAACGGGTGGACTTCTGGGTGTGTGTCGCTGCGTGCAAGCTGTTGTGTTTGTGTGTGTCTGCAGCATCGAGACCGTCCCTGGCACACGGTGGCCTTGTGGATGTTGAGTAGATCTCTACCAAGTGAGTGGACGAGGGAAGGGGAGACCTTCTCGCCTTTTCACAAGTTCCCGTCGATGTCACTCTCTCTGAGGCCTTGGCCAGGCTGCTCCAGCTCCCTGTCCTCCCTGTGGCATGCCAGTTTCCCTTACCTTGTTCGCACTTTTCTTTTTTCCTGCTCACCTTCCGGTATGCTAGGCAATTTACAAATTTAAGTTGATTCTTAATTGTTTTTGTAATTCTTTTTTTTTTTTTTTTAAGGTTTTTGCTTTAGGGAGTGTGAACTTGCCAGAGAGGACAGAGAGAGACAGTGAGACATGTGGCCACGCCACAGTTCCGTCTTCGTTCTCCTAGGATTTTTGGGCATGTATGCATATGTACCTGGCGTGATTTTCAAGCTGTTGGGCCCAGGACTTGCACTGCGGTTGGCCATGTGGGAGTCTAGCACCTTACCCACTACGCCACCAGCTGGCCTCGCAATTCTAAGTTTTATTTTGCTGTTGGAGCTATTAGGAAGAAAGCATGCCCAAAGGGGGGACCTTTGTCTAGTTTGTCCACTAATGTGTCCCAAGTGCTTAGAGCAGGGCCTGGTGTGCAGGCTCTGAGTCAACACCTGTAAATAAACACGTGGGTGTTTGTGTGTTATGAGCATGTGAGTGCACGTTGAAGTCCCTCGTGGGAACGTGCTGTGTAGTAGCGTCTGGGGCTGTGACTGTCAGGGACCCTGGGGCCTGAGGGCAGTTCTCTGAGAGAGGCTTCAGGTCTGGACACCCTGCCTGGGCACTGTCAGGGACTTGCAGCTGCGGACGGTTCCCTGGGGGTCTCTAGGAACCTTCCCTCACTGGCTGCCCTCCTGGAGGCCGCTGACCTGCGCTGGAAGCCTACCTGGCCCAGCCCTGCAGGCTCCTGGGTCCACTCTTCCCTTCCCTTGTGAGCAGAGCTGGGCCGGGACAGCCCCCCCTGCAGACTGCTGCTCTGTGCTGGGAGGGGTCCGGAGAAGGTGAAGCTTGGGGTCAGTGCTGGAGGACAGCCATGCGGGTGGCACTCGGCATGTGGGAAATCTGAGGACGTGGCTGGGGAGAGGACACTGGGGTGCCCCGTGGACAGGTAAGAATCCTGGCCATGGGGTTCAGGAGGCAGTGATCAGCTCAGGGTTTGGCAGGGGCTGGGCCTTGATGAAAGGCTGGGGAAGAGGGTCGGGCTGGCCTTGAGCTGAGGGGGAGGGCAGTCGACCACCAGGCCTCGAGGGGCTCAGGACTGTGAGTGTGAACCTCAGCTCCCGGGCTGAGATGGAGAACCCACTGAGCCAGTCTTTGGGGAGGGAGAGAGTCTCTGCTCCACTGCAGTCCCTTCTCCTCCAAAAATGGTAGACACGGCCTCTGGGAGGGGAGAGTGAGGAGGGGCCACCCCCATGGATGACAGTGTCAGAGCCTGAAGGCTCTCACCCTGGTGGAACTCTGGGCAGAGGCGTAAAAGACAAACACGGCAGGGTCCGAGACCAACCTCCCCAAGGCCACTCTTTGCAAGTATTATCTAATGTTGGAGCCAGGCGTTCTCAGGCCTCACACGTCCCAGCTCTGTGCCTCCAGAAGGGTTACTTAACCTCTTGGAATATCAGTTTCCTTTTAGGTAAAATGGAGAGACTTAAAAAAAAATCCTCGAGACCAGCAGATGACATAATGATTATGTTGCTGGACTCCCACATAGTTGACCGCGGTTCAAGTCCCAGACATGGTGGCATGAAACTCATACAGGGCGCGTGTGTGTGCGTGCCCAAAATCCTGAGAGGAGAAGGGATTGCAGGGTGGCCATACCCCTGGGGGGTGATTTGTTGGGGGTGCTGTCTCTCTGTCTCTCTGGCAAGCTTATGTGCCCTATAGCAAAAATCTCTCAAAACAAAAAATCTCATCATGGGTTGGGAGGATCAAACTGTCACTACTACGGCTGTTATTTATTTATGTATTTATTTAAAAAACAGTCCTTTTTTATAATTATTTATTTAATTTTATTTAGTCACTCACTTATTTTAATTTGACCAGAGAGAGACACAGAGGAGGAAAGAGAGAGAGGGAAAGTGAGAAAGGAAGCCACCAGGTCCAGGACTCGAATCGTGGTGGGTCATGTGGGAGTGTCCAGCACCCCAACCACCACACCACCTGCTGGTCCCCACGGCTGTTATTAATATTATTTTAAAAGTTTATTTACCTCCTCCATGAATACACGTGTGAGAGAGAAACTGAGAGACAGACTGAGAGACAGAGACAGCATGCCAACAGGCTCTCGATGCCACGATCCACACCCAGCCGCAGCCGCCCCAGGTGGTGGGCCTGTGCGCCTGGCGTGCTCAGGGCGTGAACCTGGAACCTTCCCATGCGGGTTAGTCACACAGTGCCATGTTTTATTGCTACACCACTGTCTGGCCCCCAATATGTTATTAGTTTATTTTTCTTTCTGTTTTTGACAGGCACATGCCTTTGCCAGAGAGAGACAGAGAGAGAGGGAAGGTGAGAAGTCAGGAGAGACGGCCATTCTGTGATCCTCTCTCCTCCATCTGGGCACACGCTCACACACTCAGCAGGATATGTGAGCCACCAGACTCAGGACTCGAACCGCGGTCGGCCACGTGGGAGTCTGGGGCCTTAGCCACCACGCCACCTGCTGGCCCCTGTTGTTATTTTTATTAAAATAATGGTACAGATCCAGGAAGGGAAGACTGTCTTGACAGGAACTCATAAAAACGACGCAGGGTTCTGGCTGATTTCATGCTAGTGCGGCCCTTGCTTGGTGAGATCCGCGGGACCTAGAGAAGAAGGCAGTGATCCCTGGGGGGAAAAGGGGTTCACAGTGAGTCTTTATGGTTCTTTTTAAAACAACTTTTTAGGGACCAGCAGTTCGCGTAATGGCTATGTCACTGGACTCCCACGTAGTCGACCGCGGTTCGAGTCCCGGACCCGGTGGCTTAAACTCACACCGGGCGCGTGTGCATGCATGCCCAAGATCCCAAGAGGAGAATGGAGGAGAAGGGATTGCGGCATGGCCATTCCCCTGGGGGGGTGATTTCCTGCTTTCTGTCTCTCTGTCTCTCTCTGTCTGGCGAGCACAAGCGCCCTATAGCAAAAACCTCTCCAAAAAAAAACACACAACTTTTTAGAGAGATTTTTTGTTATAGGGCATGTGTGCTCACCAGAGAGAGAGAGAGCCAGAAAGTGACAAATCACCCCCCAGGGGGGGATGGCCGTGCCGCAATCCCTTCTCCTCCATTTTCCTCTCAGGATCTTGGGCACACACATACACGTGTCCAGCGTGAGTTTTAAGCTGCTGGGTCTGGGACTCAAACTGTGGTTGACTATAAAGGAGTCCAGCGACGTAACCATTATGTCATCTGCTGGTCTCCTTTATGGTTCTTGTCAGCTGATGACTGACTGGTGGGTGAAGGAGATCAGCCAGTGGGGCGGAGGGGAACCTATGTATTAAACACCTACTGTGTGCTGGGTACTGCACACGCGTACTCTTACTCCTCGGCAGCTTGTGCCCTGGATCTGACAGTCCCTATTTTGCAGATGAGACCCTCCGGAAGGTCTCTGAGAGCTAAGTGGCTTTCCCCAGCCTGGTGGCGTTGATCTGTCTGACCCTTTCTGCCATGTCACATTGCCTCCTACGACACTGGAGAGAGGCTCGTGTGGCTCCTGAGGAGTTGGGGATGCCTGTGAGGGCACAGAGGGGGCCTCATCTGGTGAACAACAGCCACAGGACGTTCGCACGGTGGAACCAGGTCAGGCTGCAGAAGGCCTTGGAGGCTGCCACGGCTCTGCCTCCTGTCCGCTTCACCCAATCTGTGTCATAGATTCCGAAGACACAGGAGGGGCAGGCCTGTAACAGTAGGAGGTGGTAGAAAGCTCCAAGGGACAGAGAAAATCTTAGCAGAATCAGCATCTGGAAAGATCTCAGCAGACTGGCGCGGCAGGTGAATTCTGCATGACGGGATGTCACAGGGTTGAGTGCCGGGGCCTATTCTAACCACAGGCAAACGTCCAAGAGGGAACAGCAGCACAGGAGAAAGGTTTAGGAGCTCAGGTGCTCGAAGTTTCAGTATGAGCCAGAGGGCTGCATCAGTTGAGGTATGGTGTTTGGGGCAAGGGAGGGGGACCACCTCCTGCCTCGGCTTGCGCTGCCCAGGGGCCAGGTTCCACTGTACGTATCTGAAGACCATGTGCTAGTTCCTGCTTTTCCAGCTTGCTCCTTTCTTTCTGGGTTCTTGGTGGGGTCAGGGAGGCAGAGCCCATCTGGAGAACAAAGACGTGATTTGTCTGGAATTTGACCCTTGGTTTCGGTCCAGAGTGACCTCCGGAATGACTCCTTTGAAGGTGATAAAGAAGCTGCAGACTTTCAAGCTTTGGTTTGAGCAGCACGTCTTGGATTGGATCTTTGTATCCAACTACCCTCATACAAAGGAGAGGAAGGGGCTGGCCCCGAATGTTCTGGACCTGGGGAGGGTTCTGGTCCCGTCAGCTACTGGCCAGGTGTAGCTCTCCAGCCTCTCCTTCCCCTGGGAGAGGCGTTTTCCTGGTGGCCAGGGCCTGGCGGGGCCTAGCAGGGTGGTTGTCTCTGGAGGCCGGGGTGCGGGCGGGGAGCCTGCGCTTGCTCAGGTAGGGCTGGGTCCCCGCTGAGCTGGGTGTCACCTGCCAAGCTGAACTCGGCACAGGAAGCGCTGCCTGGGAAGCGTGCTGTTTAATTCGGGGGTTCTGCTCCACTCCGAAGTGCATTTCTCTGGCAGCTGCAACGACGTGAAGCTGTGGAGCTTCCCTCTCTCCTGCCAGATCCACAGCCACTTTTTCCTGAGGAAGAAACAGGGCTGCAGATAGTTTTACTCCTGAAATACTTCCTTTCCTCTTAAGTCTGTTTTTGTAAGGTTTTTTTTTTTTTTGCATGAACAGAAAAGTGTAACGGATGATATTGAAATAAACAAGGCATTTGTGGTAGGAAGGTTAAAGCAGATTGTTGGGGTGGGGAAGGGGGGTTGGAAACACCCCGCGTTTCTACACAGGCTGCTCAGACTGCTGGGGTAGGAGTGAGGGAGGGTGTTCCTCGGGCTGCCCACCTCCCTGCCCAGAGGAGCCTGTTTCTCCAAGTGTCCTGGGATTCACTGAGAAGGCAGTGGGGACGGGACCTGTTAAGAGCCTACTAAGTGCTAGCCCATTTAGTCCTCATAGCTGAATGATTGGTAGGACCTATTCTATAGGTTGAGGCTCAGAGGGATTCAGGCCAAGCAGTCAGGGATATGCAGGACTGGGATTCGAACCTCGAGCTCTCTGACCTCAGATGCCATGCCCTTCTGGCTATACTCTGTTGCCCTGGACAGTTGTGTATTGAACTGAGGGAGGTAAAAGCAGAAGAAGGAGAAGAAGGAAGGTGAGGGGACGTTGGTCGGCCCTGTGGTGAGGGGACCCAGTGGCGAGGGCACCCTGCCCGCAAGGCTGAGTAAGACGCCGACCACAGGGAGGGACCCAAGCTCCGGTTGCCGGGTTCCTACAGTATGGATGTTTGGGGAAGGCTGTGTCTGTGAGTGTGGGCCTAGGGTGTGGATGGTTTTGCTTGATAACTGTGTAGGCTTCCTGGAGGTGGAGGGCCCTGAAGTTGAATGGAGTTGAGGGAATGGCCTTACCACAGCATAAGCAAAGGCAGGAGTCACCTGGGGGACAGGAGATGAGTGAGGGTGGGGCAGGACCATGGTGACAGTGTGTGTGGGGGCGGGAGGTGGGAGAGTGCAGGGCAGAGAGCCAGCCCAGGGCTGGCTGGCAGGGATCTGTTCTCATCCTGGCTCTGCCCTTGACTTGCTGTGTGATCTTGAACAAGTCCCTTTGTCTCTCTGGGCCTCAAATATTCTGCTCATGGGACCAGCCGTTAGCGTAATGGCTATGTCGCTGGACTCCCATGTAGTTGACCGCGGTTCGCGTCCCGGACCCGGTGGCTTAAACTCACGCCAGGCGCATGTGCGTGCATGCCCAAGATCCCGAGAGGAGAATGGAGGAGAAGGGATTGCGGCGTGGCCATCCCCCCTGGGGGGTGATTTCCTGCTTTCTGTCTCTCTGTCTCTCTCTGTCTGTCTGGTGAGCGCACGCGCCCTAAAGCAAAAACCTCTCCAAAAAAAGAAAAAAAAAATTCTGCTCATAAGATGGCGGAGTTGGTTTACAGGACCCCTAAGACCCTAGTAGGGCCCTGTGAAGAAAGAGATAACTGTAGAACCCAGAGGACCCTAAAAATCCAGACTTGACTTTAGAGTCATGAGGTGTTAGGGCCCCCAGCACTCATCTGCCTAGGTGATCTTACCTCTTACCTTGTGTATCTTAAGTTATCTAAATCTGCAGGACAAGCAGGGTTTGTCGAAGCGAAGGGAAGGGAGATGGGAGAGGAGGAAGAGGTGTGGATGGAGGGTAGAGGCAGCCGTGCAAGGACCCCCAGGCAGGTTGGTGTTGATGACCGACATGGAGAAGAAGAGGTGTACGCTGAGTCAGGGAGAAGGGGCCAGACCTGGGGGTCCCGGGGGGGCTTTGAGTCCATCCTCTGGGTTTTGGAGCCCATCGAAGGGACCCATGAGAGTGACACGCTTATGGGCAACTGTGGAAGGTCAGTTGGGCAGCGTTTCCATGGTGGATTCGACAGGGGCTGGGAGTGGGTACAGGCCATGGATGGTGTGGGAGTGACCAGCGAGGAAGCGGCTGGGTCAGCTCAGGGAGTGACGGTCACTGTCTGAGACAGAGCGGCAGAGTGGAGCTGTGGAGGACAGTCCTGTTCCAAGATGTTTAGAAGTGGGTAGTTAGGATGCGTCGGAGGATTGGATGTGGGGAGTGAGGGAGAGGGAAGATTCAAGGACTTGTGGGTTTCTGGCTTGGTGATAGTCCATGAGACAGGAAGCAGGGGAAGAGAGAGGTGTTTTGGGGAAGATGAAAAGCTTATTTAGGATGTGGTGGCTTTAGGTATCAATGGGACATGTATGAGTGGGTCACTCATTTATTACTGATTGAGCATCTACTATGTGCCAGGCATGGCTGTGCTGCCTTCCTGTAGCTGTCAGTCTGGAGAGGGATTCAGAAAGCTCTTCATGTTCCTCCAGCTACTAATCTTTTCCCCACTGGTCTTTTGTTGTTGTTTTTTTAAGAGATTTTTGCCTTAAGGTGCATACGCTTGCTGGAGAGAGAGAAAGAGAGAGAGAGAGAATGAGAAAGTGAGAAATCACCCCCCAGGGAGGATGGCCACACTGCAATCCCTTCCTCTCCATTCTACTCCTGGGATCTTGGGCACGCTTGCACATGTGCCTGGCATGAGTTTTAAGCCACCAGTTCAGGACTCGAACCTCGGTCAGCCATGTGGGAGTCCAGCGATGTAACCGCTATACTGGGCTCCCCCACGTTGGTCGTCTTCTGTCCTTTAGAAACTCTAGGAGTCCATCCTTCATGAGAGATCAGAGATTAGTGGTTGTGGCTCCCTGCATTGTCTTTGCTTCAGGGAACACAGAGCTGTAGACTAGAAAATTGCAAAGAACTGAATTTCAGCCACTACCTTTTTGCATGATCTCATCTGTTAAGTAGGTTTTACAAAGCCTCTCTCGAAGGCAGCAGCTTTCCAGAGTGGGTTCCTTTTGGCTTACAGGGACCAACTGAGGGCATCTCTTCCCAACTCTGAGTTCCATGATATCCCACGGGGAGCTTGAGGCTGACCATTGTGGGAACATTTACACCACGGAAATGGGCAGGTACTACAAATCAGGCTTTTTTTTTTTCCTCCAGAGAGCTGGTTGGTAAATATTTACCAGCTAATGATAAATATTAGTTGCTTCCAGAGTAGTGGTTACGATGATAGATGGTAAGCACCTGGCAAGGGCACCCACATACACATGCCTATTATGTGAGACTCCCTTCACCGCTGACTTTTCCTTTGTATGGGAAAACTGCTGTTCTGATAATTCAGCTAGGGACTGCCCCTCTCTGTCATCGGGTAGCATGGTCCCAGTGGACGCTGCCATCTTCTTACTCCCCATGGCCTCCATGGCGGGGTGGAGTCAAAGGATGAGGATTTTGGAATCTCCTGAGTCTAAGTCTGATTCTTGGCACTGCCTTCTGCTAGCTAATAATGACCCTGGGCAAGTGGTTTAATGGCTCTGAACCTCAATTAAGTCACCTGTGAACTGGGGCTGGCCATGCCTCCCTCATTAAGTTGTTGTGAGGATGAAATGAGGTAATGGGAGTGCAGGGCCCTGGCACCGAGGCTGCAGTTTCAGTGTGGGGTGACCAGCGCTGCCTCCTTGCCCTGAGATGTCAGCCCAGTGTGGATGTAGGAAAAGGCTCCGACCGTGGGGAAGCTGCGGGAGGCGGGAGCGGCGGCTGCAGACTGGGGAGAGGGGCTCCTGGTGGAACATGTAGGTCGGGAGAGGCTGTGGGCTACTGGACCCTCCAAATGGATTCCGGGTGCAGTGGAGGGGAACTCCCCTGGCCGCAGTTTCTGCTTCCAGGGCCCTCCCCTGCAGATCTGCAGATCAGCTCCTCTCATCACCTCGGCTCGTGGGTTTCTGGGTCGGCGGTGGCAGCCTGGGCTGCCCTGATTTACCACCCCAGCCCCGAGCAGATTAAATCACCCAGAGTCATTTGAATTTTACCCGGCCTTGTCACACAAATCTTAGAAACTGCTGTCTGGCAAGAAAACTTTCTCCGTACTTTTTTGGAGGAAGACTGAGGGCTCTAGAAATTGAGGTGAAGTAGGAAAAAGCAGGTGCTTCTGGGGGAGGTGTGTTTCTGTGTCTCTGGGTCAGGCCTGGGTGGGGGATGCAGTGTGGTATGGTGGCGGGGAGAGGAATCGCTGCAGAGGCTCTGGGGCAGTGCAGTCTCTGGCCCCATGACACGAGCAAGTCACTGAGCCCCCCTGAGTCTCACAGATCGTGACGAAGGTCAAAGGGCTAGCTTATCGGTTCTGTGATTGTGAGTTGGGAAGATGGGACAAATGACACGTGAATACTTCCGCGTGGCAGTGGCTGCTCTGTGTCGAGCAAAGAGAAAGGCAAGAGGAGCTGGAAGGGAGAGGCCGCTGCCAGAGGCCCGGCGCTTGACGTGGGCCTTCAGGAAGCCTGAGTCCTGGGGGAGCGAGGTGGAAGAGCTCGTGCGCCGCTGAGGATGTCGGCAGCACACCCGTCTCAAATGCGTGTGGCTCTGGGCCTGGGTCCTGACTCATTTAGCGAGTCGGGATCAGCCCTCCCACCCCAGCCTTGGTACTTTGGCTGGTCCTAACCCAACCCCATGCACATGTCCCTGGTCACCGGGATTGACTCTGGTTGGCCCAATCAGGATTCGTTGGTGGCTAGGGAAACACAATCTCTCTCTATCTGGCCTTCAGTGAGGAAACATGTGGCCTTAAGGTCTGGCAGTCACCTGGTGACTAGGAACATTAACCTGAGAGTGGAGACCATATTTGGAGATGGAGAGAGTCCAGAAAGTCACAGAAAAAGGAATCTGAGCCCTGATCAAACTGTGCCTGAAGCCTGCTGCATTTGAAGTATTCAGCAAGTGAACTAATGAGTGCATCTGCTTTATTAGACCAGTTTGGATTTATTTTTGTATTGCTTAAAAGGTGATCCAGGGGCTGATGGAGGGATCTGGGTGGGGAGATGAGTGCCTGCTTGGTGTTAGGCAAACTTCAGCAAGGAGGGCATCTAGGCTGGAGTAAGGGATTGATGGGTCTGCACTGGCGGGGGCTTGGTGCGGGCTACAAGAAATGAGACTGGAAAGAAGTTCGAGAATGAGTAATGGAAGGCTAGAGATGCAAGTTTAAGAATTTAGACTTGACAGCCAACAAGTGGCACAGAGATTAAGGCAACTGGATCCCACACGGCCATCTCTGTAGTTTGAATCACAGATCTGGTGGCTTAAAACTCACGCTAGGCGCATGTATGTGCGTGCCCCAAATCCCAAGAAGAGAATGCAGAAGGGATTGTGGCATGGCCATTCCCCCTGGGGGGTGCTTTCTCTGTCTCTCTCTGTCTCTGGTGAGCATACATGCCCTATAGCAAACTAAAAACAAAACAGAAACAAAGCAAAATAGGGTTAAAACAAATTTGGATGTGGTTTCGTAGGCAATGGGGAATAGCTGAAGGTTCGCGAGCTGAGAAGGGAGAGAGTAAATGATGTGAAATGGTGGTTTCTGGCAAAGTCCCCTCAGTGGGGTCCACAGAAGTTGGGCTGGCGGGAGACCTGGGGGGCTGAGGCTTGTGTGCTGAGAGTACACTTGGTTCACACATCATTGCACTTAATCACGCTCGCTTTTAAAATAATTATTTATCTCTATTATTCTTTTTCCATTTGACCAGAGAAAGACGAGGTAGGAAGAGAGAGAAAGAGCGAGCAAGCAAGTTACCAGGTCTGGGACTTGAACCGTGATCGGCCATGGGGGAGTCCAGTGCCTTAACCAAGATAATTTGAAGAACAATTGGGGAAAAAAAATAGAGTTTAGTAAAATGGCCAGTTGCAAAATAATACACACAGTCTAATAGCTTTTCTACTTATAAAATGACTCCCTCGGAGGTACAAGGAAAGGCCTCACCCACAGAGGCAAGAGGAAAACCAAATACAAAATACCTGGAACTAAATTTCAGAAGAAACGTGTCAAGTTGTGTGAAGAAAAGCAGGGCATTCTTCTGAGGCATGTGAAAGAGACCTGAATATACATGACCCATCCTAGTTCTTGGGCAGAAAGCTTTTGCACCGTAAGGGGGCCAAGTCTCCTTAAATGCATGAACAAGGTTAAGATAACCTAATCAAGATCCCAATAGGATTAAAAAAAGTTAGTTCATTTAATTTTATTTGTTATTATTACTATTTTTAAATTTTACCAGAGAGAGAGAAGAGAGAGAAAGTGAGGAAGCAGGCTGCCAGGTCTGGGATTAAAACCATGGTCGGCTGTGTGGATTCCAGCACCTTAACCACCACACCACTTGCCAGTCCCAAACCAATAGGATTTAAAAAAATAAATTGAACAAAATAATTATGAAGCTAATCTGGAAGAATAAAAGATGAGTGTAGTCAGGAAAATCCCAAAAAAGAAAAATTATAAATATTTTCTCTATCAGATCTTGTGTAAGAATAGACAGATCATTGGGACAGAATAGATCCAGAAATGGATCCAAGCATTTAAGGTGATTTTTTTTCAGTTGCTAGAGGGCACATGCATTTTTGAGAGAGAGAGAGAGAGAGAGAGAATCCCCCAATGGGGTGTGGTCTTGCCACAGTCCCTTCTCCTCCATTTTGCCATCCTGGGATTTGGGTGCACACTTGTCTGGTGTATTTTTCAAGCCACCAGGAATGGATGTGAACCACAGTCAGCTGTGTGGGATCCAGCTTCCCTTAACTACCAGGCTATGGTGCTAGTCCAACAGGGGATTTTAAAAAAATAATACAAAATTATATTTCAATTGAATTGGGGAAATTTGAGCTGCTTTATAAATGGTGCTGGGATTATGTCAGCCATTATAACACAAACTGACTTTCTATCTTGTTCCAGTAAGGTCGAGCCATGAAGACTATGGTGGTATAAATATGACTGAATATTTTGATTATTGTAAGGTCCTTCTAAGCACGTCATGCTACCCAGAAATCATAAAAGAAAAAAATGGATAAATTTGACCACCTGGAAATTAAAAAACGAAGTACTTTAAAGTTATAAGAAAAATAAAAAGAGGTGGTGATATGTTACAGATAAAAGTTTACTCATCAGAAACCAGCAGTTAGCGTAATGGCTATGTCGCTGGACTCCCACGTAGTTGACCGCGGTTCGCGTCCCGGACCCGGTGGCTTAAAACTCACGCCCGGCGCGTGTGCGTGCGTGCCCAAGATCCCGAGAGGAGAATGAAGGAGAAGGGATTGCAGCGTGACCATCCCCCCTGGGGGTTGATTTCTTGCTTTCTGTCTCTCTGTCTCTCTCTGTCTGTCTGGCGAGCGCACGCGCCCTATAGTGAAAACCTCTCAAAAAAAAAAAAAGTTTACTCATCTCCCATGTGCAAAGAACTCTTACAACTTATTAATAAGAAGAGAAATATCTCATTAGAAAAACGGGCAAAGGACCTGAACAGGCAATTCACAAAGAAAAGAACTACAAATGGCTGCAAAAACAACATTTATTTACCCTCATTAATAATTTCAGCGATGCCAATAAGAACGAGTGTCATTTGCCTCCTGTGAATTTGCCCAAACATGGAGGCTGACGAAGCCCGGGTTGGCGAGGCGTGGGTAGACAGCTGCTTGAGCGCTGTCGATGTGAAGTACATTGTTGAGAGCTTTCTGAAGGGCAGAGTGGCAAAATTAGAAATAGCCTACCCTTTGCTGTAGCCATCTCATTTTGTTGCATTTTATTCTAGGGAGATAATTGCACAAATGCACAAAAAGATATGCACGCGGATATTTATCACAACGTTGTTTATGAGAGCGAACTCTTGACAACATCCTCAATGATCATCAATAGAGACCTAGCGAAATCAAGGATGATACATACATACAGTGGAATACTACGAAGTAATTAAAATAATTTTGTAGAGCTCTATTTATTGACATAGAAAGATGTCTGTGACATATTGTTGAGAGAGAAAAGCAGGTGTCAGCGAGAACAGTATGTATAATACAATTCCTCGTCTATAAAATGATATACATGATTTCTCTGTGTATATATGCATAGGGCTATGTCTGGAAGGCTGTTCACCAAAGTGCTCGAGTGGGTATATCTGGGTGCTGGGATTTTTACTTTCTTTTTCATACTTTTAAGTATTGCTTTGACTTTTTAAATTTATTTATTTATTTTTATAATGAGAATATGTCATGTTTTTTCAATCAGAACAAATAATAAAGCCATTTTCATTCTGGAAATAGGATAAATAGTACATAGGAGGAATCAGCACATGGTGACTTCACGGATGTGGGTGAGGAGTCACGGCACAAATGGAGAATTGGCACCATGGCGCCTGGAAGGGTTATGCATTGCGGTCAACTCAGAGCAGGAGCTGAATCCAGAGGCAGCCGAGGTGCGGGGCTTTGGAGTGTGGGTCTTTGGCAGTGGCCAGTGGGTATGCCCCTTAGGAGGGGTGGGCTTGTCTCCAGGGACAAAGCAGTGGCTGAGATCTTGGAGAAGGACGGGCACCAGCAGGAGTTGGAGAGGGCTCAAACCGGAGCCCTGGAACACGGCCACGTGTACAGACAGGAGAAGAAACAGGATGCGTGGTCGGGAGGGACTCAGGGACATGGGGGCCTTGGAATTCCACAGGGGTGGGGTGAATTTCCAAAGAAAGGTCAACCATATCTAATGACGGAAAGGCACAGAGACTGAGGAAAGGGCACAGGACTTGACAAATAGGAGTTTGTTGGTGACCGCAGAGAGAATTCTGGTGGAGGAGTGGGGCTCTGCATTGTTGGGTGGGGTTCAGGGAGTTGGGGGTATGGAGGGTCATAGCTTAGGGGCAGCAGATTTGAGAGAAAGGAACTGAGCCATCATCAGAGATGGCGACAAGTGGCACGTGTGCCACCCTGCCCGTTCCCCGACACTGGCAGGCATCACTCATCATTCTGCGGAGGCCGGACGAAGCCTTGGGATCTTTCTTCCAGTAGCCAGTGCAGGACGCCGCGTCAGCTGGAGCTGGCCAGTGAGAGGCGCCTACTCTTCCACGCCTGGGCTTGAGCCCATACTTGCAGGATGACGAGAAGGAGCTCAGGAAAGGGCTGGAGGAGCAGGAGAGGGGAGCCAGGGCTGCCCATCCATGGACGTGGGCTTCGTCTGGGAAGCCCGCAGGCGGGAGCCCAGGGCTCACGAGGGCGCTCTGCCTGCAGTCTGACTTGATGCTAGGACAAGTTTACGCCATGGGCACGCTGAAAAGGCCCAACGCAGGTGGACCACTGTCAGCACGCAGATATTTGGGGGCTCCGTGGCCCCACCCAGCTGTCAGGAAAGGCATAGCAGGCACCCCTTTGGAATACTGACGAGAAGGGGCGTGCCTGTTGGTTCCTGCTGCAGGGCCGGATAGCAGACAGGGTGACTTGGCTATGGCTTGTTGGGAAGATTTTTTATTTTTTTGCTGTATGTGTTCGCCGGAGACATACAGAGACAGAGAGAGAGAGAGAAAGGGAAAGTGAGAAAGCACTCCCCAGGGGATGGCCATGCCGCAATCTCTTCTCCACTCTCCTTTCAGGATTTTGGACACACATGCACACACACCCAGCTACCAAGTCAGGGACTTGAACCATGCAGCCAGTCATGTAGGATCCAGTTGCCTTAACCACCGTGCCATCTGCTGGCCCTGACAAGACTTTTAAGAAAGACGCTGAGAGAACCAGCAGATGGCATGATGGTTACATTGCTAGACTCCCATGTAGTCTACATGGGTTTGAGTCCCAGACCCGTAGACTTAAAACTCACACTGGGCGCATGTGCGTGTGTGCCTAAGACCCTGAGAGGAGAATGGAGAAGGGATTGCGATGTGGCCATTCCCCCTGGGGTGTGATTTCTCTCTTTCTGTCTCTTTGTCTCTGCCTCTCTGCCAAGTATTTGTACCCGATAGCAAAAATCTCCCAAAAAAAAAAAAAAAAAAAAAGGCACTGAGCCGCCCCCGTGTCCCCGTGCGCCATGTCCCTGTGCCCCAGCAGTGTTTTGAGCACATCAGTGGGAGCGTGGGGGCCTGGACAGAGGAGGAGAGATGGTTCTGAGCCCTTAGCACTCAGAGTTGTCTGCCCCTGGCAGAGCTCACCACAGAAAGTGGCCAGGATGGGGAAGCCCAGGCATCGTGTCCATCCAGGAGAAATGCTTGAAGGGGCTCCGAACGAGAGCTCCGAACGAGGACTTAGGTGCTGGCTTTTAACCTGCAGAAGCAGTGCTTGCTGCAGTGAGCTCCTCGGAACCCTGGTCTCTTCAAGCTGGCCCACAGAAGGCATCTCTGTGAGCGGGTGTGTTCATGCAGTGGAGCGCCCACAGCTCAGAGCATGTGAGCCCAGTCAAGGCTCGGAGAAGTCCTGCAGGGAAGACATTTGCCTATTGTCGATTTCCCCCAAATAATCCATTCTCAGGAACATTCCCATCTTCCTGCAGAGCTAGTGCTGACCTGGGGCAGGGGCGATGTATCCTGTGGGGTCTCTGGGTTCCTTTCTGGGACAACTGGACTGTTGCAGAAGAGGCAGATTTTGGCTCAAAGAAGAACTTTGCAGGAATCATAGATGTTTGACCACGAAAGACGCAGTAAAGGAATTCCAGTTCACAGAGACCTCGAGTAGAGTGAGGACTTGCTGGGATGCTGCAGAAGGGAGCCAGGCTCTAGGTGGGTGCCATTGTAGATTCCTGGGGCTCACGAGTCCCGGGGGGAGAGCTGGTGCCCACCGGGGTGGTGCTACTCCCTCGGAGCCTGTAGCCTCGCTGGAATTGCCGTGTTGCTGCCTGAGAGCACTGGGAATGCTTGAAGTGAACAGTCTACGAAGGTAAGATGTGGACACATAAATATCCTCATTAAGTCCCAAATACACATCCCAAACTTTACATAACAGGAGCAGCAGCTGGAGACGCCCACAGCCCTAATTGCTTCTCTGTGCTGAGAGAACGTCCTCTCTCCAGTTCGGCTTCTCCCATTCATTTAGGTAATTACTGGAAGGAGCCAGCTGTGGCGGGCTAGTGGTGGGCAGTGCATTTGTAACTGCCTGGTGGGTGCCACCACGAGGACGGAACGCCTCAGGGGGCTGGACCTCTCTGCTCTGTCACAGGGAGCAGAATCCCGAGGACAGGAGGCAGGCCACTCGCCGGGGCCTGATCTCAGTGGCCCCAGACTCAGCTGCTGGGATAGGACGCGTCTCCTCTCAGGGACGTGATGAGCACAGCTCCCAGCAGCAGGGCCAGGAACAGGCACGGAGGTGGGGACGGACGGGACAAATGACTCCGCTTGACGAACCGCTCCAGATGCTTCTCTGACTCTCGCGCTGGGCAGGGTGTGACACCATCACTCAGCCACAGCCCAGCCTCAGGGCTCAGCAGCCGGTGAGGAGAGTTCCGGGCAGCAACCGGGCTGGGATCAGGGGCTCTCAGGACTGGGTGTGCAGAGGAAGGACAGACCGAATCTGTCTCGGGGCCAGGGGCTCAGGAAACACTTTGTCGAACAAAAGGCCATGGGATCGGGCCTTGGAAGGTGTATGACTCAGAGAGGGAAGAGTCGCCTGCAGTCAGGGAGTTTCCTTCTGCAAAATGGGGTGGGGCTTACTGTGGACTTCAGGCTCCCGAGTGACATCGGGTTTGTCCCATCAAGTACTCACAGTACCCTCCTGGGATTTCCCGAGGGCGGGCCTGAGCATGGGGCCCTCGTCAGCAGCCAGCCTGGTGCCCACTGCGGGAGCTTGGGCCCTCTGAGGCGGGCCAGGTGGTGCCCTGGGACAGCAGAGTTTGAGTCTCTCCAGAGGGGCGCTGGGAAGGGCTGTGGCCCAGGTGTTCTGCCCACCATGCTTCCCGTGGGTGGCAAGTGCAACTTTTCTTCCTGGTTCTCTCAGCAGCCAGCTCCATTCCCCCAGCCCCGCGTGGCGGCTCCTCGGGCCGGAAACAGTGCTTCTCCACGCCTGAGAGTGGAAGTCAGCAGTTTGGCACCGTCTGGCTGGCAGCCTCCACCGGCTTCCTTTGGCACTTTATTGGCAAAGGCGGTGACATTTCTTTCAGGTGGGTGGGTGGAGCTGTTATGCAAACTCCCGGCTCCTCGTTTGCCAGATGAATATTCATGACTCAGGCAATCTGTACCAGCCAGACTTTCCCGAGGGCGGCAGCTTTTCTTCTCTTCCTCTCTCTCTTTTTCTTTCTCCTTCTCTCCTTCCCAGCTCTTTGGAAAGCTGAAATGCAGCTATATTTAATTTACAAATACAGAGCTATTTAGCTTGCCTTTTGAGATGCAGGCGTGGGGGCGGGGAAGGTGCTGGGGCATGGCCTCCAGGGCACACCGGAGCCCCAGATCCTGGAGCCTTCCAGGCCTGGGGGTCCCTTGGATCCTGGTGCCCAAGGCCCAGCAGCTTGGGTCATTCCACACGGGCCTGGGACCGGGGCTGTGACGCTTTCTTGCTCAGCGTGTGGCCAGGCCCCATCTCTATGCCCTGACTTCTCCACCTGAGCGCCCCTGCTTTCCAAGGACCCCTGGACCTGGCTCCTGTCCTAGCTCAAAGCCCAGGAGGCCTGGGGCATTTGCTAGTCATTGACTTCCTGGGGGAGGAGCCCATTGCTACGTGGGGTCCAGTTCCTTGAGCATACACGGCTCCCTTTCTAGGAGGGACAGTCACCTCGCTTCCTTTGTCTCTTCCCAAAGAGGCACCAGAAACTCTGGCAGAGGGGTCAGAATTTCCAGCATTTGCCAGGAGATTTGGTCTAAGCGAGGAGGTGCTCGCGTGAGCACGTCTTGTGCGTGTGTGTATGTAAATATTTACGCACAGTTTAAGTGAGTCTGTATGCCTACATCTATGTTCGAGTGTTTGAGTGTGTGTCTGTATGTGTAAGGGCGTGAATGTGTATGTCGCAGGAAGTCTGGGAACGTCTGTATGTGTGAATGTGCCTCCTCTCCAGTGAGAGTTGCCTGTGTACCTCCGTGGGTCTGGGGGTGGTGTGTGTACGGGTGCTTCCGGGGGGCCGGGGTGTGTATGTTTGTGAGTGTGTAAGTGAACTGGAGGTGTGTGTAAAAGCGAGAGGCTGGGAGAGAGGCAGAGAGAGTGTGTGTGTGAGTGTGAGTGAGTGAAGGTGTGTTCCCCCCAACTTGCACTCCCTATCAAACCTTTTCTCCAGGGGAATAGGGGCCAGCCCCCCCTTTTTGAGTTACAGGTTCTATCCAAGGACGTGAACAGAAGGCTTCCTGGTACAGAGTGTCCTGAAATTACTTTAAATCCCTCTCCTTGCTCCGTGTAATCCATACGGCAGCGGCAGACTCCCCCACTCCCCTGCCCACCATGCAGCCTGGGGCGGGAGTGAGGCGGCCATCTCTCTGACCCCCGTTGAGAGCACCTTGCAGCCCTGAGCCAAGGAGCTGTCTTCCAAATCTCTTTCCACGTGGCCCAGGCTTCAGTGGCAAGAGCCAGCTGCCTCCCTGCCTGCCAGCAACTGCAAAGCTTTTCCAGAACCCACATCCAGGCCCGGCCTCATTTACAAATATGCAAATTTGCATCTTTTCTGGTATGCAAATGGAGACATGACAAATAGCTAATTAGGGTCAAAAGAAGCACTCGGAACCAATTAGTTGTAGGGTCGATCCCTTTCTGCTGGGAGCAGACAGGGCCTTCCAGCTCTTCTTCCAGTCCTGACTCCCTGGTCCCCATCACTCAGGTGTCCCACCTGGCTGCCACGTGGGTTTCCAAAGCACTGAGACAGGATCCCTGACCACCTCTGACCCTACCCCGGGCCTCAGTCTTGTCCTCTGGGCAGGGGGGCACCCACTCTGGCACAGCGAATCTCTGAGGCCTTGGGGAAGCATGCTGGGCGCCCTCGGGAGGCGTCTCCTGTGCTCTCACAAAGCTCCTCCTGCCTCCATCTCATCTAACCCTCACAGCAACCCTGCACGTCAGAGGCGCTCAGGACGGGGTTCGGGGTTCGGTGTCATCCTGGGGACTGCTTGCCGAGGTGTGTGGAGAAGGATACTGAGGCCAAGTCTGGGTTGTGGTCGGTGGGTGACACCTGACGTGGGCGAGTGTTAGTGGTCAGGCAGGTCACGTGCCACATATTTGGTGACCATGAAAGAGGCAGAATTTGGAGCAGCAACCTGGGCTCCGGTACTCTCGATGCTCAAGTCACTTTCTCTTGCTGAGGGGTTTCCTCGTACAGAACAGGGAAAAGCCTGTGTTTTAGGGTTGTTGTTCATATGGCACGGAGCAGAGTTAGATAAGCTCTCTATCAGGAGGGGACGTGTCCATTTATGACATGTCAGTGGGGCAGGCATTTTGTCCCATTTCAGAGATGAGGCGCCTGAGGCGGAGGGGTGGATGACGTGGAGAAGAGAAGCCAGCAGCCTCCCCAGGCAGGCCTGCACAGCGGCCGGGGCTGCTCTTCTCCCTGCCACGACAGGGTCCTGGCTCCCTCCCTCCACCCCCGCACCCTGCACTGATGTCCTGGGCGGGCTACGACAAGCCCTGCTGGCCTGGCTCCACTTCTGGGTGTGAAATGGGGCTGAGTCGGCACCTGGGAGAATGGGGCAATTGCCGCTCTGGAGCCTGGGGCCTGGGCCAGGGCCAGTGGGTAGCCAAAGGGTGGTGGGCGGGCCTGAGCACCAGGGCACTCGCCAGTTCCAGGAGTTGGCAGAAGTGGGGCAGGAGAGGACCTGGCTTGAGGACAGCCCACTTAGGGGTACTGAGTGCCAGGGCCTGAGCTCAGGACAGCCCAGCAGAGTCTGAGCTTGTTGGCCCGTGTGTCTGAGCTGCCTTTGTGTGCGAGCCTGTGTCCGAGGAGGTGTCTGGGCATGCGTTCCTATAAATGAGTGTGTGTGCATGTCAGTGCAGGGGCAGATGCACCCGTGGAGCGGTGTGCGCCTGTGGTGTTGGTGTGCATCTGCACGTCCGTGTGCACGTGGGCTTCCTTCACCTGGTAGTACCTGCATATGCGTGCCTGTGCATTTCTGCTTGTATGCGAAGGTCCCCGTCCGTATCTTGCCATGTCCCTGCAGGTGTGTCCATATTGCAAGTTTGACCACCCTGCCCTGTCTGTGCACATGGGTCCATGCCTTTCTGTTGGCTTCTGTGTAAGCACCACCATGTCTGTGCTTCCATGTCTTGTTCACGTGTGTAAGTCTCCCCATGTTTGTGCATCTGGGCGTGTCTCTGCAGCTGTGCTCAGGTGCTGGTACAGTTCGTCTGCCTGTGGGAGTGCGGGCACAGCTGTATCAGGTGAGCAGGATGTTCTCTTCTACGTGTCTTCCACGCTTGTAGCTCCGCCCTGTACTGAGGCCTCCCGGTCTCCTGAGTTCCTTTGCCGTGCTTAAAGGAAGCTTTGCTCTGGGTCTCCTAAGGCGCTGACCCTGAGCAGACCAGAACTTGGTGCTCCTGGAGAGGGCCCTGCCTGCCCTCTGGGCTGACTTACCCTGCCCTTCTCTCCTTCCGTATCTCCTTCCCTTTCCTTTTTCTATTCTTCCTCCATCCCTCTCAATTTTCCTTTTTCTCTCTCCCTTCTTTCTTACCTTCTACCTCGCTTGAAGAGAAAGGGCCTTGGGCTGCTGTGGAGGTGACAGATGAAGTCTTAGGGCCCCACTTCAGCCTCTGGAGAGGGGTTCCCCACTCCTGGCCCCTTGTAGACCCAGATCCAGAACCACACAAGATCAGGGGCCCTTGAAGGTAAAGCCACCGCCTTCCCCACTGCATTTCCTTCAGCAGTGCCAGAGCACCTCAGGGAGAGCCATGACTCTTCCTGGTCTGTTGAGGAGCCCTCTCACACCCTCCGGAGCACTGGTAAGAGGCGCCCCCCGCTGGGAGACCTGCAGGCCTGGACTTCAGAGCACCGCTGCCCGGCTCCCCCAGCTGCCGACAGCCACCTCTGTCATGGTTGGAACTTTGTGGTGTTTGCGTTAGCGCTGTCCTCCCTCCTGTCTGTGTCTGGCTTCCAGCCTCCACTGGCTGGACCTCCCTGCTCCGTCTCCAGATCACTCCCCGGTAGCCTCACCCTGGCTAGGTTCCTCTCGAGCAGCAGCTGTAAGTGTCTCGTCCGCTGTAACCTGTAGGGGCATCCTTTTGGGCAGAGACAGGGCAGATTCGTCCCTGCCTGCCCCACATATCCTGGCCCAGGGCTGAGGGCAGATGTTGAGGCAGGAGTCTGGTAAGATATAAGATGCCCCAGCTCATGGTCTTGCAAAGATCAAATGTCTCCGCCACCCTCCCTTCTGCTGTTTTATCCTTTCCTGATGATTGGAGATGAAATTTAAAATAAAAGTATTGATTAAAATCTCGACACTATATAAGTAAACGCAAAAGCACTTAATACCAACGAGAATCCTTTGAGCTTTAATATAGAGACAGCAGGGCTAGAAGAGGTTGGGTGGTTAAGGTGCTGGACTCCCACATGGCTGACCATTCGAGTCCCGGGCCCTGCAGCTTGAGAATCATGCTAGGCACAAGTGCGTGCATGGCCAAAATCCTGAGAGGAGAACGGAGGAGAAGGGATTGTGGTGTGACAATCCCCTGGGGGATGGTCTCTCACTTTCTGTCTCTCTATCTCTCTGGTGAGCACACGCGCCCTATGGCAAAAACCTAAGGAAAAAAAAAAAAAAGGTATGTGAAGACGGCATGGACAGTTCCAAACTAGCATGGCATTCTCAGCTGACCAGCATCCTGACTCTGTCTCCCTCTCTCGGGGTCCATGGCTGGATGTTTTCCTTGTTGGAACCCCGACCAGGCAGGCTGTGAAGTGGAGCACAAGTAACTTGGCTTCGGTAATGTAGGCTTCGATAAGCCTTGGCTGGCTCACCCCCTTACTGGCTGTGTGGCCATTCTGAGCCTCGGTTTTGGTACCTGCTCATTGGGGAGGAAGGCCCTGCTTCATTGGGTGGTTGCGAGGCTGAGAATATGGTGCAAAGGGCTGAAGGCATTGCCTCACATCCGTCATCCCACCTTGAGAATTCACCCAGAAGGGACCAGCAGGCGGTGCGGTGGTTAAAGCACTGGACACTCCCACATGGCCAACCACGGTTCGAGTCCCACACCTGGTGGCTTGCTTTCTCACTTTCCATCTCTCTCTGGCCAAATTAAAATAAATGAATGAATAAAAAAATTAATTAAAAAAAGAGAGAATTCACCCAGAGGCCAAGCGCTTCCCTCCACCTCCACTGCCATGGCTGTGGCCCACGCTGCAGCCACGGGGTCCCTGTTGACATTGAAGTCCTGTCACATCACTGTCTGCATCTGGAGTACACGTCGAGGTCATCGTAGTGGCCTCAAGGCCCCACATCACCCCCGCCGTCCCTGTGGCTGCCGTTCCCCCCCCAGCCCACTTGTCTCCAACCACACCACTCTCCTGTTGTTGCCAGATGCCTCTGGGCCATTCCTGCCTCGGGACCTTTGCATGTGCTGCCCTTTGCTAGAATGTTCTTCCCCCAGAGTCTCCTGGCTTCCTCTATCACCCCGTCAGCTCTTGACTCAAGCGTCACCTTCCCTACAAAGAACATCCTGCTTTTCCTGATTTATGAGTATCTGGGGCACTCATCACCATCTATTAACAGTATACCAAACCTTTTGCTCATTTGTCTACTTATTTTAAAGAGTTATTTTATTTAACTTTATTTATTTATTTTTAATTTACCCAGGGAGGGAGAGAGAGAAGGAGGGAGGGAAGGTGAGAAAGCAAGCCAGCAGGTCTGGGACTCGAACCACGGGTGGCCTCGTAGGAGTCCAGTGCCTTTAACCGCCACGCCACCTGCCGGCCCCTACTTATTTTTTATGTTGCTTGTCTCTTCCCAAGAGAATGCAAGTTCCTTGAGAGCAGGGCATTTTATCTTTGTTTTTACCACCTGGGTCGATGCCTGGCACGTCACGGTGCTCAGTAGAGTGGTTGTTGGGTGAATGAATCGCTCATCACTTTAGAGGGTACCAAAGCGTGGGAGTGGCTGTCTACCAACCTGGGCCGGGGAAGGTTATGGTTTTCCCGCGGCCCTGGAAGGGCGTTGGTTAGCTCAGCATGACTTCATTAAGGAGGCTGTGGGGAACTTGGAGGAACCCTGGCCCCTGGTCTTCCTGTGGGGGGCAGCCAGCTCGGGGGAAGCACCCACGTGCTGATCCTGATCCAGCCGGAGAGCCAACAGCATGCCCTCATGGGTCAGCCGGGGGTCAGGGCCTCCGGCTCCCTGGCAGCCTCTCCATTTGCTCCAGGCCTCACGGTGCAAGTGCATCTGAGGCCAAGGTGGGCTTCACTGGAGGCTCACACTCAGCCAGACCTTTCCAAGGGAGGGAGGGCTCCTGACCTGGAACCAACTCAGACCAAGGGAGGGGAATCCAGCGGGCACTGGAGGGTGAGGGCAGGTTGGCTGCCAGAGGGCATGGAGCGGGCACTGTGGGCTCAGGAACAGCACGGCCAGAGCTCAGCGTGCAGGAGAACTGGTGTGCTGGGAAGGGCAGGTCAGGGCGCGGCCATAGGGTGTCTGTTCTACTGCGTGAGAACTTCCTGCAGCCAGGGCCGGGCTGATCCATCTTCGCCGGGGCCCTCCAGCGTGTGGAACAGGCCTGGCCCTCCAGGTGCCATCAGGATCCATGGGGTGGCCTATGTGGTTCAGGCCCAGGAGTCTAGTCACCCCAGAGCAGAGAAGAAATGTGACTGTGCAGGCGAGACCAAGAAGCAGAGCTCAGAGAATGCAGGGCGTTGGTCGAGGATGGAGGGGGAGATGGTCTTTTCACCTTTACTTTGAAAATGGTTTTTCCAGGGGCCAGTAGGTGGCATGTGGTTAAGGTGCTAGACTCCCACTTGGGCGATGGTGGTTTGAGTCATGGACCTGGTGACTTGCTTTCTCACTCTCTTTTCCCGGTCAAATTTAATAATAATCATAATCATAATGATAATAATAAAATAAATAATTCTTTAAAAAGGTAGTTTTTTCAAAGGTGGGCATGGGGTTAGGGGCACACCCACCAGGATAGTCTCCCAAAGCCAGGCAGGTTTGCTACTGAACATGGCTCCGTCTGCGTTCCAGACAGGTTTTTTCTTTTTTTCTTTTTTCAATGTCATGGACTTCTTTAGCAGTCTGGTAAAACCTGTAGACCTTTCTTAATAGTATTCTCAAATGGGCCAAGTAAGATGCATAGGATTACAAATTCATTCTATAGAAATACAGTTCTAACTGTGGGCCCCCATTAAAATGGTTAGCTACGCTCTTTATTTACTTATTTTTAATTGTCGCATGTGAGGGCATATGTGCTTGGTGGGGGGTAGAGGGGGGAGAGAGAGAAGGAGGAAGCAACTCCCAATGGGTGTGGCCACCGTACAATCTGGTCTCTTCCATTTCTCCAGGATTTTGGACATGCACACACATGTATCTGGTGGTGGTTCAAGCTGCTGGGGCTGGGATTTGAACCACAGCCATGTGGGATTTTGCTCCCTTAACCACTGTGCTTGGGGCCAGCCCCAGTTCTGCTCTTTTGAGGACAAGCACCCCATTCTGAAAACAGCCCAACTCTGGCTTCTCTTCCTGCACATTGGCAGGTGGGGCTGGGTTGAGAGCGAAGGTGTTTGCATATTTCTACATGGCCGGTCTGGGGTCACGGGGTAGTCGTGTGCTGAGGTGTCTGGGAGGCAGAGACAGCTCGGAACTCTTGGGTGAAGTCACAGGGAGGCAGATGGTCTGTCTGCCCGGGGCAAGAAGCGGTCTCCCCATCTCTGGAGATGGAGAGCTGGAGGCCCATCTTTCAGGGACTCTGGGCTCAGGGTGGGCTGGGTGACTTTGCCCAGGTGGGAGAGCATTTTGAGGACTTCTGGGCCCCTTTGGGAGGCAGATGTAGGAGGTGTCTTGGGCTGTGGACTCTTTCTCCTTTGCCAAGCACTGAGTCACCTAAGCAACACTGGGATGACAGAGTGGACACTTCCTGCTGGCTTCTGCTTCCAGGCCTGCCAGCCATTTTCACAGTGCCACCTGGATTTTGCCTCAGAACCAGCAGTAGGTCTTGGTCTTTTGAAGACAATGGGACTCAGGGTGGGGAAACACCTTGCCATTCTGTTCTGTGCCCTAAAACCGAGGGAGGGATCAGAAACTATACCTCCCATCCCTTGCCCCAGGTGTCTAGAGGTTCCGTTCTGAGCCTTGAAGGGGGTTGTTCCTACCTCCAGGGCATTGTCACTCCTCCCTGCAGCTTCAAAGCTCGCAACATTGCCCAAGACAGCCTCGACACCGTCTGGTCCAGACTCCTGTGTGGGAGTGTGCAAGGGGTAGTGGAGGCCCAGCGAGCCCGTGCCCGCCTCCTCCTGCCGCTGAGCGGAGGCGTCCCGAGCAGGAGACTGCAGCGGGAAGGCGGTCGTGGGTCCCCTTTGACAAACACATCATGCTTCCCACCTAAACCACCTCTGTGGGTGGGGAGCTGGGGACCGGTCTATTAGCTTTCTCCCGCTGTCCCCCGAGGGTGCATTTGTCTGTTTTGCATTTTTTCCAGGCTGTAGTTAGACAACTCCTAGTCCTGGGGGGAGGGCTGCAAAGAGAAAATGTCAGGGCGACACGCCGCCAAGATAACATTAGCGAAATATCAAGTCCTTTATGATGTCAGGAGGGATTCCTGCCTGCCGCCAGTGCTGCCTAATGACATCATAAAATGGGCCTGCAGCAGCCACAGCCCCCCGAGTCATCAATCAGGCCCATCTGCGGAGGGCCCAAGCGTGCCGGGCGGGGGCGCACGTTAAATCAGAGGAGGCCCCGACGTGGCAGCACTGTGATGAGCGGAGGGGCAGAAGACGCTCACAGCCTCCCAGGAAAGGTCAGTCTCCTGGGGGCAGTGCCCTCCACGGCCAACCTGGGTGCCAGGGGGCGGGCACAGCTCCTGAGGCCCCACCAGAGATGGAGAGGCTGTCGGTCTGCTCTGGGCAGTAATGCCCTCAGGTGGCCTGTGTCCAGGCTGAGTGAGAGGAGGGACCTAAGTGCACCTTAGCCCTGTTTCCTCAGGGTAACTTTTCTCTGCAGGGATGTTGATGGGACTGCAGGGGCCAGGGCCCAGTCATCCAGTGCAGTGTGACCGAGAGTCACCTACTAGAGACAGGTGGGGGAGGTCTTGGACTCTGGACGCTGGTGTGTGCTCTT